>CM056609.1:12559112-12714112 GCA_029721355.1 Tegillarca granosa
CTCTCTCCTCTCTCTCTCTGATCGAACGTGAAACCTTGTAATCCTTTTTGTCCTAAACGCCCGGTTAGCCTTGATTAGGAGTCGGTAGATCATTGAAAGACATTTGCATTGAATTGCACGTGACTTCCACTTGTGACAATGCTGCTGCAATGTCGAACAAAAGATTGAACCAATCAATTGACTTATCTGACTTCCCCCACACCAAACCAATAGACTTAAATGTCTGTGAATGCAAACAATTAGATCTTTTCTAGATCGAACTAAAAGTCGCTTTGTTGAATTTCCAACTCTCCGGCTTCCATAAACCGCTATTCCATAGACTGCTATTTGGATTTTAAAACTCTCCGACTTCCCAAACGGAACCAATAGACTGGTATTTGGGATTTTAACTAACTCCCTAACGTCCCTAGATCGAACCAATTGACGGAATTGTTTTATAGTTTCAACTCTCAGACTTCCTTTTAACGAACCAAAAGCTTCGATGCTGATTTCCAACTCTCTGACTTCCCTAGAAGTAGTATAGGAGGGGTTTTTATATCAACCCACAAATTCCCATAGGGCCGTCCACCTAAAATGGACGGCAATGGACGGCAATGGACGGCCCCCTTTTCTAAAAGGACGGCACATCGCCTATTGTTCTCGTAACGCAGGTGTTCCGCGTCACATCTGCTCATTGAGCGAGCAATTTCTTGTTCATTTAAATAATGTTCCTCATACGTTATTAGGACCAATCAGCGATGAACGCATTGGAGCTCTTCGCTTTAAGATAATATTGTGTAAGCATTACTCGTCATTTAAGCGCAATTCTTGCTTATGCTCAGACGTGTATACGTTGCTTAACAGAAAATATTTGGCGGTTTTTACAAAGTGATTATTTTAGTGTTGTTACAGATTCTACAACTGAAAACGGTTGTAAAGACTTTTTTACATTTATTTGTGTGTGATTTAATTAAATTCTTTGGAATTGGCCATGGATTCAGGTAAGTCACTTAATTTTAATTTAGTTTTAACTTTAAGTACATCAATATTTATGTATCTGTGAGGAATGGTGAAAAATTGAAAAAAAGATCGTTTAATAGCTGTACTAACACTTTTATAAGACCACTATCAAAACACTATTATTCATTTGGAATATTGTTAATTTTTTTACTTTATGTTTTAGTTCAAAGAATTATCTTTTGTTGTTTTATTATACTTACCAGTATGTGAATTTGGTGTGAGAGAGTTTTGAAGTGAGAGAAAGAGTTAATAATTATTTTTAAAAAATGAATTATATTCCTATAATTTTTTTTATACAATTTGCATTTTGTTACCGATACTATCTTTCATATTTCTATTTATATATATTTTGATAACGATAAAGGTATTATATTTTAAAATTTAATATTTTTTATAAATGTATTATCTTTTTTAAAGTTTTTATTGTTAGTACAATTTTTAACTAAGATGTTTAGTGAGATACCGATTTTTTAATTTTTTAAAATTAATTTCGTTTTTATTTTTTACTCGAGAAAGAGATTGTTATTTTAAATTTTGATTAATACTCGGGTAGAGTTTGAAATTTTTTATGAGAGAGAGAGAGAGAGAGAGAGAGAGAGAGGTTTTAATTATTTATCAGATGAATTATATTTTTGTTACTTATTTTATTTTTTACAAAAAAGGTATTATGTTTTTTAAAAAGTTATCTTGCTTTTTTATTTAAATTCCGAAACATCTGAATACCAGATGACGGGTTTTTAATTGTATTATACATGGTCAAAATGTCATGTCATAAAGTTAATTGTCGTATTACAATGTATTCAAGTATATCTGATAAATTTAGCATTAATCTAATCAGGGGTTCGAACCTCCTTTGAATACAGAGGATTCCATTATGTCAAGAACACTTTGAACTGAATTCATTTTGAATGATGCATGATGACATCAGATGCTTCCAGAAATACCTTTTGTCTTACATACACGTTCAATTACGCCAGGTGATACCCCCTTTGTTTTAACATACACGTGCATGCACGCCAGGTGCAGACCACCCCTATGTCCTCCTCAATGCAAACAATGGTCATTCATTAATAAAAACAATAACAGGATTATTTTCGTGCACGCCAGGTGCAGACCACCCATACAACCTCATTAATGCAAACAATGGTCATTCATTAATGGAAACAATGGTCATTAATGGAAACAATACCGAGGTCATTGACCCCATTTTCACACCCACCCTCCTTTCCCATCTGCAACAATACCGGGACTCAAGTACTATTATTCATTTGGAATATTGATAATTTTTTACTTTATGTTTTAGTTCAAGAAATTACCTTTTAATTTTTTTTTGATTATTTCATAATATTAACTAATTCCTGTGTGTGTGTGTGTGTGTGTGTGTGTGTGTGTGTGTGTGAGAGAGAGAGAGAGAGAGAGAGAGAGAGAGAGAGAGAGAGAGAGAGAGAATAATAATTATATTTTTTGTGCAATGAATTATTATGTTATTTTGTTAACGATAAAGGCGTTATATTTTAAAATTTAATATGTTTTATAAAGGTATTATCTTTTGAATTTCAAGTATTTCTTTGAATCTTTCAAAATTCACATAGAATTTTGTCATATAATTTTATTTGTCATATAATATTTCAAAAGCATTTCTATAGATTCTTTGTACCGTTGTCCAACATAATATGATTTAAAGAGCATTCTAAATATGTTCAATTATACCAACATCCTTCTCTAAATGTTGTCTTGACATGATATTTTTTTTTTACACTTTGAAAATTGTCACAAATTAAATAGTCTCCTTTCATTAAGATGAGGACCTCTTGCGTATTTATTTTCTCTGATGACATCATAAATTAAAAAGAAGCCCTTTATCAACACCAGTGGTTGCATTTTTCTTGATATCTTAAAACCTTTTGCATTGCTTTTGTTTCTCTACAAAATTGATGGACGTAATGGTTTCAATGGGTTCCATTCATCAAAAGTCTTGCATTGTATTATAATCCCCATGACCACCCTTGGATGATCAATCTCATACTTACAATTCATAAAAAATGTAACTTCTCATACGACAAAACACTTGGAACATCACTATAGAGATTATTGTTGAAGTTTATTTAAATGTTTAAAGAATTTCACGGCACGCGACAGATGTCAACGACAAAACCAATGTTGTGGAACATTACTACAGAGTTTATTGTTAAATTTTTTTTAAAGAAATCCACGGCACGCGACAGCTGTCATATATGATTATATAGGTATTGTAAGTTTACCACGATCTCACATACTTAATCTTAATCATTTTCCTGGTGAAAATAAATTCTTTGAAGCGTTCCGACAAGGTAAAAGCTGCTATTTATGAATGATTTTTTAAAGTACAAAGAGTTAATGTACATGACTCGTAAAATAACCCCATGTATTAGTGATTATTTTTTATCTTTTTAAGCATTAATAATTTAGTTTTCCAAATTGTTCATATATTTGATCTTTATGAATTACAGAAAACGTATCACAAATATCATTTGATGGCATTAACCTTCCTGTTGGGAGTCAGGATTTGGAGTCTCTCCTGGAGATTAACACGCAAGATTTGTTAAACGTCAATCTTCCCAGTCAGGTAATTCCTTAATTATTTGTTAAAGTCTTTAGCTAATATTTAATCATTTAATAATTTCAAATATTTCATTCCATGATTCAATTTATTCTTACAATATATGGTAAATTGAAAGTATTTTGAAAGCAAATTATTACATAAATTTATTACCATAATAATAACATGTTAGAAACTAGCAGGGTCTAAAGGACTTGTTGGGTAGATAAGTGGGGTGTTTAGAATTAATACAGCTATTTTTATGTTATAATTGTAGGAAGACAGTGGAGAAGTGGAAAGTTGTCAGCCACTTGATGTAGTGGGTTATGAAGAGGAGGAAGACATTATAGTGAGTATTTATTGTAAAGCATTCATATAATGTCCACAACAAAAGAACATAATAATACTTAAATTGATTGTGCTATTTAAACTTATTGCTTAATAAATTTCTGTGTTAATTTTATAGATGAATTCGGATTCTGACGAAGAATTGGTGGCTGCCATGGAAGAGAGTATTACCAAGTTCACAGCAGCAAGGAACACACCTTCAAACGTAAGTAAATGAAATAGCTGCTTAAATATAATATTAATGTTTGTGAACTATGTAAAAGAGTCGAAAATATATAAGCTTTTATTATGTTTTACAGGATTTCCAATGTCCTCATTGTGAAGATAAGGTTTATAAAAGAAAAAAACATCTACAAGATCACATCAGATCAAAACATAGTGGAAGAACCTTTCCCTGTAAGAAATGTGGACGTGAATTTAATCATTGTGGACATAAAAATCGCCATGAAAGAAGCTGCAAAGCAACAACACAACAAAAAAAATCGAAAAACGGAAGAATGAAAGGAAGGGAGATTCATCAAAGAAAAAACTTAAAAGCTCTTCAACTGCAGATAATACAGTGACAAATGAAATGCCATATAGTCCGGTAGCAGGTCCGTCTCACCACATTACAAACGCCGAAAAAGAATTAGCAGCAGAATCGCCAACGCAAAGTCCTGTAGCAGGTCATTTACAAGAAAGTGAAGCGAGCACATCGAAAAAAATCAACTCTCATAAGTCAAGACCCCATGTTGAAAAAGTCTACCACTGCAGAAGATGTCCCTTCACGTGCAGCGATAAGAAACAACTATATTTACATCGCATGCGGGAACATTTTCAGCGGGGTGGAAGTATTCACACACGCCCCTGGAATGATGAAACTGAGGCTCCTTGGCATCGCGAAGATGGTAGCGTTGATGAACGTTTGAGAGATGTGTATACTGCCAACGAGCCCATCATTCTACAAAACCATGATATTGGACCGGTGCAAAGCACATATAATTTTCCCATTGATAATACCCTCAGCGTAGATCAATTAATGCAGCAAGCTAATGCTATTTATCTTGATCAGCAGCACTCCTTTCGATTAAACATGTCCTTTGGCGTAATCTTGCAGAATAGAGTAACTGGGGAGTATCGTTACTTTACTGCTTATACCAACCATGTAACTTTTGAAAGCCCCCTTTTTATAAGTAAACGGAGTGATTTGAGGCAATTGGAGCTGCGGTTGAAACGGATGGACATCTTAGCCGAACTATTACATACTCGACCGGATACTACTTGGGTGCCAGTGTTATTATGTAATGTGGAATACTACATCACCAGTACTTATTATACAATCGGAGCTGGAAGTCTTCCGGATTATATTTAATATGAGATCCATCACCAGTCTTGTCACAGATTATAAAGGAAAACCTTACAAAGATCAGCTATGTCTTCTCAGATGTTTAGCATTACATAATGGATACAAAGTCGACAATTTGAAACAACCAACCGACATTTATTATGAGCAATGGTTAAATTTCAATAAATCCACAAAACGGTTTTCCGGTGTAGCACTGGAAGAATTCCCAAAATTTGAAGAATGTTACAAGGTGAACTTAGAAGCGTATACTATAACAGAAGAAGGATATGCATTTTCTGTTTACAAATCCAGAGGACGATACGAAAGCAGTATGTATGTAAATCTTTACCAGAACCATGCATCATACATCAATAATTTTGCAACTTACGCCCAAAAGTTTCAGTGTCAAATGTGCCAGCGTCTATTTAATCGATCCAACAAACTCCGTGTACATCAGAAAACATGTACAAAGCAAACAACTTTTAAATACCCTGGCGGCTTTCATCAAGCTCAGTTATCCATTTTCGATAAATTAGATGAATTTGGAATCCACGTATCACAAAAAGAGAGGACATTTGAATGGTTTATAGTGTATGATTTCGAGGCCATGCTTCAGAAAACGGATCAAAAACAAACCGACTATTTACAATGGACCGCTCAACATGTGCCAATCAGCGTTTCTATATGCAGTAATGTAGAAGGTTACACAGACGCCATGTGCTTTATCGATCCGAACCAGGAAAGATTAGTAGAACAAATGATAGCTGCTATGAGCGAGATAAGTGAAAAAGTAATAGAGATGGCGGGGAAGAAATGGGAATATGTTTTAAAACAATTAAACGAGAAGATAGAAAACAGTGAAAACAAGGAAGATTTGAAGAAGTTATATGCAAGTTTCCAAAGTTACATATCTCAAGTGCCTGTTCTAGGTTTCAATTCCGCCAAATATGACTTAAATTTGATTAAAAAATCCATAGCCAAAAAGCTTAATCTACACGACGAAGGCCATGCTTTTGTGGTGAAGAAAAACAACAGCTACACCTGTATTGCTTCCAAAAGCTTAAAATTTTTAGATATATCTCAATATTTAGCAGCTGGAAGTAGTTACGCAAAGTTCCTGAAAGCCTATCAAATAGAAGAAGAAAAAGGGTTTTTCCCATATGAATGGTTTGACACGCCTCAGAAATTGGATTTTCCCGAACTACCTCCCCATTCTGCTTTCTATAGCTCCTTAAAAGGTGGTAACATCAATGACCAGGAATATGAATTATGTAGAACAGTGTGGAGAGAAAATGAGATGAAAACTTTTCAAGACTTTCTGGTTTATTACAACAATTTAGACGTCAAACCTTTTGTAGCAGCTGTAGAAAAACTCCAAACATTTTACTTTGAAAAGGGAATTGATGTTTTTAAAACGGCTATCAGCGTCCCAGGAGTTGCTAGACAATTACTGTTTAAAACAGCAAAGGAGAAGAACGTGACCTTTGCCTTATTTGATGAAAGAAACGCTGATTTATATCAAACTATCAAAAATAACATAACCGGGGGAGTGAGTCAAATTTTTACAAGGTATCATTCTGCACAAAAGACAAAAATCCGTGGACAAAAAACATGTGGAACCATTTTGGGATTTGACGCAAACGCTCTTTACCTATGGGCTATAGGTCAACCTATGCCTGTTGGAGAATTTGTCAGACGTAAAGCACCACTCTTTAAACCCGAAGTAAGGGATCATCACATGGCAGCTTATTACTGGATGAATTATCTTATAGAAAAAGATCATCTTCAAATTTTGCATAAATTAAATAATGGAAAAGAAGTAAGAATTGGTAATTATCCGGTAGATGGATTTAGTCCCGCTTCTGCACCTCATGAGAAAGCTACAGTGTTTCAATTCCATGGTTGTTATTTTCATGGACACCAATGCGAACTCACAAATAATATAAAAAATAAGAAATGGCATGAAAGCAAAGACGAAAAGTATAAGAAAACTCAAGAAATCACCCAGTTCCTTACCAACCAAGGATATAATGTTATAGAAATGTGGGAATGCCAGTTTAAGCAGTACAAGAAACAACATCCAGATATTTATGATTTTATAAATAAACAACGACCAAACTTCTACCAATCCCATAAACATAGCGTCACAGAAAACCAGATTTTGCAAAGTGTAGTGGATGAAACCCTTTTTGGAATGGTAGAAGTAGATATTGAAGTACCAGACCAATGGCCATCCTACTTCAGACACGAAAGTATGACGCCGTTTGAATATTTTTCTGAAATGTGCCCTTTATTTTGTAATACTGAAGTCCCCTATGAAATGATTGGAAAACATATGCAGACCCATGTTCAAACACATAAGCTATCAACTGGACCACGAAAACTTTTAGTAGCTGGCATGAAGGGACGTCAAATGCTGATTGCAACACCGTTATTAAGATGGTATTTAAAACATGGAATGGTTATCACTAAAATTTATCAAGTGATCGAATTCCTCCCAGAGAGATGTTTTGACAAGTTTGAGAAGGAAGTAAGCGAGTCTAGAAGATTGGGGGATATAAATGCGGAAAAGGCAATTATTGCTGATACTATGAAATTGATAGGAAATAGTGCTTATGGCAGCCTTATCATGGATAAAACGAAACATAGAAAAATAGAATATGTTGAGGGTGAAAATAAAACATGTCTGAAAGTAAATGATCCACGATTTAGAACATTGGAGTGTTTGGATCCAGTGGAACAAATATATGAAGTGGAGATGGCTAAAAAAGTAATTCATTTAGACCTTCCAATCCAACTCGCATATTTTATCTTACAAATTTCAAAACAAAAAATGCTGGAATTTTATTATGATTTTTTAGATAAATACATAGGCCGAGATAATTTCGAATATATAGAAATGGACACAGACAGCGCCTACCTGGCTATATCTAGCTCCTCTCTGGTTGATGCCATTAAACCAGAAATGAAACAGGAGTATCTTAGAGGATTAAATGGATTTTGCATAGATGCGAATATTGAAGCAGATACTGGTTATCACTGGTTTCCAAGAACTTGCTGTGAGAAACATGCCAGTTATGATAAACGCACACCTGGACTCTTCAAGTTGGAGTATTCTGGTGATGAAATGGTAGGTCTTTGCAGTAAGACATACATTGTAAGGAAATCCATAGTAAAAAAACCAACTAATACTATGATTGTTGCAAATAAATTACTGTCAACAGTATTGAAAAGGTCAATTAAACGCCTTAAAACAACTCTTACAAATCAATACAAGTTTAGTGCAAAGGGCGTAAACAAATGCCGTATCAAGTCACCAATGTCCATTTTCCGTGAGGTATTAAAAACCAAAAATCCACAAACGGTAACAAATCGGGGATTTAGGGTTAAAAATAACTCCATATTTTCTTATTGTCAAATCAAAAGGGGGTTTAGTTATTTCTACTGCAAACGCAGAGTATTAGATGATGGCATTCACACGGTTCCTCTCGACATTACTCTGTGCCCAATACCTTATATAAAGGAAAACCAACCAAACAATTCAATCACGGAAGATGACAGCGATGAAGAGCCTTGTGATTTTGATGTTTTTGATGCGTTGGTTGAGCTTTTATAATAAAAGTCAATAGTGGATAAATTGTAATTTGTATATATGAGATAATTTTACCTCCAAGTCTTAATATTTTCAAAGGGGGTGGTAATTAAGGACTTTGTATGATCAATCTGTTTGAATTATTCACTTTTACTCAATATCTGTTATAATTTTAAAACATGAATACACATTTTTATTGTTTGAGAAAATTGGATTCATGTTAAAGTACTTTGTGTGTGTAAACGGCACCTTTTAAATAAGAGGTCTACCTGTTGTATGATTCGGATGAATGGGTATGTATGCGGTGAATCTGTAATGTAAAATCTTAAATGGTCTTAGCTGCCTGTGTGCTGAATATAGCTATGACTTTAGGCTGTGTACATGCGTGTGTGAAAGATAGAGTTATTTGTTTATTTATACTTTAATCATAATAAAAATATTATGTAAGAAAAAAAAAACGATTGCAGAAAAAATAATCTGCTAAAAAAAAAAAAAAAAAAAAAAAAAAAAATGAAAGCAGAAAAAATAAACTGCTGAAAAAAAAAAAAAAAAAAAAAAAAAAAAAAAAAAAAAAAAAAAAGAAAGCAGAAAAAATAAACTGCTCAACAAAAAAATAATTTGAAAGCAGAAAAAATATACTGCTCAAAAAAAAAAAAAAAAAAAAAAAAAAAAAAAAAAAAAAAAAATTATGAAAGCAGAAAAAATAAACTGCTCAATAAAAATGGAAAAAAGGAATAATTCTGTGAATGCTAGCCTGAATGAGAGGAGCGAGCGTGTCATGGTAGCCATACGTCTTTTATAAAGATGTAAAAGCCATCTGATGAGACCTTTGGCGGTGATATAGAGTTATAATTTTATTTTCAATTTTTTTTGTCATTTTGTATAAATACATTTGTACCATTTTGAACATTTTAGAATTTTATATAGTGATTCCGCATACATAAGTTTTATAATTTTTTGTACATTAGTAATTTAATTTTTGTCAATTTTTGTTAATTTTTGTTAAGTTTAATACTTCAAGTTTTCATATTTTGTACAGTTTTAGTTTTATCATTTTAACTTTTTATACTATAAATAGGGGTTGTAAGTTGTAAATATTTTGTGTTTTTTGGTATGAAAAAAGGAATAATTCTGTGAATGCTAGCCTGAATGAGAGGAGCGAGCGTGTCATGGTAGCCATACGTCTTTTATAAAAGATGTAAAAGCCATCTGATGAGACCTTTGGCGGGGTCGAAACATTGCACACAGACGAAGACCATTACCAATTGATTCAGACACTAGTGTAGTTTAGTATCAAGACTGGCTATCTCTTGTCTTAGTTAATTGGATTTAATACATCAGAGAAGAACAACACACAAAGACATATTTTATAGGTAAATTTATTCTACTTCTACTAAAACACATTACAATACTTAATAGCGAATCCATTTATTTATCTGTCCTGGTGGACCTAACTTTACATTGCGTTTGAAACCAATGATTTTAACATTTTGTCCTCCCTTCAAAGTCTTTTTAGGAGTTTGAAGCCTTTTCAAAACTGGAAGTTTCTTCTTTAGACGCGCCGCTGTTTCAACCATAGTGTCGCTAGGATTACTCTCCTCCATTTCATCATCACTTGTTTTTATTTCTCTCATTTTGCAATCACCCATTTGAGGTTTATTATGTAAAGTCGTCACATCACGTACATGCTTTTCCGGTGTTGTATTAGCTGTATCGGTCGTAGTCACCATATTGATTTCATTTACTTTAGGTTCAGAAAAATTATCGTCGGATTCCAATTTTGTGCTTGACTTGTTAATGTCCTCTACTTGTTTTAATAAAGTTTCATATTTTCGTTTAGACAGCAATACTACTTCTTCACACATATTGATCTATTTGTTCAATTAAAGGTTTCAATACTAAATGAATCAAATCTAAGTGTCTCAGCAAAAGTCTTTTCTTCTTTAATGCGCTAATAGTTCGATCAGCTAACTTACGTATAATCTTTTGATATGGTTTAAGCTTATTTCTTTGCTGTGGTGTTAAAGAAATGGTTCCAAATAGTATATTCAACGCTACTTCAAACAAAGCCTTGAGCTGTGAATCAGTTCCTGTTGATATTAATGCCTTTCTTTGTTTTTTATCTGCATGGTATAACAACGTCAAGTACGCTGTGTTTCCTTTGAGTGTCGTACTCATTATGATAAAATGTAGAATTCACTCGTCTTTTTGTATAGCAAAAAGAACAGCTGCTTATCTTATAATGTCTTTGGAATCCTTCGGTAAATACACCAGTGTGGTATCGTTCGGGAATATTCGAGAATAAAGTCGTATATTATTATCTTTCGTATGAGGGCTTGAATTAACCACTAAATAACCATAAGGTTGATCAACGGCTTTATGATAGCTCTGTCGAAAATATTCACTTTGTCCAGGATAAAGCTGACTTCCAAATCTATATACCTGAAGCACATCACGCAAATTTTTAAAAATAATGGTGTAATGACTATTTAAACTCAATGTACGACTATATTTGCCTGGTGGGAATATGTTCTGTATGAGAAATATACATGTTATATTCAGATGATGACTTCCAACTGTGAATAAATATAAAAGTTCAGGATCCGAACATGCTTTCTGCATAAGGTCATCGATCACAAAAACTGTACTTTTCATTCCATCTGTGAAATCTAACAACTGTTGCTTGGTGGGTAACCCCTCTATGAATTCGATGTTCTGTATGCTCTCTTTCATCTGGTCAAACAATGGTTGATACTGGCCATAACTGTACAGTATTTTGTTTGGTGATGTACTGAACATTTCGCCTGCATTTTCTAATAATTTCTTGCAAAAATAGGTTTTCCCACTTCCAGTACTTCCCGATAATACAATAGTTGCTGGTGTAATAAACTTAACACTCATGATGAAATGCAAGTTTTAAAGGGTAACGCGTATTTAAACCATTGATAAAAGAACAGCCGTTCTTTTTTTTTTTTTATTAAGTATAAGACATGGACTGGTATGTTTGTGTTTTATTAATAATAATAACAGGCGTTTGGTCAGTTGATCAGAATGGTGCTTTCTAAACAGATAGCTGATTATTTGAACAAGATTTATTATGACCCCAAGCATGCTGCGGCTTTTTCTGGACCTGCAAAATTATACAAAATTGTAAAAGCTGAGGGGAAATATAACATCGGTCGTCATCGCATTAAGCAATGGTTACAAAACCAAGATGCCTACAGCTTACAAAAACCAGTACGCCGAAGATTTAAACGCAACCGAGTTGTTGTTGGTGGGATATTGCATCAAGTAGATGCCGATTTATTGTCAGTAGAAAATATTGCTAAATTTAATGACGGTGTGCGGTTTCTATTGATGTACATTGATATTTTCTCCAGATATTTATGGGTAGAAACATTGAAAGACAAGACGGCAAAAAGCGTGATTGAAGGACTTAAAAATATATTTGAACGTGGTGGTAAACCTTTCAAGATACGTTTCGATGCAGGAAGCGAGTTTAAAAACCGTTGGGTAAAAGACTTTTTAAAAAAGGAACATGTAGATTATTTTTACACCACCAATTCCGAGATTAAAAGTAATTATGCCGAACGGGCAAATTTAACAGTGAAATCAATACTGTATCGCTATTTTCAAGCCAAACAATCCTACGCCTATCTCAAAGATTTACAGTCACTCATAGAAAGCTATAATCATAAACCGCATAGAAGTTTAAACTACATGTCACCATCTGAAGTGAATAAAACCAATCAAGCACAATTGTGGAAATATCAATATAGGAGGAAAGCCCCAATATCAAAAGTGGGAAAAAGTCGCAAAACTTATAAATTCAAACTTGGTGATACAGTACGGATATCCTATTTAAAATATCAGTTTCAAAGAGCATACGATCAACAATGGACTGACGAAATATTTAGAGTAAGCAAACGTTTTAGGAGGGATGGTATAGAAGTTTACGAATTAAACCGATTTCGCAAACGATCCTATATCCGGTAGATTTTTAGGTCCCGAATTGATGCGTGTAGATAAAGATGAAGATACAGTTTGGAAGATTGAAAAAGTAATTTCTTACAAAGGGAAAGGGTCTAATCGTCAAGCATTAGTCAAATGGAAAGGATGGCCAAAGAAATTTAATTCTTGGGTACCTGCAAGTGAGCTAAAAGATATATGAGACATTAAAACATGTAAGTAAAAGAACAGCTGTTGCTTTTCTGAAATTTATATGTAAGTTAAAGTATAAAAGAGGAGAACAGCTGTTGTTCTTCTGAAAATTATATGCAAGTTAATGTAAAATTAGAGAAGAACAGCTGTTGTTTTTCTGAAAATTATTGTAAGTTAAAGTAAAAAAGAGGAGAACAGCTGTTGTTTTATATAAAATAAATATACATTATTTTAATAATATCATCATTTGCACAATGAGTTACCAGATCCGTCAACATGCAAGTTTTTTAAATTTACTCTATCTTGGTAATCCTCAACAGAGAAAGGGTATACTAAACTATATTTCAGATGGTCAAATGTTTGCTATAGTTCAAGTTGCACATAAAGTGTTGACAGGAGAAATACCTATAAGTGCATCTTATAAGAAAAAACTAAGACGTTACAAAAGGGTGTTGCGTACTTTGACTAGCAACCAGGTCTCAACCAACAAAAAGAAACAAACTTTGTTGCGTTACAATAACATTTTACCCATATTCATCCGTCCAGCACTTGAATATCTTGGATTATTATGAAGAATGACTGTTATATTCTTATAGATAGTGAAGATTCTAGAGCATACTTCCACAAAATACTGTAGCTGCTTTTCGTGTAGTGTTAGATACGAGATTGGATTTTAAAGGACAATGGTATGTTGGTTTATGTGAAGTGCATTGTACTAATGTAACATCTTCAGGAGAAATTTATATATGTACCAACATTTGTGGTGAAACGTTATTGGCTGGTAAAAAAGAACAACTCTTAAGAAGAATTGTAGTAGAAAAGGATAAAGATATAAGTACAGTGTTCACCGCACCGTTTTATTTACCGTTGACGACGTCTACTTGGCAAGACATAGAAATCTATATAAAGGATAAACAAGGACATTTATCTACACTCATAGGAGGTAAAGTGAGCTTAACACTTCATATAAGAAGATATCCTTTTTTCATTTAAGTATGGCAGAATTATATGTACCAGATACTAATAAATGGATCAAGTTTTTTAGAAAATTGAATTCTGGAAAAGTAGATTCCTATCAGTATGGTCGAGGCCAAAAAGGAAGTGGCATTGGCAATTTCAGTCGCGGGACTTATATGATACCTATAGACCATCACGTGAAAGATGACGATAACAAAAAAACAACACTACAACCTGTAGTTAAAATGGTTTCGCCTGTTGCAGCTAATTTAGAACAAGCAAAAAGTTACTTAAAACAAGAACAGCAGCTGTTTTCCCGAATGCCTATAAAAAGGCGATCAAGAAGTAGCTCAGTCAGTCCACAGAAGAAAGCTAAACGGTCAACATCTAAGAGAGTTTCCGCTACAAAAAAGAAAAACAATAAAGGATCAAAGACGAAGCGAGCAAACGATATCTTTGACGAGTAAATATGGCGTTCTGGCCACATAATGTACATAAATCGGAAGGCATACCAAAGCAGTTAAATTTATTTACGTTACCGCCAGTACAAAGTGCAGTAGAAAAGAGTTATTTCGTAGATTGCCGTCCAGTATCACAAATTTCCGATGGATCGCCCATCGAATTTAACATTGCAAACCAAGGAAGTGATTATATCGATCTTCAAAGATCACGACTATATATCAAAGGCAAAATCGTTGCTGGTGATGGGACGACAATTGATGCCGCAAAGGAAGTAGGTCCAATTAATTTTCTTCACCAGACCCTGTTCGATCAAATAGATGTGAGATATAACGGGAAACTTATAACCAGCTCGGACGGTAATTTTGGGTATAAAGCTTATCTACAGACACTTTTGAACAGTAGTACAGAGAAGATTAAATCCTTTCAACAAATGGTGTTATTCTATGAAGAGACCAATGTCTTCGACACGGACCCCGTAGGAGGTAGTAACCCAGGGATGTCAGCACGTTTTGCAGTAACTAAAGGCAGCAAAGTATTTGAAATGACCGGTCCTATCTTGCAGGACTGTTTCCAGGCGGATCGTTATTTGATTAATAATGTTGACATTTCCGTAAAACTATACAGAAATCGTCCTATTTTCTATTTAAAATCGACAGAAGCAAAACCAGATTTTAAGTTTGAGATACTAGATATCTATTTCCGTGTATGTAAAATCAGCTTGAATCCTGCAGTGTTTATCGCCCAAGAAAAAGAAATTGAAAATATTCCGGCGTTATATCCTTATAGAAGAACAGAATGCCGAGTAGCCAATGTAAATACCGGACAAACGAGTTTTCATTGGGACGCCATTTTTCAAAATCATTTGCCTTTGAAGGTCGCTATTGCTTTCGTCAACAGCAGTGGTTATACGGGAGATTGGATAAAAAATCCCTTTCGTTTCGAAGCTGCAGGGGTGGGCGAGATAGCACTCTTAGTAGATGGAGTTAGTATTCCAATGGCACCAATGAAATTAGCATATGATTCGAAGCAATATGTTCAGGCGTATGCTAATTTATTTGATGGCAGTGGGAAATGGACAGATAATAGTGGATTATACATTACCAAGGAAAAGTTTACTGACGGTCATGCCATTTATTTATTCACTTTAGAAACACCATTCGACGAGGACAGTTTGTCTTTGATGAAGAACGGCAACTTGAGATTAGAAGTTAATTTTTCAAGTGCATTGACTACGAACTATACTTGCATTGCTTATGCTGAATTTCAACAAATCATCCAGATTGATAAGTCACGTACCATAACTTTGAATTAAAAAATGGATACCATACAATTAGAATGTGCTATACACTGTGACTTGTTGTTAAACTCATATATTCAGGGTGTCTATGCAGAGAACACTTTACCAAAAACTGTAAATAGTTATCCATCTGCATACATTTGTAATACAGACCCTATTGAAGATTATGGTAGCCATTGGGTTTTCTTTGGTTTTAATGGAGACGGATCAGCAGAGTTTTTTGATAGTTTCGGACATCCGCCTGAGTATTATAGTATGAACTTTGTACAATTCTTAAACAGAAATGGTCGCTATATACTTTATAATGATAAAGTTTTACAGAGTCATTATAGTAGTGTGTGTGGGCATTATTGTTTATTTTATGCATTGTGTAAAACTAGACATGTATATAACATTATCGATATTTTTACTGAAGACAAGGACCTTAATGATCAATTTGTATTTTCAGTGATTTCACGTTATTTTCATAGATGTAACTTGTAAATATTACTGTATATTCAATGTAATGTATTAAAACTTAATGAAAAAAAAAATTCAAAATCAAAAATGAATAAAAAAATTAGTTTTAGTTTACTTTTCGTATCTGTTATTTATTTATCTACTCTAGAAATCTGTGGTCGGATTCGAACTCTATGTACCAGTGATTGCTTCTCTCTATTGACAAGGTACTTTTGTGTCAGAAGTAGACAGGGTTGTGAAAAAAAAAAAATAGGATTCGAACCTAGTACTATTTAAACTGTGATGGGATTCGGGGAAGGAACATGATAGAAATAACAACAACAACAACAACAAAATATACTTGCACTTTATATAGCTTGAGTAATATTTATATACATAATCTTTGTTCCAAATGATACATTTTAAGTATAATTGTTTTTAATTTAGTTTCCCATTTTACAGTTTTTAAACAAGTTTCTCTCCAGTCTTTACACAAATATTTTTGGCGATAAAACGTATCTGTTTCCGAAATGATATGTGCAGATAATGTTTTCCAAAGTGTTATAACATTGAAGTCGTCAAGTTCTTTCAATGTTGAGTTGAAATGACGTTCCAATATGTTTTTAAAATCTGAACAATCATGTTCTTCATTAGATTCACACTGGCATGCGTAACATAAATCCTTTCCTTTAGCGTTGATTTCTTCTTTCATACGTAGGGCATACGCTAAATTTAACGTATCTTCCAATTGGTTTGTAATAACTTGACTATTTCCAGCTTCCATTTTTATAGTCTACAATATAGGAATAAGTTACTGGATCATCGACTTACACGTCAATATCCCATATTTCATATCACACAAGGCTTCAAAAGTGTCAAAATCTAACATGATACTAATCCCAGATTTCCTCAAGCGCAGTTTTACATTTGGTCCTTTTTTGAATACTTCTACACTCACTTTAGGTGATATTTGAACCGAAATATAGTTTTTATCCACTGCGGTAAACAGACAATCTGGGATTTTACTCAGCTCGAGTTGACGTTGAGCCATTTTGTTCTGTAAAATAAAATTAACAGTTTTACTTCAGAACTCTTCTATATCTTCCCACCAGACATCACATACCCATTCGTGATCGGCGCGTTCACCACAAGTACATTTTTCTTGATCAATCTCCATTCTTTGATAATTTTGTCCAGTCATATTTAAAAAGACACAATGCGGAGATTTTTCCTTATGCTTTTCAGTATCCTTAAGTTTTTCCGCAATGTAGTTACAACAAAAACAAACTAAATAACTTCTTGTTTCATCAAAATAGAATCCTGATCGAGCCAATTCGTAACTTTCAGATTCTGAAAATACAGGTTTTAATGTTTCTATTCTTTGTTCAAACTCAAAAAAGTTTTTAAGAGTTATAAGTTCCATACCTTATAAATGCAATCTTTTGAACAGCTCACACAGATGATCAATTTCTTTTTCAAAATTCACTTCGTCTAAATCGTCCATATACACGTCCGAACATAAGCAAGAATTGCGCTTAAAGTGACGAGGTAATGCTTACACAATATTATCTTAAAGCGAAGAGCTCCAATGCGTTCATCGCTGATTGGTCCTAATAACGTATGAGGAACATTATTTAAATGAACAAGAAATTGCTCGCTCAATGAGCAGATGTGACGCGGAACACCTGCGTTACGAGAACAATAGGCGATGTGCCGTCCTTTTAGAAAAGGGGGCCGTCCATTGCCGTCCATTGCCGTCCATTTTAGGTGGACGGCCCTATGGGAATTTGTGGGTTGATATAAAAACCCCTCCTATACTACTATCGGGTTGTTCAAGGCTTCGTTAGATCTGAACTTTGTGGTGCAGAATTAGTTTGTCAGGGTAAAGCAGGATTTACCAGTCATTGCATGGTAACCCGCTGAACACAGACTACATTGCCTGTGGTTTTTGTTACTGCGTTAGACTTTACCAGTCATTACCATGGTTACCCGCTGACCACAGATGGCTTTGTCTGCAGACTGTGTTACTGCGTTGGTCTTTACCAGTCATTACCATGGCTACCCGCTAACACAAAAAACTTTGTCTGCAGACTGTGTTACTGCGTTAGACTTTACTAGCCATTACCATGGTAACTTACTGAACACAGACAGCCTTGCCTGTGGTTTTTCTTACTGCGTTAGACTTTACCAGTAATTACAGGGTTAACCGCTGAACCCAGACAATCTTGCCTGTGTTTTATGTTACTGCATCAGGCTTTACCAGTCATTGCAGGGTAAACCGCTGAACATAGACAATCTTGCCTGTGTTTTATGTAACTGCATCAGGCTTTACCAGTCATTGCAGGATTAACCGCTGAACCCAGACAATCTTGCCTGTGGTTTTTGTTACTCTGGTAGACTTTTACAGAAATTGCATGGTAATTCGCTGGACATAGAAAACTTTGCCTGTAGACTGTGTTAAAGACTGATTATCTTGTTTAACTAAGTATAATGTTGCAAAAGTGATTTGTGTCGGTATGTGTGAATACTGTGGTGGCAATTATATATTTTAGGTTATAAACCTACAAAATCCCTTTCGTAGATTCGTACAACAATCTATACCACTAATAACTTGTTGTTGACAACTGTTTAACCCCCCCCCCCCCCCAATAAAAAGAATAAAAAGAAAATAATAAAGGAAAAGAAAAGACAATTTACTTATATCATACGTCCTTATATTGTTAAGTCTCAATCCTGTTAAGTCTATACTTACATTTGTTGCGTGTGCAGCTGTTGATTGGCCCCGCTTTGTTGTTCGGAAGTTGAGACTGTATTCCTGGTCTAGCTGGCGCAGGTTGTCTTTTCTGAAACGGGTTACCAGGCCTTTGTGTCTGTTGCTGTTGTTGAAGAACTTGGTTTGTAATTTTTAACTGGTTTGGTTTCACGTTTTGTTGTGGATTAACTGGTTTTATCTGGGCAAATAACGGGATAAAATTCACCAAAAATAACGTCAAAATTATCCCAAAACATTTTGTGTGGAGTATGGAATTCATCTTCAATCCTAATGTGTTAATATCTTATACACATCTTTTCCTGACAGTTGTTGGTTTGTAAAAAGTTAGTTTTTTATGAATAATGTTTTTCTACGTCATCAGATTAATTACACGAATATGTCATATATAATTTCTTACTTTGTGGGGTTACCGTCATACTTGAACCGTAGAAATATAAAATGTTGTTTTAATTGCATAGCAAACTGTGACTTGAACCTGACCGGTATTAAAAGTCTTTGTGGTAAAGGTTATAAAAATCTGAAGCATTTTAAATAAATAAATTTTAAAAAAAATGAAAAATTCTCACTTTGAGATGATTTTGTAAACAAGTTAACAGTCTTTTGTGTTACATAAGCTTAAAAATAGACTTCGCAAAATAATGATATGATAAAATGTCATACTTCAGATTCAAGAGTCGCGGTTTCAAACCCCGCTGAGGATAAAAATTATGACTATAGCCAAGGCACATAGTCATTGGCTTATTATTGGTACCAAGACAATGAACCAGTGGACATTGACCTACACCTAGTGTCTAGATGAGTTTACACCTCAGGTTTGACAGAGGGATAATACTTTTCAGATTTGAGTTTTTCACTAAATATATAACAAATACCTGCTAAATTTTGATGTGCCATATGTGCACATTTCCGAAATTCATTCCTCATCAGTGACACTAGGGGGCGAAAAGTTTGAAAAAAACATAAGCCAAACAGTTGAAAAATAATTAATCTAAAGTTCCAAAATTATATGAATCCAAATCCAGCTAAGGAATGTTTTGCACGAGGGAACAGACCTAAGTTTTAAATAAATTTAAAAACTTTGACGGCTGAAAATTTTGCTAAAAGGTATATTTTCTGACAGCACAAAGTACTGCCTACTGAGTTATGGATACCCTCGGGGAATTTTACTCCACCAGCAGCGGTACAACATCATATAAATCTTGTTGTTTGTTAGTGCTGTGTTTGTTTCTGCTACTGATTTCAGTACATGTAAATTGTTTTAATAGAACACCAATGTGGTACACTTCGATCACTTAGGTTTTCTTAAACATCCTAAAAAATGAAATGACCTTGACTAAAGTGTTAAACCACATCACGCTTCTAAGGGCTCCGGAAATACTCGGACTCCGTTAACGTCAATTACTACGCGCGCGCATCGCGCGTGCTCGTCATTTTTATTATTATTTGTATAAACTTCTTGTAAATCGCTCTTTAATATGTTAAAGGATATATCACTTTTTTTAGAATTCCTTTCTTGAAGGAAGTATATAAGAAAGTTCGATTTATGTTAAGTCCGCGTTTGATTGTCCGTTTAAGGGAAGAGAGGGTTCAGGTAATAAACTTTTGAATACTAAAGGAATATGCATATAAGTTTATAAAAGGGGTTCAAATCCGATTTTCCTTACTGCACGCGGGCGTATATTTCACCCTCAAAAAGTGCCCTCAGGTTATATTTCATTTCTAAACACCTGACATATTTGTTGATGACAGTCTGTATAATCACCTAGTGCACCTGACTGCTCTCTGTCAGTCTCCCTGACAGGTTAAAATGACTTTTATATATCAACGTTTAAACAAACAATTTGTATGTTTGTAAAACGCAGTTTTCATATTAAAACGGTTCTTTGCACTGTTAAACATAAGACAACAAAACATTGTTTATTGTTCAAAAGTTGATCTTCATAAATTTTAATAATAAGTTAACCACAGCATACATTTAATATCAATAAAAATTGCAAGAAGTCAAAAAAAAAAAAATAAATAAAAATAAAAAATAAATAAATAAATAAATAAATAAATAAATAAATAAATAAATAAATAAATAAATAAATAAAATGAATAAATAAATGTCCAAAAACTTGCAAAGAACTTAATTACAAAAACTTTACAAATTTTATCGAGTTTGGAAATGCCACAGTAATTAACCAGAAATATCTGATCACATTTCATTTATAAATAGCTAAAATGTATGATTTAGCCATAGTACAATGGATAATTTCCAAATCATTAACTATTTCAGTATGCTTATGCTGCCTTGATGTTGACCTTGTAACGCATGACCTTGAACCCTATATCAAAATGGTCACAATACCAATACCTATAATATTCTTATATACATGTTTATACAAAAAGATAATAGTTTTCAAGATAATTCACAATTTTCTTCTTCTACAGCTATGACCTTGACCTTTGAACATATGACCTTAAACCATATATTGAAAAATTATCGTCATATCCATACCTACAATATTCTAATATATATGCCTATACAAAAAGATAAAAGTTTTTAGGATAATTCTAAATTTCTGTCTTCTTCTACAGCTATGACCCTGATCTTTGAATATTTGACCTTGAATCATAAATCAAAATGTCCGTCTTATCAATACTTACAATATTCTCAAATACATGCCTATACAAAAAGTTCATAGTTTTAAAGATAATTAAAAATTTCAGTCTTCTTCTGCAGCTGTGACCTTGAACTTTCAACATATGACCTTGAACCATATATCAAAATGACCGTCATAGCAATACCTACAATATTCTATTATACATGCCTTTACATAAAGTAAATAGTTTCAAGATAATACACAATTTCAGTCTTTTTCTGCAGTTATGACATTGCTCTTTAGATGTATGACCTTAAACCATATATATAAAAATCATCCTCATATCAATACTTACAATATTCTAATATACATGCCTATACAAAAAGTTTATGTTTTTCTGGATAATTAACAATTGCTTCTTCTGCAGCTATGACCTTGTCCTTTGAACATATGACCTTGAACCATATATCAAAATGCTTGCCATATCAATACTTACAATATTCAAATATATATACTTTTACAAAAAGTTTAAAGATTTTTAAGCTAATGCACAATTTTAGTATTTATAAGCCAAAAATAACATTTCAGGGGCAACAACTCCCATATATAGTAACAAAACTTGGTACCTTGTTGATTTTGTCATGCTGAATATTTTAACAATGTTTTGTTTTCATCCATATCTTATTTTGCAAGAAAATTGTCTAAAATTGCACAAGTCACAAATTGGGCCATGACCTTGATTTGTGACTTTGACCCCATTTTGGAGGTCACTTCATGAAAAAGACAAAACTGCAAACCCCATGTCATTGTCTGTATTAATAGTCAAGTTATAACAATTTGAAGCGCTTTTACGAATTTTTTAAAATTAAACGCAAAACCGCGTAACCCATTTTTCGACCAAATATCACGAAATGAACAAACTATAGATAAGCTTAATATCAGATTAGAATTTTTCTCCCATTATCAGTTTCGGAGAAGAGGGTTTTTTTTTTTAATTTTTGGACCCATAAGTCACCTTGACCTAGTTTTAGTAGCATTGACAACACCACGAACAAATCTGAATTGCACCGGCCCATATATGCTTTTGACCAAGTGTCATTGAAATCTGTCCGGCAGTTTCGGAGGTGAAGTCGAAAACAGGTGTAAACGACACACGCACGCACGCTAGCACATACACACGACTCACCATGCCATAAGCTTTTATATATATATATATATATATATATATATATATATATATATATATATATATATATATATATAGTGTGTGTGTGTGTGTGTGTGTGTGTGTGTGTGTGTGTGTGTGTATTACTGAATGAGTTAGTGGATTTGTCATATGCTAAATATACTTTTTTACTAAAATTTTTTTATCATTAAATACGTTCACAAAATATTGTCATATACCATTTTTGTAATGTTCGTGTATTTAAAGATAAAATTCAAATGATGGTATTTGACGGTGGGTGAGTTAGTGAATGATTTTGTGGATAAAAGAGAAAAAGTTACTGTTGGAGTCACTATTTCGTAAAAGTGAATCATGCAAAACTTTCAGAGAAAATCAAATTAACTTGAATTAAGTTTGGTATTTTTTAAAAATTTAATGTAGTAGTAACTGAAACTCACTATGCGCATCCGCAATTTCCATAAAATATTTCTGTAGAAAGAAAACTTTTGTTGCAATAAGAAATAAACATGTCAAAAATGGTGATCATTACACCGAAAGTGATGTTTTTGATGACGAATTGCGTCGTCTGTTCAAAAGAATCCACCATTTGCTTTATTTTTCAACGTGTAAAATCTCAGAGTAGCAACAGTTTCCTTTCTACAGAATTATTTTATGGTAATCGCAGATGCGCATAGCAATTTTCAGTTACGACTAGATTCATGTACCGGTAATTGATTTAGTGAATTAGTAGTCGCGTGAATTTGGGGTTAAACGATTCCGTGGGCGAAGAAAAGAGTAAGCTGATGAGCGGGGTATAGAGTAACTTGATGCACGAGGAATGGAGTAAGTCGATGAGAGAGGAATTGAGTTAGTTAATTAGCGGAGAATAGAGTAAGTCGTGTGGTTATGCTAACGAAGCATAAAAGAACTTGTTATGTTTTCTTTTTTATCCTTGAACATTGTGTCAGACACCAAACTAGTTTGTTTTAACTTGATGGAACATGTTCTTTGCTGGTTTATTTGGCATACATAAGCGATGGTTGGCGACTTTGAGGGATTCTCGTGTTAGCTGCTGTTAGTTCTTGAAGATAAAAAATAGATACTATTAAAATGTTTATTTGTATATATATTTTAATATTTAATTTGATTATAATAAAATGTTGACAAAGTTGGCTTTATTATTACGCTATATAAATGTATGCTTTTACCAACTGCTTATTGATAATTACTAAAAACTGATAAAAATTACTGAAAATCACCAATTTTCGTGGTGGCCCAATTTTCGCTGTTTTTGTGGACACCTCGACCCACAAATTTACGTATCAACGAAATAGTTTAAAACAATATATGTTTTTAACAACTTACTTTTTTGAGGACAATTCGGTAACACTGAACACAAAAGACGATGTTTTTTACAACATGCGGTTTACTTTATAAACGATCATAACCTCGAATTCATACCCCACGAAATGATATTTTTACCACGAAAAGTCATGATTCCACAGTAAAATAGCGTTACACTGTATACTTTTAAAGCTTCAGTGATTATATGAAACAGTCATAAAAATTAAAAATCAAATTTAGCAGAAATGTCTTAATGAAACTAAGACAGGCATGACCGATAAGCAAACCCAAAAAAACTTAGGCAATTAAACTCTGGATAAAAATGGCCTGTCAATTAAGAAATTAAGAACATCTTGTCATACATAAAGAAGGTTACTGTTTACTTGCTAAGGAACACGCTTGTGCTATTTATATAGATGGTTTTCAATTTTCAGGTCAATGTCGGTCAAGGTAATATTTTTGCGCATGCAACGTAGGTCAAGAAATTGTTTACGATCTTTTGACAATATTGTCATAGTAACCGAAACTGTTGGAGTCATTTTGTTTGTGACTGTGAATTATGCTGATTTTTTAAATATAGACAATCTAATATAGAAACTTTAGTTAAGTTCGGTATTTTTTACTTAGTTGAGTCTAGTCGTAACTTTATATTGCACATGCGCATCCGCAATTAACATTGCAAATTTCTGTAGAGAATAAAAAGCTGTCACTATGGGAATTTTACATGTTGAAAAACAAGGCAAATATTTGATTTTCTAAAGACGTAATGCGTCCCTTAGAATATCACTTCCTGTGTAAACATTACCATTTTCGAAATGTATATATTCCTCATATATAGCAGCAACAGTTTCCTTTTTACAGAAATATACCGTTGTAATCTTTAATGCCTATAGCGATTTTCAGTTACAATTAAAATCAAGTTAGTGATAAATACCAATCTTATTTCAATTTAATCGGATTTTCTATAAAAACATAATTTACTGTCACGAATATCAGGAATGAAACAGTAGATGACTCTACTTAATTAAACTGAAAATGTCAATCATTTGATTTTACATCAGTAGACATGGTTTTTCTTAATCAAACGTTAAAAATTACTGTTTGTTTCACTGTGTTTGTGACGGTGAATTGTGCAAAACTTTCATAGAAAATCCGATTGACTTGAATTAGGTTTTGTGTTTTTGACTTACTTCGGTCTAGTCGTAACTGAAAATCGCTATGTGCATCCGCGATAACTAAAAAAGAAAACTTTTGCTGCTACAGGGATTTGACATGTGGAAAAAATTGTCGATAATTTTTATTTTCTACATAGTTTGATAATGCACGTTTATGAACGCTTGGCGTGTGAGCGCGGTTAGCACAAAAATGCGTGTGACTTGACCGATGCCATCTCTCTCTCTCTCTCTCTCTCTGTTTGTGAATCTCTCTCTCTCTCTCTCTCTGTTTGTGTATCAAAATATAATCACTGGTAAACCGATGCCATCTCTCTCTCTCTCTCTCTCTCTCTCTCTCTCTCTCTCTCTCTCTCTCTGTTTGTGTATCAAAATATAGTCACTGGTAAACCGATGCCATCTCTCTCTCTCTCTGTTTGTGAATCTCTCTCTCTCTCTCTCTCTCTCTCTGTTTGTGTATCAAAATATAGTCACTGGTAAACTTGTGTCTTCAAACATGTGATTTTATAGCTTTGGTTTTGGACTCTCGCTTCCCATCTTCTCATCTAGCAACAGGCAATCATTTATTGAAAAAATCCGACCATAAATGTGTTGTTTTACCTTCAAAAATAAAGATCAAACATTTTTATATCAACAATGACATGTACGCTTGGACGCCATTTGAAAACAATAAATACAACGCGGAGCGGATAACGATCACGGAAGAACCCGGGCAAGTGCTCCAAGTCAATATGATGTTTTTGCACGCGCTTTTGTGCAATATGATATTTATCGCAAACCACGTGATGCAATCTAAGCCAATGGGAATGTTTAAATAATATGATTTGATTATAATATATATTTATAGTAAAACTCCACCTCACTTTGTGTAAATCATAAAGTGAACAGTATTGCGGGTTTATAGTCATTAAAATGTATATAAAATGCATGGTAAATTATTTATATGTATTGAAAATGACAAAAACATTGTCTTTGTTCAAACACCAAATCAATAATAAGCTTTTAAAAACAACTTAAATCATTTATCATTGATATCTTAATATATATTGTTTTTGTTAGCTTTTCAAAGAACATTTTACATTTCAAAGATTATTTACAAAGATTATCTTCAATCAATAATCACATATACTCTTAAAGTAATTGGAATTTCTTAAAATTTAATATTTTAATGGATAGTGGCGTAAAAATTATAAAATTTATAGTATAAACATTTTAAAATTATTTTTAAAAAATAAATATAAATTATCAAAATTAATTCTCTTATAAGACTGAAGAAAATCGATATCGACCGAGGACGTAGTTACCATGCTACAATTGCTTTATCATTAAATCCGACCATAAATGTGTTATTTCACCTTCAAAAATAAAGATCAAACATCCTTATATCAACAATAACATGTACGCTTGGACGCCATTTGAAAACAATGAATACAAAGCGGAGCGGTAAAAGGATCACGGAAGAACCCGAGCACGTGCTCCAAGTCAATATGATGTTTTTGCACGCGCTTTTGTGCAATATGATATTTATCGCAAACCACGTGATGCAATCTAAGCCAATGGGAATGTTTAAATAATATGATTTAATAATAAAACACATTATTGTTATCATTTCATAAATTTATCTATCATTTATATCTAAATTTATTGGGGTTTAAATATTAATCTTTTCTTTCTTCTTTCAAATTGTTTTTTTCTTTCTTTAGGTAACTGTTTTTCTCTGTCCCTCGAAAACTAGACATGGGATTACAGTGACAACCTTAATAGGACTACAGTTATAGTCTGAATGGGACTATTAGGCTTTTAATATTTTAATATTCATCAAATCCATGATTGTTTTCCATAGTCATTGCGGGTGTCTGTCAAAAATAGGAAGTAAAAATTTCTGTAAGTCCGTCAAATAGTTAGTAAAATTTTCTTATTGTACGTCTAAAATTGAAATTTTCATAATGTCCGTCAACAATAGAAAGTAAAATTGTCTTGATGTCGTCAATAGTATGAAATAAAATTTTCTTGATGTTCGTCAACAATAGAAAGGAAAATTTTCTTATGTCCGTCAACAAAAGAAATTAAAATTTTCTTGATGTCCGTCAACAAAAGAAAGTAAAATTTTCTTATGTCCGTCTACAATAGAAAGTAAAATTTTCTTATGTCCGTCAACAATAGAAAGTAAAATTTTCTTGATGTCCGTCAACAAAAAAAAGTAAAATTTTCTTGATGTCCGTCAACAATAGAAAGGAAAATTTTCTTATGTCCGTCTACAATAGAAAGTAATATTTTCTTATGTCCGTCAACAAAAGAAATTAAAATTTTCTTGATGTCCGTCAACAAAAAAAGTAAAATTTTCTTGATGTCCGTCAACAATAGAAAGGAAAATTTTCTTATGTCCGTCTACAATAGAAAGTAATATTTTCTTATGTCCGTCAACAATAGAAAGTAAAATTTTCTTGATGTCCGTCTACAATAGAAAGTAATATTTTCTTATGTCCGTCAACAATAGAAAGTAAAATTTTCTTGATGTCCGTCTACAAAAAAAAGTAAAATTTTCTTGATGTCCGTCAACAATAGAAAGGAAAATTTTCTTATGTCCGTCTACAATAGAAAGTAATATTTTCTTATGTCCGTCAACAATAGAAAGTAAAATTTTCTTGATGTCCGTCAACAAAAGAAAGTAAAATTTTCTTTTGTCCGTCTACAATAGAAAGAAAAATTTTCTTGATGTCCGTCGACAATAAAAAGGAAAATTTTCTTGATGTCCGTCAATAATATAAAGTAAAATTTTCTTGATGTCTGTCGACAATAGAAAGTAAAATTAAGTAAAATTTTCATGATGTCCTGAAAAAGTAAAATTGTCTTGTGTCTGCCTGAAATAGAAAGTAGAATTTTCATAATGTCCGTCAACATAGAAATCAAAATTTTCTTGATGTCCGTCAACAACAGAAAGTTAAATTTTCTTGATGTCCGTCAGCAATAGAAAGTAAAATTTTCTTATGTCCGCCAACAATAGAAAGGAAAATTTTCTGGATGTCCGTCAAAAATAGGAAGTAAAATTTTCTTGATCTCCGTCAACAACAGAAAGTAAAATTTTCTGGATGTCCGTCAACAGTGGAAAGTAAAATTTTCTTGATGTCCGTCTACAATAGAAAGTAAAATTTTCTGGATGTCCGTCAACAAAAGAAAGTAAAATTTTCTTATGTCCGTCTACAATAGAAAGTAAAATTTTCTTTTGTCCGTCAACAATAGAAAGTTAAATTTTCTTGATGATCGTCAACAATAGTAAGGAAAATTTTCTTGATGTCCGTCAATAATATAAAGTAATATTTTCTTATGTCCGTCTACAATAGAAAGTAAAATTTTCTTATGTCTGTCAACAAAAGAAAGTAAAATTTTCTTGATGTCCGTCTACAATAGAAAGTAATATTTTCTTATGTCCGTCAACAAAAGAAAGTAAAATTTTCTTATGTCCGTCTACAATAGAAAGTAAAATCTTCTTGATGTCCGTCAATAATATAAAGTAAAATTTTCTTGATGTCCGTCGACTATAGAAACTAAAATTAAGTAAAATATTCTTGATGTCCGTAGAAAGTAAAACTTTCTTATGCGTGCCTAAAATAAAAAGTAAAACTTTCATTATCCCCGTCAAGAACAAAAAGTAAAATATTCTTAATGTCCGTCAACAATAGAAAGGAAAATTTTCATAATGTCCGTCAACGATAGAAAAAAAAATTTCTTGATGTCCGTCGATAATAGAAAGTAAAATTTTCTTGATGTCCGTCAACAACAAAAAATAAAATTTTCTTGATGTCCGTCAACAATAGAAAGTAAAATTAAGTAAAAGTTTCTAGATGTCCGTAGAAAGTAAAATTTTCTTATGTCTGCCTAAAATAGAAAAAAAAATTTTCATAATGTCCGTCAACAACAGAAAGTAAAATTTTCAGGAAGTCGGTCAAAAATAGGAAGTAAAATTTTCAGGAAGTCGGTCAAAAATAGGAAGTAAAATTTTCTTGATGTCCGTCAACAATAGGAAGTAGAATTTTCTGGATGTCCGTCAACAAAAGAAAGTAAAATTTTCTTGATGTCCGTCAATAATATAAAGTAAAATTTTCTTGATGTCCGTCGACAATAGAAAGTAAAATTAAGTAAAATTTTCTTGATGTCCGTAGAAAGTAAAATTTTCTTATGTGTGCCTATCATAGAAAGTAAAATTTTCATAATGTCCGTCAACAATAGAAAGTAAAATTTTCTTGATATCGGTCAACAATAGAAAGTAAAATTTTCTTGATGTCCGTCAACAATAGAAAGTAAAATTTTCTTGATGTCCGTCAATAATATAAAGTAAAATTTTCTTGATGTCCGTCGACAATAGAAAGTAAAATTAAGTAAAATTTGCTTGATGTCCGTGGAAAGTAAAATTTTCTTATGTGTGCCTATCATAGAAAGTAAAATTTTCATAATGTCCTTCAACAATAGAAATTAAAATTTTCTTGATATCTGTCAATAATAGAAAGTAAAATTTTCTTGATGTCCGTCAACAATAGAAAGTAAAATTTTCTTATGTCCGCAAACAATAGAAAGTAAAATTTTCTGGATGACCGTCAAAAATAGGAAGTAAATTTTCTTGATGTCGGTCAACAATAGAAAGTAAAATTTTCTTGATGTCCGTCAATAACATAAAGAAAAATTTTCTTGATGTCCGTCGACAATAGAAAGTAAAATTAAGTAAAATTTTCTTGATGTCCGTGGAAAGTAAAATTTTCTTATGTGTGCCTATCATAGAAAGTAAAATTTTCATAATGTCCGTCAACAACAGAAAGTTAAATTTTCTTGATGTCCGTCAACAATAGAAAGTAAAATTTTCTTATGCCCGCCAACAATAGAAAATAAAATTTTCTAATGTCTGTCAAAAATAGGAAGTAAAATTTTCTGGATGTCCGTCAACAACAAAAAGTAAAATTTTCTGGATGTCCGTCAATAATAATAAAGTAAAATTTTCTTGATGTCCGTCTACAATATAAAGTAAAATTTTTTGGATGTCCGTCAACAACAAAAAGTAAAATTTTCTGGATGTCCGTCAACAATAGAAAGGAACATTTTCTGGATGTCCGTCAACAACAAAAAGTAAAATTTTCTTGATGTCCGTCAACAAAAGAAGGTAAAATTTTCTGGATGTCCGTCAACAATAGAAAGGAAAATTTTTTGTATGTCCGTCAACAATAGAAAGTTAAATTTTCTGGATGGCCGTCAACAATAGAAGTAAAATTTTCTGGATGTCCGTCAACAATAGAAAGGAACATTTTCTGGATGTCCGACAACAATAGAAATCAAAATTTTCTGGATGTCCGTCAACAATAGAAAGTAAAATTTTTCTGGATGTCCGTCAACAATAGAAAGGAAAATTTTCTTGATGTCCGTCAACAATAGAAAGTAAAATTTTTCTGGATGTCCGTCACCAATAGAAAGTAAAATTTTCTTATGTCCGTCAACAATAGAAAGTTAAATTTTCTTATGTCCGTGAAAAATAGAAGGTAAAATTATTTATTGTTCGTCAAAAATAGGAAGTAAAAATTTGGATATTTAAGTGTGTGTAAAAAATAACTTTGCTTATCGGAAGGCCTCCGTCTGTGATCATTTCGTCAACAATCATGTTCAGAAAAACCAGGCATACACTTAAGCAGGTATCAAATATAAACTACATCAATATATTGCTAATCTATAAAAAAGGAGTTAATAATAAATAACCACTTAAACTGTTGTACTTTGTTATCTCCTTGATCAAATATATATATATATTTGTTATTCCATTTATTTTGTGGTCTGTTTGAACTTTTTAAATTTTCTACAATATAAAAGATAAAATATAGTGAGTTCCTGAAATGAGAATTAAGATTTTAATAATTTACAAATGGAAACGAATACAAAGATGACAATAATAATAGACAATTATATGAGGAAGGTTTTCAGTACAGGATCAAAGAGTCGAATAGTATTTATTAATTTCTTTAATTAGAGAGGTATTTTAAAATAATATTTTTGTCTTTTTGGATATAACTAAAAATGAGAGAAGAGAGTTATTTTAAAAACAAAATAATATCGTCTTTTTTTTTTAAATATTAACGATATGAGAGTTGAGAGTTAATATAAAATTTTATTTCTTGGCTTTTTTTGGGATATAAATTAACATGAGAAGAAAATCCTTCACAGCCGTTTTTATGATTCTAGCTTTTGTAGAAGCTTTCTGCAGTTCCTGCATAAACAATGGAATGCATAAACAATCTGGATGTATTGACGGAGCTACTTTTCGAACAAAACAACCATATGGAATTCGACAATGTGTACAATTGTGCATGCAAGTAGAAGAATGTAAGTCTATAAATCACAGACGAAATTCTCTCACATGTGAACTCAATTCAGCAGATCTGTCTCAAGGTTTTCAACTGAGCTCCGATATGGATTGTACCTATGTCGACATGAACAGCAATACCGTAAGTTTACTTATCACTGTAGCAGGTATCGGTTTCACAATCTTCCTTAACAAAAGTATCCTTGTCTTAAATCTGGCAATATTGAATTTAAAAAAAAATTATTATTTGGTTATTTGTTATTTCAAAAATATTCTTTCATCGTTTCAAAAAAATTTGCCAAAATTGTTCGGATTTAGGTTAAAAAAGTTCTTAGTTAAGGAATGTTTGAAATCTAGCAAAATTGAAATTTAAATAATTTAGTCAACTGTTTTGATACTAAGAAATTAAAGATGTCGTTTTGAAGATCTCTTCGTGCTTGTTAAAATTTTTATTTATTTATTTATTTTTTTTTTACAAATGTTTATTTGTAATTCAAGAAGATGCTAAGTTCGGTAAATATTAGTTAAGGAAAATCTTAGTGAAGAAATATTTGTGAAACCGTACAAAGACAAACGTTCCAATTAAATGTTGCTTATTTTAGGAAATCTTTCGTGAAACCTAAAATGCAAATTTTCGACAAAACTAGAATGTACTAATGTAATTAGCTAAAACATTCTTCAAAATGACACATAATTTTTTAAATATCTTGACAAATTTACAAAAAATAAAGATTTCAGTTTTGTAAATTTTTACTTAAGAAAAATTTAATATATAAGAAAACGAGGTTTTAGCATTTTTGGCAAAACCTGCAATATCTAAATTTCCGCGGCTGATATTTAAGTTTTTGAAAAAGAATCTTCCTTTTGAACATCAAATACGGTTTGAAACCTAGTATATTTTTTTGAAAACTATAATAAACAACCAGTTAGTGTGTCTAACAATTTTTCGGTACCCAAATTTTTCGAAACACAAAATAAAAAATAAAAAAACGTTAACTTCATCAAAATTTCAATGATAACCTCCAAAAAGTCATACTTATTATAGTTAGGGATTTTGAAAGTTGGTCAGAATCTGCAACAATTCAACTTCGATTTTTTTAATTTTTTTTTCTTTCTTCTTCTACTTTTTGTTTTAAAAATAGATATCTTGTTATAAGAACTTAATTCCCGAAGGGACATTTTTGAAAAAACAACATTTAAAGAGAAAAGTAAATACAAAAGAGAAAACTGTGGTTTATTTTTTAGTATTTTAGTTATTTCTTTTAGTTTATACCTTACATATTTTTTCTTTGACTCAGAAATAGCGTTCAATGATTAATTTTTATCCCCCGTTACGCCTAACCTCCGTTACGCTTAACCTACAAAACGCTTTACCTTCGTAACGCCACTACTTACGTAACATCAACCCTCCGTTACTTTTAACCACCGTAACACTCAATCTACATAACACTTAACCTCCATAAAGCTTAACTCTTATAACACCTAACTTCCGTAACACCTAACCTCCGTCGTAACGCCTGACCTCCGTAAAACCTTAACTCGATAAGCGATAAATAAACCTTCCTACCGCGTTACCTCCGGAAAGCTAATATCTCTTAATCAGACCACGGTAACGCTTAACCTCTGTAACGCCTAACGATTTAACGTTAAGTACAAATATTAGTCTAACTCTTCACCTCCATAAAGTCTTACTCCATAACGTTAAACGTTACCAACGTAATATTCAACCTCCGTAACGCCTTACCTCGATAACGCTAAACCGTCTTTAAGCTGATCAACGTAACGCCTAACCTTCATTACGTAAAACCTCCTTTATGTCTTACATCGTAACCTCTAAACACCGTATCGTTAACTTCCTTAACGCCTTGCCTCCGTTACGTTAAACTTCGTAACGCCTCGCAATTGAACATTTGTCTCGGATAATTAATTCTTCTCAAAAGAATAAGTTTTGATAAATACCAGTATATGAATATTTTCTTCAATTTTAACCAAGAAGTTATAGGCTAAGAATATTTAGTCCAGATTTAACATTATACACTTGACTGCATTGCTTTTATGGAACAGATTTTGTTATAAATTTCTCTTAATGCTCTAAAATTAAATATACAGTATATGGTAAATGGTTTCTATATATATATATATATATATATATATATATATATATATATATATATATATATATATATATATATATATATATATATTGAAACCATTTACTTCAAAAGTGTTCAACATATCGGAATATCAAGGTATGATATTCTTTTATATCGCTAAGTTTTAACTTAGTTAACAACCAATTTCAAAAGAGTGAGTTCTTACTAACTAAAATGATCATTCCTCAGGAAATTTATATAAAGACTAGTACAAGACATGCAGGCAAACATCTGTATGTCGGATAATATTTCTAATTCTGAATCGAGTAAATGGAGTTCTGGTTAAAGTTCACTATACAAACATTTGATTCCAAAGGGAAGTTTAGTTAATTATCACCTCTTTCAACCTCAACACACAACTTACGAATCTTGTAAAAATCTGTTTAAATAACACGGTGGTCTGGCGACATCTACACACATTTTATTCTGTAAATATCTGTACACAAAATGACAATAGTCTGGTGGCATCTAGACACAACTTATCGACAAATGACAATATTCCGGTCTTTTGGTATTTTACCTACATGTATTTTAGATATGAGTAATAAAGTGAAAATCACCTGACTTTAAATATAATTTTTTCGACAGAAGCGTCATGAAAGACTTCCCCCTATTTTTTTTAAAAATGTATCTTAAGCTGTCCCCGGTAAATCATCCTCCACGGTATGAACAGGCGAAATTTATTCTCAGGGCCCTCTAATAGGTCTGCTACTTTTTTTTTTTTTACAATGGTTTAATCTTTTTCCTCCGGGTTAAAAATTACAAATGCATTTCAGTGATGTTTGTCGCCTTTCTTTTAAAAAACTGAAAAATAGACGTAAGAATTGAAACAAAGCAAGTCCAGAAAAAGATACTGTCGTAAGCAGTGAAACAAAGCAAGTCAAGGCAAGTTAGTGACGTTAACTGTGAAACAAAACGAGTCAATACAAGTTAGTGACGTTAACAGTGAAACAAAACAAGTCAAGACAAGTTACGGACGTTAGCAGTGAAACAAAGCAAGTCAAGACAAGTTACTGACGTTAGCAGTGAAACAAGATAAGTCAAGACAAGTTACTGACGTTAGCAGTGAAACAATAGAAGTTAAAATAAATTTATGACGTTGGCAGTGAAATATAGCAAGTCAAGGCAAGTTACTGACGTTAGAATTGAAACAAAACAAGTTTAGAAAAGTTACTGACGTTAACTTAAAAACAATACAAGTGAAAACAAGTTACTGACGTTAGTAGTGAAACGGAAACAGCCAAACAAAAATGTAAACAAGTTAATGACAAGTGTTTTAAATAGCAGATAATTTCTTTAAAAGACACAACGGTAAAATCAATCGACATGCTTGTTCTTTACGCTTTAACTATACATGACTTGGGATGGTGGGGGTGAACAAACTAATAACACAATGAACTTTATTAACAATTGAAATACTTCTAATTGACCAGGTGTTAAAAAAGAGTTCAAATAGATTAAACATTGGATATATACGGAGCAACAAGTGTTTGATGTTTTAGGTAATTTTTTAAATAAGTTTGACCACTTACCGAATAACTCACGACAGTCTGTTAGTATGTCTTTCCGGTCTAATTGTATCAAATATTTCACCAAATTATCACAGGTGGGATTTAGATCTGGACGGTAACACCAGGCGAGAAGTAACTCTTTCGTGGGGCTGCGATGTTCCTGGAACATCAAGATCTCAACACAACAAAAACCAGCTAGTTCCGCTAAGCCAGTATAGTTATTACAAAGATCCCCATGTATAGAACCTTCAACGTCTAAATATTTACATAATTTATTTATAACAGACATACGTAACGCATTTAAAGGAATTCCCTCACATTGCTGTAATAAATCGCTGTAGTCTTCATTCTCACAAGCCATTCTGATTTATAAAACTTTTTGCTTCCACGATAACAACGCTTGTCTTTTTTTTAACACTGCCCCTTGAGAGTCCTGCTACGTTCGGTTGTTAAAGATAATGTTGTAGTGACCAGACTATTTAAATCGATATCATGTGTACCTACGCAGAGATAAAACCTGTTTATTGTGATCCCGGAATATGTTATATAAAGCTGGGAAATACCCACAATTTTCTATAAACGTATGAATTGTCTCGGTGGCATAATGGCTATATATATATATATATATATATATATATATATATATATATCTTTACTTATATCAGTATGCATTACCTGAAATTAGGTGTACCGGGCCGGGTTTGATAGATGGCCGGGTAACTCCGTCGGTTGAGTGTCCCGCTAGTATTGAGAAGGTTTCGGTTTCGAATCCCGGTTTGGTTGCTGCGTTTTTTCCCTTCCCCGTTATATATGTAACTGAGATATCGAAAGAACTCGATTTGGGACTTACAGGCCCAATAAGGTTTGGGATATGGTTCAATCAAACTTTTTTTCAAAATCTATCATTTTATCTCAAAGTAAATATAATGAATGTTTGTCATTTTCAGATGACCCAAAAATGCAACCCAAATTTATGTTCAAAGTATGATATGTGTGTTACACTAACCCAAGGAATAACAGTCTGTATGGAAACAAGTAAGTTACATCACGAATGCTTAGTAAGAGTTATAAACAATATTACACAACTTTATTTGTTCTAAAATTAAATTTAATTAATAAATTGCTTATATTTTTAACCATTTTTGTTCTAGTGACTACACTATTGTGTAACGTTTGCATAAATCCAAGCGCTTATAAGACCAAGAGTTTTTGTTTGATTTTTTTTTGCATACCTGACTCAATTTGTTTTTATTTCGAAAGTACGCGTACCGGAGTCAATTTTGTTTTCATTTCAAAAATCCACTTTCAAACTTCAGTTGCTATAAATGTTTGTACATTGCATTTCGGGGGGATCAAGAACTTCCTTAACTTTATGAACCGGGGGGGGGGTTTATCGTGATATATTGCGAGCGTCAAAGACTCAGTATCAGTGGCGAGTGGTCTTGGAGCCGCTAAAGGTCCAGTGCAGAGTCTTTTTGCGGGTCCGGGGGCCCTGGGGACCTTTTGGCCACATTTTCTCTCTTCATGAATTTTTTTCTAAAAGGGAGGGTTGAATCCGCCAACAATGCATTCCGTCAAGTACAACCGGAATTAACGTAATACTTCCTTTTAAAATCTCGGTGATCTAAAGCTCGCGCTTACAAATCACGTGACTCTTGTCGCCTAGGTTCAAAACTTAGAACAAGTTGTTTGATATCGTTCATTCCTATAAACTAGGATTAAGACAATTAAGGTTTAATTCGCTTCTACTTACTTGCTTACTATACAGTTTAAGGACCGTGTATTCGTTTGCAATGGAATGCGCAATGTGTAATGATTACGAAGGTGCACATCTCCAATCAAATTGGAGGTTGTCGATTATTGGTCAGGCATTGAAATTTTAGTTTTACAGTGTATGAGGCCTTATTTCGCTTGCTGTAGAATGCGCAGTGTAGACTGTCTGAGTAAGATGAATACATACAATCAAATTAAAGGTGGTAGGTTTTGTCAACTGGTGTCGGAAGGGGCGTCGTCTCATTTTGACGTGTGAAGGTAGGGTGTTTTTATGATCAGAGGAAATTCGGAATAGCGGACACGGTCCAACAAAACACTTCAAGACAAGTTACTAACAGTGTTAAGAACCCAAAAAGGTTTATTACTAAACATCTAGTCATTAACTTGTAAAGTGTTGTTGCAGTTCCAGATGAGGTTTTTCATCGTAAAATTAAATCAAATATAACATGCTACAACACATCAGTGTGTGTCGCTCTTTTGATAAATAAAAGTGGAAACAATTATATCCTCGAATAAAATGTTACATGTTCAATACAAAACACTATACAGCATTATACCAGATTTTATTACGTATTATCAAAACAAATATCAAAGCCCAATCACACAGTCCATATTTTTATATATGGTAAAACACACAAACACTCATTCCGGAAATATATCGCTGAAAAATCATGCGGATTAAGAAAATAGAACTGCGCATGACCGACTTTCTCATTTTGCTCGCCAGATAATTTCGTCTGCTAGCTTGACAACAAAAGGGAATATTCTGTGGTTCTAACAACAGCGGTCTTACCTAGAGTTAATTGGACTATTCTACTATGGAACTAGTGGACTATTGTTTTTGCACCGTTTCTTCTTCTTCTAATGAGTGTTTGTGTGTTTTACCATATTAAATCCCCGTAAGGATTTTAAAAAGCCGCGCTCTGCATTTTATACTCCAGCTAAGATGGCATTTAGTTTGGTGTCAGTTAATTACGACAAAATGCATACGTCATAACGGTATGTGACATGCTACAAAATTTTTTGATATCTCTTCTAAAACCTTGAAAAACTAGTGCTACGGCAGACGTGAATCAGACAGTAGGAATCCGCAAGCGTCGCTAGGTAGACCTCAATTTGCGATAGTAAAATGCACGTTTTACAGTCGGAACTCATCAAATACAAAACAGTTATCTCCATTCTAATGCAAAATAAATAAAATATGCAAAAAATCAGTTTAATTGATGAAAATCCCCAATGCTCCTATCAAAGTTTATTTTTAGTTTACAAACGTATCACTAAATCATTAATGTAGACCGATTTCGTTACGCCAAAAATATAGTTCTATCAAGAAAACACTTGATTCCATTGATATAGTAATTTTATTGTTTGAAATAAATGACAGATTTATATTGATCCAATATTCGTTTCTATGACAAAATTTGGCAATACGGAATAGTCGAAATCACCGGAGCCCGTCATTTTTGTTTTGAAAACAAACGCACGTGTACCGGCGCGTTGGAATACATTACGTAATCGTTACCTAGGTAGCACGCGACATCCTAACTCCGAACGTAAAACAGAGATTTTACTGCGGTCGAGGTCCAATCAAAATTCTGTTTACAAAATATTTGCCTAGAACTTGAGTTGACAAGCTCTTTGGTTACTATGTATTAAGCATTTATCAGAATTATCGTTTATTTTAGATTAATATAATAAAGTTTCCGATAGATCGCCAATTCTTCTTGTTTACAAAAATGTTGATGGAACAAATTCTCTTTCAGATACTCTTTATATTCAACTATATATATATATATATATATATATATATATATATATATATATATATATATATATATATATATATATATACAGTAGAACTTCGATAACTCGAAGTGCTCGGGACTTCGCTGGGGACTTCGAGTTATCGGGGAGTTCGAGTTATCGAAGTTGAAGGATGATGTCCAAGAATGGTGTCACCTTAATATATGTTTTCCAGTACAAAATCTTGATGTTTTAAACAGTTACCTGTACTCGAATGTGAAAAAAAAGTAAAAAGATCATTTTTAAAGAAAATACAATAAATAATTTATTAAAGAATTGATATTGTGCGAAACGTGTTATTTTATTATAAAATCACGATACATGTACATACGAACAACGAAATCAGAAATCAGATATATGTACATGTTTATCAAAATGCTTATTTTTACATTCGTTAGAAAATACGAACAGAAACTTAATGAAATTATAAAGCAGTGCAATAAGTAATTTAAGATTTTAATGCAGTCGTGAGTACAACGGGGTTAGTCGTTTTAATTAAGCTTGGAGAACTTGGCTTCTTTTATTACAGTAGAGGATTAGCGTACCTGTTAGGCTTAATTGTCCGTGACGGTACTCGATATTAATCCGTTAATTGATACTAATTAATACGGTAGATAACAAGAACTACTCGGTTATTTTTTCTACTATAACGGTAGCCAAATAACCGATAAGTGATTTCTCTGATCGTTTTATTAAACGAGCCATTGATCATACACTGTTAGAAAAAAATTCGAGCTTTTGAAGTTAATTTAAATAGATTTTTAAACTACAGACCAAATTTTTACTTCGAGTTATCGGGGGTATTCGAATTATAGAAGTTTGAGTTATCGAAGTTTTCCTAATATAGTTTATATAGAAAACCGGTCGGGACAAAATAAAGACTTCGAGTTATACGTGGTATTCGAGATATCGAAGTTTGAGTTATCGAAGTTCTACTGTATATATATATATATATATATATATATATATATATATATATATATATATATATATATATACAAAACAAAGGTTAATCACATTTCATATACAGAGATTAAGAAATTCAAAAAATAGTCCACAGTTTATGTCGAGCCTGTCATTGCCATAACGCAAGACTTAGGTGTTCATTTTCCGGTGTCCTCATAGGTGGTTGCGGCGTGTCAAAATGTGAAGGTTTATGTAAAAGTCCATATCTCTTAAACGAATACTGTTATTTCAATGAAATTTATAAAACAGTTTAATCATGCAGTTTAATTATGATTACATGAGTATATAAGCTTATGTTTTAACTATTTTTGGGTAAAAACTTGGATTTTTGTCGTGCCTAGCATTGCTATAAGGCGAGATTTAGGTGTTACTTTTCCGGTGTCGTCATAGGTGGCTGCGGAAGCGAGTCAAATTGTGAAAGTTTATGTTAAAGTAATGTATTTTCTTCTCGATCAAAATCTAACCAGGCGAGACTTTTGATTCCGTGGCATTCTTGTTTTTCATTATAGGTTACCTGGTCAAGTTAAATGATGCTAAAAGTGGCAGTAGCACCGTCTATGCTTATAATGCTACCTTTGCAGCTATGAATATTAATGCCTCTGCTGGGGACGATTATGTAATAGCCAATTTACCAACTGGATTTTTACCACAACTTTCATCCCGTGCGTATGATGGCGACCTCGGTTCATTATTTCATTCTGGATTGGAAGCGAACACGTTCCCATATTGGTGGATACAGTTAAAGTCAGCGTTCATAAAAAAAATTCGCGTTTTTAAAAATGCCAATATGGGTATGATTAACTGAATTAAATTTTTTGATAAGGATAACTTGCTACAAAATTTTATTGGTTTATTTTTTATAATTTTATAAATTTGGTTTCGTGTTATCTACAAAATATATAAATTGCGAAATCTAGCATGTCAACTACCCATTATCAGGTGAGCATATCAGGAGGCCCTTTAAGTAACATATACTTGAGTGGCGCATTATTTAAAGTGTGCAAATAGTTTTTTTTTATACACCAATAAAAAATAATATCACAACTATTTTTTATGATTTAATTAAGACATTCTTTCAAGGGAAAAAAGCAACGAAAATTTTAAACGTTAAGTACAAGTTTAATGCCAGTTAATAAAGCGGATGAATATTTGATTATTCCTATTACTGTAATCATTATCAGCCAATCACGTAATATCTCAACATCATGAATGGGCGTGGCTAACCCACATCGAGTTTTATGAAAAAATCTTGGTCAAGTGGTCCCAAGTGTGTGTGTGTGTGTGTGTGTGTGTGTGTGTGTGTGTGTGTGTGTGTGTGTGTGACACAGAGACACAGAGAGAGAGAGAGAGAGAGAGAGAGAGAGAGAGAGAGAGAGAGAGAGAGAGAGAGAGAGAAGTTAAATAAATTCTTGGTCGGTCAGTAAGTGCGATGGATGAATGCCTGTAAGAGTCGCTGTTTCTCAATTTTCATAGAAAATTCAATTAAATAAAATCAAGTTAGGTTTTATTTTTACTTACTCGAGTCTATTTGTTATGTATATCCGCACAGTAATTTCAACATCAATAGACAATGCTCATATAAAGTAGAGATTTTAATGATCAGTTGTTCAAATATAGATATCGACTTGTAATATTTTATGTAGGGAATAACTTTATTTTTTGAAAATTTTTTGTTAATGATGATGATGATGATGACGACGACGACAACGATGATGATGATGATGATTATTATTTTCAAGTCGCCCAAACGAAGTTTGGCGACTTATTGTTTTTTTCTTCTTCTTTTTAATATTATTATAATTATTATTATTATTATTATTCTTGCCCCCCCCCCCCACTGCAAAAGCTCAGTTAGTAAAGTGCTCGCTCACGGTAAGTTGAAGGTCGTGGGTTCGAACCCCGGCTGGGTCTGACCCAAGTCTTAAAATTGGGTAGTGACTGTTCTTTCGCCAAGCACTCGGCATTACGAAATGAAAGTCACGGTTTCTTTAGGATGGAAACTTAAAATAAACGAGTTCCCGTGTCACGGCAGGCGTGGCACGATAAAGAACCCTGCTGTATAATGCCATCAGCGCAACGCACAGGCAAAACTTCTGTGCTTTCGCCTATAGCTGGCGACGTCTCGATATAAGTGAAATATTCTTGACTGGGACGTTAAACACAATTACTCAACTCAACTCTTCTTCTTGCCGTGAACTTGTCCGACACATTTTGCGGAGACCGTTGGTCAAATCTCAACTAAACTCCACAGGATTTTTGACCATCATCTCAAGATGCATTTTCCGGTCTTAGAATTTTTAAAATGGCGGACTTTGCCATGGAAACCGGGAAAATTTGAAAATCTAAAATGCTTTTTTTCTGTTTTACTTTTCAACAGATTCGCATCATATTGATACTAATGCATTGATAAATAAAATACTTTCAAATTTTGCTATTGTTTCCATAGTAACTGATCACATGATAGAATGCAGCAATCTGATTGTCTGAAAAAAAAATAAATAAATAAAAAAAAAAATATAAAAAAATAAAAAAAAACCCTTAAAAATTAGTGTTCAAGATGAAGTTTTAAAACCTGGTACATGCCCTTACTACAATGGGCCGTTTCAAATGCCGCATTATTATTTGACCTACTTTTCACAGTTGAGGGATTTTGCCTTGTAAATTGATCATCATTAAAGATAGAGTTTTGAATCTTAGTACACATCCTAATTACAAGGGGCCGTTTTAAATGACACATTTTATTTGTCCTACTTTTCACGGTTGAGTGATTTTACCTAAAAACTTGGTCATCATTAAAGATAGAGTTTCGAATCTTAGTACATATCTTTACCATAATGAGCCGCTTCAAATTTGCCATAAATTGACCTCATTTTCACGGTTGAGTGATTTTACCTTCAAACTTAGTCATCATTAAAGATAGAGTTTTGAAAATTAGTACATATCCTTACTACAATGGACCACTTCAAATATGTCATTATTAATCGACCTTCTTTTCACGGTTGATTGATTTTGCCTTATAAATTGAGGAGTATTTCACACAAATTCTCAAATTCACTCATTTCTGACAAAAAGAACTCCTAAAGCTCCAAGTTCTGAATACAGGGTTTGACCTTTATTTGTTTGGGCGACTTATTTGTAATGATGCATCCATCATTACATTATTACTTGTTATACTGTTTGGATTTTTTTTTATAATCACGTGTCATAAAGCATTATATCGTTAAATACATTCAAAAATAAATAAATAAATAAATAAATAAATAAATAAAAAATAATAATAAAAAAAAATCATAAATTATTTTTCTAATTTTATCGTTAAATACATTAAAAAATAAATTGTTATAAATATTTTTTTTACTGTCTGATTCACGTCTGCCGTAGCACTAGTTTTTTCAAGGTTTCAGAAGAGATATCAAAAAATTCTGTAGCATGCCACATACCGTTATGACGTATGCATTTTGTCGTAATTAACTGACACCAAACCAAATGCCATCTTAGCTGGAGTATAAAATGCAGAGCTTTTTAAAATCCTTACGGGGATTTAATATGGGAAAACACACAAACACTCATTCCGGAAATACATCGCTGTAATAATCATGCGGGTTAGGGTACAAAATTCTGGAATAGTTCATTCAGCTGTAGGTAAGATCGCTGTTGCTAGACCTACAGTATATATTCCTTTTGCAAAGTTGCAGACGATATTATCTGGCCAGCGAAAATGGGAAAGTCGGTCATGCGCAATTCAATTTTCTTAACCCGCATGATTTTTCAGCGATGTATTTCCGGAATACGATCCTTAGGTTGGTGTCAGTTAATTACGACAAAATGCATACGTCATAACGGTATGTGGCATGCTACAAAACTTTTTGATATCTCTTTTAAAACCTTGAAAAACTAGTGCTACGGCAGACGTGAATCAGACAGTAGATTTAATCGTTAAATAAATAAAAAATACATGTATATTGACTTAAAGCATTATTGAATATATTTAACGATAAAATTTAAAAAAAAAACGCTTTATGACACAAGTTATGTAGAAATATGCTTCTTGGATTGATTAATAAAAGCAATATATTTTTAGGTTTGTTTTGAAAGAATTTTATGTTTTCAGGTTTTCGGTTTCGGGATATTACGCTGTGGATTGGAAACAGTTTTGATAGTCTCAATGTCTGTGATACATTTACCGGACCGGATACTAATAGACTGACCGAGTTTAACTGTTACCAGGGAACAGTAAATACTTTTATTAAAATGGAACACAAAGGACCTATTGGAGCTCCCGAAAACACCAGGATATTAGAAATCTTGGAAATTCAAATAATTGGATTTTATAAAAACGATCCTTAGTTAATGGCTAACACAGGCTGGATCCCCTGAATACAGCAGGATATTGGAAATGTTTGAAATTCAAATATATGGATTTTATGAAAACGATCCTTAGTTTACGGCTAACACAGAAAAAAACTATGAGCTAGGGGTTGTCTAGTTAAATATTGAATGCACTTGTATAAAAACATCACAGGTGAATGATAAGATCAACATCCCCAGGCCTTGGTTTCACAACCATTCCTTAACTAAGACTTTTTTACCTTTAATTTAGCAATTTTTCACTATCCCTCTTTTCATTACAAATAAACATTTGTGATAAAACTAAATACAGATGTTACAAGCTTGATGTAATCTTCAAAATGACACTTTAAATACTGAATATCTAAACAATTAAACAAATTTTAAACAAAGATTACAAATTTGTCAGATTTAAATTCTTAGTAAGGAATAATTAGTCAATATTGTGCGAATTTAAAAATTGTGAAAATAATCCAATTGTCATACATGACATTTTGATTTTTTATTTTATAAAATATTCAAATTTTGGATATCATATGGGAAATTTTGAATATTCATTTTATAAAAATTCAAAATTCGGCATATGACATAATCATTTTGTAAATTTTTGGGTCATTAACAAAGTTTATTGACCTGGGTTAAAGTTTTTTGTTGTTGTGATTATTGTGTGATCCACTCATTCGGGGTCTGTCAGAGCCCTGCATCTCCATTTTAACACAAGATTGTTGATATTTGAACTTTCAAATATTTTGAAACATTGTTATATTTATTACTTATGTACATATACAATATAACAATAATGTATTAATGATAAATATCACACTCTGTATCACACATGGATTTTATCATACCATTTATTCCAATGTCAGTCAAAAATGGAAATTCTTTATGATCACTGATCTAATGAATTGTATTTCACTGCCTATTAATTTTAAAAACATGGCTCCTTTGCTATGTCATGTTTTCTGGTCAATGTTATGTGGTAGCTCATGTGATATGTTCATCTTTTCTGCTCTCTGTAAGTGGCTTCTTTGACATGGTTATCGTTTCTGCTCTCTATATGTGGCTCCTTTGACGTGGTTATCATTTCTGCTCTCTATATATGGCTCCTTTGATATTGTTATCATTTCTGCCCTCTATATGTGGCTCCTTTGACATGGTAATCGTTTCTGCACTCTATATGTGGCTCCTTTGACATGGTAATCGTTTCTGCCCTCTATATGTGGCGCCTTTGACATGGTTATCATTTCTGCTCTCTATATGTGGCTCCTTTGATATGATTATCTTTTCTGATCTTTATATGTGGCTCCTTTGACATGGTAATCATTTCTGCTCTCTATATGTGGCTCCTTTGACATGGTTATCATTTCTTCTCTCTATATGCGACTCCTTTGACATTGTTATCGTTTCTGCTCTCTATATGTGGCTCCTTCGACATGGTTATCTTTTCTTCTCTCTGTATGTGGCTCTAATCTCGATCTGTGGCTCCTTTGATGTGGTTATCGTTTCTGCTTTCTATATGTCGCTCCTTTGATATTGTTATCATTTCTGCTCTCTATAAGTGGCTTTCTTAATATGATAATCTTTTCTTCTGTTTGTGGCTCCTTTGATATGGTCATTTTTTCTACTCTCTGTATGTGGCTCCTTTGATATGGTTATCTTTTCTGCTCTCTGTATGTTGCTCCTTTGATATACCAGTAGTAATCTTTTCTGGACATTGTTATGTGGTAGCTCATGTGATATGTTTATCTTTTCTTTCTGTAAGTGGCTCCTTTGATATGATTATCTTTTCTGACCCTGTATGTGGCTCCTTTGATATGGTTATCTTTGCTGCTCTCTGTATGTGGGTCTCTTGATATGATTATCTTTTCTGATCTCGATCTGTGGCTACTTTGATATGGTTATCTTTGCTGCTTTCTGTATGTGGCTCCTTTGATATGGTCACCTTTTCTGCTCTCTGTAAGTGGCTACTTTAATATGGTTCTCTTTGCTGCTCTCTGTATGTGGCTCTCTTCTCTCTTGATATGATTATCTTTTCTGATCTCAGTCTGTGGCTCCTTTGATAGCCATCTTTTCTGCCATCTTAAGTGGCTACTTTAATATGGTTATCTTTGCTGCTCTCTGTATGTGGCTCATTTCTCTCTTGATATGATTATCTTTTCTGATCTCAATCTGTGGCTCCTTTGATAGTCATCTTTTCTGCCATCTGTAAGTGGCTCTTTGATATGGTTATCTTTTGTGCTTTTCATCAGTGGTTCTTGTAACACAGTCATTTTTCCTGCATCTTATCAGTGCCTCTCTAGTATGCTTTAAGCTATTGTTTGACACACATTTTGGTTTGAGGTTAATATTGTGTTAATCAGCATTTATAAGAATGAGATCTTTGACAAAGAGCCCAACAACAAAATAAGGACAGTAATCTCTCTCACTCTTCATGGGGACATCAGTGGCCATGTGGTCTAAAGCATGCACATATGGATCTCAAAGCCTCTCACTGCCTTGGCTTGCTTCTAACCAGGCAGATCCTAGTGTAAGAAAGATGTCAGCTTTCTTGATACAAGTTTGGTTGTTTTTTCTGGCACTACAGTTTCCTCCACCATCCCTTAACTGATTGCCTAAATACAAGTGAACGATTCTTTACTGGGTTTGTAAAACACCATAAATCAAATTCAATCAAATAAAAACTCTCTCTCTCTCTCTCTCTCTCTCTCTCTCTCTCTCTCTCTCTCTCTCTGGTTCATGAAATGTGACATATTTTAGTGTTTGAACTAGCAGCTTGGAGATTTAACCTAAACAAATTCCTCTCTCTGAAACTATTTTATAAACAAAGCAGTACTTCATAATTTTTTATGATTTTATATATATGTAGCATATTTAGCTATAAATAACACAATTATGAAATAAATACCCCCAAAAATAAAAATAAATAAAAAGGCACTTAAAAGAAATGCAGATTCAGGCAAATCACAGATATATGTACATATGTGTACACAAAAAAAAAAACAATATAAAAAGCATGTTAAGTTGTACAAATACAAAACACATACTATAAAATCAGAAATGTTTTTTGGGGGGTTAAACTTCGTTTTTCCCCCATTTATAAGGAAATACAATAAATTTTTTTTCATGTACATGTATAAGGAAATACCATAGAATTTAATGTAAACAAATGTTTTTACTTACCAAAGCCCTAAATAGGATTTATTTTTTAAAAAACACACACAACAATTTTACATTTTTTTTTCCTTTTTCTTTCTTTTGGAAAATCACAAAACTACCAATTTTAACCCACAGAAACATTTATGATTTTACAATATTTATATTACAACAAGGTCATTTTTATTTCAACATTTATATAAGGGTTATACCTGTGATTCTTACACAGATAGGAACCTAGTGGTCAAGTGGTCAGCAGCATCTGCTTAGAGATCAGTGCCTCTCATTACCATGGTCAAATCTTACTCTGTCAGGTTTAGACTGGTTCCAGGTTTCCTGTAACATCCCAGAAATGACCACCTCAACATTACAGAAAAAATCTTGGTTGGGGCTTAAAAGACATCAATACAGGACTCCACTTGCTCAAATTATTTCCACTATACATGTATTTATTATAACTCATATGTCTGCAATAACTGTATTGTCTTCAGCAGATAAAGTTTATTGAAATGATAAAATCTTTTCTGGAAGTGCTGTTGGGTAATGTTTAACTCACTAGCCAAGCAATTTTCACATATTCAATAAATTTGTCAGACCAAGACTGGTCAAAAGTCAATTACAGTGCTCTTAAAGATGCAAACTCACTTTCACTAACTTTTTGAGTTAGATTTGTACAAAGGCGATGAAAAGATGTTTTCATAGCTGGCACTTGAGACTGCACAACTTTTTAGATATTTGTGATAAGGCAGTTTTTTTTCTTATTGATCTTCATGATTAATCTATACAGAAATTCATATAGTATGCAAGTTCTGTGTCTGTTTATAAACTGGTTTGTATCAAGCAGTATTTAAAGCAGCCTTTAGAGTATCAGTACCCATAATATCACAGATGACATATTCCATTAACTGGTAACCGGAGCACCTGGCCTTACCTTGATTGACTTTATTTGTCAGTTTACATACTTTGGAATTGTGATTTTATTGTGGACAAATTGTTTGTGTTTCAATGACCAGTACTAACCTATGGGTTGACAGGGTAAACCCCACAGTAGTGAGACTTTTTGGGACCTTGGGGATAAAAAGCAAATTCTTAATAACTCAGCCATTGTCCTCAGAACTGCTAAGATATTTAAAACTGTTTTTAAACATGTACATCAGAAAGACAAAATGACAATATGAAAATGGTGTGTGTGTGTGTGTGTGAAGCACCAGAGAAAGCAAGGTAAGAGTCCTTTTTATTACCCTACTTAAAATACTAGTATACTACATATATACCATATATTACCTGTGTAATATATATATAAGTATTGGGGGGGGGGGGGGGGGAGGGGGAGGGGGCGCAAAAGGAACTCTTTTGGAAAGCAACTTTTACTACACATGTACATACAAACATTATATATCATATATACAGGTATATTTATATTCAAATAGACTAGATGTAAAATACAAATATAACATTATCATTAAACTAGCTAAAACTAATATATTTACTAAATGATTAATACCTGACTACAATAAAATTATATATATAAAAATGTTATAAAATGAACAATATCTGTCAATCTGAAAATGGCTTAAAATTTATATAAAAAATTTTCAAAACTCATGAAATGGGTTACTGTATAAACAACCTATAGATATAATATTCAGATAAGCCTGTCAATTTTGCTCAAGTTCACATTTATTTTTAAAATGCTTACACTAACTACATTTATCACAAAAAGGTTAAAAAATGCATTATTACAGGTGATAGTTTTTTTTAAAAATACATATATTCATTAAAAAATGTTGTAGTACCGGCAATATTAAAAAAAAAAATCTAAACGACATCTCCAATGACATATTGCTATCTTAATTATGCATTTTCTACGATGAATAAAAAATTGCAACAACAGTTGTCAAAATATAGCTCGATTGTATATCTAGGTCACTAAGCTTCGCAACATATGGCCTTTAACTTCTATTCATAATTTTTGGTTTTTTTTGCAAGATGTTGATTTCCTTCTGTTTAAATAATCATATGTACCAACTTCAAAGACCAAAAAAAAAAAAAAAAAAAAAAAAAAAAAAACAAAACAAAATTGTAACGTGGATGTCAATCACCATTATTTTGCAGATTATTTTTTACAGTAGAACTTTCCTACTACCATATTCATGTGAACATATCTTCTTCTTTTTTTTTTTTTTTTTTTAAATAATATGGATTTCAATCGTTATAGTCTTGTATTGTGAGAAAGTAAATTAAAATAAAATGTTGTGCTCTTTGAGTGCTTCTCATCCTATTAGTGTTTTAGACTTATTTATAAAAGATTTATATTTGCTTGAGTGAGAAGGAATATGAACACAAACAATATTTGATTGTTTGTGGCTTGACTAATTCAAGTTGAACTTCTGAAACTACAAGCCATAAAAACAATATATGTGAGATTGATTGATTAATTAAACAGGTTTTTAGTCCAAGTCAAGATTATTTGATTTATATCGAGATGTCACCAGCTATTGTTGAAGTGGCCAAAATTTTGACCTTTCAGTACACTAAGGGGGTCTGCAGGGAGGCTTATTTAATGAACCACACCTGTTGTGACACAGGACATTGATTCTTAAGGTCTCCTAAGGACCTACTGACTTTCATTCTAAATGCTGAGTGTTTGACGAAAGAACTGTCACTACCTATTTTCAAGTCTTGGTCAGACCTGGTCACGACAATATATGTGACAGCTGAGTTGAGTAATAATGTTTTACACTATGCTTCAGATTCTTTCACTTGTATCAAGGTGGTCAGTTCTAGAATGATGGAGGAAACCAGAGTGCCTAAAGAAAGACGAACTTTGGCAAGTGAACTGAAAAACTTTTTCATACCAGAGCTTTCACTGGGCTTGATTTTGGGCCGAAATTGGGCCCTATTCCCAATGCAAAAAGGCTGTTTTTTTTCCCAATTGGAAACTAGACTTTTCCAATTTCAAAAAAAAAAATAAATAAATAAATAAATAAATAAATAAAATATAAAAAAAATAAAAAAAAATAAAAGAAATGTTGTGACATCATTTCAATTTGTTAACATTCCTACATAATACAGGTTAAAACATTGTAATTCTATGACTGAGGCACATTTTGAAAGGGGTGTCAACAAATTCAGAGATATAAAGAACAGAATTTCGCAATTTTAAAACTTTTAAACTTTAATACAATAAGACCTGCCAAAGTGGGATTTGAATGAGGTGGTGAGAAGTGATGTGATTGGTAAGCTATATCTGTGAAAAATAAAGGGGAAATTTCAGATATAAATTACAAATATAAATTTGAAATAAAAAAAAAAAAAAAAAAAAAAAAGGGAATGTGTTTTATGGCTCACCTTAAAATATGTTAAATATTACATACAGTATTTCATAGATAAAATCCATAAGTTAAATAGCCCCTCTTCAGTTTGTGACCTAAATATGCAACATGAATAATTTAGGCTCTATCCATTGGATATTAGTTGGACAGGATTTTTGAATGCATTACAGGACCCTTTATAGTTCCCCCAATGGAATTCCCTCATAGCATTTGTGCAAGACAATCATTTCTATTGGCAATGGAATCGCATAAAGTGACGTTTTTCCCATAATAATGACGTTTTTGGTCTGAAATATTTGACGTAAATGTTATCCATTTCATTCCGCACAAACGTTAAGAGGTATTGATCACGTGGCGAGTTCTATGGAGCTATTCAAGTATAACTTGGCCTTTGACATTATATGTCCTAAAAGTCCATTACAGCAAAGCTACAGTGCAATACAACATTTTTAACAGTTCAACTTTGCAATATACTGATATGCTGTTATATATATATACTGTGACAGTCTTTTTCAGTCCTACAAACAAGCCTTAAAAGTCTACTCTTTTTGAGCAAGGATCTTATGTCATTACAATTACTTTTCACCTTCTTCAAAACTTAAAAGATACAATGGTATTGATCACTTGTATATACCGGGTAGATGAAAACCCCAAACGTTAAAATCTAAATTCAAGTCTCAATTACCTTGGATGACCATTCAACATAAATAGATGTCCTGTCAATTCTTTAAATGATGTTTTAAAATTAATTCAAAATTTGAAATTAAAGCTGAAATTACATTTACTCAAGTAAAAACTCAGATTTTTACTGATCATTTAATTGATGAGCTGGACAACTCAATATTTTTCTGATTAATGACATAACAGGAAGGTGAATTTTCAGAGATTTAGGGCTTATCTGTAGGACTGAATTTGTGAAATGTTTTAAAAAAGTGACCAGTCTACAAAATATAGGCTTAATTTACATAAAACCAATGTGAATTTGAAATTGACAGATTTAAAAAAAAAACGGATCTGTCAAAAATTGGATAAAAAATAATTTCCAAGAACAATTTGTTTTAATAATTGTAATGATTATAATGTAATAATATGATGACATAAAAAGCAACAATGTTAAAACTCTAGATATCAAATTACAGAAAGTATTTCTATCTCTTGGTATCAGCAAAAAGACATCAGCAGGACTGATGACATGCTCAATTTGAACACAAAAAGGGGACATTATTCAAAAAAAAAAAAAAAAAAAAAAAAAAAAAAATTCCAGATTATTTTGGATTTATTTTCCCATTTTGAAAAAGTACAGAATTGTAATTCTTACATCTTAATATGTTTTTTTCCATTTAAGATTTTTTTTCCAAAAAATGCATATAACGATTCCTGAATTTCAAAAGGACACAAATTCAGTAAAAAAAAAAAGGGGGTGTGTCAGTCCTACATCAGACATAGTTTAATAAACCTAACTGAAAATTGATTTTTAGTACAGTATTTAACTAAATGTATTTATATTTTGTTGACACTTCTATGAATACTGGAAAATATAAAATATAAAAAGGTCATGGATTTTAAACTGAAGATCACTGATCTGGACTTTAATTTGACCCTTGACCTTTTAGGGGGATGAAGATGTGTTTCAAATTGATATTCTTCAAAATCTCAAGAACATTATCTCAAGAGTCAAATCCTAGTGCTGTAAATGTACTTCATATTGCACTATCAAATTTTAGTGTAAATGCTGCTGATTGCAATTTATGCAATCATAAATTAGAACATCGATTTCAGTTTCATACATTTCATCCACTCTTTAATTTACCACTGCGGTAGCTCAGTTGGTAGAGTGCTCGCTCCGTAAATGGGAGACCGGTTCTGACCCAAGACTTGAAAGTGGGTAGTGGCTGTTCTTTCGCCAAGAACTCGGCATTACGAAATGAAAGTCACGGTTCTTTCCGATGGGAACTTAAAATAAACGAGGTCCGGTGTCACGGCATGGCACAATAAAGAACCCTGCTGTATAATACCATCAGTGCAACACACAGGCAAAATTTCTACACTTTCGCCTATAGCTGGCAACGTCTCGATATAAGTGAAATATTCTTGACTGGGATGTACTCAACTCACTCCTTAATTTATGATACTGAATTTTTTTCAACAATGACGATTACTGTTTGTAAAGTCTTATTCATCGTTCACTAGATAGCCTTATGATTATAATGTACAATTATTAATCATAAATTTGCTTCATTTTTCTTTCATCAAAATTGCTTCAATGATATTCTCACAAAATAAAATACATCACAGAATTGGACACTTTTTTATTTGTAGACATTAATTTATATAAATAAATATAAAAATAAAATAATGTCATGGATTTAAATATGATGTTCACCGATGCCAACATATACTACTTATAACTAATAGTGAAATGTAATGCTTTTTAAGTACATATTTACTCCAAAAACAGGATTATTAAGGATTTCATGAAATCTGACCTGGGATGACCTAGTAAAACAGGACTGCAAATCCCTAAGAATGGGCGATACTAACTCACTAGACATCAGAACATGGAGGGGGAAGACTTCATTCTCGACTAGACAGCAAGGCCTCACCCTCGTAAAAGGAATAATCAAAGGCCTGCATAATCTTAACAGGATGATGTTGATAATGATTATGATGATGATGATTTATAAATATTTTTAATATTGTTTTTACTTAAATATCACAGATAGAAAATGGTGTTACAGATTTTTTAGCACCTATCTGAAGGCAAATACATTTCCAATTCTCAACTTATTTTCAGCTCCATTTTTCCCAATTGGTACTAGATACTCCAAAATAACAGTCTTGAAAATAACAGCCAATCCAACAGTCCAAGACTGGTGACTTTGGAAAGGACAGATTATTTTTTTTTTAAAAAAAAAAAAAGAAAGAAAAAAAAATGAAATTATTGGACAAGGATTAGTTGAAAATTTCAACCTGTTTGCAACAATACAAATGACCATGTCATTGAGTTGTTACTTTTGACCATTCAAACTGAGAAACTTTCTCATTCTCAATCCAAAGTGGGATTCAAACTTTGGCACAGGAAGGCACTATGATTCCTAAATTGGTACTTTAGACAACTCAGCGACCTTGATCATCTTCAAAATTTTGAGATCATAAACAAATAAATTATAATAATGTAGATTTACAAAATTAGAGAAATAATTTAATAACTCTACATCATGGATGAATAAAAAAGCTAGAATTGGATCATGATTTCACTATGATAAATATATAAAACTGTTTTTATCTAAGTCATAACAAAACAAAGTTTTCAAAAAATATCTAAATTTTCACTAACAGCCTGCTTAAAACAAACACGGATTAAGGGATTCTGACCGTCCAATTACTGGCAAACTCTGGGTGTGAGTTATAAACTGTGAATATAAATATTATTGGGATTTCAATGTTGAAGAAGGGGTGCAGGTTATGCCCAAAGGTGGGTTATAATATATATATATACAGTATAAAAAAAATACAATAAAATAAAGCATTGTAATACCATAACCTGGTGTTGATGTAATGTGATTCCTGCCCAGTGTCAGTTTATTAACGTCTCAGTAAAGAAATTAAACAAAGTGGAGCTGGAAATTACCAAACGAAGATCATAGAAAAAGTACAATATCGGACACTAAATTACCAAACCAAAATCATAGAAAAAGTACAATATCAGTAAATAAATAAATCTGTCATGGATAAATAATGGATTTAGTTAAATGTGTCATGTGACCTCAAAAAAATCTCACCTTAAAAATTAAATGCTTCTTATTGGTGTTGTTTCCATTACTTAAATAAATACAGTGATTGACTACCCTTTTTGTGATTTCTAAAAAGATCATTTAAAAAAAATCTGAATCTAGAATATTTGTGGTTTACATACATATAGTTATACCAAAATTTTTTACTAGTGTTTCAAAAAAAAAAAAAAAAAAAATTCAATCAATTAATGGAAACCCATTCAATAAATTCACATTAGGGACTTAATGTGGCAAGAAACTATCATCACTGTTTCAAAACAATAACCTATGTGTTCACTCAAGTAAATTAATCATATAAAAATTGTTATACTAATTATAAACACATCCTCAACTGGATGTCTTTAAAGCTCACAAGTAATATAATCTAAAGATTAATGGAAATCCACCTTTGTTCAGAGTTTTTTAAAATCTGACAAAGAACAAATTTTCTCATGCCTATACCAAAATTTGGTCAAGTCTGAAGTCTTTGTTGAGTATAATGATTTAATACAGTAGACACAGTGGAATTACACTTTTCATATCACCTTAGTGGGAAGTCTTTCCAAGTCTCCTTTGTGAACACTGTGGAAGATCAAATTTCAAACCACCTTTAAAGGAAGTCTTTTTAATTTCCAAGTCTGCTTTGTGAATATTAGGAAAACAGTGGAAGATCAAATTCTCACACTGCCTTTGTGGGAAGCCGTTCAAGTTCAGAGTCTTCATTGAGTACAACTATCTGATAGGGAGAACACTAAGGAAGATCAAATTCTCACACTGCCTTTGTGGGAAGTCGTTCAAGTTCTGAGTCTTCGTTGAGTACAACTATCTCACAGGGAGAACATTGAGGGAGATCTAATTTTCCACAAAACCAGCTATAAAAACCTTTTTCAAAATCTAAAAATTCTGTTTTCCAACTCACAAAATACCATGATATTTGCACTATTCCTGCATAGAGAGCTATCCCAAGGGCAGATAACCCAACAGTAAATGGAAACGTTAATATCAAAATGGGACATATAAATATTTTATGCCATATTGTCCTCTCCTCTGAGAAGTAAATATATAGGTTGTACCATGTTAATGCACCAAAATAAAAAGATACACATAAAGAAGCCAAGAATGCAGCTGGAAAACAAAGAAAGGAAAATAAAACAATGTGTGGTCCTTTTCCTGCACCAAACATACCCTCTGTCTTTTTTTCGGATGACGTATTGAGATTTTCTAATTCTTCATCTGTTAAATCAAGATGTACCTGAAAGAGAAGAATAAATAAATATAAATGCATATTTTCATAAAATATGTATCAGATCCCTTTTGGATAATGACTGAACATATTTTAAAAGTCTTCAGCAGTGTGATTTAAGTATAAAGCATGTTTGCAAAGAACAAACTATGTATCTTTTTAACCAGCAAATAGTCCTGTAATAAAAAACAATGAAAATATTAGCTTCATTGGTTGCTGCTATGGGTTCCACCCCAGTTGGCTGCTGCTGTGGGTATGGCCCCAGTTGGTTGCTGCTGTGGGTTGGACCCTAGTTGGCTGCTGCTGTGGCTCAAGTTGGTTGTTGCCGTGGGTTCAACCCCTGTTGTTTGCTGCTGTGGGTATGGCCCCAGTTGGTTGCTGTTGTGGGTTCAACCCCAGTTGTCTGCTGCTATCAGTTCAAGCCAAGTCGGCTGCTGCTGTTGATTGGATCCTGGTTGGCTGCTGCTGTGGGTATGGCCCCAGTTGGTTGCTGCTGTGGGTTGGAACCTAGTTGGGTATGGCCCCAGTTGGTTGCTGCTGTGGGTTTGACCCTAGTTGGCTGCTGCTGTGAGTTCAACCCCAGTTGACTGCTGCTGTGGGTTCGATTCCAGATGTCTGCTGCTGTGGGTATGGCCTCAGTTGGTTGCTTCTGTGGGTTTGACCCTATTTGACTTCTGATGTGGGTTTGATCCCAGTTGGCAGCTGCTATGGGTTTGATCCCATTTGTCTGTTCTATTGGTTAGACCCTAGTTGGCTACTGCTGTGGGTTTGACCCCAGTTGGTTTGCTCCGTACCAGTATGGTACTGAATGGTCTGTGATGTTTACATGCCACCTTTCTGGCAAGTGTACTTAAAGTCACCATAAGTTATATGAAACTCACTAGTATAATGCAGATCAAAAACATGAATACTAATGCACCACACAAACTTGTGTTAACATTAATCTTCAAGAGTAATTAAAAAATAGCTGAATGTACAAAAAAAACCAAAAAAAACATTCAACCAACATTAGTCAGTGGAGTGCCAATCTTAGCTTTGTAGCTGTATTCATAAACATTACGACATTCAAAACTTAAAGAAAAAATCAAATAGACAATTTAAAATCTCCCAAAAGGGTTGTTATCTGGATCGTATTGAACAGATATAAAACTCAACAAATGTACTTCTAACAAAGAACAGTTCTAGCACAGCACAAGCTTTCCTTTACAACTTGACCAGTTTACAAATAACAACCAGCTTTTTTTTAAAAGCAGTTAATTTATCTGATCACACTGTTTACAAACTAGATAATCCAGTATTTGGCTCTGGATCTCAATAAATCTTTATCATAATGTCTCATGTAATCAACCTATAACATGAATAACTTAAAAAAAAAAAACCAATACCTCTACTTCTTGTCCAACATGGCTACCCCTTTTAACCTTTCCAGTAAGAGTCACATGACCAGCATTGACCCCTTCATTTGATGTAGAACCATCTTCTGTTTCAATTTCAATAACTTCCTGTTTATCCACTGACTCAGCAAATCTTGTGTGCTTCTTTAAAGATCCACTTGTCTTTGATTCTTTTTCATCACATTCCTGTTTTTGAATTACTTCATCCTGCACACCATCCGTTGCCATGGTAACACAACAAAATTCATTTCAAATTTAGACACCATTTTGTTTACTACTCAAAATAACCTGCAATTATTAAAAAAAAATAATTGAAAATTTATAACTAAAAAGGTTAAAATTTGTAAAATGAAAGAAAAGAAAACATTCTGAAAAATGTGCTAAGAAGATGCTTCAGATCATATTGATCAAATCCTTTATCTCAGATTTGGTTGGAGATGTTGATCTAGTCAGTCATGCTGAAGTGTTCAAGTCTTCAATATATTGTTTGTAGTGCAAGTGACTAGACACCCCCTTGAAGATTCCCCAATGAAGCAGTAAAACTTCAAACAAAGATTTGGTTTAAGTTAAATGATAAAAGAATACAAGTTTAAAATTATGGTTTGAAAATATAGGTCAGTTTTCCAGCCTTTTCGAAACTAACTAATGTATTTAAATTTCCTTATTTGACCATCAATAAAACTTACAAGTTTAAAATTATGGTTTGAAAATATAGGTCAGTTTTCCAGCCTTTTCGAAACTAACTAATGTATTTAAATTTCCTTATTTGACCATCCATAAAACTTTCACATTTGTAATTTTGACCAGATAGAATTTCAGTCTGTTGTTTGTACAGTGCACTAACTATGATGTCTTCACCAGTACTAAAAATGGCATGTTACCTGGTGTATCATTCAGCTGATTACCCCCAACTACTTTAGTTATTTGCATATTCCAATTATTTGCATAATTTTTTTCTGGCAAACACACTATGCAATTAAGTGGAATCAGACACTAACTATACTTTCCGACACTGCTTCCTTGCATACTTATCAGTCAAAATTTGAATCATGACCAATATGTATATAAGTAAGCAGAGTGGGAAAGTGTAGTTGGTGTTGAGAGATTAACCTTGATTCTGAATTTATTACCAAACTCCATTAATAGCATGACTGCTGCCTTGTATTTGTGATTTATATAAATAGTTGTGTCCTGCATTTTGAGTATACATTTTAGCTCTGTCACAAAAATTGGTGTTGTTGTCCATTCATTTTTTATTGCATCTTGTGATAGCAATATGGGAAGGAGAGAAAACTAAGTTCATCATGAAAAGAAAAAAAAGGACTAAATTTGTGCCGATAGATGAAATATTTATGAAGTTACTAGAAATTTTATAAAAAATGTAAACTTAAGAAATCTGGTTCATTATATCCCTATCTCCTTTTTAATACCCTAGGACATATATTTTTAAAGACAGGTATAAAAATGTCAAGCCCTTGTGGTATCATGTCATATCATTATGGCATATGAATTTTGTCATAATAAAGGGACACCAAAATACATGCCATCTTAGCTGGAGTATAAAATGCAGAGCTTTATAAAATCCTTATGGTGTTTTAATATGGTAAAACACAGCCACACTCTGGAAGCATATCAATGTAATGTTCATGTGGGTTAGGGTAGAAAATTTTGGAATAGTCCATTCAGCTGTAGGTAAGATAGCTGTTAGAACCACAGTCTTTTCCCTTATGCTGTAACGCTAGCATATAATATTTAGAGATTAATATATGACCATTTTGATATCACATCCATTTATCAGCCTGAGAGTGAGAGTCCTGATATCAGCCAGAGGGCCTGATGAAGGGTGTGATATCAAAATGGTCATATCATAAACTTTTTATCATATGTTTCCTTTGAAGTAAAATTAACAATTAATAATAATTAAATTTTTAAGCAGTCCAGCAGGTTTTTTTTTTATATCTATCATGATCTCATAGATAATTTTTAACAGCATACGTCAATGTTACCCTAAGCAACCCTTGATGTCGATCTTCCAACAGCTAGGTCAGTCAGTCAGTCGCCATATTCATCCAACATGACGTGGACAGAGGCATTTGTTTTCTTCATTAAAAAGTGAAAGTTGTTAAAATTAGTTTTAAGATCTGCAGTCATAAATCATGATCATGATGACAACAGGGAATCTGAGTTTTTGAACCGGCAGGTGCATCATATTTTGGATAGGTTACACCGATGACAGGGAAACGTCCCTGCACAAGTACAGGAACATATTGGCTACCAGCTGGAATGATTTAATTTTTGGGTTCTGTAAGTTTATTTATTGATGATAGTGATGGCAACATATTATTAATTGATATTTTTGTACGGGTGAACAGTTCAGCTTCGAACTGATGTCTCATTTTTGTCCTGACATACTTGTCTCAGCTTGAAGCCAGCATCATTTATATTTTCAAGTGCTGTGGTACACAATCAGTGTAAACTAGTTGGATCTCTCCAATGCATTTGTATGTTTGCAAATTCCGAAACTCTGTTTAAAATTAATTTAAATACAACTGATACATGAATGTACTGCACAAATGCTCATCGTGTTAACCATAAACAGTTAGTATCAAGCTGAAGCGACACGAAAAATCTGCTATTATCGGAATTTTATGAGGGTGCGATATCACTTTTCTAGAGGTGTGATGCCACTTTCTAGGGAGTGATATCACTTTTCTAGGGGTGTTATATCACTCGAGCTGATATCAACTTGTGTAAATTCGAGAGTTATCACACATACAAAAATAGTGATACTATTAGTAAACATATGAAAATACCTGAAGAGCAAAAAAGATCGGTTCATGGGCAGTTCGATATTTTCTTAACCCACATGGTTTTTCAGTGATATCCTTCTGGATTATGTACACGTATCTGTGTTTTACCACATTTCAAAATAAAGATTTTAAGCTAAGATGGCAGGCATTTTGGTGTCAGAGTGTTTATCCCATAACTGTCAATGACATGATATAAACTTTAATGATTTCTCTTCTAAAACTTTAGTAAACGTCCTACAGCAGACGTGAATTAGATAGTATATTTTTGGGTGCTAGATTGCCGAGGCGGTAGGTGCTTCCCCACCCTGGGCACCCAGAATTAATCCGATCTAATTCCGCATAATCTCTCCGCCACTCTCACTGTTTCGAAATTAAGTGTCTGTCACAAAGTTTAACCTGAGTGATACATCACTCACCATATTGGATATGTATCCTTCAACACCCAGTTTCAGCAACCGGCCGGATGACAATCCGACAAGAAATCTACGTCATAAATTTGCTTTAAATCTCATTTTTTTGGCTTGACAAAAAAGTGTAGCCCTAACTGGTTGAAATCTTCTGTCCCCAATTTATTGTATTTTCTTCAAACTGTTGGAGCACTTATTTCAACGAATCTTCAGTCTAAGTGACAACCAAACTCAATAAAATTATTTTTGGATGTAAATTAAGAATTTAATATGTAAAAATGCTAAGGATGTTTAGCTGATGTGGTAAAGGACAATTTGTCCCAATTTTTAGATGTCATCATGATGACTGTCAAAAAGAACGGGAACTGATATTTTAAACTGAAAATTATAAGGCTTTTGAAAACGTTATACTAAGCTTGTTTTTTTTTTCAGAAAAACACGCATTTCTTTCTTAAATTTACATCTACCTCTTTTACTGCTTGCAATATATAGCAGATTAACCTTTTCCCAAAGTATATGTATGTAAATGGTTATTATTATTATATTGTTGTTATTGTTCTTCTTCTTCTTTCTATTATTATCATTATTATTTAGTCTTCTGAAAGATACTCAATGGCTTATAAGAACTGTTATTTCAAATTCCTAAATTATACAACTTCCAGTTCAAATTCTTATAAACTAAATAAAACTTTCATTCACCCTGCGTATACAATAATGCCTTTCAGAAGTTATACGGAGATCCAACTCTAGACAATATAAAGTTCGTACACTGTCTCTTTTTAAACGGCGTCTGCCTTCACAGCAGTTACCTGCACGGCGGTGTGCAGAACACATGTAAGATCTGTAAAGCTAAATTCTTTTTTGTACCTCTTAAAAAACAATGCTTAATGGTCGACCATGCGCTTGTGTTAATTACCTACACGCTGGTGCGCAGAACACATGTAAGACCTGTGAAATTAAACTCTTTTAAATCCCTTAAATACAATGCTTTATGGTCGTCCATGCGCTTAAGGGCATTTTTGCAATGTTAAAGCCTTCATTATGACTGACTAGATGGTCAACTCCAATTAAACCAGAGATGAGTAACATTTTGATTCATGTTTTTATACAACGTTCTGTTTCTAGCTCGATTTTTTTCAGAAAAATATTGATGTTCATTGTCAATATGAAGGCATAAACTTTGTAAGGCAAACTAATCATAACGCGCTGACGCGGTATTTCAGTTTGTTTGAAAAGTTGTTGCCTTCATACTGACAATGAACATCATTTTAAAACAGTTCAATTTTTAAATATCATTCAAGTTTTTATAGGTTTCCGTTTCATTGATGGTGTTCATTAAATTAAATCGGCCACGATCCGGCGTGAAAAGAATTTCCGTTGACAAAAACGATACGCGTGACATGTTCCCAATTGAAATGAGACGACTTTTAGCAGGTTAACAACATTGACCTGTTCGCTTGACCTTTCAATGGGAGTTATTCACTTGTAGAATTCTTACAATGAAATCATGTAGACAGTTTAAGGATTTGCAGTTCATGGTTCATGCATACACAATCCACTTGTTCCACGTGATGTAGACTTGCACAAATCCCTATATTAATTATTAATTTCAATATCTTGGCTACAGAGATCAACTGACAAACTTCTTTTTCACTATCAAAACCCTGGAATATATGTCTACACGTGATACAGACGAAGTGTTCCTTATATATAATTTTACTGATCTTTATCAAATTTTAAATTAAGGTCAAGCTGACAGGTTAATATTGTTTGCGTATACATACACGTTACAAGCACTTGTACTAAACTTCCTGTTCTTATTATTACTTCATCATTTCTATACTTATATATTTATTTATTTCCCTGGTAATGGCACCGTGAAAAAGACAAAAATAAAACAGATATTTCAATTTAAAGAATCGTATAATTGAGTTCCCTGAAATATTCATCGGTAGATATTTAAAAAAAAGTTTCCCGTCTTTCGGGAAGTTCCTGCATGGTTGCTCTTTTATGTACGTGAAAACAAAACTTGATAGATGATAGTGATTGGTGGCAAGATCAGGCGACACTTCATTGGTATAACAAGGGATGGGATACCCTTAGATTAGATTCTAACTATTAAACAATTCAGCGGTGACTTTAACAAGCAAAGATAGGTAATAGGTAAGTAGCCACTTCTTCTTGTTCTTTCTGTCTTTTTTTGTCTTTGGTGAATTAAATATCTCTCTCTCTCTCTCTCTCTCTCTCTCTCTCTCTCTCTCTAGTTACTAGATTTTTTTGCCAAAACGAATTTGTTCTAATCATCAGTGACAGATTTTCAAGCACTTGAGTCTTTTATCGGGGTCTTATTCATTCAGATTATTGGATAGAAATATTCTAACAAGATCAATTTAATAACATATTATTCTATGTTTCATGAACTACAAATTCTTTATCTTTTTTTTTTTCAAATACATACAAATTTCATTTGAAAAAAAAAGTACTTGAGAAAATGCTATGTAGCGGCAAGAACATGAATAATGGGATAAATTTATAAATTAAAAATTAACAAAAAAAAAAAAATAAATAAATAAAAATAATTATAAAATAAAATAAATAAATAATAATAATAATAATAATAATAATAAATAATGATAATAATAATAATATTTTATAATAATAATAATAATAAATAAACAATAATAATAACAATACAATCTTGCTACAGGTAAATTGGACCTCAGTCTCTGGCAGCTTAAAGCTTCGTTAGTTAAACGGATGGGTTTCTAGATATCTTGCGTATAATTCAATATTTTTGAGATTTCAGTTTAAAATTTAATGCATATCATTGTTATTTATTATCAAACAGAAACCAATAACGTCAAACCCTTTGTTCATATGATATGTTTAATTTTATAAACATTTGAAATTTTTCACTACTGAACTATTTAATAAACTAACGAACTTTTGAACAGACAGACCCGATAACAAAACTCTCGATTGAAGTTAATAAGAAAATTGTATCTTCATGTCTGTTTATATTACTATTGGTAGACTAGACGACCCTACCCACAGAACAAGATATAAAATGAAACAAGTCATAATTTCAGTATTCACGTGCTAAATTTGGTTTTCTATATAAAATGAGACATTCAAAAATATCACATGATAATTTGATGTCTCATTTGATATACAAATTCGAAATAAGCATATGACATTTAAATCAGATTTTCTTTTAGCATAAATTAAACTAACTTTAGCGAAATTTTAAGGTACAACCATTTTTTTTTTTTTGGAAAAATTTCTAATTAATATAAAGATCATTCATAATTATTTTTATTTTTAACTTTTTTTTCAAATTCATTTATTTATTTATTATTTATTTATTTTGAATTTGCCAAATTTTAGAAAAGGTAAGTTTCAAAATATAATAACATAAAAAGATCGCCTTTTTATTTTTTATTTTTATTTTTTTTTCAATTTCTTTAATTATTATTATTATTATTATTATTATTAAGCTAGTAATGAGTATAAGGTTACAACGCTCCATTTCGGTCAGGTAGTGTTATAGTTGTCATTAAATGGATCCCGTAGGATGCTGGTGCTAGGTGTTGAGAGACCTGATGAAGGCACACAAAATGCTGAAAGCTACAAGAAACATAAAATAAGGCAGTTGTTTATTAAATGTTTGTTACCCTTATACATTTTATTATTATCACAGGCCCGTAGGTAGGTATTTTAGAAAGGGGGTGCGATTTTGAAGAACGTCGTCGCACCCGGCCCACCAATGGTGTGCCTCACTAGGGGGGTCTGGGGGCATGCCCCCCATTAAACTTTTGAAAATAAAACGCAAAATGGTGCTTTTTGGAGTATTTTAATGAACAATTAATAGTTCAAATATGATGTCTATATATCTTTGAATTAATCAAAATTTAAATTTTCAAAACGATTTGTAAGGGTTTAATAGTGGTAAATGTTTTTAACGAGGCTTTTACATTCAAAGGGGGGTGCGTTCGCACCCCTCTGAATACGGACCTGTTATTATTTGCGAAGACATCGGACATTTATTTTTCACATGCATGTTTGTAGTGTTTGTTGTTTTTTCTGTAAAATTATTTTAGGCCCCGATTGGTTATATCGACAGTTTTATTACCTGGTAGATAATTACTGGCGTTTTGATTTATCTTTTTCTTTTCAGACACCCACTGATCCGAGATTTTCCACAAAAACGAAATTATTTTCAAAAAAGTTCTGACATTCCAGATTAAAGATGACAAAACAATGGATTTTAATGAGACTAGCGACATTTTTATGAGATGAATGGGAAATCTTTTCACGCGACAACAGATTCCAAAAACAAGGATGACAATGGGAAAAATCCCGACACGTTCTCAGTCGTGAACGCAAAAACAACAAAAATAACTGATGTCAAACACTCTAGTGATTCTGTACAGAGAAGTTCAACAGGAGCTACAAATAATTCCAATGCGCATGTCTCTGTGTCAACAGAAAATGTCAATAGTTTTAATGAGCGTTTTTCCGCGGAATCTACAGGTAGCCTTACAGTACAAAATGGACAAAAACCTGTAGTTAAAAATGGTCATTCAAGACCCGACAGCTTGAGCTATTTAGAAAACGATCACGGATTTGTTACTTTTAAAGGATTTGATCGCCAATCTGTTGTGGTAAATGAGAATGCAGACGATAATAACGCGCCTAACAGGAAGAAAAATAATAATAAATTTGTGACGTGGATTTTGAGCATCGTAGATAAACTCCGGTGTATTAATCGAGATAAAGGAAGGAAGGATGACAGCACTTATTTTTCATATCGTCGTATGTGACACAAAATTGAAAACGTAAATTATAATTCTTTAAAATTATACAGTCCTCTATGAAATGTATGTTTTGGGAATTAATTAATTATAGAACTTTACGTTCGTTTGTAAAATGGATTTGTTTTGTCGATTTTGAAAAAAAGAAACTAAGAAGGCGTTTGAATAATTATCTTCAATATCAAGCCTCCTGCTGATGAGGATCAAGTTTCACACACTGAGGAAAAGAGTCTGTTCGACTCTGTTGGAATTGGATTGGTCCTGGCGATTTTTTTTTATTATAACTTGCTACAAATCAACAAATTTTGGTTCAAATAAACTTTTTTATTCTAGAAGTTGATGTTCTTACTGAACTTCGATTCTTTGTTGCAATCTGATGGCGTCTGAACTATTTTTATGTAACCAAATGCACTGACTGACACATTTTGACAATTTCAAAAATCAGATTTCGGCTCATCTACTTTGATGAACTGCTGCAATCTGTAATGAGACAACACATATTTCTAGTTTAACTTGCTAATTTTGGGTTTCTATATAAAATGAGACATTTAAAATTTAGATCAAAACATTAAAGCCATTTCGGCTCACGGTTACTCATGAAACATTTATGGTTTTAATATATATTTTATCAAATTGAAATTGCACCTTAAAATATATGCAATAATTTTGTAAGCAATTTCATCCTTTGATTAAATTAGGTGATACGGTATTTTGCTGCGCTTCGTCTCAGGTTCTCTTATTATAACCAGCAACATTTAAAAAGGATTGCTGTCTTAAAGCTGCATTAAGTTTTTCAATTTTCAGATTTTTTTTTTTTTTTTTTTGATTTTTTAAAAATATATTTTTTTAAAAATAGATATCCTCTAACCACGATCCGTCGGATTCATTTTCTAAAATTTCATTTCTTTTAGTTGTAAATAAACGGAATCCTCTGACCGGTTGGTCAATGTTTAACGATGGTAATTATAAGCTTGGAGCATGCGCACGGATGTACGGAAAAACCCATGAACCTAAGGTGAAACATGAAAAATTGCATTGATTGTTCTTAATTAATATCCGGATGTATTTGAAATGGTGTTATGTATCCCTTACTAAGTCACAAATGACAAATTCAACGAAGTTCTGTGTTTAATTTATCGTATTTCACCGTTTTTAAACTGTTGTGTTTAAATGAACCGGGTTCAAGTTAAAGCTGCATTAAGTTTTCCAAAGAAATTAAAATTGTGCTAATCTAATTAATGATGTTCCTAATCATGAACAATGTTACATTTGGTTCAATGATAAAAGCTCGAATAAATACAGAAATTACAGTAATTACCCAGCGAGATGCAGCAATTAGACCATGGGTACGTCATCAAAACCCGGGTCATTTAAACACAACTTTCGAAAAGAAATGAAATTTTAGAAAATGAATCTCACGGATTGTGGTTAGAAGATATCTATTTTTGAAAAAAAAATATATTTTTAGAAAAAAAAAAAAAAAAAAAAAAAAAAAAAAAAAAAAAAAAAAAAAAAAAAAAAATTGAAAAACTTAATGCAGCTTTAACCCATTTACATTATTTACTTAAAAACAATAACAAACTGCGCGTGATGTCCGATTTTATTGTGTTTTGATTGGTCGAGGTATTCTGTATGAGGTCATTTTTGACAATTTGTTTTCGTATAACTTTGCACTTTTGCCGAACTACTTTGAGTGTTTTCCGCTGAATGGTGTAAAAACCTTACTGTTTACTTGCAAGCATGTCAGTTTTCGGCAAACTTTTTTAATAACTGACACGAGGTATCAAGTCAACTCGGCACCGACTACGATTAAATTCGACACACACACACACACACGCGCACACACACACACACACACACACACACACACACACACACACACACTAAAATTAAATTAGGCACCAGAAAAATATGTATGATTTGTTTCAAAAATTTGTGTATAGATTTAATATTTAATTTTTTTTTAAATTTTAATAAGTTTAATTACTAATTTAATAAGATGTTAATTTTACAGTTATCCCACATGTTATGTCACAGATCACTAGACCATGTATAATCATCATATAACTTCCTTTGAAGTCTGATACCAAAGGCGTCAGAAAGCAAGTAATACGGGTCTGAAAAGACCTTATGATGTTGGTACAGGTATTAGGAAGTTTTATAAGAATTTCTTTTGAAGCCCAGTGTGTGGATAAGGGCTTGTGGAACATAGAAATACAACATAAGCTGAATATGATGATGATGATTATTATTATTAATTATTGTTTATAGTTGTTAAATACGATCTTCCGTGGTCTTGGCTAATTTTTCGAATGACCTATTGCCGGTGCCGAATTGACTCGGTACCGAAATGACTTGGTGCCGAAATCACTAACGGCATGTTGACGTCACGTATATGTATTTTGCAACAGTGACAGTGACATTTTACACATTTTCTTTTAAAAATGACGTAACAACATTTAAAATTCGTAATAAAAAATCAAACCTTGTTGAATCACAGTGTCTTCTTATTATTAATCAAAAATTGTTCGTTGACCTACTTTGTGTCACAGCCAACGTAAATAATGTCACATTGTATCAATGAGCCACTGTACACAAAATTGTTCGATGTTTCGATACTGATATCGAACATTTTAATAAAGAGACAACGTTTGTAATGATAAGGATAGGTTTTCATTTTTTGCAAAGTTATTGAAGTATAACAAATGATTTAGTATAAAACCAGCTAAGCTACGCTACGCGGTTTTATACAATTTGTTATCCGTCATCGTCGGGTTATACACTTTGAAAAAATTGAAAACCAAACCTTAAATCTAAAACATCAATGCAATTTTTATAAACAAAAACAACATTCAACGTACGAATTCAGGTGTCTCTGACAAAAAGTGATAAGTGTGGCATTATACGTAAGCTCATTACTGTTTCTTTTATTAAATCTTCAATCAGCCTTGGGTAATGAGCAGCTGATCTGTCATCATTATATTATTTACTCCAACCAGTATAGGACGGTGTACAAAATTATCTAAAGTCTCAGTTTTAGAGGCCAAGTTTAATAAATGAATACTTTTGTTTAAAATTTGTTTGAAAATTGTTGTCAGTAATATAGCTACAATTTCAATAATACGTCATAAACAACTCACAAAATTGAAAACAAAACTAGCTACACTTTTTTTCAATTGGTTCAGCCAATTTAATTAGGAAACATTTATTTGACTGAGATGAAAGTTTCCACTTCCGGATCAATCGTCTACGGAGATGTAACAGTCTCGTTAACTCATTTTCTGTTGATGACAACAAGTAACGATAGGATAAGAAAATATGGTAATTATACTCAGATTTCCTAACCTTGTCACCACATACAGGCATTATTTTATGGGTTAAATTACTTATAGAACGTAATGATCGTGTTTTGTTTAGTAATTATCGATCACATGTTGGTCATGTGACATGGGGTTGTAACAAGTGAGTCAGATAATAAAATATTAATATGAGATAGTTATAGATGAATGCAGATCTTCATGTTAGTAAATACCGTAAGTACATTTATATTTGATCGTTTAGCAATTTGTTTTAAAATGCTTCCATACTATGGCAAAGTGAAAGTAGACCTACGTGCAGATAACATTTGATCTCTGCACTTGGGTCTTGTTTTAACTGTTTAAGTATACATGTAAATGGTTAACAGGTGTCTGTGCAGTAAGTGCATTCAACTGTGACTTAGGTCACACTTGTCAGTAAATTTAAAGTCATGTGATATTTTTATATATTATAGAATGAAGCATTATAAATATTAAAAATGACATACATTCCCAAAATGAGAAATTTTGTTTTTTGTAAACTGTTATTCCATGTACTAATGTAATCCCCCATGATTACTTTGAATGATTAAACACAAAAACAAAAATCTTAATGATCATGATTAAAGCATTCAGAAAATGTGCATTAATTACTTATTACCGGTAAAATGCATTGATGCAGATATTAATGCTTACAGAAAATAATCGGATAATCAGATATATGGATATAGTCAATTCTAAATTACATATGTCTTATTGAAAAGTTTGTGATTTATCAGTTTGGTACTCCATCAGCAATTCTGAAATTATTATTATTATTTTAATATTTTCCCTAACATCTATTTTTTATTTGTTAATATAAGTGGAACAGGAAAGGGAAAAAATGCAGTGGCCTAACCAGGACTTGAATCTGAGACTAGTGGGACAGTTACTCAGCTACCTATGAAGCCTATGTCCACAACATTCATCTCTGCTTTTTTTTTTTTTTTTTGGATTCTGCTACCCTGAATAAAAAACTACCAGGTTCTACCCTGGGATCCCCCTTTTGGTCAGCCACTATCTAGCGTTGGACGAGCTCCCAATTGTAACAGGAAGGGGAAAAATGCAGCGGCCAAACCCGAACCCTTCCAAATACTAGCAGGATGCTCTATTGACTGAACTACTTGACCACATGTCAATCTCTGTCTGCTACAAAGGGATATGGAACTAAATGATGAGTCATCTCAGCACTTTTAATTTCTATCCTGAACATGTAGTAAATTGCTAAATTATAAAGCAGTGTTCAGTTTGAAAGGGCCTAAATAGGCCCTTGAATTTAGGCCCTTGATTGGTCCTATGTTTAGAAGGAATCCATCATTTGGCCTTTATCTTTGGGGACCAGTCTAGAAGGGGCCTCTGATTGGTTCTCTATGTTTGGAGTCTAGTAAAGGCCCTCATTACACCTGTTTGGGGGCCTCAGTAGCCAAGTGGTCTAAAGCGCGCGCATATGGATCACAGTGCCTCTCACCTCCTGGGTTAGATTACCACTCGGGACAGATCCTAGTGTGAGAAAGTTTGTCAGTTTGCTTGCCGAAGGTTGGTGGTTTTCTCTGGGCACTCCGGTTTCCTCCACCATCCCAGAACTGACCACCTCGAAATAAGTGAAAGATTCTTGACTGGGGTGTAAAATACCATTACTCCACTTCACTCATTACACCTGTTTATTGATATTTGCTATTTTTAGCCAGAATGTAAAAAAAAAAAAAAATAATAAAATAAAATAAAATGATAAATAAAATAAATAAACCAAATAGAAAATATATGGTTTTGTAACTTAGCAGTCTGGGAAGCTCAGTTGGTAGAGCATTGGTTTATAGTGCTGGAGGTCCTGGTTTCGATCCCTGGTCAGACCCTGCATTTTTTTCCTTCCAGTGTGGCCCTCTGAAGTGGTGGACTGGTGATTGCTGGTCATATAAAGTCCATCAGAGGGAATTTAGGGTGCAATTTCCCATTGGACCATGTGAATCTCAGGAATAATAGGGGAGAAATTTAGCAGTCTTGGTAACTTGATTGGTAGAGCACTTGCCTATAGTGCAAAAAAAATCCAGGGTCTGATTGGGTTTTACATCCCAGTCAAGAATATTTCACTTATATCAAGACTCCAATGATAGAGGACCAATCAATGGGCCCCTTCTAGACTGGTCCCCAGAGATAAAGGACAAATGATGGATTCCTTCTAAACAGAGGACCAATCACTACCTATAGGTGAAGTGGCAGAATTTTTTACCTTGCAGGGCAATGTGCAGAGAAGGTTCTTTAATGTGACACATTAGATAAATTTTAAGGTCTCATCTGAAGGACCCACCATTTGATTGGAGTAGAGTGGAGTAATGATGTTTTATTCACTTGTCAAGTTTATTTCACTTATATTGAGGTATTCAGTCAAATTATGGATTGGTGAGAATAACCAGAGTACTGGAAAAAAAGAAAATCAGCTGACCTTTGACATGTAAATCAACAAACTTTCTTTTCTCAAACTATGATCTGCCAGAGTGGAATACAGACCAAGATAATGAAAGCAAGGCTCCACAAATGCCGGTACGGTCAATCGGCGGTAGGCAAAGGGTATCCCCCCCTCCGCCTGCCCTGCAACAATTTTGTTTTTTTAATAAACACACATATAGGTAAAGATATTTTTTATTTGAAGATATGGTGTTAACATACTGCTTTTTATCTTTCCATAACTGTCCAGTCATTGGCAATGCAATAAAACGTCAATAAACAGTTAAACTGAGTTCTGTTTGGTACATCTGTCATTTTAATCATAAATTATAAGTTGATGTGTGACAGTGTCGCATATATAGATAAATGTTCATAAATACCGCTTATTATTATCTTGCTAAAATCCCATCACTGGTAATTACCTGTGAATAAGAAATTCAGTGAATCATGACACTGTCCTGAGTAATTTTAATTGTTAACAAGCCGGCATTAAAGAATTTTTAATCAGATTTTGTCTTACTATTATGGGAAAAAGCCGATTTGGATATTTTTCAATCGGCTTTTTTAAGTCTGAATCAGCGTTTTTTGCCAAAAATCGGTGTTTGTGAAGGCCTGGATGAAAGGCATTGTAATATGTAATCTTGCATTTTTAGACTATATGTACTTGGCCACTGACATCACTGAGGCCCAAGATTTACTTGGAAAACTAAACCAAGGCAAAAAATAGAAGTGCCAATTAAAGGTTCTTCAAATCTAGGGCATGTCCCTGGAAATAATTGAAAAATGGTGTAAAATGGTGCATTCTGGTGGCACCTGAACCTGATATTTGCAAAAACCATTTGAATAATCATGTCTGTATTATTTATTACAAAACATTATTTTATATTTGTTCACTATAGCTTTTTTTTATCCATTTCTATTTTATTTGTGTTTCTTTGTGTTTCTGTAAATTGAAAAAGTATGATTTGATTTTTACTAAGGCGGTTGCCATGGTTGCCTCATAGTAAGCTACATCTCTGCTAAACAAACATTTACTTCAATTTAGGAATATATAAACTGCTATCAGTACTACCAGTGCTTTGATTGTTTAGAATATAATTTACTAAAATACAGATTTTTTGTTAATGGATTTTAAATGACTTGTAATGTAGGAAAACACAGATTTGACACACAATGGATATTGATTTATTGCCTTGGTAATACAGCTTGTAGTTTATCTGATTGAAGTCCATTAATAAATCCAGACTTTTTTACACATTTGGCATTTTCTTGATCATTTATATTTATGAAAGATAATAATTAAAAAAAATTATTTCTGTACTCAATTGTGTAATTGTAATCAATGATGTCATTCAGTGATTATTATTGTTAAATATCTTTTGTAAACATACCAGTAGTTAATAATGAATATCATGCCGACTACATTATAATTGTTGACAAACTCAGGTTTATATTGTTCAATCAGCTTGTATCATGTACACTGTAAGTATATCAGGTTTTAGGCTTCATTTATTACATTATAAAGCCACTGCGGTAGCTTAGTTGGTGGAGTGCTCGCCCCATAAGTGGAAGGTCGTGGGTTTGAACCCAAGCCAGGTCTGACCCAAGACTTGAAAGTGGGTAGTGACTGTTCTTTCACCAAGCACTCGGCATTACGGAATGAAAGTTGCAGTTCTTTCAGATGGGAACTTAAAATAAACGAGGTCCCGTGTCATGGCAGGCATGGCACTATAAAAAACCCTGCTGTATAATGCCATCAGCGCAACACACAGGCAAAATTTCTGCACTTTCTCCTATAGCTGGCAATGTCTTGATATAAGTGAAATATTCTTGACTGGGACATTAAACACCATAACTCAACTCAAGTATTCCTTTATAGGACTAACTTCAGCAACCTGAGTCTTTATGAACCATCTCAATGGCCCAATGGTCTTAAACAAATATGAACTCAGGGATCACAACATATCTCACAACCTCAGTAAGAATCCCACTCTGACAAACCCTTTTGTGAGAAATTTTGTCAGTTTATTTGCCAAGGTCATTGGTTTGTCAGGATACTCTGGTTTTATCCACCATGATTCTAAATATTGAATCATAATGTAGTGTTACCATGGTAACATTGTCATTATAATGAGGTTGTACTGTATCATTAATTAAATGCTGCTTATGTTTTTAATACATGTATTAATACCAAAACAAGAGCTCCACATATCTGTGCATTATAACCCCCCCCTCCTTTCTAATATTCTCATGCTCTGCACTTGTCAATATAACAAATACATGTATTTATTGCAAATTTGATTAAAACCTCTTTTACTCTTTTAGAGTAACAATGCAGACTCTGAAATATAACCTTGACCTTTGGCCTCCATGCACTGCACTCTCATTATTAAATAACAACTGTTCATGTCAAATTGGGATTGAAATCTTTCATACTGTTTAAGAGTTACAAAATAGAAGTTTACATAAATTGGAGTTCCAGTTTCCTGCATCACTGCTGTGAACTTAACCTTGACCTCTGTAAACAAAAATCCAAAATTTTACAGTTTTTCGCAATGCTGTGATCTTGACCTTTGACCTGACCTTTGTAATCAGCACATCTCAATATAACAAATATTTCAATGCAAGTTTCATTAGTTTCAATAAATTCTTTTACACTGTTCAAAAGTTATGAAACAATCAGGAAAATGTGACCATACTGACCTACAGATGGAGAAACTAATGAACATTACACATGACAAAACGTGACAAATTAGGCTTCTGATGATTATTTTTTGGACACAAATTTTTGCGTCAACCCATATAAGGCACAAAAAGGAGGATTTTTGGTTGAGAAAATTAAAAAAAACTTCCTTCTGTAGAAATTGCTGGCGATAAAATACATGATTTTTGAGCCGGAGCTAACCCTGAAAAGGATATGCTGGCGGTTTTGCTACAGCGATTTTAAATATCAGAGGAAGAAATAAATACATTGTTACTTAAACATTATTGAATTTTAGCATGTCCTAACTATTACACCAGTATAAACAAGAGTAAAAAGCAGAATTAGCTCCCAGCATTGACAACATCATGAATTCTTTTTGAAAAGGTTGGCAACAAAATTAAGCTTCTTTCAATTATTTTGGCAACAGAATTTTGTGTAAACCTAAATAAAAGGCACAAATAGGGGGATTCTGTCATGAGAAAATACAAAATTGAGACAAAATCTGCCGTCTGTTGATATTGCTGGTGATAAAATAAATGTTTTTTTATCTAGAGCTAACCCTGAAAAGGATATGATAGCTCTAGCGATTTTGCTACAGTTATGTTAAATATCAAAGAAATAAATAAATACTAGTAAATCAAGTCATTATTTAAACATGATTGAATTTAAACATGTTTTAATGTAACAAGATTACTGGTATAATGATAAAATACAACTTAACTGATTTCTCTATGACTATATATTATACAGCGATTACCGGTAATATCACCGAAACAAATTACCGTCGTTATATACATGTAGTTAGTTTTATACCAACGATATCTGTGTATTTGATTTAACGATTGTAGAGACTTGATTTATAATAAATATAAAATGTTTTATGTGAACGCAATGTATGGCTAATTATAAAGAAAGAAAAAGCGAAGAAAAAAGTATTAAACACACACACACACACACACACACACACACACACACACACACACACACATGAAGGATGAAATTCACATTTGTAAGTAATCTCCCAGGCCCCACATTCACTCATCTGAGTGTACACTCAACTCAAATTGGGGAATATTTCAATGTCAATTTTTAAGATATTACTCATATAAAATTGAATATCTAATGTTATATTTTAATTGTTTTGTGTAGGTTTGTTGAACAAAACAAAATATTGTCACATAAAACTTTAAAATTGTAAAATATTGATAATAGAAAAATGAGAATATTTGAGTTAAGTTTATACTCATTTGAGTAAATGATTGTAAAACTGGGGCAATGCCTACTTCAGAGATAGTCATAGTAGTATATAAATTAGAATTTGATGATGTTTGATAAAGAGCAATATTGAGTAAAGTTTGGACATAGAGTGTAGAGTAATGGTGGTTTACGTCTCTGTCAAAAAGTATCTCGGTATCAAGGTGGTCAGTTCTGAGATTGTGCAGGCAGGTGTTACTCAAGTTATCAAAAAAAAAAAAAAAAAAAAAAAAAAAAAAAAAAAAAAAAAAAAAAAAAAAAAAAAAAAAAAAAAAAAAAAACAACTAAACCTCAGGAAGCCAACTCCAAACTTTCTCATACTAGAATCTGCTAAAGTGGGATTCAAAGTGAGGCAATGAGATGTACTGTGATCCATAGGCACATGCATTGAACTGCTCAGCCACCAAGGCCAAAATGGACAGAAACAAATAGTCGGATACAGTCATTAATTGTTTTTAGTTTTTCTTTGAAATTATATATATATATATATATATATATATAACAATGATAAAACATATGCATGTATAAAAGAATTAAACACTTATTGTGTCTTGGGTAATGACCTTGTTTAGTTAAGGTAATAATCTTGACCTACTTTTGAAAAAGTCGGAGTAAAAATTCTAGAAATTTAATATGACACTTCAAAATTGTAAGTATTGCCATGAGAAATTTGTTTGTGTACACATGTGTTTGTGTTCATAATACTTGTGTGTGTGCACATGTGCCTGTTTATGTGTGTGTGTTTATGCATACATATATGTGTGTGTGTAGTATGCGAGTCTATTTAATTCATTGTCTGATAACAGACAATTTTGTAACTGAAAAAACCTATGCTTGGCTACAGCCATAACAACCCAGATACAAGTTGTTAATGGAAATGGCTGAACAATCACCACTGATTATGTGTTGCATGATGCTATTTATAAAAACAATTTTACATACAGAGTGACATTTATATATGTTGACAATCAATTATCTACTCAATGTGTAACATTTGATACAACCATTACCGCATATATATTCTGTATTTTGTTATAACTGTTTATAGATTGCATCTCCGTTTTAGATGACGGTCTGGTTAAAATCTGGGAAATTGTAACTAAGATTCTGATTTATCATGGTAAGGAGTGAAGATTGTTGTTAAAAAATGGTGTTCATCATGCCTCAGTCAAGATTATTTGACTTACACTGAGGCAGCCATTTATGGGATAGTGGAGGAAATTGAAGGTTTCTGAGAAATAAAACCACTGAAAGCAAACTAATATAGATTGTCTTACACAAGGATCTGCCCCGAGTGTGATTGAGCCTAGTTGGTAACAGGTCTATGTTTCACATTCCATAACTAAGATTTTCCTTAACTTAATTTAGCAAATTTTGGTGATATCTTTTTGAATTACAAATACACATTTGTGATTAGACTAAATACAGATGTTACAAGTTTGACGTGATCTCCAAAATGACATCTTAAATTCCTATATATCAGAACAATTAATAAAATTATTGAGATTTCAAATTTGCTAGATTTAAGTTAAGGAATGATTGTGAAACCAGGGCCAGGCCCTTTGGTCTGTGATGCAGTTCTTTAGTCCATAATAAGCAGCACAGCAGTGGTCCCTATATTTGAAGTATACCTCAGTTTGTATAATTCTATTTTGTTGCGTTCAGATCATTGTGTTTGTGAACTGATCCTAATACCAATATACAAGTATCATTATTATTGTTGTTGTTGTTGGTTTTTTTTTCTATATTAAGAAATTGGACTTGCAACATAACATAGTCTGCATATTTATGTTGGTGGGGTTCAAGTTTCGTGTTTTTTGTGATTTTGGAAATAAATATATTTGTTGGGTTTATTTGTAAATTGTGTAATGGAAAAAATAATTTTCTTGCAGGTCTTGATAAGTAAAATGTTTTGTTGTATTGACATTAAAGGTTGTGGAATTTACTTCATGACTCCCTGTATTTATATTTTTCATTTAACAGTATTTTTACAGTAACAAAATACCATGGATAATCCCAATTTTAACGTTTTTGTACATTTGATTTTTAGATGCAGTTAATAGAGATTAAAAATCATCCATGATGATGAGTCGAGTCCGATCTGGGAGTAGAAATAAACAGCTGTCAAAAGCCAGTAAAGCTCCACCCACTAAGGAGGACATACTTAACACGTTGGATCAGTTTGGTGATCAGGAAAATGGTATGAATATTTAATCATTGCTTTATAATTTAATTTCTAAATTCTGTTATATCATACTGCAATAGTAACACAATGTAAATGCACGTGCTCGTTTTTCATGTTATACTCCAATAAAATACGCAACCATAGCAATGCTAAACATGAATGGCATTACGTAATGGCTCTTTCCATTTCATTGGCTGACATTGTTTGTTGATGAGAGTTCCAACGCGGAGGAATTTTTTTAAATTTATATAAAAAATCAAGAAAAATAAAACAAAACTTTGTTTTAAGTTTCAGTTTAAGTATTTAAAATTAAATTATAAGGAATAACTAGTGTTTTTAGCAAGTTTATTGAATCATAACATGAAAAATGGTGTGCACAACGTTTTTCATGTTATGACTCAATAAACTTGTTAAAAACACAAGTTATTCATTAAATGATTAATTTAAAAATGGAATTTAAATATCTAGAACTGCATTTGACTTAAATTTTGACATGAAGTTTTTGGTGAAGTTGAGTTTTTTTTTTGTTGATCGGCAATATTGCTGATCCCAAAATTCCTTAGTTTTTGTTAAAAAATTATGGAGTAAGAATAAACTGCTAGCCTTGTCACTTGCTATGGAATACGCTTAAATGCACTTAAGATTTCATATTGACCAATAAAAACAAGCTGAATATTTGTAATCAATCGAAGTTGGTAACCTTTTTTTTCTCCAAAGTCATTTTTCTAGAAATTACTTGGTATTTAATGTAGAGTATTTAGCCAAATTCAGTTCATGTATCACCATGTCAGAAAAAAATTAAACTCATATGAGTATGTTTAGTCTAACAAAACTGAAGGAAACAGTAAAGTAAAACCTCTTCCATCTCTTGTAGTAACACATCCAAACACAACTTTAAAAGAAAAATTGCCTTCTTCAAATTGATATACATGTATATGTGTCCTTCTGGGAGCATAATTTTCTAAAACACAACTCCAATTTTGTTTCAAAGTTAAGTAAAACTTTTTTCATCTCTTGAAGTTATAAATATAAAAACAACTTCAAAAGAAAAAATTGTCTACTTAAATTTCCCAAGTTCTACTGGGAGCATTATGTTCTGAAACAAAACTCCATTTTCAGGTTGCTGCTTCAATATGTTAGACAGAGTAATCAATTCAAACGCAACCTCAAAAGGAAAAAAATAATATACTTTAAACTCTCATGTGACCAAGATCATGCTTAAGGAATTCTGGGATTTGACCAGAAAAATTTACATGTTATACTTGGAGCATTATTTTCTTAAACAAAACTGCATTTTCACATTGCTGCCTCTATATTTGAGACAGAGTAATCAATTCAAACACAACCTCAGAAGAAAAAAATATTATATGCTTTAAATTCTCATGTGACTATGATCATGTTTAAAGAATTCTGGGATTTGACCACTGTTTAGATAATTGATTTATTGTTGTTATGTAAACTGACACATTTATTTAGTTGTGTCTGACACTACATAATTATATATATTTCTTAAAAATGATGTTATATTTGGGTCATGTTAATTGAGTTGTACCTGTAACACAAAAATCAATACCTTCTATTCTGTTCTGTTCAAAGTTATTATGTGTCAAAATCGGAATATTAATTCAATTTATATCACTGATAATTTCTGTGAGTTATTTGTACCATTTTTTTTTATTTTCTTTTTTTAAATATTAAAACTGAGTATTGTATGACCTTTTTATGAATTATGAAGCTATTTTAATTAAAAAAAATTGTTGTAGTTCAGCTGAAAGTGTACCTCGGTTATGATCACTTAACAAGTCAATGTGTCCCAAGATTCGAAAGTACAACATACACATACATACATATATTTGATGTGGCAGTTATGTGGCCTAAGACTTGTTCTATAGAAACTAAAGACAAAAAAAAAAAAAAATAGTAGCGACAGTATTGAGGTAAAGAATTCTGCAGTAAAAAAATCATAAAAAGTTCAAAATATAAATGTAGTAAAAACATAATTGAGGTAAAAAAAATAATTCTGCACCATTAAAAAAAAAATCATAAAAAGTCTGTAAATTTTCTGTTTATTTCCTGTCATGTAGGAAGAGTGGTGGTTAATTATAAGAAGTCCAAAGTGTGTGTCCACTTAGGAATCACATTGTGATGCAAATAATATATAATAACCCTTGATTATAAGCTTTTGCCATTTTTCTTAACTTCACACTATTTCATCCTAAAGTCTGTTTCTATGTACATATATTTATTTTAAAAGTTCCTCTGGGTTTATTTATTGCCCTTTATAAGTCAATCAAGGTTTTACTGTAAATTGAAAAATTGATTAAAGTAAAAAATTTTTTAAAAGAGTTAAAACGTATTTTAGCAGTATAATGTAACTAAATGTTTTTAAGATCATGATGTTTTTAAAGAAGTTTAACAGTGCACAAAATCAATAAATACTGGATATACTGCGGCTAGATGCTCATAAAAAATCATTGTTATATTAGATTTATATATTGTTATATTTTATACAATTTGTGTCATTTATATATGATTCCAGATGCTCTGTTGCCTTTTTGTTAGCAATTATTATATGACCTTTCAGATATGACAAGGTGACATTTTTCTGACCTTGTATTTATAGCACATTTGTACATTTATAATAGTGTTACGATTTGTGTAGAGGAGATTGTGATTTGATTGCTTCAGCGAATGTCATATTAACTTATTAAGTTAGCAGCATTTATAATTACTATCTAACAATTACATGTAACTAATTGAAGTCATACCTGCCTGAAAAGCCTACTCTATTATATAGACCACAAGCTTATAATGGCTGTCTGTAAGAAAGACCACCTCCTAATAAGGGTCACCTTTATACAATGACATAGGCTTAAAGGTTATCTCTATATAGGAACACCTGCTTAAAAGGGTCATCTTTATGCAAGGACACCTACTTATATTGGACACCTCCAAACAAAGATACATGTTCAAAAAGGTCATGTCCATATAAGGGCACCTGCTTATCAAAACCACTTCCTTATAAGGGTATCTGCTTAAAAAACACTCCCATATAAGGACATCTGCTTATATAAACCACTTTAATATAAGGGTATCTGCTTAAAAAACACTCCCATATAAGGACATCTGCTTATATAAACCACTTTAATATAAGGACACCTGCTTATAAAAAACCATTTCCATATAAGGACATCTGCTTATATAAACCACTTTAATATAAGGACACCTGCTTATAAAAAACCATTTCCATATAAGGACATCTGCTTATAAAAACCACTTCCATATAGGGGCACCTGCTTATAAAAACCAACTTTACACAAGGACACCTGCTTATAAAAAAAACCACTTCCATATAAGGACATCTGCTTATAAAAACCACTTCCATATAGAGGCACCTGCATATAAAAATCACTTCAATATAAGGGCACCTGCTTGTAAAAACCACTTCCATATATAGGCACCAGCTTATAAAAACCAACTCTATACAAGGACATCTGCTTATAAAAACCAACTTTATACAAGGACACCTGCTTATAAAAAAAACCACTTCCATATAAGGACATCTGCTTATAAAAACCACTTCCATATAGGGGCACCTGCATATAAAAATCACTTCAATATAAGGGCACCTGCTTGTAAAAACCACTTCCATATAAGGTCATCTGCCTATAAATGTCAACTTATTACAATGGTACATGTATCTGTATTTAAAAGCTGTCCCCAGTTTCACAATCATATCACTAAGATTTTCCTTAACTTAAATCTAGCAAATTTGAAATCTTAATAATTTTGTTAATTGTTGAAATATTTAGTAATTTAAGGTGTCATTTTGGAGATCACTTCAAGCTTGTAACATCTGTATTAAGTTTACCGGTAATCACTAATGTCTATTTGTAACTCAGGAAGAGATAGCTAAAATTTGCTAAATTTAAGTTAAGGAAAATCTTAAATAAGGAGTAATTGTGAAACCGGAGCTTGCTTCTAGTAAATAATCTAAATTGTTTTGAAAGACTAACTCTATTTAAAGCAGCCTCCATAAATATTTCCCTGCATATAAGGACTACTTTTATTATATGTATAAAAAATAAACTTTACCAAGAACATGACAGAAGACAAAGATAAATAGCAAAATTTAAGTTTAGGAAAATCTTAGTTAGGAAACGACTGTGAAACTGGGGCCTATCGATATAAAAGTTAAAGCTGCATTAAGTTTTCCAAAGAAAAAATTAAAACGGTGCTAATCTAATTAATGATGTTCCTAATGAACATTGTAACATTTAGTTCAACGATAAAAGCTCGAACAAATACAGAAACAACAATAATTTCTCAGCGAGATGTAGCATGCGTGATTTAATAATAGAACATGGTAACGTCATGAAAAAACTGGGTCATTTAAACACAACTTTCAAAATAGTGAAATACGATAAATTAAACACAGAACTTCGTTGAATTTGTCATTTTTGACTTAATTAGGGATTAATGATGGACAATTAATGCAATTTGTCATGTTTCATCTTCGATTCATGGGTTTTACTGTACATCTGTGTGCATGCTCCAACCTCATAATAATCATTGTTAAACATTGACCAACTGGTAAGAGGATTTACAGCTAAAAAGAATGAAGTTTTAGAAAATGAATCTTATGGATTGTGATTAGAAGTTATCTATTTTTAAAAAAATATATTTTGAGAACATAAAAAAAAATTCAGAAAATTGAAAACTTAATGCAGCTTGAAGATATGATTTGATTTAATGGGGTTTTACGTCCCAGTCAAGAATATTTCACACCTGTCATGACATGGGGCATCAACCCCGACCTCCAACGTACGAAGCTCAGAGTGTTTTAGACTGCAGATTTAAATTTTAAAGGTTGTGGGTTTAACCAAGTAGCTCACTATGTTTTTGTTGCCAAGTGCTCTTGAGACCAGAAGACCAGAATCACAAATAACAGCCCTTCTCACTGCCTAGGTAGAAATCTCACTCGTAAAGGTCCTTGTATGAGAAAGTTTGTTAGTTCACTTTGCTTAAGGTTAATAATATTAGTGAAAGAATCTTGATTGAGGGGATGGGGGAGGAAGGAGGTTTAAAAAACAATTACTCCCCTCTACTCTACCATGTCTGTATGAAAAGTGTTTTGATACTATTTCTGGAAAGAATTATTTTTTTTCTTTGATATGACATCTTTATTCTGAGAGAAACTGAAAATATTTTACTGATTAAGCTTATCCCTGTTTTTATAATTTCAAGGTGATCCAAAATCTGATAGTGCCCAGGAAGACAATAATAACCTGACTCGTAGGAAAAGTGGAGAAGATAGTGACCTTGATGGCTGGGAGGTCACAGATATTGAACAGCCAATAAGTGCCAGTTTCTCACACTCATACAGGTAAGATTTGACCTATATTGTTCAGAGGTCACACTCATACAGGTAAGATTTGACCTATATTGTTCAGAGGTCACATGTTTTGAATAGCCAATAAGTGGAGAGAATAGTGACCTTGATGGCTGGGAGGTCACAGATATTGAACAGCCAATAAGTGCCAGTTTCTCACACTCATACAGGTAAGTTTTGACCTTGATGACTGGAAAGTCACAGATATGGAACAGCCAATAAGTGCCAGTTTCTTACACTCATATAGGTAAGGTTTTTACGTTGATGACTGGTAGATCAAAGATATGGAACAGCCAACAAGTGCCAGTTTCTCACACTTGTATAGGTAAGGTTTGACCTATATTGTTTAGAGGTCACATATCTTGAATAGCCAAAAAGAACCAGTTCTCAAACTTGTGCAGATAAGGTTTGACCATGATAATTTGGTAGTCACACATTTTGAACAGACATTTAGTGTCAGTTCTCCCACTCCTGCAGGTGAATGAAAAATGGGAAATAAAGTATTTATTTGTAAATTATATAAAAATTAGTTTTGTTTTTCTCATTGCTCTTGCTTGCAGAAATTCATGGTAACAGCTTGCTGATTGCAACTTTTTGGTAAAAAAAAAAAAAAAAAAAAAAAAAAATCCTCATCAATTATGATGAAAGTGCAATTTATCTTATCAATATCAACTGATATATCATTATTACAGAAATAATCATTTTGCTAACCCTAGATTGAGCTGCTTAATTATATGTTTCTGGCTTTAAGGTGGTGGTAAGAATGTAGGATATAAAGTAAAACCTGAGGTAGCGGTCACCTCTGTTGAGTGGTCACCTAACACTAGCGGTCAGTGTAATACAAGTAGTCCACTGTGTTTATAGCCAATAAGGCAATCCAGTGCTTACCATACTAGCTTAAAGTAAACAAATTGACTTAAGTGCACACCTATGAATCACATTGCCTTTCAATGTCTTGACAGTGCCTACAGTTAAATAGTTTTTCATTTCCATTGTAGACTGCATGAGATTTTGCTCTTGGTACATACACATCAGTTTTCTCCACCATCCCAGAACTAATCACCTAAATGTTTCATTAAATGAAAGAGTTTTGAGTTGTAAAAACAACCTTACACCTTAAAACTGGAAACAAACAATATAAAAAAAAAAGTTTAAGAGAGAGACCCCAGTTGAAACGGACCAGAGAGGCGCAATGCCTATATCTGTTTCTACAGACAGGTAACAGGTACCCCACTCCAATTCTATGCTTGTTTATCTATCTACACTTTTTTGTGCTTTAAATTGTTCTTAAATAGAATATAATATGTTAACTTTTTAATTATGTCAGTACATGTAATGATCTTCATGATATTATTGTAGTGCTGAATGGGAAAAATTGTTTTCGAAGACAAACTATAAGAAGTTACTTAAAGCATATGCCACACGAGGTAATCTACGGGGTAGTCGGTTTAGGAGTATATGCTGGAAGGTATGTATTTAACATGTTAAGACATTATTTTATTTGATTTAAATGTAAATATTAACAATGATATAATTATTTTTCTTAAGGAAAATAAATCTCAGCAACCCTCATAATCTAATGGATTCATCCATTTTGCCATGGTCACTTTGTCGGGGACTATTTTCTGAATTTTGATTGTGACATCATTTTTCATCATTTATTAGTCCTAGATTGACAAATTTTGACATGTGAAAGCAGCATTAAGTTTTTCAATTTTCTGATTTTTTTTTTGATTTTCTAAAAATATATATACATGTATTTTTAAAAAAAAAAGATAGCTTCTAATTATGATCAGTGAGATTCATTTTCTAAAATTTCATTCTTAATAGCTATATATAAATGGAATCCTCTAATGGGTTGGTCACTTGTTCAGCGATTATTATAAGCTTGGAGCATGCACACTGATATACAGAGACTCCAATGAGTCAAAGAGGAAACTTGACAAATTGGATTAATTGTCCATCAATAATATCGAAATGTATATGCAATGGTGTTATTTATCCCTTACAAATGACAAATTTAATAAAATTCTGTGTTTAATTTATTGTATTTGACTGTTTTGTAAATTGCGTTTAAATGACCTTGTTTTTTTATGATGTAACTATGTTCTAAAATTAAATCCAACAGGTTTACATCTTGCTGGAAAATTACTGCTATTTCTGTATTTATTCGAGCTTTTATCAATGAACTAAATGTTACATTGTTCATTAGATAACATCATTAAGTAGATCAGTACCGTTCTAATTTTTTCCTAGGAAATCTTAATGCAGCTTTAAATTAATTGAATTTATAATCAAGGTTTCTTATTAGAGTTGTGATTCTGTTTTTATTCCTAATTGAAATATTCCAGTAAAACAGTAATTTTTAGCCACCATTTTTTCTATAACATTTTGGCATGGTAAAGGTTGGTTGTAATGTTATTTTATGTTGCATCAGCAATTTTTCAGTGAATTTCAATGATTAAGGTCATATATGCAAGAGATGTGTGAGTGCATATTATGGCCTTTCTTGTATTTTCAAGCTGACCTTTTTGTTATGGTGCTAGCTAACCAAGTCAGTATGCCACAGACAATCATTCCACTCCCCCATTTAACCTGAAAGAATCAGCTGATATTCTAAATTCTTCATGCTAAGCACTGGAAGAGGGAGAGGTATCCCAAATTTGAAAGTCTCGTAGTATGACCTTGCCATGGTACAACTCCTGACCTCCTGCTCTTGAGGCGGATGCACTGTCACTGAGCAGCTGACACTACAAAGGGTTTGGAAAAAAAATTGAGGCTTTAATAAGAAAGAATAACATTTTTATTTCATTTGTAAAGTGGAGGGATGTGGGACATGAATTTTGTGAATTTGCTCAACATTTTTTACTTTAAAAAATATAATGAATTTTTTTTTTTGTACTAGGTATTTTTGGAAGTTTTACCAGAAGATATCGAAAAATGGGTGACAAAGTCGAGAGAATTACGTAGCAAATATGACCAACTAAAAAACAATGTAAGTAAAATACATTTGTACAATATGTAATCTTGATTTAAGCTTCAGAAACTGTTTAAGGTAGGTATAGTGTTCCCTCAATATCTATACAATGTTTAAGTATTCAATGCATAATTTCCTGCGCACATTTTCAGGGTATTGTCTAACTTGTCAGTCCGGTGAGCTCTGATGTCCGCTTACAACTCTCGTTTAATTGTGAAGTTATCCTCTTCTCGGATTTATGAGGGGCCAGATAAGATGGCTGATGAGTCTAAAGTGCATTTACAGTTCAAGCACATCTCACTGCCTAGGTTCGCATCTTACTTGGTACAGATTCTAGAGTGAGAAAGTTTGTCAGTTCACTTGACAAAGGTAATTGGTATTCTCCAGGAACTCTGGTTTCCTCCAGTATCCCAGAATCTTAACTTGGGTGTAAAACACCATTACCGCACTCCACTCCTCAAAGATTTTCGAGGGCCAGATATGATGGCTGATGGGTGTAAAATGCAGTTATAGATTACAACACCTCTCACCTACCATGTTTGAAAATCACACATTCAGAACAAACCCAAGTTTAAAAAAGTTTGCCAGTAAAGTTTAGTGGTTTTCCTTCCACTCTATTGTCCCTAAATATAAGAAATAGAATCTTGACTGGGGTTTAAAACTCCATTACTTCACTCTCTCTAGCTATTGGCACATGAAATCATTATACTTTATAATTCAATAGCACAAGACTTAAAATGGAAAATATAGACTAGTATAGCTATAATTTGAGGTTTATCCATAAATTATAAATCTTTATTTTCAGCTGATAGTCAATCCCAGAAAAGCAGTAGATATGTCTGTAGATTTAATGGTTAACAATCCATTATCACAAGCCGATGAGGTGAGAGGAAACTTTTTTTTTTAAAATAAAGATTTCAAGATGATTTAACAAAAAGAAAAAATTAATAAACTTGCTTTAAATAGCCAATACCACTTCACCTAAAATTATGTTCTTTTTTCTAGTGTATTTAAAGAATACAGTGTAAATTATTTTTATTAGAATGCCATATGGAGCTAAATAATTATTCTAATGAACATGGAATATTTTTAAGTTCACAGACAGACTAGGTATGCTAGCAGCTCTTCTTTGACAGACTACATGTGTTGACAGCATTTGTAAGACACACCAGATGTTCTGTCAACATGTGTTTCATGAGAGGCTAGATGTTCTGGTAGGTCTTGTTTGACATACTGGAAGTGCTGACTGTCTGAGACATAGAGAATTCACTGACAGCTTTTGTGTGATCGACTAAATGTGCTGACAGCTCTTGTTTGACATACTAGATATGCTAACAGCTCTTGTTTGACAGAGTAGATGTTCTGACAGCTCTTGTTTGACAGAGTAGATGTGTTGACTGCTCTTGTTTGACAGAGTAGATATGCTGACAGCTCTTGTTTGACAGAGTAGATATGCTTCAGCTCTTGTTTGACAGAGTAGATGTGTTGACAGCTCTTGTTTGACAGAGTAGATGTGCTGACAGCTCTTGTTTGACAGAGTAGATGTGCTGACAGCTCTTGTTTGACAGAGTAGATATGCTTCAGCTCTTGCTTGACAGAGTAGATGTGTTGACAGCTCTTGTTTGACAGAGTAGATGTACTGACAGCTCTTGTTTGACATAGTAGATGTACTGACAGCTCTTGTTTGTCATAGTAGATGTACTGACAGCTCTTGTTTGACAGAGTAGATGTACTGACAGCTCTTGTTTGACATAGTAGATGTACTGACAGCTCTTGTTTGACATAGTAGATGTACTGACAGCTCTTGTTTGACAGAGTACTATAAGTTTGCCTCACCCGGTATCTTTTCTACTGACCCTGTATCATTCCGTACCGGACACTTACAAACCATGTAACTTTTTTACCCTACCGATGACCCAATGCTAGATCTATTTTTTTAAAAATGGAAATAATGCTGATGAAAGAAATTTAAAAAAAAAATTTCCGACTGCAATGAAGTATTACAACAAGGAATATGACTTAATAAGGTTTAATGCATGTTATTTAATAATATAACATTTGAACTTCAAAATAAATAAATAAATAAATAAGTAATAATAAAAAAATTTTGAACTGTCCTTTAAGTGTTTTGAACCGACACTACACAGTAGAAATTTGTAAAATGACGTACTTGTGACGTATACAAAGAGTTAAAACTAGGCCATTTTTGTTGACGTTTACGTTAGCGACAGGGGACGTAACTCTAACCCACCCAGTATCAGCCTTGCTGACCCAGTATTTTTGCGCATGCGGCTTTGTACGGAATGATACAGGGTTGGTCATGTGATTCAGTTTAGCCAATCACTATCATAGAATTTAGTCAGAGGTAGGGTAAATGTGTTTACTGCTCTTGTTTGACATAGTAGATGTGCTGACAGCTCTTGTTTGACACAGTAGATGTGTTGACAGCTCTTGTTTGACGGAGTAGATGTTCTGGCAGCTCTTGTTTGACAGAGTAGATGTGTTGACTGCTCTTGTTTGACAGAGTAGATGTGCTGACAGCTCTTGTTTGACAGAGTAGATGTGCTGACAGCTCTTGTTTGACAGAGTACATGTGCTGATAGCTCTTGTTTGACAGAGTAGATGTGCTGATAGCTCTTGTTTGACACAATAGATGTGTTGATTGCTCTTGTTTGACAGAGTAGATGTGTTGACAGCTCTTGTTTGACAGAGTAGATGTGCTGATAGCTCTTGTTTGACAGAGTAGATGTGCTGACAGCTCTTGTTTGACAGAGTAGATGTGTTGACAGCTCTTGTTTGACATATTAGATGTGTTGACAGCTTTTGTTTGACAGAGTAAATGTGCTGAAAGCTCTTGTTTGACAGAACAGTTGTACTGACAGCATTTGCTGACAGCTGTTGTTTGACAGAGCAGATGTGCTGTCAGACTAGTTGTGCCAACAGCATTTGGTTGGCATACTAGATGTGATAACAGCTCTTGTTTGACAGAACAGATGTGCTAACAGTTCTTATTTGACCGGCCACATTTGCTGACAGCATTTGTTTCACAGACTAGTTGTGCCAACAGCATTTGTTTGACAGACAAAATGTGCTGACAGCTATCATCCATGGATGCAGTATATTCCTTTTGCATGTATGTATTTGTTCTTTTTGTAGAGTCCTTGGAACAGATTTTTTCAAGATAATGAGCTGAGGTTAACAATTAAACAAGATGTTATAAGAACGTAAGTATTGAACACTGCTTACAGTAGCTTTATAATACATTGTAAACCAAATCACAAATATTTTAGAGTCTGACTTTGGTCTTCAGTTGATACTCATTTAAATAAAAAGCTCCCCTTTGAATGGAAAACCTGTCTACTGCCAGTTTAACCCACAACAATTCTGCTGGTATCTATTCAGATACTATAGTCTGCTCTTGGCCTTTAGTTTGCTACTTATTGAAAATTTTCTTTGCCTTGAAATAATTGAAAACGTGTCTACTACAATTTTAGCCCACTGCATTGCTGCTGGTATCTATTCCATAATTAGGTAGATGAACTGGAGTGGAATTGAGTAGAGTAATAATGTATTAGATCCAAGTTGAGGTCCTCTTACTTATCTCATGGTGGTCAGTTTCGAGATGATGTAGGCCATGTATGAAACTGGAGTACCTGGAGAAAACCACTGACCTATAGCAAGCAAACTTTAAAAAAACGAAAAACAATAATAATAAAAAAAAACAACTAGGAACTGCCTGAGTTGAATTTGTATCCTAGTCGGTGAGGAGATTGATTGATTGATTTAAGGGGGTTTAACATCCCAGTCAAGAATATTTCATTTATACTGAGACTCCACCAGTTATTGATGAAGTGGCAGAAGTTTGACCTTTGCTGTGAGCTTAGGGCAATGCACATGGAGGGCAATGTGCATGGAGTGTTCTATAACATGGCACACCTACTGTGACACATGGAATTGGTTTTAAAGGTCTCATCCAAATGACCCCTTGACTTTTATTTCTAAATGCTGTGTGCTTGGCTAAAGAAGAGTCACTACCAATTTTCAAGTCTTGGTCAGACCCAGCCGGGGTTCGAACCCTTGACCTCCCACATATAAAGTGAGAGAAGTGTTGCTGTGGTCTGTGAACACATGCTTTAAACCACTTGGCCACTTACGTGAGGAAATGAAGCAATGTGAAATTAAAATCAGTGTTCATATAGGTACCAGGCACATGGTTAATGGAGACAAATACTTTCATCATGCATTCACAGAGTTATATCTTGGCCCGGTTTTCCTAAGTTTGATTATTTCCATTAATAAATTCATTAGACAAGATTTATTTTAACTTGTAACAATTAAAACCATTTACTGATACCATGTGTTTGATATGTAAATTAAGTATTTTGATCAGATAAAATTTGCCTATTGATTCTTATACTAGTCGATCACTTTAGTACATTCATATCCAGACATTTTAACGAGCATGTTTAAGGGATTTTTGCTATTAAATTGACCTCTGATTTATCAGTTGATATGGCTGTTGTTTATGCTTTTAGAAAAAGTTTAAATAATTGTTTAAAATGTATTACAAATTCTAACATATTGCATAATTGAATTATTAACAGATTCTAACATACATGTATTGCATAATTTATTTTTCACTAAAGTAACAATTTGTATGGATTGTATAATTAAATTATCATTAAAATAACAGCCGCTCATTGTACTAATATTATAATCTGATATTTATATGCTATTTTACTGTAAACTGGGAGATTTTCATTGGGAATGTCATTTCAATTTAATGATGGAATTTTATTTTCACATTGTTTGTTAATTAAATTTTTAAATTAAATTTTTCAGACAGTATTCTTATTTTTATGTGTTTGTTTATTTCTTGAAATTTTAAATATTAAATAAAGCAAAGGGGAAAATTTTACGGAACTGTGTTCTAATGTTCTATGTAATTGACGTTATAATACTGTGAAATTAAAATTTGCTGGGGGGGGGGGGGGGGGTGTAGTTGTTAAATTTTACTAATTTCATGAGTTAAAGAAAATACCATGAGTTCATGAGTTTAAGTGTCAATGGAAATTTTTAAAACCAAGACCCGCAGAGAATATTTTTTTCACAAAGCACAATTTCATGAAATTTTTTCTAAATACACACATATTTTCTATAATTACATTAATTAATTAAATATAAAAAAAAAAATGGCTTTATGGCCGAAGGAAAAAAAAAAAAAATTAAACCATTCTGGTTATGCAATTTTTATATAACAAACATGCAAATAAATTTTTATTAATTTCTTTAGAACATAAATATATCCCATAATTCCTTTGACATTTGTAGGTATCCGAGAATAGAATTTTTTCAGTCTAATCAAGTTCGTAATCTCATGGTTGATGTTTTGTTCATCTTTGCCAAGATTAATCCAGATCTCTCATATCGGCAGGTTTGAAAATGCCTTTAGTATTTATCGCACACATGAATGTTGTTTTTCCGTTAAGTTCTTACTTTTTTATATCTGTCATGTTTTATTTATAATATTTTTTCTTTCTCTGCATTTTGTTTCAGAATGACCTGTATGCTTTGCTTTTTCTTGGTTTTATCAGTAATTCTTATATTTTTTTATTTTTATCTGCATTTTAGGTCTATTTTCAAAAGCCTTAAAAATTCCCATGATATAAGTTTGTCAAAAGTAGACAGTGCAATAGAGTTATTGCCTTCTAAATTTGAACAAATTAAAAAAAAAATCATATTACATGTATAAGTATTTCTTCTAAAGTAGAGAGTGTAGTAGAGTTGTTACTTTCTAGATTTGAACAAATCTTTGTTTTTTTTTTTTTTAAAAAAGCCACTAAAATCCATAATATATCTATAAATATTTCCTAAGTAGAATGTGCAGTGGAGTAATGATGTTTTATTGAATTGATAGTTTTAATAACAGCATGTTTAAGTGTGATGAAATTCAATTAACTTTCGTCATTTTCAACATTATTTTCACAACAGATATGAAATTAAGCAAAATTGCCTTGTAAAATTCTACCATAAAGAATAGAAATTACTGTATTTAAACATAAGATAAGCACATGTTAAGATTTGTAATTGGTTGTTAGAAGATACAAATAATATTGTTCTCAAAAATAAAAGGCCAAAATAAAAATATAGTTTGTTTCCCCTTGCGCAACCGACCGTAAAAAATCCCACCAATCTGAAAAAATTTAATTGAAAAATGCTGTGTGTGTGTGTGTGTGGTTTTTTTTGTTTTGTTTTGTTTTTTTTTTTTTTGACGATTCTGTGCTAATAGATTCCGGTTCGTTTCTCTTTCCTTTAACAATTTAGTCACCAACCTTCTTACTTGTCAAGACGCTTATACAGTTATAATTCATTGTGATACAAACGTCGTTGTGATGAAGATGTACTAGTAAACACACAAGGTGACATGTGAAGAATGTTCCTAACCAGAAAAGAAAACTATGAGGGGAAAAAAAGGCCTACCTATCTACTCAGTATCAGAAGTAAGGGTAGGGCAAGGGGAAACAAAGATATTTTTAATTGTTACCCAATCTTAAATAATATACCTGAAAGATTTTGTCAAGAATGTGTTTAGTTTACACTTGGCCTTGAGCCCGTTTAAGACAGTGTACATATGCTTTTCCTTTGGCAAGCAAGACATTCAGGAATGAATGTTCTCCCAAGGACATATGTGCAACCGCTATGACTATTGAAATGTTGATTGCTTTAGATTCAAGATCGCGTCACTGGGACAAAGTTTTCATGAAATATTTTAATAAATTCTGAAACCAACATGCATTTTTGTTTATATTTCAGTGCAAGGGTGGGGTATCTTTCTAGAAGAGCTTTGAATTATTTAAATTTTGTGTATAGATGCCAGATTTAATTTATATTTTTACATTTTTTCTCCAGTCAAGTGCTCTTGTCCAATTCTAAGGGGGGTTATTTTTAAAGCATCTTGGTGATTATGATGACTTAGATTCAGTGTGATTGCTCACTTCTGTTCAATAGACATAAAAATTGTATGCATGAGGGCAGTGGAAGGCAACCAGTGTCTTGAACAGGCCTCAAATGTTTTACTGTTTATAATGATTTTATAATTAACTTGGCTAACTAAATAATATTTTTTAATTAAATTGCTGGTAGGGTCAAACAGTTGATACATATACAACTGTTTATTATTATTATAAAATAAATAAATAAATAAACGAATGAATGAATGAATGAATGAATGAATGAATGAATGAAAAGACTGGGTACTGACTAAAGCTTATTTTAATCTTACAAAATACACACAAATTCTCATTGCTTATTGCATTTAGTATTGGTTAAGATAGTTTCAAAACATCATGTCTATATATCCTTAATTTGAATGTACTCAGGTTACAGATATAATATTTGAATTACATGTATTAAACAACTACATGGATATTTACTAATGTAAACTATTAAGTCATCATATCTATTCTTATTAACTACATACATGTATATATATGTGTACATATATGCATGGTAGCTTTAAATTGCTCTTTAATTTCTGAATGCACACTCAGCATGTTCAGTGGAGATATGCAGTATTATATTACAGTAAACAGTGTCTAATTTCTTTGGCATTACTTACTGTTTTACTAATAAAAAATTCTCATTTTTATGGTATTTTGAATTTTTATTTATATAGGAAAACATACGTTGAAAGGATTTTGTACAGTCATGTTACTTTTCATACCAATGATTCATAGGTTTTGTGATATATATATAGCTCTATAGCTTAGTATATGTTGCATGCGTTTGTGGCTATATTTTACATATATTTATTTCTATTGTTTTTTCTGTATTTATTTTTAGTTTGTTTCCTGCTTTTTTGTTTTAGTTTTCCTGAGTTAGAATTTTTCAAGTCAGAGGAAGTAAGACAGCAGATGTTAGATATTTTATTCTGTTTTTGTAAAACTCATGTTTATCTGAGCTATAAACAGGTATTCTGATTTTTATTTAAGGCCATGACAAATTAATTTTTAGTTCGCTGGACCAGCTCAACTCTAAAATTTAGAATTAAAAATAAAATTAATTTCATTTTCAAATCATTTTCCACCTTTTTAAAAATTCCAGTAAATTCCAGCATCCATTTTTCTGCCTGAATAAAAATATGTTTTTAAAAAAAATATATTAAATATAAATTGCTTGCTCATCTCTGTTTTTTCCCAAAAAACCATAGAACTAAAAAATTAATTTGGTGTGGCCTAAATTTAATATTATCTCCGTTATCTTTACTTTTTTTAAAATTCAATTTTAATTTTATTTCAAATTCATCTTCTTTACTGTTTTCATGTTTGCAGTTTATATGAATATTTTATAAAATAATGATGTTGGCTAATAAAAATATTGTTTTTTTAAAACCAAGTACTTTTAATATCGGAAATACATTTTTTAGCAGGGATCTTGATGACAAAGTGGCGATAATCATTTGTTACTCTCTAGGTTCAAATTCCACTTAAACAGACCCTAATAAATTTACCAGAAAGTTGATGAATGTCTGTGATTCCTCCTGGAAAGATTCAATCGCTTATATGGAGGTGGACATCTCTGTAATGGTGGATGAAGCTGGAATTCCTGGAGAAAAACCAATGACTTTTATCATTTACCTGACTTTACTCTCTCACATAGGATCTACCAGGGTGGGGTTAGAACTTGAGTAGTGAGAGGTTTTTAGATCTGTTTGTCATTAGGCCATCAAGACCCCTAATTTTTTTTTATAATTGAAGCAAATATTTGTATTTGTCTGATTGAATATAGCATGACACATAAATTTATTAATTAAGTAGTCACTATAATTATTATAAAGTATATCATTACAATTTTGATATCTTGTGCATTTAATACTATTTAGCACACTACTGCAATGGTTTCATTTCATCAAGTGATTTCAAAATTTTGAAAATGTCGAAACCAAAAATCATTGAAAAAAATTGTGAAAGGATCAACAAACATCCAGAATAAAAAAAGAATTTTGATAATTTTAATTTGATTTTATATACTGTTTTAAACTTTAGTAGTAATATAAGATTAGCAATAACAGACACACAAACACACACACACACACACACACACACACACACACACACTTTTGTGTCAGCATGGAATTTTACTCCTTATATTTCAATGCCTGTACATTCCATACCAGTCATGCTAAATATTTTTTCTTTTATTTTGATCACTATCTACCAGGGAATGCACGAGTTATTGGCTCCACTGATATTTATTCTACACTGCGACCACCAGGCATTTTTACATGCCAATGAAGTGGAATCTTTAACGTGAGTATCTAGATTTTTATTTAAAATCAGATGTGAAATGTAGTGCAAAGGAGAAAGGTTCCTAATTTGAAGAATACATAATAATTATGGAAAATGTATGAAAAGCATATATGAAGCTTATGCAAGCATAGTAAAACATGTATCATCAATATCATCATCATCATCATCGTCATTGGTTCCTTTTGATTAACATGCAGACTCAGAAGCATTGTCTAAACTAGTAATCTTCCTTCCAGATGACTGGCTAGCTGCGCACATGGCAGATTTCACCCCATGTCTCCATTTCTTATAATCATTGGGTTAGAATTTGATAGCTTTCACTCTCTACAATCTCTCTTTGTTAGCTCTTTCCAAGACATCTTTGGACAGCCAACACCTCACTATCCAGCAACTTGTAAATCATGTGCACACTTGATGCACTTGTATTTTCAGTTATTTGGAAAATATTTGGAAAACCCATTTTCCAAACAAATGATCATCATACAGTGTCCACAGTCATGTTCCAAAATGTAGTTTTCCTTATTTTTGCCAGTTGGAAACTTCACACCTTAGCCATGGCAGGTTTATTTGCAACTACATTAATTACTAATTTTGAACTGGGTAGAATTTATTGTGTAATAGCAATCATCAGACTTAATTTAATTTTTAACTTTCTGTATTTTTGTCTGGTTTTAATTATGGTCTACTGGGTCCATTAGTATTGTAATGGCACAGGCATCCATTCCAAATTTAAAGTGCTAATTAATTTATTTTTGATTTTAATGGGGTTTTATGTCCCAGTCAAGAATATTTCATTTATATTAAGATGTCACCAGCTAAAGGTGAAGTGGCAAAAATTTTGACATTTGCAGTGCACTTAAGGCAATGTATTGGGAAGGTTCTTTAATGTGCCACTCCGCCATGACACAGGGCATCGGTTTTAAAGGTCTCATCCAAAAGACCCTGTGACTTTCATTTCTAAATGCAGAGTGCTCGGCAAAAGAACAGTCACTACCAATTTTCAAATCTAGGTCATACCCGGCTGGGGTGTGAATCCTCGACCTCCCACTTACCAAGCAAGCACTCTACCAACTGAGCTACTGTAGTGGTTTAAAATCTTATTGTTAAAAAGTTTGTCTGTTTTCTTGATGAAAGTCTGTGGTTATCTCTTAAGTTGAGTAATGGAAGTTTTTGTCCGAGTCAAGATTTTTTTACGAGTTGGTCAGTTCAAGTATGGTAGAAAAAAAATACCAACCTTTGGCAAGGGGTTTGAACCCAGGAAGTTATTGACATTGTGATCTGTAATTTAAAAAAGAGATCTGGAGGTCTACAAATTGTAGTATGGCATTAAGTATATCATTTTAATTGCATGTGTGATTATTGTCATTTGAAATTGTTGTTTTTGTGGCCTTCATTGACACTTAACAACCCCAATGTGTCAACAATGTGATGTCACTTTTTAATGCAATTATTGACACTTACCAATCCCAATGTGTCAACAATTTTGAAATCATTGTGTTGTGGCTTTCATTGACATATAACATAAAGTGTGTCATTAAAAGTGAAATCATCATTTTTGTGGCTTTCAATGGGATATAACATCTAATGTGTGTCAACAAAAGTGAAATCATGATTTTTATGGCCTTCATTGACATATAACATCTGAAGTGTGTCAACAAAAGTGAAATCCTCATTGTTGCGGCATTTTGATATGTTACAACCCAGATGTGTCAACAAATGTGAAATCATTGTTTTTATTGCAACTATTAACATTGAATTACTTAAAGATGTCAACAAATGAGAATCATTGTTTTAATGGCTTCTAATGACACATAACAATTCAAGTGTGTCAACAAATGTGAAATCATTGTTTTTATTGCAACCATTAACATTGAATGGGACCCATTCACATACCACATGATACCCCATGACGTTTGTGCGTAACTTTTATTTCCATTGGATATGGAATCGTATAAGTTGGCGTTTTAAGGTAAAAACGACGTTATTTCGGGAATTTGTAACATGAATATTTTCTAAAGTGCTCCATACAAACGTTATGGGGTACAAATCACGTGGTATATGAATGAGCCCCATTACTTAAGGATGTCAACAAATGAGAATCATTGTTTTAATGGCTTCTAATGACACAACAATTCAAGTTTGTCAACAAATTTGAAATCATTGTTTTTATTGCAACCATTAACATTGAATTACTTAAGGATGTCAACAAATGAGAATCATTGTTTTAATGGCTTCTAATGACACATAAACAATTCAAGTGTGTCAACAAATGTGAAATTGTTGTTTTTTTTTGGCTTTTATTGACATATAACAACTTAGGTGTGCCAAGAGACGACTAAGAACTTTGATAAGTACAATACAGGTTACCTGAATACTTCTGGTAACTCGGAGTCATTCAGAATATTTGTCCCAACTTGGTGTAAGATAATTTTATTTTAATAATGAAAAAATTAAAATTTCTTTTTAACTTAAATCATATTTTCAATCATTTATCATAAAATGTAAAAATTTGGTTACCATAGTAACACTTAATGCAATCAAAATTACAAATTAATATCTATAAAATTTTGAGTCAATAAATTTAATGATTTTAAACTTGAATGTTAATTACACAGAATATGTTTTTATTTTAATATTTTTGTTTGTTGTATTTACATGCACATAAGGGCAAAAATATAGCATCACATTTTTCTTTCTTTCTGTCAAACTATTTTCTATCTATCCATTGTTATGTAGACTAAATAAATAATGAAATTGGCTAAGCTTGCTTATTATTAGCAAAGGCTTTAAGACTGAGGCTCTATATTCAATAAATAGTTCTTTATATATATATATATATATATATATATATATATATATATATATATATATGTGTGTAATTGTATACGTATAGAGAGAGAGAGAGAGAGAGAGAGAGAGAGAGAGAGAGAGAGAGAGAGATTATATATGTATATATGTATGAATAAATATCATGATCAATTTGTAGCATAAAAATCACAAGGGAAATAAGAAAATAAATTTATATGAACTGTCAAACCATGTACATGTATTTGGCAATGACATAATAACCAAAAAATGTGATCACATATGTAAAAAAAAGTTTTTTATTTTTTTAATACCAATATGGTGATTTGGTAACCATTGGTATATATATGTAGGGAGAGAGAGAGAGAGAGAGAGAGAGAGAGAGAGAGAGAGAGAGAGAGAGAGTAATGGCCTAGTTCTCTGTATCCTTACACTTTAAGTATTTATTTATATATTGCAGATTAATACCCACCAAGCCAAGGTTTAATTTTTTGTTAATATTATTGTTCTTTTTTACAAAGCTAAACGTATATGGAATTCCACTTCTATGGTGAAGGGCCTTTTCTTGATTGTGTATACCATCCTGCAGTATGCTGAATGCTTTATGCAAGAATTTCTCTAATAACTTTATGCTCTGTTGCATAATTTTATCTAATTTACCTAAAAAATTTTATGCCCTATTGAATAAATTACCTAAATATGTTAAACCCTGTTGAATAATTTCCTAAATTACTTTTATGCCCTGATGCATATTTCAATATACCATATGCCCTAATGCATAATATTATATACCAAATTATTTTTTTGCCATGTACAAATATTCACCAAATTATTTTTATGCTTTGTTGCAAAGTTCAATAGAAAATGTCTTTGCCTTGTTACATAAATTACCAAAATATTTATGTCCCTTGTTACAAAATTTATTAAAATATTTTATGCCAATTTTCATCATTTATCTAAATATCTCTTTGTCCTAGGTATTGCATAGTTGACTAAATTCTTTTTATGCCCTGTTGTATTATTAACCAAATTATTTTTATGCCCTGTTGTATTATTGACCAAATTATTTTTATGCCCTGTTGGATTATTGACCAAATTATATTTATGCCCTGTTGTATTATTGACCAAATCATTGTTATGCCCTGTTGCATATTTTACCAAATTATTATTTTGCCCTGTTGAATTATTTAGCAAATTATTATTATGCCCCGTTGAATTCTTTATCAAATTAATTTTATGCCCTATTGCATTATTTAACGAATTATTTTTATACTCTGTTGCATAATTTACCAAATAGTTTTTATGCCCTGTTGCATAATTTACCAAATAATTTTTATGCCCTGTTGCATAATTTACCAAATAATTTTTATGCCCTGTTGCATTATTTATCAAATTAATTTTATGCTCTATTGCATTATTTACCGAATTATTTTTATACTCTGTTGCATAATTTACCAAATAATTTTTATGCCCTGTTGCATAATTTACCAAATAATTTTTATGCCCTGTTGCATAATTTACCAAATAATTTTTATGCCCTGTTGCATTATTTATCAAATTAATTTTATGCTCTATTGCATTATTTACCGAATTATTTTTAAACTCTGTTGCATAATTTACCAAATAATTTTTATGCCCTGTTGCATAATTTACCAAATAATTTTTATGCCCTGTTGCATAATTTACCAAATAATTTTTATGCCCTGTTACATAAATTTTATGCACTGTTACATTATTTAGCACATTATTTTGTTTTCCTGCTGCATTTTCCACCTTGATATTTTTAAGCTGCATAATTTTTTAAATGGGGTTTTATCTTTTCAATTCTTTTTTTTGTTGGTTTCCAAGCATTTACTCTTGATATCTTTGACAAATTTTAATTGATGCTTGTAACATTCAAATACGTGTTCTGTACCAGTATGCATGCTGGAATTATTATTGGTGAAATAACATCCTCTGTACATTATGATAAAAGTTCAAAGTTTTAAGTTTAAGGTTCAGTATTTTTGACATATTGCAATTTTTGACACATGTACTGTAAATTAGGAAATATTTTGTCAGTTAACGTTCACGAAATATAACATAGACATCTATTGGCATACTTTTATAGGCATCTTTTCCGAAGTTTTTTTTAAATTATTTTTAATGCACAGAATATGTCGACTTTTTATATCAGTGATGGTTTTATTTTTGCATCTGGCTTAATTTGCAAATTAAAACGAAAATAAAGCTATCACAAAAACTTCCCCATTTACAGTATGTGTATTTACACATATGCATGTTGCATTTTACAAAATGTTGAGTAAACTATAAAAATGAAAATTCATGAAAATGTGTGTTACCAAACCCTGCAGGATATTTTGAATGCACAGAAAAAAAATTGTTTACCGGTCAGGTAACATCAGGCTACCCTGAATCATTGAATTGATGATCAATTTATACTTTAAAAGTTTCCAAAAAATCACATGAACTGTCAGACCATGGATTTGGCATTGACATAAGAACCAAATAATAAAATATGTAAAAAAAAATTATTTTTTTTATTGTATTTATACCAATTTGGTGATTTAGTAACCAGGTTACTGAGACAGTAAAAAATTTGTTTTATTTCATTAGATGCTCAGCTGCCTGTTAGAACTACAGTCGACTCTCGTTAATTCGAAATCGGTTAAATCGAAATTTCGCTTAAATCGAAATGATATAAACGGTCCCGTCAGATCGCTATGTATTTCTATGCAAATTTGTGTGTTTAAATCGAAATACCGAAATTCGAAATTTTGTTTAAATCGAAGTGAATTTTCAGCCCAGATAACAAAATATAATGAAAATTCCAACGTTTAAATCGAAATATACTTTCCTTGTTTATCGTATTTGGATTTGTTTAAACAACAAGTTGAAACTAAGCGGCAAAATAAAAAAAAAACAATTACATGTACATAAAAATATTTTATCTTAAAAATGTTGATTTATACCTGAAATAATTAATCCGTCTCTTGTTTAAGAAGTGTCGGTTTACTTTGAAGATTTATATCCGACCAGAAGTCCATGAATTACTTCATGGACTTCTGATCCGACTCAAAACACACATGAAAAAGGAAGTCGGTATCCCATGCTATTTTCACGATTTTCTGTTCCGGTCAGGTCATGGTAAACCGTCTGTCAGTAAAAGAAAAAATTTCATTGGTGTAAAATTAAAAAGTGGGCGGTCCATTCTTCCACAGTCATTGATCACAAGAATACCCAACGCTAATTGCCACGCTTAAACTTAATTAATCCGTCGAGCCAAATGGTATACAAGCTACTGTGACATGGCAAGCCATGATTTCAATAATCACAAAGGTCGGACGTTAAGGATTACAGATGAAGAAGTTATGATTATGAATTTATAAATGAAACTTTAACTGAGCCTCGCCCAATGATAGTCAGTGTTCAACAAATTTCAATTGAACCTTGTAGCTTCCGGTGAAGTTTCTGATTTGCTTATTTTATTGTGCAAAAAATTATTTTAATTTAATGTTTAGTTTAATCTTAATCGTAAATTTTCAGTGTCAATTGTAAGCATTATTTTATTGTGCAAAAAATTATTTTAATTTAATGTTTAGTTTAATCTTAATCGTAAATTTTCAGTGTCAATTGTAAGCATTATAATAGGTAACAGCATATACGCGCTTCAGTGATCAAAACGGTTAATTCGAAATTCGGATAAATCGAAATTATTCATCTGACCCCTTCAATTTCGAATTAACGAGAGTCAACTGTACATGTATTAAATTTGATTACAGTTTGAGTCACTTTGTAACAATGAGTTTGCATAGAAAATCCAATTAACTTGAACTAAGATTGGTATTTTTCACAATTAATGCGATCTGTCATGTTTCACTTTCGATTCTAGGGTTTTTCCATACATCCGTGTGCATGCTCCAAGCTCATAATTACCATCATAAAACACTGACCAACCGGTCAGAGGATTCTGTTTATTTACAGCTAAAAGAAATAAAATTTTAGAAAATGAATGTCACGGATCGTGGTTAGAAGATATCTATTTTTAAAAAAAAAAAATATTTTTAGAAAATCAAAAAAAAAAAAAAAAAAAAAAAAAAAAATCAATCAGAAAATTGAAAAACTGAATGCAGCTTTAATGTAGGGTACTTTGATTCAATATTTGCTACTACATTGACTTAGTTGCGTGTCTACTGACATTTTTGAATCTTCAGTGCAGTTAAATTTGATTAGGTTAATCATTTAAATTATTCCTTAATAAAAACAAGACTGGCTCTAAGGTATATTACTTGTGACAAATATAAAATGAGGGGATTAGCATTGATTTAGCAAAGCACAATTAACTGCTTGTTGTTATAAATTGAAATTTCTCTCCAGTGATAATGACTTCTTACAACAAGTTTTACAATGAATTAGCACCTATAATATTACTAGCTTTTTGTCATGGTTATGTGATACATACACAAAACCACACATTTGTGGTTTTCTGATTTAGCTGATCGCACAAGTTTATGCGTTACACGAGTTCGCTTTGCGTACAATAAACAAGTGTGATCAGCTATGTCAGAAAACCACATGTGTGGTTTTGTATTTATCACATACCCTACCAAACTGAATGCAAAGCTTTCTTTATATTTTAATCTGCTAATAAATTCACAATCAGCTTTTTTTATATTGATTTTTAATCTGATTGGAAAAACTGATATCTGACTGGAAAAATGTAAAAAAAAAAAACCCTGCTAAAAATTAATTAATAACAACAGATAATTGTTGGTTTAAGCATCATTTGTTAACATTTTAATACTACTATCATAAATTAAAAAAACAAATATTTATTAATCAAAATTTATTAACATCGTTCAGGATTCTCCCAACTTGACAAAATTTTCCCAACTGAATACGAAAAGTTCTTATGTATTCATGATGTAATGTTATTAATATTAATGTTAAAGGAGATTTTAATGGATAGAATATTTAGAGACATATACATTGTAAACTGTCTAAAATGAAGTATATTTAATATTACACAATAAAACCCCTCTATAAAGACCAGTCATTGTACCTATGACTAAATAGACAGGTGGTTTTTATATAGAGATTGTTTTTGGTTTAAATATAAAACATAGGGGCCTTAAAATACTGAACTTAATGAAAAAGTGGTCTTTGTGTAATAGAGATGGATGTATAGGTTTATATAAACCATTATTATTAAATCATAATATTTAAACATTCCCATTTGCTCAGATTGCATCACATGGTTTTCGATAAATATCATATTGCACAGAAGCATGTGCAAAAACATTATATTGACTTGGAGCACGTGGCCGGGTTCTTCCGTGATCGTTTTCCGCTCCGAGTTGTATTCATTGTTTTCAAATGGCGTCCAAGCATACATGTTGTTGTTGATATAAGAATGTTTGATCTTTACTTTTGAAGGTAAAACAACAAATTTATGGTCGGATTAAATAATAAGCAATTGTAGCATGGTGATTTCGGTCGATATGTGTTTTATCGACTGAAGAAAATCAATATCAACCTCGGACTACGTCCTCGGATGATATCGATTTTATTCAGTCGATAAAACACACATAGACCTCATCACCATGCTATAATTGTATATTATTATTATTATTAGCATCATCATTATTATCATCATCATCATCATCATTATTATTATTATTATTATTATTATTATTATATTATTATATAATATTATTATTTTTTATCATTATTATTATTATCATCATTATAATTATTATATTATTATTATTATTATTATTATTATTATTATTATTATATTTTATTTCTCTCTTTTTTTTTTTGTAAATTAACGTATGTAAGCTAAACTGTGTATGGATCATGAACGAGTGCTAATTATTGCTGAGTCACGACACTTTGTATGTATATACTAGTACATTGGCAAATCTTTTGAGAATTGAATTAATGTAGGACTTTTTGATTCAATATTTCCTACTTCATTGACTTTGGTGCATGTCTAATTACATTTGTGATACTTCTGAACAAATTTTGAAGTAATGAATTTGTTTTGTTTAGACTGTTTTACTGAATATGTTGATGGTTTGTGTTCTGTCCAAAAGGTTTCAGTGGCAGATGGTTTGTGTTCTGTCCAGAAGGTTTCAGTGGCAGATGATTTGTGTTCTGTCCAAAAGGTTTCAGCGACAGATGGTTTGTGTTCTGTCCAGAAGGTTTCAGTGGCAGATGGTTTGTGTTTTGTCCAAAAGGTTTCAGTGGCAGATGGTGTGTGTTCTTTCCAAAAGGTTTCAGTGGCAGATGGTTTAGATGGTTTGTGTTCTGTCCAAAAGGTTTCAGCGGCAGATGGTTTGTGTTCTGTCCAAAAGGTTTCAGCGACAGATGGTTTGTGTTCTGTCCAAAAGGTTTCAGTGGCAGATGGTTTGTGTTCTTTCTGAAAGGTTTCAGCGGCAGATGATTTGTGTTCTGTCTGAAAGGTTTCAGTGGCAGATGGTTTGTGTTCTTTCCAGAAGGTTTCAGTAGCAGATGGTTTGTGTTCTGTCCAAAAGGTTTCAGTGGCAGATGGTTTGTGTTCTGTCCAAAAGGTTTCAGTGGCAGATGGTTTGTGTTCTGTCAGAAAGGTTTCAGCAGAAGAGGGTTTGTGTTCTGTCAGATAGTTTTCAGCAGCAGATGGTTTGTGTTTTGTCCAAAAGGTTCCAGTGGCAGATGGTTTGTGTTCTGTCCAAAAGGTTTTAGTGGCAGATTGCTTGTGTTCTGTCCGAAAGGTTTCAGTGGCAGATGGTTTGTGTTCTGTTTGAAAGGTTTCAGCAGCAGATGATTTGTGTTTTGTCTGAAAGGTTTTAGCAGAAATTCCAGTACAATTTATTATGATTTTTTAAAAATTTTTGGTGATGTGTATTTATCATATATTTTGCATATCAACATTTGCATGTTTCCTTTTTTTGAATATTTTTCATTTTTCTTTTTTTTTGTATATAATGTTTTTCTGATAGCATTTTATATATACAGTTATATTATGCATTATATTCAAAATAATTAGTTTAAACCAATTTCTTAATACACATAATTTTATTGGTTGAAGTTGAAAAAGGCATGGTTGTTTCTGAGGTACGGGAAAGCTAAATAGGCATGCCTTCTCATGCGGAATAGCTAAATAGGCATGCCTACTCATGCAAAATAGCGAAATAGGCAGGCCTACTCATGCCGAATGGCATAGTTTGATTGTGATGTCATCAGTGATAATGGAGAAAATTGAAAAACTATTTGAACAACATAAATCTTTTACAGTTTCAACAGTAATCAAGTTCTCTTTGTGTTTGTCAATTCAGTCATAAACAGTTGGAACATTTTTTGGGCAAATATATACTAAGCTATATCCAGGCCACAACTTAAGCTTGTCTTTTCGCCCATCTATAAAATATATTTTCTTTAAAAATTAGCCCATTTAGATGTTGCAATCTAGCTTAAATGGAAAATCTAAAAACATTCTTCTCTGGGCTTGTTTTCATTAAAAACACATCATTGTGTTCAAGACAAGGTATTAATTAAGATCATGCTCATTTATGCAGCTTTATTGATCATGTTGATATCCTGTGTTCATGATCAAAAGCAATTTTTTATTTTTTGGTGGACAACTGCTTTTAAACCCCCCCCCCCCCCCCCCCCCCCAAAAAAAAAAAAAAATAAAAAAATAAAAAAAATAAGAAACAATTTTTTTTAAACATTTTATTCATGTATTACTGCTAATGGGTCAGGTGTCTAATAGTTGTAAAAGTTCAGGGAAAATTCTGTTTGACATAAGAATTTCTGATATGAACTTATGAAGTATAAAAGAATTAAAAGCTCAAATAATACATCATAGTAAATGGCAAATAATTTTCAAGATGAACAAAAAGCTGGATTTTAAAATTTTGTAGTTGAATAACTAAATCTCGGTCTCCTATAGTTCAACACTATAATGATGCCATAGTTATATCTAAAAACAAATAAAGAAATAAGTAAAATAAAACATCTGTGGAGAGAGAGAGAGAGAGAGAGAGAGAGAGAGAGAGAGAGAGAGAGAGAGAGAATGAAGTGGAGGGCGTATATCATCACATTGTTGTTGTTGAAGAGAAATAACTTTTCTCTTCAACATATGTGATTTCATATGAATAAAGTGGGTTTTTTTAAGTACTCTCTGAATATTATTTTTTGTCTTTATTATATTTTAAATAAAACTTGCACTATGTTGAAATGCCTCTCTGATTATTTGTTATTCTCTGTGTCGACAATCCAATGTGCTAGTTATAATTACTAGAAAGTAGAAAGTACTACACAAATTAGACAGTGTTTTTTTTTAATTTTTGTTTCTGTAACAATAAACACACACGTCTTCTATAGAAATCATGTGTAACTTTCAAAAGTGCAAACGTTGAAGATGGTTTTGATAAAAACTGAACATGAAAATTTTGTGTTGAAATTTTACAACAGCTCAATTTTCTGTAGTTATGGTAGTGTTTGTCAGCTTTTGTTTGACCAGCTAAGTTTTCTATAAAGTTTTTGTCGGCGATTGTTTGGGATAGGTGGTTGTTGCATTTTAAGTAATGCTGTGCTTACTTTCACATTCCAGTTTTTGGAAACACAATTTTAGCATATTTTCTCCATATGTACAGTAAAAAACTTAGGTTTATTGAAGGATTTTTTCAGAAGATATCATAAAAATTTCACAGTTTGGGAATCTCACAGATATTTTCTCGATTTTGTGATGTGTCATTCAAGTTCAACTACTGTAATTGTAAACATTGCATGTTGTCAAATAATGTTTTCGGTTGTTTTTATGATGATTTTTCTATGCTCGGTACATTTTTAAGAATGTCTTGCATGCACATGGTATATAATTGCACTATAATATACAAGAATTCAGTATCATCAGCATCATCACCATCACAATCTACATCATTATTGTCATTGACATCATCATTTTTATTTTCATCATGTTGTTAGCTTTTGAATATGTCCCTTTATATATATAAGATGTTATGTTAAAGTAATAACAATTTATATTTAAAAAGTTATGAAAAATTGTAATGTGTATTTTTATTTTATTTATTTTCATTTCAGGGATATTATTAAGGAAATAATGGATCCACATTATTTAGAGCATGATGCTTAGTAAGTACATCCCCCTCCTCCCTCTCTCTCTCTATCTATCTATCTATCTATCTATCTATCTATCTATCTATCTCTCTCAAATCCCCCTTCTCTCTCTCTTTCTCAGATTCTCCCTCTTTCAGATCCCTCCGTCTCACCCCCCCCCTTCTCTCTCTCTTTCAAATACTCTTTACTCTCTCTCTCTCTCTCTCTCTCTCTCTCTCTCTCTCTCTCTCTCTCTCTCTCTCTCTCTCTCTCTCTCTCTCATTTTGATATTTTGGTGATTTACTTGTAATTAATTTGTTTGACTACTGAGCTAAATTTAACCTAAATTTATCTGATACATTTGTTTTCTATCCTAGTGCAATGCTGTGTCAGATTATGGAGACAGTTGAACCTTGGTATTTAACAAAGAAGCAGCCATTCCAAAGGTTTGTTACATGTCCCTAAAAATAGTTAATAAATAATTAACAAAGCATAAAGTGGAGTCATAGTGTTTTACTCCCCAGTCAAGATTCTTTCTTATCATTGAAACCACTGAGGTAGCTCAGTTGGTAGAGTGCTCGCTCCGTAAGTGGAAGGTCGTGGGTTCGAAACCTGGCTGGGTCTGACCCAAGACTTGAAAGTGGGTAGTGACTGTTCTTTCACCAAGCACTCAGCAATACATATTGAAAGTCACGGTTCTTTCAGATGGGAACTTAAAATAAACGAGGTCCCGTGTCACGGCAGACATGGCATGATAAAGAACCCTGCTGTATAATGCCATCAGCGCAACACACGGGCACAATTTCTGCACTTTCACCTAAAACTGGTGATGTCTCGATATAAGAGAAATATTCTTTACTGGGACATTAAACACCATTACTCAACTCAACTCTTATCATTGAAACCTGTTTAGAGAAGGTAGAGGAAACCGGAATGGCCAGAGAAAACCATTAACCTATGTTAAATGGACCGTTAATCTTTCTCACACTGTCCGAAGTGGCATTCTATCTCAGGCTTTGAGAAGTTCTGTGTTTAATATACTGGATCTTTAAACCATTTGGCAATTAATTATAAGGCCTGTTTCATAAAGTGTATTATTTCAGTAACTTGTAGGGTATTTGATTAATCCGTTTTAATGCTTCGAAAATGGATAGTTTACACTAGTTTTTACAAGTCTGAATCTGAAGATAAACCAATGGATTCTTTCCTAAGTGCATTTTTCTGTCATATTTACAAATTAGAATTTACCACCTTAGATTTATTCGTTTTAGCAAATCTTTTTATTAATAGCTGTTGACCTTTGACTTTTGTCCTACTTTTACAAAATTGCTTACCCAGGTCAAACCAGCATAAAACATTTTGTTGATTTGGTTTACCTGTTGGTTTTAACATTATGCCTTTTTGTTATTACAGGGAAAAGAAAAATACAAAAATGCAATGCCATTTGCTAGGATTCAAGATATGAATCCATCTAATGCCATTGTGTCCAAACTGACAAGAGTCCAAGATTACATACTGAAAAAATATGATATAGAATTGTACAATCACCTGGAGAGATTAGAGATAACACCACAGATATATGGAATGTATGTTTATACCACACCCATGCATGCATTCACACACACACGCACACACACACACACACAACACACACACACACACACACACACACACACACACACACACACACACACACACACACACTTCAGGTTCTAAGAATTAAAAGAAAACCACTGCAATTTTACCATTTATTTTGATATACCTGCATTGTTTTTTATACTTATTCACTTTTTTTGTAGCAGCAACTTTTTGCGAAATTTCCTAAAAAATATTAAGTACATGTTCAGTATATCCCGGATATATTGAACTCCCGCATATTTTGAAATGACAAAAAATCCCCTGCAAAACACCTTCCTTTTATGACCAAAAAAATCCCACTTATATTGAACTTGCTTATATTGAATTCCCGGTTATATTGAACACTTTTTTTGGTCCCAACAAGAGCAAATTCTATGACTTTCACCCGGATATATTGAAGTGGTATTTTGAACGGAAGTTTGATCAATTTAGCCGCAATCATGCGGGTTACCGTCAATCTGTTGAGGCCAAATACGGGGTTGCAGTAACTGATTTGAACTCATAATTAAAGATAAGTATCGTACATAGTGAGTACTTTTCAAGGTAAATAAAAATATCACATGTTTTTGTTAGTTATTTATTTAATCTGAAATAACAACATGGCATCCACGCCACAGAAGAGAAAAACTTTGTCGTTAATTACAAAATATAAACTTATAAACGAAATCGACAAAAAAAGTGAAATCAAAGGCTGAAATCGCAAAATATTTTGGGATAAAACCTTTAAGTCATTTTAACACTGATTTATAAACAAAAGAATGTAATATTACAGGCTCACTCGGTAGAGTTTTCACGAAAACGTAAACGTTTTAGATCTGGGAATTATAATGAAATTGAGGAATGTTTATATAAGTGGTTCGCAAATGTCAGAAGTTCAAAAACTCTTTAATTCTTTAAATATTTTAGAGGAATTTATTTCCAAAATTGGTAGAAAAAAAAAAAAGAAAAACAGTTAAAATTGACTGACTTTTTTAAGTCATTATTTGATTAAAATAGTGTTTGTACCAATCAGTTTTGATAAATGTTTTGTAATTTGAATAAATAAATGAAAATTTATTTTTGAAATGGCCTTTTTTATGTACCATGATATATTGAATTTTGGATATGTTGAACTAGTTTCCCAAGTCCCCTCAACTGCAATATATACGGGTAATACGGTAATTAGATTTGGTATTCTTTTTTTTACTTAAGTGTAGTTCTTCAAAAGTAGTTCTCAAAGACGTACATGTACAACAAAAACATCTTGTCTTTATAGACCACTAAAGTGTAGCTTATTTGATGAAGTGCTCACTTGGTATGTGGGAGGTCAAGGGTTTGAACCCCAGCTGGGTCTGACCAAGACTTAGGTAGTGACTGTTCTTTCACCAAGCACTTGGCATTTAGAAATGAAAGTCAATAAGTCCTTCAGATGAGACCTTAAAGACTGATGTCCAATATCACGACAGGCATGGCACGTAAAGAACCCTCCCTGCACATTGCCCTAAGCACAGAGCAAAGGTCAAAATTTCTTCCTCTTCACTTATAGCTAGTGACGTCTCGATATAATTGAATATTCTTGACTTGGACATAAAACCCCATTAAATCAAATCCAATCTTGTTTTCAATCATTTCAGACGTTGGGTCAGACTGTTGTTTGGTAGAGAATTCCCCATGCAGGATTTACTAGCGATGTGGGATGCCATATTTGCTGATGGTATCGGATTTGACCTTGTAGATTACATCTTTGTTGCTATGTTACTGTATATAAGAGATTTACGTAAGTATGTCTTATATATTGCTGAATATTTGTTTATTTTATCTCAGAATAAAGTACTTGTGTTTTACGCATCTGTCAAGATCCATTCACTTATGTACAGGCAGTCATTGCAGAGATGGAAAAGAATTCAGAGTTGCCAAAGAAAACCATGGATTTTTGGCTAGCAAATTTTCTTGCATTAATATCCCTTCAGATTGAGATTCATTCTAGAAGCTGAGAGGATTTTACTGTTTTATGTGAATACAAATTGATTGAATTTCTCAAATTTATATTTTCAGTACTTGCAAATGATTACCCACAATGCCTCAATTGTTTGATGCATTACTTACCAGTCGGAGATGTCCACTTTTTAATGGCAAACTTTCTCACATTTAGATCTGTTCCGATTGAGATTCAATCACAGGAACTGAGAGGATTTTACTGTTTCATGTGAATGTAAACTAATTTTACTTTGTCAAATTTATATTTTCAGTACTTGCAAGCGATTACCCACAATGCCTCAATTGTTTGATGCGTTACCCACCAGTCGGAGATGTCCATTTTTTGATAGAGAAGCTCTTTACTTACGAGAACCCAATGTAAGTGATTAAAACAGATTTCTATTCCTCAGTTACTTGCAAGAAGCTATTTCTGGTTTAAGAGCTCTTTGATTTTGAAGGTTGATTAAGACATTACTATAACGCTTCAGCATGATACTTTATCAAAATTTTCACATTTTTACATACAACTTTTTGTATATTAGTTTGTACTTAAAATTCACTGCTGTTGACTGGTATGATTTGAAATTACTTTAAAATTTTAGTTATATTAAATGATTAGTTATAATATGGTGGAGGAATCTGGAGTGCCTAGAAAAACATCTTGATTTTTGTCAAGCAAACTAACGCATGTTTTCACACTAAGATCTACCCCAAACTTGGGTTGTGACAGATGCTGTGATCTATAAGCCTATAACTAGGCCACAAGTTAAAAAATATGTTATCGTTTACTTATCAGATAATTCATCAAATTTGTAATCTTTTGTATGTGCCACTGTGCAATAAATTAATCAGAAATTTCAACACAGAAATTTTTGGCAACAAAGTTTTGAAAATTAAGTTTCCAAGAAAAATAATTTGATTTTTTGTATCGTTGATTTGGCTAGTTAGATCTGTTTATGCTGTTACCATGGTTATTTCTCATAATTGATTTACATAATTATTTATTATGTTTTTATCTTTAAAGCATCATCCTCGCCCACCAAACTATACATTCCAGACAGTCAACAAAGCAGCTCCAACCAAAGACAGACCCAGTAAAGGTAAGTATCACCTCAGCCCACCATAATGTAAATAGTCCTGGTAAAAATAACGTATAGTCCTGAAATATGCTGGTATCACCTCAGCCCACCATAATCTAAATAGTCCTGGTAAAAATAACGTATAGTCCTGAAATATGCTGGTATCACCTCAGCCCACCATAATCTAAATAGTTCTGGTTAAAAAAGGTTATAGTCCTGAAATATGCTGTATCACCTCAGCCCACCATAATCTAAATAGTCCTGGTAAAAAAAGGTTATAGTCCCTGAAATATGCTGGTATCACCTCAGCCCACCATAATCTAAATAGTCCTGGTAAAAAAAGGTTATAGTCCTGAAATATGCTGGTATCACCTCAGCCCACCATAATGTAAATAGTCCTGGTAAAAAAAGGTTTAGTCCTGAAATATGCTGGTATCACCTCAGCCCACCATAATCTAAATAGTCCTGGTAAAAAAGGTTATAGTCCTGAAATATGCTGGTATCACCTCAGCCCACCATAATCTAAATAGTCCTGGTAAAAAAAGGTTATAGTCCTGAAATATGCTGGTGTCACCTCAGCCCACCATAATCTAAATAGTCCTGGTAAAAAAAGGTTATAGTCCTGAAATATGCTGGTGTCACCTCAGCCCACCATAATGTAAATAGTCCTGGTAAAAAAGGTTATAGTCCTGAATATGCTGGTATTACCTCAGCCCACCATAATCTAAATAGTCCTGTTAAAAAAAGGTTATAGTCCTGAAATATGCTGGTATCACCTTAGTCCAATAAAATCTAAATAGTCATGGTAAAAAAAGGTTATAGTCCTGAAATATGCTGGTAATACCTCAGCCCACCATAATGTAAATAGTCCTGGTAAAAAAAAGGTTATAGTCCTGAAATATGCTGGTATTACCTCAGCCCACCATAATGTAAATAGTCCTGGTAAAAAAAGTTATAGTCCTGACATATGCTTGTGTCACCTCAGCCCACCATAATCTAAATAGTCCTGGTAAAAAAAGGTTATAGTCCTGAAATATGCTGGTATCACCTCAGCCCACCGTAATGTAAATAGTCCTGGTAAAAAAAGGTTATAGTCCTGAAATATGCTGGTATCACCTCAGCCCACCATAATGTAAATAGTCCTGGTAAAAAAGGTTATAGTCCTGAAATATGCTGGTATTACCTCAGCCCACCATAATCTAAATAGTCCTGGTAAAAAAGGTTATAGTCCTGAAATATGCTGGTTACCTCAGCCAACCATAATGTAATAGTCCTGGTAAAAAAAGGTTATAGTCCTGAAATATGCTGGTATCACCTTAGTCCAATAAAATCTAAATAGTCATGGTAAAAAAAGGTTATAGTCCTGAAATATGCTGGTATCACCTTAGTCCAATAAAATCTAAATAGTCATGGTAAAAAAAGGTTATAGTCCTGAAATATGCTGGTATCACCTTAGTCCAATAAAATCTAAATACTGTAAATGTACTTATTTTCGCGCAATCAAATTTTAGCGCAAATGACATGTTGGCACTAATTCGCGCAATCATAAATTAGCGCACTTCATGGTTGGTAGAAGTCAATTTTAGAAACCGGACTATAATAACGTATCATAATAACTAGATTGTTTCCGATTTTTTTCTAATTTTTTTTTCTTGTTAAGAAAGTGTTCAAAATGTAAACATATGTACCGGACGTTGACCTTTCCTATTTAATGGTTAAATAAGATTTTACGGAAAAAATAAGGCCTGTGAAGTAAAAATGACGTTTGTGTGTGTTGAACGGTATTTTATGCTTACTTTCTTCGTACAATTTTTTAAAATTTAATTAATTAAATCGTTAACTATTGTTTTGAAGTCTAACGTGCATTGATGCGCTTTGATTGCATTTTCCACCGATCTTGTAGGAACACCTTTGACATACATGGTGATACCGATAATCTTGGCTGGATATTTGTTTTGAGATGGATAATCTTGACTTGACGAAACTAGCGAGATTCAAATTTTGAGGGAGAGTGTGAAAGGGATAGAAATATCAATGGTTTAGACGCGAATAGGCGGATAGGCGGAATGTCATAGCTTGGGTCAAGACGCCACTCTCGACCAATCAAAATCCTGTTTGCTTAAATGATAAGGTCGGTTTCTTCCCTCTATGGGTTGAGTAAAGTGACATGCAAGCTGATGTTAATTGTTAATTAAATGAATTCACAACACGTGTGAGTAGTTCTCAGTTTTTATTGATAATTCTACCTGTGATTATGATTTTGGATACGCTAATGATCTGATAAAACCGATTAGCTACTTTGTTTGCAAACCGAGAAAAAAAAAACAAAACAAATGTATAGATTAATTTTGTTTGTTATGATACTTGGCGTATTTTTTTTTAATGAAAATTAATAAAATCTTATCTCAGTTATTAAAACGGTTAAAACATATCAAACTGAACCAATACACTTACGTAGACAAAAACCACTTCCTCAGATCATATATAAAATCGACGATTCTGGAAATTTTTTTTGGTCCGAATTTTAAATGAGATGAAGCTTTTTTAATCAAATTTTAGCTTGAAAACCACCTGCGTGAATATACGGAAAACATTTATTCGCGGTAATCATAAATTAGCGCGATTTGTCTAGCGCGAAAATCGCTAAAATAAGATTACTGCTAAATAAAGTACATTTACAGTAGTCATGGTAAAAAAAAGGTTATAGTCCTGAAATATGCTGGTATCACCTCAGCCCACCATAATCTAAATAGTCCTGGTAAAAAAGGTTATAGTCCTGAAATATGCTGGTATTACCTCAGCCCACCGTAATCTAAATAGTCCTGGTTAAAAAAAGTTATAGTCCTGAAATATGCTGGTATCACCTCAGCCCACCATAATCTAAATAGTCCTGGTAAAAAAAGGTATAGTCCTGAAATATGCTTGTATCACCTCAGCCCACCATAATCTACATAGTTCTGGTAAAAATAAGGTATAGTCCTGAAATATGCTGGTATCACCTCAGCCCACCATAATCTAAATAGACCTGGTAAAAAAAGGTTATAGTCCTGAAATATGCTGGTATCACCTCAGCCCACCATAATCTAAATAGTTCTGGTAAAAAAAGGTTATAGTCCTGAAATATGCTGGTATTACCTCAGCCCACCATAATCTAAATAGTCCTGGTAAAAAAAGGTTATAGTCCTGAAATATGCTGGTATCACCTCAGCCCACCATAATGTAAATAGTCCTGGTAAAAAAAGGTTATAGTCCTGAAATATGCTGGTATCACCTCAGCCCACCATAATGTAAATAGTCCTGGTAAAAAAGGTTATAGTCCTGAAATATGCTGGTATCACCTTAGTCCAATAAAATCTAAATAGTCATGGTAAAAAAAGGTTATAGTCCTGAAATATGCTGGTGTCACCTCAGCCCACCATAATGTAAATAATCCTGGTAAAGAAAGGTTATAGTCCTGAAATATGCTGGTATCACCTCAGCCCACCATAATCTAAATAGTCCTGGTAAAAAAAGGTTATAGTCCTGAAATATGCTGGTATCACCTCAGCCCACCATAATCTAAATAGTCCTGGTAAAAAAAGGTTATAGTCCTGAAATATGCTGGTATCACCCTAGCCCAATAAAATCTAATTAGTCATTGTAAAAAAAGGTATAATCCTGAAATATGCTGGTATCACCCTAGCCCAATAAAATCTAAATAGTCATGGTAAAAAAAGGTATAGCCATGAAATATGGCTGGTATCACCTCAGTCCACCATAATGTAAATAGTTATGGTTAAAAAAAGTATAGTCCTGAAATATGCTGGTATCACCTTAGTCCACCATAATCCAAATAGTCATGGTTAAAAAGTATAGCCCTGAAATATGCTGGTATCACCTTAGTCCAATAAAATCTAAATAGTCATGGTAAAAAAAGGTATAGTCCTGAAATATGCTGGTATCACCCTAGCCCAATAAAATCTAATAGTCATTGTAAAAAAAGGTATAGTCCTGAAATATGCTGGTATCACCTAGCCCAATAAAATCTAAATAGTCATGGTAAAAAAAGTTATAGCCCTGAAATATGCTGCTATCACCTCAGCCCAACATAATGTAAATATTTGTGGTAAAAAAGCATAGTCCTGAAATATGCTGGTATCACCCTAGCCCAACATAATCTAATATTCGTGGTAAAAAAACCATAGTCCTGAAATATGCTGGTATCACCTCAGCCCAACATAATCTAAATATTCGTGGTAAAAAAAGCATAGTCCTGAAATATGCTGGTATCACCTCAGCCCAACATAATCTAAATATTCGTGGTAAAAAAACCATAGTCCTGAAATATGCTGGTATCATATAGAGACTGACACTGATTTAATGATGAAGTTAGTCACAGTTCACATTTAGGCTGTTCTGGTTGAACATAAAATGCAGATACAGTAATAGTCATGAAAAAATGCTGGCTTCGTCTTGCATCTTTTGGTGGTCAGTAGGACTCATTGTTCCCCTCAGTCTTGGCATTTGAAGTATGTTTATACATTGAATTTTTTCACGAGGATTTCTAATGCCATCAAACCAATAACAGATCCCTTTGCATTGTTTCTGTGTTACTAAATACAGTTGGTGATGGTTTATTGTTTGAATATAAATAAATATGAAATGAATGCCAGATAAAAAAACAACTACTGTACATGTATTTCTAATGCACACCATGATCTGCATAATAGAAAGATGTATTTATTAAAAGAGAACAATTAAAATACAGGTTTTAATCAGTTTGAATAAAAATAGGAAAATAATCAGAGCAGACAGCTATTTGATTACGTATGAAAAATATAGAAAATTTATATGCAAATTATGCCATGACTAATTAAACATATTTCAACATTTTTTATGGTAAAATTGATCATAGTTACCAAGGAAATGCAGAGTGTTAATCAATACTAATAATGTTTAGTAAAAAAATGGCTTACTAATTAGACATTAATTATTAATCTATTTGATGATTGATGATAAACTAACTCAGCGAATTATACTGGTACATGTTGTAACTAATTTATGTTATTAGAGTTACCATGGTTACTACCACACAAATCTTATCAGCTTATCACACTTACCAAAACTTGCTAAAATATGCTATATTCATACTGCTTTTACTGACAAATTAAATTCACAAATTTAGATATTTAAAAATTGTGAAATGTAGATACAATCTTGAACTGAAATTGGTATTTATAATGCTATAACTTCCATTGCTGTGCATATCATAACTCAATACTTCACATAAATCATGTTGATTTAGATTGCTTTGCCTGGTACCGGTAATTAAACATTTAGGTATTCAAAATATAGCACTATAAATGCTGTTTCTAGACGCTTCAATGATAAAGTAAATCACAGTCTAAACTTATTTATTTTCTTTTCTTTTTTTCTTTTTTTTCTTCTTTTTTTTTGAAATTTTTCCACAAATTGTACCAAAATTTATTTTGTGACAAAGATTTTTTTTAATGATTTTTTATCCATGATTTTTAAACCTCTTTGTTTACAATTCAAGTGCAAATATATTATGTACATATTTCTCATGTATATGAAATACTAATTTACATTTTGAATCCTTTATACTAATACTTTAAAAAGTGCTTTTTATCTTTCATTTTAGCTGTAGAATATGGTAATAAATTTTCTACTAACTTTGTTACACTAACAAAGAAAATGCATGGTGGTCGTCCTCGGACACTTCACATGCCCAAAGACCAATCTACTCTCTCTAAATCTACAAGTGTTCCGGGAAATCTACAGACTGATTTTTCTCCAGGTAAAATTATACAAAGTCATTGTTTATTATGAATTTTGAATCTTGTTTTCTGAAACAATAACAACGAATGAAAAACAACTTATATTTCATTCAAATATTGAGATTTTGAAGAAAAAAAGGTTTTACAAATGTTAGAATCTGTTCCAAGCCTATAGGGTTATCAGACCAATGTTTATTCTAGTTTCATTGAAGTGAAATGGTTGAATATTCAATACCTAACTAGATGGAATGTCAGCCGACTTTTGAATTTGATCCCTCCTTATTGGCTCATCTGGAAGAAAACTAAGAGCTTGAGAAAGTTCTTCATATTATCATTTCACTTGCTCAAGGTTGATGGTTTTCACCAGTTACCTCCCCCTTCCCAAAACAGAACTCAGTTCTATGTTTATGTGCCTCAATGTGCCTTTTAAACATTTAGGTAGTGTTCAGAAATGTAAATGGTATCTAAAGCTGTTAAATACTGTAACACACTATGTACTAATATTGTAATATGATCCTGGTTGGACAGATCCTAGTGTGAGAAAGTTTGTCAACTTGCTTTCTGAAGGTCAATGGTTTTAATTGGGAACTCTGGTTTCCTCCACTGTTACAGATCTGACTGCCTAAAATCTTGATTGGAAAGGGGGGGGTTAAAACACCATTAGACCCCTCCACAAAAAAATTTCTGACAGATTCTAGAGTGAGAACATTTCTCAGATACTTGCCAAAATACAGCAATTTTATCAGGAACAATTGTTTCCTATGTGATTTCAGAACTTACTGCCTAGATACAAGAAAAACAAAATTGGCCTTTTTACTCCACTCCTCTATTTCTTCTACATAGCTGTTTGCTTCTATAGCAAAGCTGTCATAGCTTAAATTACAAGAGTCTTTGATGTTGACTTGTGAGTTATTCAGTTATTCATAATTTTGAAATTTTTAATTTGAAGCAACATGTAATTTTTTTTTATCAAAAATTGGAATTTGGGCTAATTTGAATTAAAATCCATGGGGATGGTTGAGTTTTCATATGTGTCATGTGTAATCACTAGTCACATACATCACAGTATCTTTCAGAAAAATGCATTTACTGGAAATTATAATTAGATTTCAAATGAACCAAAAGTTTTGCAGATGAAGCAGTAATTTCCAATTCTATTTCTGTCAGATTTTTTTATCAGACACATGGATTACTAAAATACTAATGTTCACTTGCTCATGCATTGTATACCTACCTTGATACTGTACTAATTTTAACATGTTCATATTTTAGTGCAATTTACATTCTTGACTAATTCATGTGGATTTAATTTAGCACAAAATAATTTTTTAGAAAAACACTTTAAGTCAAACATGTATTTTAGCTGTGTATTTAAATAAGTGCTTCTGTCCTAGCACAAAAATTACTAAAATTAATACACTGCTAAAATAAGTATGTTTACAGTATTTCCAATAATCCAAATTGAAATATTTCATATTCTGTTTACTTGTTCAAAGAGATTAATTTCATTTACAATCATTATCTTTTGTAGCAAGTCCAAAGTACCCTAGAACTAAGAGAGGTTCATCGGCCAGTCTGTCACAGGTAGAGGACACAATGTTTCATACAGCTCCGTCAAACGAAAGTCTAGCTCGCCTGGAGACGGGATCTCAACATTCCATGAACAGTAGTTATTCAGCATACAGTCCAGATGATGGCTCATTAAATGGCAGTGTATCAAGATTTTCCACAATGCCAAGGACAGCTAAGAAAGGAAAAATTACTGCTCAACAGGTGCTCATATTAAGTTCACTCTCCTGTTTTAAATCTACATTTTTCTGTTTGTAATATTTCCCATGTATACCAGGTTATTTTTGTGGGGTGAAAATTTCTGAGTAATTTGGTGGTAGTATAAGACTTTCTCAAAGATCAGTTTTTAGCAAGAAATATTTTGTAATTTTGACTTATAAGGCCACATTTTGATCTTTTACTTTAAGTTATGAATGAAGCTATTCACATTGCATTGTAACTGCCTCAATAAATCAGAGGTAGAATGTCTGGTTCGAGATTTGGAAGGTCATAGTTTTGAACTCTTGCCAGGTCATAATTAAGAGTTAAAAATTAGAGATACTGCTTTTTTGCCTATAACTCCACATTAAGAGTATAAACAAGTTAACCTAGTGTCAGGATATGATATGGTGTGATGTTAAACAACATTAAAACCATCTAACCAACATTGCATCATTAAAATATCATTCCTTACTGTTAAAATTGGATTGTACTCCAAATGTTACATTTAAATTAAAGGGATTAATTTTACCTTTTAATTTATTGGCCGGGTTGCACAGAGTGCAAATCCAGTTTATAGTATGGCGAATGTCGGGCGGGCGGGCAGGCTGGGAAAATAGGGTACCAACTTCGTGAACTGAACTCCATCTACAGTTTTCAACCAAAAACCTTGACACTTCACAGACTGTTTCTATATATATTGAAGATGTGCACCTGACTTTATGGAAATATTTCAAGATTTTTTCCTGTTTTCCCAGACTTTGAAACTTAGTCACTTTTAAGCAAGTTTTTGAACGGGGGTTCCTACCTGTGAACTCAACTCCTCTTACAGTTTTCAACCTAAAGCCTTGAAACTTCACACAATGTTTCTATATATATTGAAGATGTGCACCTGACTTTATTGAAAAATTTTTCCCATTTTTCCAGACTTTGAAAAATAGGACGTAGTGACATAAAGTTCCTGCTGCATCTTAAATTATAAATTAACCTAGTTGGAACATAAACAATTCCATTCTTGTTAAATGTTTAGCTTAACTGACTTTAAAGGATGTAGTGAAACCTTTATGCCATTACATCCTACTGTGACAGGTTTTAAATTTCAAATCTTTAAAAAAATAGGATTATTATACATATATGAAAGAAAACTACAAAAATGTTTATGTTCTAAAAGTCATTGATTTATTAGCTACTGGATGAAAGTGTGGAAAACTAGTGCTGTTACCCTGTTGCCTATCTGTCCTGTACTGTCCATCTCATCCAGTCCATTTCAATGTAAAGTTTCTGGTGCACATTTTTTCAATTTACTGTAGCTTTAGAAAATGTTAAAATGATTGAGATTTTCCTAATACATTGTACATATATATGCTTGTTTCATTACTCTTTCATATATATTGTCAATGTTTGACCTATTCCCCATTTTTCATGACTTTCTGTGAAGTATAAAAAAACAACTTGTGCACCTTGCTTTGTGCAGTTATTTAAAATTCCTTCCACACTTTACACCCATTCAATAGAAATTTAAAAAACAACCCAGCCCATTGAGTCTTTGACCCATTTTGGTAATTGTTACAGTATAGGGATGAAAAAAATGAAATGTGTATTTTTGATTTCAGGCTAAAGAATTCGAGAATATGATTGGTTCATTACAGAGTAACCTTAGCGACAAGGACTCCATGTGTCAGTATTGTGCTAAAAAACTAGATATACACATAGGTAAGAAGAGTTATTGCCCTTGACTTTAGAGAAATATATGTAGGGAGGTGTAGTTTATTTTAGCCTTATTCTTATGCCAAAATCTGGATTCATACATAATTAAGAAGAGTTATTGCCCTTGAGTATGGAAGAATATATTGTTGGATGGTGTAGTTTATTTAGGCCTTTTTCTTCTGCTGAAATCTAGATTCACACATAAGTAAGAAGAGTTATTTTCCTTGAACTTGGAAGAATATAGGTAGAGAGGTGTACTATTTTGGCCTTTTTCTTGTGCTAAAAATGAGATTTACACATAGGTGAAATAGTTGTTGCACTTTGCTGAGTGTAGTTTTGTTAGGGGAGATGTGGAATAAGCAGATCATACAGGCTTGCCAAAAACTTGCACACTAGACAATTAAGCAAAACTGTTTGTTGTGATTTGTTTAAAAATTGCTGTAATTGTGATCTGAACTACATTCAATCAGCCAACTTTACTGATAATGTACGTAATGCAATGATTTTCTTGCATTCTTAAAATTGATATCATTGATTTGTGTTGTTTTTGTCGAGCCATGCATCGCCATAGGGCGAGACTACGGTGTTACTTTTTTGGTGTCGGTGGCATTTATGTTAAAGTTATGTATTTTCTACTCGATCAAAAACTAACCAGCGAGACATTTGAATTTGTGGAATTCTTGTTTATTTCAGAGCTTTTACAAAAAGAACTTCTTCCTCAATCCATTCAGAATGAAGACGAGATATTACTAGCTATTGCAGGAATAAAACAGGTAATACATGTATTTACAGAAGTCATAGGTTGTGGGACTTTACTAACAAAGCAACCAAGTTTATTGATCATCATCTCTATTTACTTTTCTTATAAAGTCATTCTCTAAAATTTTGGAATTCCCACTTCTTTTACAACCACAATTGCGTCAACAACAGATGTAACATTTTACAGTCTCTATACGTTTCTTTTTAGGAAATTTTTGAAATTGATTTAATTACTTCATAACCCACAAGAAATTGAAAAATTAACTCTGAAATAGATTAATTAAATATCATATTTATGATTTGAAATATTACAAATTGAAACAATTTACATGTTTCTTGTGCATATAAATAATATAATAGAGTTAAATTAGACAGATTGCTATATGATTGCAAGAAATTTGCACATTTATTAATCACGTAAATTAGTGAGAGTAATAAGATGCAAAATATATTATTTTGACACGTTTCACTTGTATTTGCACTGACCATCATCTAGTATGTAAAAATAAAAATATGAGAATATATATAAATGTCAATACTCGCAAAAAAATTAACTGATGTGAAAATATCCCGATTTACAGTATTTACATATATTCAATGTAAATTAAAGGCATGCACATACAATTTTAATCAAGACTATTTATTTATTTATTTTTTTTTTTTTTACTTACATTTATTTATTTATTTATTTTATTTTTTTGTTTCAAAGGTTCGAGATGTTTTAAAAGGCACATTAAAGTTCTCAGAAAATTTAATAGCAGAAGATCCCATCATGAAAGATCATTTCAATCAAGAAGGTGCAAACTCATCACCAGAATCTGATAATTCTGGCACTCAGCCAGAAAAAATGACTATGGTTTCCAACACAACATCTGATCGAGCAAAATTATTTTACATGAGCAGTGAGGAAAATTCCGAGGCGGCAGAATCTCCTACAGATGGCGCTCATCCTTCTAAATATCAAAATAAAGATTTAGAACTCAGTGATTATAAATTGACTCATGGAGGAACTCTTCATTTTGGAGGAAGTAATAGTGCTAAGTCTGGTGGAAGTTGTATTACAGATTACAAATCTTATACCGGAAATGTGGGTCATAGAAAAAATTCAAACCAAAAAAATTCGGGGCCTAGTCCAAATCCCCTTTACCATGATGGTTCTTCAGATTCTTCTTCAGAGGAAGACTATACGTAATGAGCTAGTGTGTTTACTGTTGTTTAGAATCAAAAGGGGAAAGTCACAGAAAAAAGTCAAAAGTTTTGTTTTAAAATAAGAATGTATCTAATACACAAAACACGACCACTGTTACATGTATTTAAAGGTTAATTTGTATTTAGGCAAGTATTTGAGTACATGAACAGTTGTTAACTGAATATGTATAGTAGCAGAATGATACAAGCTGCAGCATCATCAGTCCAGTCATGGATTTGAGCCTCAACCAAGCCATATGCCATTTTCTTCAAGAAGACATTTATACTGCTATTTTTATGATACATTAAGAAATTTTTATTTGAGTAAATTTTCATGAAATTCAACATTTTATTCACTGCAATTTATTTCCACATTATTGATAATAACCAGTGCAAATGTATGGGAAAATACTACCAGTAGATTAAAATGTTTTAGTATTATTTGCATTGTTTCCAAGGTTACTTTCGCCAGAAATAAATTTGCAGGAAAAGATATTCGAAGTTCATTGGTCTCTTTCAACTTTGGATTTTTTGTGTGACTTTTTTGCTTATGTAAAGTTATATATATATATATATGATTATTTATTTGTGCAATCCTATGTATTATATTACATATATATTAAGGGCTAAAATAATTAGACTATCTATAATTCAGTTGTGTAAATTGATTAATCTGTTGCTTGCTAAACAGTTGTCGGGTGTCTGTGATAGAGTTATGCTGAATGTTCACTGAGTTATATCCCTTGACGTTTCTGGTAAAAAAAAATTTTGTGATGGAGTTAACTTGCATGTTTACTGTGAGATATCTGGATAACTTCATGAATTTTATTATTTCTGTTTGACATGTAGAATGGGGTATAGCAAAACTTTAAATTTGCTTTTTAAGGTCTTTTATTTTTGATTTTTAAGTGATTGGAGTGTTCCAGTTTTGATTTTTTAAATAACATTAATGAAAATGACTACAGTGATGTAGCCCTTGTTATTTTTTAAAAGTGACTAAGGTATGAATCTGCTGAAATTGTGTTACAAATTATACAAAATCTGACATTGTGCAAACACATACACACTCTCTCTCTCTCTCTCTCTCTCTCTCTCTCTCTCTCTCTCTCTCTCTCTCTCTCTCTCTCTCTCTCTCTCTCTCACACACACACACACACCAGACACAAACACACACTTTCATTAGAATTTCCATCCAAAATATTCATTGTTTTTGAGCACCTTTAAATGGATACTGCTCCAAAATTTCATTAGACAAGGCTAGTTTGCTCAAATATTTGGGTTGTATTTACTTGAAATCATAGATGACACACCATGGTTAGAATAAATTTTAGGCTGTGGAACAATTGACAAAATGCACTGTAGTTATTTACAAGTAGTAGCACTACAGTTTTTTATGAAGTAGAATATTAGAATATATTAGATAAATGAAATAAATTTTATTTATTATGAATTTAGAATAAAAATAAATTATTTGAATTGTTTTGTTTTAAGGTGAATATTATTACAATAACATCCATCCTATCCTTGTAGCTGTGAAAAAAAAAAGAATAAATGAATAAATAATTAGATTTATCAAATTGGATTTTAAAAATAGGTTTCTGTTTAAACTTTAAAGGATGTGTAAATTATGGCTTTTTTTTCCCCCCTACCTTAACATTAGCCAACAAATTTTCTTTGGAATCGCTAAGTTATTATTATTATTATTATTTTTTTTTTTTTTTTTTTTGAAAAATTAAAAATATTTTCTTGGGTTTTACACATCACAATTTTTTTTTACAATTTATAAAAATATACACAGGTATTAGCAAAAATATTTGGGTTTCTAATAAATCAGATTTTAGTGTTTTGATGATCAGAACCATGACAAATTTTAGTACCGGTAACTAATTTTCACACTATGTCTGAAATGATTGGAGATGTTCATCTACATGGGCTATTACTATAAAATGATTGTGATGCCAAGGAGTGTATAAGACATCTGATAATGACAGTGTTGATAAAATTTGGAGAAATTAAACTAAACAAGTACTGGCAGTCTGATGGCAGTTCTACAAGAATATGCTCAATGCTGGAATTACCGGTAAAATAGACTTGTGTACATTGTTATCAGATTATGAATGACCTTAGGTCTGAAATACATGGCTCTGAATGGCTTTTTTTTAAATAAAACTGATATTTCTGTTTAGGAAATGGCAACATAAGTGGTTTTAAAAAAGCCGTTCGGAGTCATGCATTTCAGGTCTAGAATGACCTATACCACTTAAAGAAGTTTGAGCTTTTTGTATACCTGTTTTTGTTCAACATTCTGTTCAATTCTTGTTACCTTTTTGTTGTATTTATAATATATATTATTTATCTTAAAAATGTTAAAATATTTGATTTAGAATAAATGTTATGAAATAAAAGTATATTTTGGTCTTTTTTTTCACAAGAAATGCAGAAGTATTCTTGTCTTACTCTTCATATTTGCATCAGCTTTGATGTCAGATGTTAAAGAAAGCAAAGAAGGCACAGGTCACAATCATTCCTTAACTACGATTTTCCTTAACTTCAATCAATCAAATTTGAAATCTTAATGACTTTGTTAATTTTTAAAATAATCAAGAATTTAAGGTGTCATTTTGAAAATCACCTCAAACTTATAATATCTGCATTATGTTTTGTCAAAAAAGTAATTCCAAAAATTATTGCCAAATTTGATAAATTTAAGTTAATCTTAGGTAAGGAATGATTGTGAAACTGGGGCCAGGAGATTATTTTGTGCTTTTTTGTATTTGCATCAACTTTGATGCCAAATATTAAACGTCAAATGAGATGGAAAAGAACCCATGTTGTGACCTTGAAATTAGAGTCAGCTGATGTCAGATGTTATATATAACAAGAGTATAAGAGACTATGCTACTGTAGATTACTTCGTAAATTCACAACAATTTGAATATCTAAATTCGTGATCGATAGGCAATTATCTCCCTTTCCTAAGGAGACGTGTTCTTAATGTGCTGACCGTAATGACATTTATTGTGTGATTTTTGTAGGAATAAAATATTAGTGTAATAAGCATGAAACGTTTTTGAATTTTATTTTTAGACTTATTTAATTATATTTTGTATGTATTTAATTACTGGCTGTCACATGAAGGCTATTGCATCTAACATGGCATGTTATATATAACTTCCATGGTCATAATCGATTGCCAGCATATTTTAAATTTGGCTTTTTAATTGTGCCATTCTGGGAATATCGCGTGATATATGAATTCATGTCCAATAGTCCTCACAAAAATACGCGTTAATAAATCTCTTGAGATAAAAAAGTAATCTACAGTAATCCTTCACATTTGTGTCAGTTTGGCTGTCAAATGGGAAACATATAGCATAATTGCAAAAGTTCTCATATTTATCTAAATAAAAAAAAAATCTTGACTGGTGTGTTAAACACCATTTCTCCCCTCCACCCCAGAAGTGAAGAGAAGCCTTTTAGGTCACCAGAGTCAAAGGCTCATTGTGACATATAGCATTCATTGTTTGTCTGTCATCATGTGTCAACTTCTTCTCCAGAACCAGTGAACCAATGATGGTGAAATTTTATATGGATGTTCCTTGACCAAAGACCTACCAAGTTTGTGAAGCAGGTTGACCTTAACCTTTATTCAAGGTCACTGTGACCCTAAATAATAAAATCATTTACATCTTCTTGTCATGAAAGGCCTAGAAACTTGAAATTTCAGATATGGCACCAGAGGACTTAGCACTTTGAAGTTTACAAAGCTTGTTGACCTTGACCTTCAAAAAGCTTTAGATATCTTTTTGTCAGAAACCAAAAGGTATAGAAGCTTGAAACATCATATATAGCATTATGCATAAAGCATAAAGTATTCAAGGTCACAGTGACCTTAAATAAAAAAAGCTAAATTTCTTTTTGTCATGAACCGAAAGGTCTAAAAGCTTAAAACTTCAAATATGGCACAAGAGCACTTAACGCTGTTGACCTTGACTTTCATTCAAGGTCACAGTGACCTTAAATAGAGAAAACATTTAAATCTGCATGAAGTTTTCCAAAGAAAAAATAACAGTACTAAATGCCCTCAATAATCAACTCAACTCTTAAACACAATTGTCCATATATGGTAGGTGCTAAAAATTAAAATATGTTTGATCATTTACATGTAGGTGTATATCTGAATTATATATGCTTTCCTTGAGAAGTCTGATCTGAACAACTGTGACTTTTTTGCGTTTACTCTTCCAGTATTGAATTAAAAAGCTATGATGAAAAATTGCACTTAAAATGTATAATGGAATCCGGATCCGGATGATCTGCTACCTTTCCCATTTAGAAATACCTATACGCTATGTACTTCCTAACGATTATTTATGTGACGACTTGGACCCTTTATAACCAACATTGTCAAATGTCTAGTTTTTTTGGTTGCTAAATGAAGGTAATGAATTGAATTTCATTTATTTATTCTTTTCGATTTGCTTGATTTACATCTCCGTAAGGCCATAATAAATTAATACCTAGATTTTCATCCAATTTTTTTTTTTCAAAACGGGGGCGGGGGGACGGATTTTATTTTTTTAATTTTATTTCTCAGCACCAACTTTGCCGAGCTTTCAGACACCACAATACCAGTCTCATTTTGATTGTATTTAATATACGATTCCAAAAATGAAACAACATCTATGACTTTTGTGGTAGGATTACACTCTGTCAACTCGTGTTTTGTGCACAGGGGCTTGGTGTCAGGATTTTTGTAATTTTGTTTTAAAGATTATTTATTTGTGTTTTTATTACATGCGAGGTTGGTACTAGTTCATACATATCGATAACTTTGTAATAAAAACACAAATAAATAATCTTTAAAACAAAATTACAAAAATCCTGACACCAAGCCCCTGTGGTTTTGTGCGACCATTTATTCCATTAATGTCATGGTGTCTGGAACTTGACAGCCATACCAGTTTTTGATTGTTTTTAAGCCTGATTTTACAGTGGCTATAATAAATACCATGTTACAACCATTATGTGAAACAAAGTACTTTCGTTTTTAGCTCACCTGACCGAAAGGTCATGTGAGCTTATGGCATGGCGCGGCGTGTGTATGCGCGTGCATGTGTGTGTGCCTGTGTGTGTGCGTGTGTCGTTAACACCTATTTTCAACTTCTCCTCCAAAACTGCTGGACAGATTTCAATGATACTTGGTCAGAAGCATATATGGGCCGGTGCAATTCAGATTTGTTCATGGCGTTGCCATGGCTACCAAAACTAGGTCAAGGTGACCTAGGGGTCCAAAAATCTTAAAAAATCTTCTTCTCTGAAACCGATGATGGGATGTTTGGCTTCTCTAGAGTCTTAGGCCTATAGTTTGTTCATTTCGTGAAATTTGGTTGAAAAATGGGTCACGCGTTTTTGTGTTTAATTTTAAAAATTTCGTAAAATGGCTTCAAATTGTTATAACTTGACTATTTGAACAGATAATGACATGGGGTTTTCAGTTTGACTTTTCTTGAAATGACCTTTAAATTAGGGTCAAGGTCACTAATCAAGGTCATGACCTAATTTGTGATTTATGCAGTTTTAGGCAATTTTCTTGCAAATATTAAGCGATACATATAATCAAATCATTGTTAAAATGATCAGCATGACAAAATTTAAAAAAGTACGAAGTTACGTAACCATATGATAATCCATGTAGGAGTTGTTGCCCCTGAATGTTATTTTTGGCTTTTAAATACCAAAATTGTGCATCAGCTTGAAAACTATAATCTTTTTGTATAGGCATGTATATTAGAATATTGTAGGTATTGTGACAATAATCATTTTGATATATAGTTCAAGGTCATATGATCAAAGGTCAAGGTCACGGATGCAGAAGAAGACAGAAATTGCTAATTATCTTGAAAACTATTAACTTTTTGTATAGACATGTATATTAGAATATTGTAGTAATTGATATGACGATTATTTTGCTTAATGGTTCATGATCATATGTTCAAAAGTCAAGGTCACAGCTGCAAAAGAAGACTAAATGCTAATTATCTTGAAAACTGTTAACTTTTGTATAGGCATGTATATTAGAATATTGTAGTAATTGATATGGCGATCATTTTGATATATGGTTCAAGGTCATATGTTCAAAGGTGAAGGTCACAGCTGGAAAAGAAGACATAAATTTCTTATTATCTTGAAAACTTTTAGCTTTTTGTATAGGCATGTATATTAAAATATTGTAGGAATTGATATGACGATCATTTTGATATATGGTTCACAGTCATATGTTTAAAGGTCAAGGTCACAACTGCAAAAGAAGACTTAAATTGTTAATTATCTTGAAAACTGTTAATTTCTTGTATAGGCATATATATTACAATATTGTTGGTATTGCAGCAACGATCATTTTGATATATGGTTTAAGGTAATGTGTTCAAAGGTCAAGGTCACAGCTGCAAAAGAAGACATAAATTGCTAATTATCTTGAAAACTATTAACTTTTTGTATAGGCATGTATATTAGAATATTGTAGATATGGTTCTCATTTTGATATATGGTTCAAGGTCATATATTCAAAGGTCAAGGTCACAGCTGCAAAATAAGACTTTAATTGCTAATTATCTAGAAAACTGTTAACTTTTTGTATAGACATTTATATTAGAATATTGTAGGTATTGCAGCAATGATCATTTTGATATATGATTCAAGGTCATTGGTTCAAAGGTGAAGGTCACAGCTGCAAAAGAAGACATAAATTGCTTATTATCTTGAAAACTTTAACTTTTTGTATAGGCATGTATATTAGAATATTGTAGGTATTGACTTGGTGATCATATATGGTTCAAGGTCATATATGTTCAAAGGTCAAGGACAAAGTTTTATAAGTATATTAAAATTTGATAATTATTTGGAAATTATTCATTGCATTACAGTAACTTCATGCATATTATATGCTACTTATAAATGAAATGTGACTGGATATATTTCTGATAAAGTTTTGTGGGAGAAAAAAAACCTGAGAAAACTTGTAAAGTTTCTATACCTAATATATTGTCTTTTGCGCTTTGCAAACAATTTTGGACATATCCTCAGGTGAGCGTTAAGGCCCATGGGCCTCTTGTTGAAAATCTGTCTGCAACTTGATCGGACACCTTCGTATAATCCTATGGCTCACGGAGCCCAAAACACTCTTTTTTCGTTGTTACAACACAGAACTCGATCGGAAACCAGTCAGTTTTTACTTATTACGTTATGGCTTATGGAGCGAACCGATGTGTTATAAAAGCCAGAATCGAAACCGGACACGAGTTCAAAATATGAAAATAAAATAAATCGGGGCGGGTGTTGAAATAGGGGGCAGGTGGGGATGAAAATCTAGGTATTAATTTATTATGGCCTAAGACAAAAGTCTTTTTATGTGCATTTTTCCTTTTAAAGATTTGATATATTTGTTCTCCATTTCTGGCTCGACGGAAAAGCATACAATTTTTGGTGGCTATACCAGTATTTGTATGGGCTATTTAAACTGCTCAAGGTTCGGACAGATAAAGTCTGCTGATACTGATAGACTATTCCACACATTTGTGCCGCGAGAGATAGAACTAGGCCTAAATGACGACACCGTTGTTCAAATGTTGTTTACATGTACTCTGTCTGATCGCTGAAGAATGTTCAATGAAGAAATGTTGGCTTTCTCTGTGAGTTGTGATTATTATCTTATAAACTCCGAACATTCTGGTCAATTTCTTCAACATTCCAGGTTGGTTTACAAAGTGTCTTACTCATTGGTTTGTTAATAGTGAACATAACCATATTACCACAATTTTGCTCTCCGATACAGGTTTCAGCATTTTTGTGGACTGGATATTGTATGCATTCAATATATGCTTCAGATTGTCTTCATAAGTGACCTGTAGTAGACATTTTTAGGCACAGGTCAGTGAGGTCACTCTCAGGAAAAAACTTTATGGAACAAAATCGTAGTAAATATAAATATCTGTTTTATCATTTAAAATACTGCTTAGAATGCATTGCTAGGTGACATCTAAGCACTTGATGAACACTTTATGTCATAATAAAGACTATCATGTCTTCTAGCTAGGTGAACATCTCCAATTTAACATGAGATGATAAAGGTTTTGGTACATATATATATATATATATATATATATATATATATATATATATATATATATATATATATATATAATTAAGGACATTTTGTGATGTAGATTTTTTAGAAATCTTTCATTTTAAAATATGAGTCATTTTTTATTCCAGGATACTCACTTACACAGCATGTAAAAATGGAAAAATGGCAAAAAGACCAGTCATCTGAAATTAAACTGGAAAAAAATTGCTACCCTTCAATAGCTCAGGAGGGACAGTTAAAAACAGGACAATGGCAAACAGACATGTCATCTGAAATTAAACTAGAACAGAATGATTATTCTTCTACAGCTCAAGAGGGACAGATGACAGCAGAAGAAAGGCAAATATACCAGCCTGCTGGAGCTAAACTAGAACCTTATGATAACCCTTTTACAGCTCAGGAGGAACAGATAATAACAAGACAGTGGCACACAGACCAGCAATCTGAAACTAAACTAGAACAAAATAGCTACCTATCTACAGTTGTGAAACAGGAAATAATAGAAGAGTGGGAAGAAGACCACATCTCTGAAACTACCCAACCTGTACATACAAAAATTCCTCCTAAATTGCATGTATACAGTATGGATATGAAAGTCCTTTCTGACAAAGAGGTTGCACTAAAACCATGGGCAAGAGAAGGTGGACAAATAAGTGAACCAGTTCATAATGGACCTCCTTATGAATGTGATATTTGTGGTAAACAATTTTCAAAATCTCGAAATCTCTCAAGGCATAAAAAAGTTCACTCAGGATTAAAACCATATAAATGCGATATATGTCAAGCCCAGTTCGCTCATGCATGTAGTCTTGCTCAACATAAGTTTATACATTCTGGTCGTAAACCTTACAAATGTGATATCTGTAACAAACAATTCTCACAGTCTGGAAATCTATCACAGCATAAACTGGTCCATTCTGGTCAAAAGCCACACAAATGTGATATTTGTGATAAAGAATTTGCCCATTCAGGTAACCTTTCACGACATAGACTAGTGCATACAGGAGAAATGCCATATAAATGTACAGAATGCAACAAACAGTTCACTCATCATTTTAGTCTCAGTCAACACAGGTTAATTTGGCACACAGGACAAAAACCTTTTAAATGTGACATGTGTGATGCTCAGTTTACAAACTCGGGAAATCTTCGCCAACACAAATACATTCATACTGGGGAGCGTCCAAGGAAATGTGACTTGTGTGATGAACAGTTTAGACATTTAGGTAGTCTGGCTAGGCATAAACAGAAAGTACACAATGTGTCCAAAGACATTAAAAGTGAGGATATGAATTAACTTATTAACAAAAAAGTGATTTTAAAAAGGCAGAACAGAAAAAAAAAGTTTTACTGAAGGAGAAGTGGTGCTATTGGACAGGACAGGGGTTTTATTAAACAAGAAAGTGGTGTTCATCAACAGGTGGTGTTATTGGAAAGTGAAGTGGTTTTATTGCACAGAAAAGGTATTCCAAATGGTAGTAGAATTATTAATGAAAGAAAGATAAATTATATGGGCAAAAGTATTAATCAAGGAAGTGTGGCTGGTATATAATGAACAAAAATTCTGTTACTAAACTGAGAAATGCTAACTAAAGACACTTAACATGAACTGCAGGACAGTTAAAACAGTGAACTGATGGATAAATAAAGTAAAAATAGTTTTCCATTAAAAGAAAGATAAAATTGTAAAAAATTTACATAGTTCATTTACAAAGTTCAGTAGATTGGTCCCATGGCCAATAAACCATTAACTGTCATTTAAAGGTATTTTTCATTCCCAAAACTCTTTATGGTTTATGAATTCGGTTGACCTTGACCATCATTAAGATCGAAGGACTTTTAATTGTTGAACACTCACTCAAAACTTTATGTTTAGCATCCTTTTAGGAAATGCTTGCAAATTTACATAAAAAGTTGAACTTGAGGTTCATTCAAGAATCATTCCATAAAACATAAATAACTGAAGGCATAGAAGCTTGAAACTTTGTATACAGCATTTGTGTACCTTGAGAATCTAGTTTGCAAAACTAGATTGACCTTGAACTTCACTAAAGGTCACAATCACCTTGTATTGTAATAAATTTTAAATATGAGCTTTTTTGTATATAGTGTATACTAGTAAGTCACAACAAATAAGATTTTTACACTATACTCTTGGAATTGTTATTGTTATAGTGTGCTATTTCTTTTTAGAATCTAAAGCGCGCACTTCCATGATTTCAGCTCCTCTCACCACCTGGGTTTGAATCCCACTCGAGACAGTTTGTCAGTTTGCTTGTCAAAGGCACTCTGGTTCCCTCCGATCCCAGAACTGACTGCCTAAAAATAAGTGAAAGAATCTTGACACTGGGGCATAAAATAACATTACTCCACCCTTTTTAGGAAATATGTACTTTATATTGACAATATATGGAGAACATATTAAGTATTTAATAGATATCAAATGTTATATATTTAATATTTATGAAGTTTAAATGAATAATCTAGGTTTTGCTGTTGTACTTTAGTACATCTATGTCAAAGATTCAAAAGTGCACTACATATAGAATATAGATGGAAATATAGCAAGAACAAGCTTTTGAATAAGATAGATTCATGTTTTTGTCAAGAGCAGATGCAGCCAAGAATACAACAAACAAGCAAGATGAAAATCAAGCACATGTTGAGATAACTGATTAAAAAAAACCCCAGAATTTTTAGGACACTAGATTTTAAATATTATCAAATTGTACCGTTATAGTTACATTATTAGAAATTATTTGAATATCGGTAATACTGAGTTAATTTCTTTTAATTATAAAGAAGTGAATTTTTAAAGTTACGGTTTTTCCAGTGACATTCAGAAACTCACAAAACATAATTATACTAAAACTACTAAACCTTTGTGGCTAAGTGTTAGAGTGTCCTCATCGAGAGCTTTAGGCCACTGCGGTAGCTCAGTTGGTAGAGTGCTCGCTTCGTAAGTGGAAGGTCATGGGTTCAAACCCCAGCTGGGTCCGACCCAAGACTTGAAAGTGGGTAGTGACTGTTCTTTCGCCAAGCTCTCGGCATTACGAAATGAAAGTCATGGTTCTTTCGGATAGGAACTTAAAATAAATGAGGTCCCGTGTCATGGCAGACGTGGCACGATAAAGAACCCTGCTGTATAATGCCATCAGCGCAACGCACAGGCAAAATTTCTGCACTTTCGTCTATAGCTGGCGACGTTTTGCTATAAGTGAAATATTCTTGACTGGGACGTTAAACACCATTACTCAACTCAACTCATCGAGAGCTGGACGTCGTGGGTTCGAACTCCTAACGGGTGATATATAAAACTTTAAAATTTGAGATAATGCTTCCTCCTCGGCACTAAGAGGACAGCGTAATGACTAATGCATATTATAATATTAATAATAATAAAGATATGTATAGTAATAATAATAATAATAAACATCTGTTTTAAGTAACAGTGTATGATATTCATCGATTATTGATTTGATAGTTCTGTCATCTATTTAAGGCATCGATAATATACTGACCAAGCTTTGTTAATATAATCAGATTTTTATTTGTAAAAAGCCAGAAAAATTTATCTTCAATAGAGAGATTGTTAAATTTTTTAAAATATTATAAACAACACTTGTGAGATCTTTTCTTAAATCATTGTATAATGGACAAGTTAGAATAAAATGTTGTTCAGTTTCGACAGAATTTAGGTAAGAAAAATGACATATTCTCTGGCTTCTTTCTAATTTGTTACTTAATTTCTGATATCTGCCTGTTTCAATGTGTAAATATGAGCACTAATCCTATATAATATTTCTGTAAAATTCGACTCTTAACTTTTTTAAACAGTTTTCAAAAGGGACTAAAGTACCGCGAAGCTTCACAAGGTGTTTTTCCCTGTACCGAATTATCCATCATTCATTTTAATTGCCTTTTAAGAATATACACAAGCATTAAAATAAAAAAAAGGTTTGCTGTTAATAAGGTAATCACACACACACACACACACACACACACACACACACACACTTTTGAAAGATTAATTCTCCGTGTCACGGTGGTATTCGAAACATGTAATAATATTTTTCTCATAAGAAGAACTTCCATATTTTATGAAAATCCTGTTTGTTTCGGAAAGTCACCAAAATTTACAGTAAATTAGATGACATGAAAACATAAATAAAGTTTTAAATGAAAATAATTTGCATTTTTATTATGTTGTTTAAAATACCTTGCTCAATACCAAGTAATAAAAAGTACACTATATCAAACTTTTCTAACATAAAAGACGTTTAAAATATAGTATCTAATTTCGTCTAGCATTTAATGACCCTGAAAATGTTCAATTTGATTTTTTTTTCTCACATTTGTATTGGATAACGATATACCGTATTGACATAAATCAGTTCTGTATCGATCATATTGATTATATACAAGGAGTGTATATGGTTAGGGCCTTGTTTGGTCCTATATATTTCACCAGTCAGGAAACTCTGTAATCACGACCATACTCTCTCTCTCTCTCTCTCTCTCTCTCTCTCTCTCTCTCTCTCTCTCTCTCTCTCTCTGGGGCCCCGGTGGCCGAGTGGTCTAAAGCGCGCACTTACGGATCACAGTGCATCTCACCGCCTTGGTTTGAATCCCACTCGGGACAGATCCTAGTGTGAGAAAGTTTGTCAGTGCACTTGCCGAAGGTCGGTGGTTTTCCCCGGGTACTCCGGTTTCCTTCACCATCCCAGAACTGACCGCCTCGAAATAAGTGAAAGATTCTTGAATGGGACGTAAAACACCATTACTCCACTCCTCTCCTCTCTCTCTCTCTCTCTCTCTCTCTCTCTCTGGGGATGGTTGTGATGGGGATGAGTGGTTGTGATATCATTACAGACATCTCATGTTAACCAGACTTTTTAACTAAAAAAGTTTTTGATTCGCTGAAAATTAAACACAAAATTTATTCGTAATTACAGTTAAACCTCGCATAACAGCACTTTCGCTTTTATGTACACTTTTTTTAAGTCCAAAAATCAATATTTTCAAATTAAAAAAAAATGAAAATAATAAATAAATAAATAAATAAATAATGAATGAAAAAATAGATAAATAAATAAATAAATGAAGTAATTAATTTTAAAAATCCTTTAAACGTTCTATAACGCCAAAGCCGGACTGAAAATAGTGAAAATAAATTGAGATTTGTTTATGGGCAATATTCATTCCTTTATATACACACCCCATAAGTAGCATATCGGTATTGGTATATTATAATCAGATTGCAACATAAAAGGTGAATCTCAAATGATCGGGAATTTTTTTTATTACCTTTAATTTAAAGTTTTATTGCAATTCCTCTGGCCGACACGGTTCATAATCTGCGTATACTTAATAATTTGTTTTATTAAGCGAGTTGAATAGACAAGAGAGTTAAACGGTTTCTATAGAATAATCACGAATAAAAGAAAAGAAATGTTTACTCATTAAATGTAAAATATATTTAAATTTTGATGATGGTATTTTAGAAGATTAACACCGACCAATTTTTAAATGAAATTGTAACAAGTAAGTAAATCTCTCTCTCTCTCTCTCTCTCTCTCTCTCTCTCTCTCTCTCTCTCTCACACACACACACACACACACACACACACACACACACACATTTCCTTCTCTCTCTCTCCTCACATTCTCTCTCACACACACACATACCGTAACACACACACACACACACACACACACACAGTCATTCTCTCTCACACATACATTCACACACACACACGCACAATTCTCTCTCTTTCTCTCTCTCTCTCTCTCTCTCTCTCTCTCTCTCTCTCTCACACACATACACACTTTCCTTCTCTCTCTCTCCTCACATTCTCTCTCACACACACACATACCGTAACACACACACACACACACACACAGAGTCATTCTCTCTCACACATACATTCACACTCACACACACGCACAATTCTCTCTCTTTCTCTCTCTCTCTTCTCTCTTCTCTCTCTCTCTCTCTCTCTCTCTCTCTCTCTCGCAATAGTGTCATGTGCAAATTCATAATATTATTTTTCAAATAAAGTATTTAAAATTTGCTGCGTGCAAAAAATCATTTCTTTATTTTATAAAAAATCTAAAATTTGCACATGACACTATTTTAATTATTTTCTTAATTTATTCAGGAATTTAGGATGTCATTTTGACGATCACTTCTAAATTTTATTTGTCAAAAATATTTAATCGTGGTATCGAAAGAGTTTGCCATAATAACTAGATTTAAGATTATAGAAATCTTATCGAAGGAATAATTGTAAAACTAAAGCCTGACCAAATCGAAAATATGTGTATAAATGACTCTTTTAAATAAGTTTATTTATTTATTTATTTATTTATTTATTTATTTATTTATTTATTTATTCGTCGGCACTAACTTTCAAGTATAATCTAAACACAAATTGCATGGACATTTAGTTCCAAACTGAAACATTTCGTTTCTAAGTTACAATATAGTAACATTAGAAGGCACTTTATTAATTGAAAACAGAACTGTTAAAATCCAATTAAACTGGAGTCACGCGTCTTAGGTTTCGATAATGACGACATCTCTCGCATTGGTAAAACAGGTGATTTATGACCGCTATGTACAGAGGATGGCAATAACTATTCGTTAAAACAGTCCGGGTCACAAAAAAATTACGAAACGAACATCTCTAATGAACCTAAATGAATTCAATGCATTTTGTGTTATTCGCAATTTGTTTAATATGATTATATTTCTGTTTAGGAAATGGAGCAGTTTATATTATTTTGACAAGTTGAACTATTATTCAACATAATATAAAAATCAGAAATGACTGCGCAATGATGCATTGAAGACACCAGCGCAAACGTCAACATAAGTCTTTGTTGAGTTCAAAATCAATTTCTGCCATTCTTGAATTGACGTGTTTGGTTATTGGTAAATTCCCACTTTCTCATTGAGAAATAACCAATATAATCGTCTCCTGATTTTTAAAATACCAGATATGCCCTGCAGATTTCGATCGTGTAACTTGAGCTTCGTTTAGGGTGGTAGTAGAGGCCAAGTGGGTCAATATAAAACGGCATATGAACCAAACGTCTTTAACCTTCTTGGCTTAAATTCCACTCGGGGACAAACCCTAATGTTAAAAAAACGATTTTAAGTGCAATTGTCAAAGTTCAACTACTTTCCCTTGGTATTCCAATTTCCACTTTAAACTGCATAAAACTGACCATCACCGTGCAAGTAAAAATCCTGGACTTTGCATAAAACAGCATTACATATATTTACTTTTCCACTCTAAGCCTTTTCAATACCGCTTACGGACCACATCGCCTCTCACCGCCTGGGTTCGAATCCCACTCGGGACAGATCCTAGTGTGAGAAAGTTTGTCAGTTCGCTTGCCGAAGGTCGGTGGTTTTCTCCGGACACTCCGGTTTCCTCCAACATCCCTGAACTGACCGCCTCGAAATAAGTGAAAGAATCTTGACTGGGGGCGTAAAACACCATTACTCCACTCCACTTTCAATATATAGAAGTTGGTAGGTTTAATGTTGTTTTACGTCACATTAACAACCAACAATAGCTATTATTTATTAATCTCGAGGTTAGGTGGGCAAGTGTTTCTGATCGGCACTGTACTGCATGGTACGCGGTAAAGCGCCTTTAAAGTGCTAATACATTCAGCCCCAACGTCTCAAATAAACAATGCAGACCACTCAGTCCGTAATGCTAGTACCGCTCTGTAAATGGGAGGTCGTGAGTTCGAACCCCGACCGGGACTGATCCAAGACTTGAAAGTGGGTTGTGACTGTTCTTTCGCCAAGCACTTGGCATTACAAAATGAAAGTAAAATCTTTTCGAATAAACCATGCCTCGTGTCACGGAAGCCGTGGTACGATAAAAAAGATCCTGCTGTATAATGCCATCAGCGCAACGCACAGGTAACAGTTCTGCACTTTCGCCTATATATGGCGACGTCTCGATATAAGTGAACTATTCTTGACTGGGACGTTAAACGACATTACTTAACTCAACTCTTTTTTACTAACACCTAGCCGACCCATAAGTGGTGGAAATGCGAGAAGTAACGGACAAAAAGTCTTTATAAATTTTATGTTTATTGATCAACTTTACTATCAGTTTCGTGCAGGTCTATAGGAAATGCTTGTTTTGTTTTATCAATAACGCTAAAGAAAATTAAATGTTGTTTATAAAGCCCTCAAACTCAAGGTTGATATGACTTGGCTTAAATGCTTTTTGTGCAAAACCTAGCCTTAAAAAAAGAAAAGCCGTGTTTCATTACAATTTCTACTTCACAATAATATAGACAAGTGTTTTTTGAATCCGAGTGCAATGCACATAACGTCTTATTATTCATTCAATTTATCTATTGATATTTTTTATGATAAGAACTACGGTTATCAATCTGCAATGACATTTTAAAAAGATTTTTATGTTTACTTAATTGATTTTTAATTAATTTAAGAATATTTCAACAGTTTAAATGATATTTAACAGTTTGTTAATATTTTAAATGCTTTCTGGTCTTTCTGGTTTTAAAATTGACAATACATTTGTATCATCAAAATTGGAAAAAAAATCAATTAATCAATTAAACAGTAAAATAATAAATAAAATTTTTAAAAAATCGATATTTCAAAGAATTCCATTTAGAGAATATTACGCAGTAAACTTTGCTATTTTTTTTTTTTAAAAAGTTGCATTTTATGCTTTTGTCTTCTCCGACTAATCATCTCCCAATCCAAGGATACACAATAATGAAGCAATTGAATTATAAATCATATTATTGATTTCAATATAAATATTTGGTTCTAGTCGATTTATATACGTTATGTAATATTAGAACCAATTCTAGTGAAATTTCGATTTATTTGCTCATTAAATTTTATCAGGCAATATTCAGATACAGTTGTCACACTGAATAAGCATGGCATCTGATTCTTGTAAACAAACCTTGAGTTATAAATGATTTTAATTTGAAAAAATGTCAAATTTTCGTTTAATAAACTGTTATTTTTTTATTTGTTGAAGCACTATAATATTTGTATTTGTTCTTAATTTCATGGTCATTTGTGAAGAATCACGTGACACGGATAGATTTAGTATTTTATAAGATTTTGTTTCCGGTTTTTACCTTGAGTTGTATTTGTTTTGTTTTTTATTTTAGGCGAATTAATAAAGGATACAGTTGCCGTTTTTAGTATTTGTTGGTATATTTGATAAGAAACTTTGAGTAAACAATTATAGACATGAAAGCGATCTTGTAAATTTTGGAATGGAACCAAAGAAGCTCAATAATGATTAAAGCCAAAAAATTGAAGCTGCGGATAATTCAGACTATAATGACAAATAAGTAGAATTGATATAAGCGTTGTAGAAAAATCGAAAAGGATTATGCTACAATAGTAATTGTGTACGTTTTTTTTTCGGATAACACCCACATAACGTTATCAGATTCATGATTGTAGTAGTTGGTTGTCATTTTTGACAAGGAATCACTCCTTCATCCTTATTTGGTGAACGTAATATGACGTCAGATCTATAAAGCAATGTCACTGTTTCTAGAAACCATAGAATTTAGAGATACGAAGAGGACCATCAACAGTGTTACCGCATTTTCGAAACATAGACGACACATTATGCATTATTAGTGAAAATTTCGGAATAAACAACCGGAAGTGCAAAAATATAGCTCTGCTTGACTTTTATTATTCAAAATGGCTTGCAGGTCACAGAATAACTAGAGTGGTATTTAAATCTAAAACTTAATAGATGAATAATGGAATTAATCATTTAATCACGTGGTACCTAAAAACGCTTGTGCGGTGCAATTATTTCAGTTGGCAACGGAACCGGCAAAAGATGACGTTTTTCTGTAAAAACGACGCTATAGAATTCCTTATCGTTCCACATTTACTTTGAAAGAACAAGAAGCACCGACAGATTCCATTAAATAAGGCTGCACTGTTTTCAAAGTTTTCCTAGAAAATGTTTTCTAATAATAGTGATTTGATACAGATTCGAGACAAACTAAACTCCACTTTGTTTCCAGTGGTAATACTACTGTGTTTGTATATAGTCTTTGGATTATTCGGAAACATTATGCTTATAGTGTATTACAGCTACAAAATTAAACGGAACCCCTCGTTTATTTTCATTGTTGCTATGGCGATATCCGATTTAGTGGTGTGTTGTACGTCAATACCCTTAGAAATTGTAGACGTCATAGAGTTTTACACGTTTCCCAGTGGTATAGCATGTAAGTTGCTCCGAACTATTTCTTACTTTGCTGTTTCAACATCTGGACTATTTTTGTTAGCAATTGCTGTTGACAGATATAGAAATATCTGCAAACCTTTGCAGAAACAGATATCAACACAACAGGCCAAGGGAATAATCATTGTCATTATTGTTTTCGTTTGTTTTATGGTGTGGCCTAATTTAATTTTTTATGACGTAAAGCGGATTAATATTGACAAGGACCATGGCGTCATGAAGTCAGAGTTAAACTTAACGCATGCGCAATCAGTTATAGGATACGACTGTACAACAGGAATCGAAGATAGACTCTATGTTACTATTTATCATACAATTTTATTCTTGTGCTTTATTTTAACAGTGCTTTCTTTAATTATTCTCTATTACCAAGTTGTGAAAGAAGTTATCCGCATGAAAAACTTACGAAGACGCATGTCTATCACCGGAAAACAAACTTTTAACAAAAATGTTAAACTTTCGTCACGTAAAATGAATTATAAAAATTGCGAAAATAGCCAATCACCATTTAAAGAATTTACAGAAAGCAAATATACTGATACTGATAATTCAGTTCTTAATATGCACCAAGAGTGTTCGAATAATTCACATGACAACAATAATTTTACAGACAGCAATCGCATTAGTTTTACTAATCCGGCGCTTGATGTGTACCCTGAGTGTTCAAATATTTCACAAGACACAAAGAAAGTAAAGCAGTGTGACGATGAAGACAATAAGACGATTGAAGAAAGTCGACTGAACTCGAAGCAAATTTATGTAACCATTATACATGTTTATTATCCTACCACGTGTTCCTCTTTAAATACAAATTTTAAAGGAAATAAATTTCACGAAAATGTTAAAAGTTACGGTTTAGAAGCTAATTTAGACAAACCGCAGGATGATTTTAGAAATGGAGAAAAAACTTGTTATGAAAAAGACGAACCGTCAGAAGCTAATTGTACACTTTCTAAAAACACCCATAACGGTGAAAGTACGTTAAACCTCAATCCGATTTCTAATTATGACAGACCTAATAGAAGACAATCACAGTCTAATGCTAATCGGATACATAAAAAGAAATTTACATTTATAGCACTGTCAATAACAGGGGCTTTTATAGTGAGTTTTCTACCATATTTGTCATTGATGGTCTGGCAGACTTTGTCAGATGATATGAAGCATCTGTTCGGAGCAAGGCTCGTATTTTTCGAAATATTCATACGATCATGGCTTTTAAATAGCGTAGTAAACCCAATAATTTACGGGTTTTTCAATTGCCACTTTAGAGAATTTGTCATCTCCCTTCTCTGTAGGCTTTGCTGTTGTCTATCAACAAAGCCAAGAGAATGAAACTGTAGGAAAACTAGTTTCGGATGCTCGATATGAGATGGTTGCATTTTGGTCAAAATATAGATGTTTGTTCGGTGGATAGTGAAATTAATGACCAAACAATAAAAATCACACGTATGTAAAATAAAAATATTAATGACCTGTAAGTAGAAAGTTATTGGATGGTTGGGTGTCTCAAATGATACTCTTATCACTTATCTTATCATTTACTCCAATGTTAAAGTCTGTAATTTTTACCGGTGTCGCCAGCCAGACAGGAGGTGCTTACCCTTCCGACTTCACTTCCTTGATGGCAGTTCACGTGTATAACTGAATTGGACAGTGATCAAAGTTTTATATATATATATATATATATATATATATATATATATATATATATATATATATATATATATATATATATATATATATATATACTTTGGTGTGGGCTGTTTTTTGGACATAGACTGCTATGTTTATGTTTTATTTATTAATTTAATGAGCAATAGTCACAATGTGTTTTTGGAAAGTTTTCTAATTTACTCGTTGACTTTTTTGTTTTCTTGATTGTATTGGCTATTGTCAAAAACATTTCTTCAATTTTCAAATATCTTTCTACTATTCATAAACGAAGTCACGCCTTTTATCAATTCCACCTGCTCCTTATAACCTAGTCCAAGTCTTTTACTTCTTTCGGTGTTTTGCATTGCATTAAGCTTATGTACTTAGATGTTTTAAAAATATTTAGTCTCAACATGTTGTAAACATTTCATGTCGTGCTTTGCCTTGACATATTTATGATACAATTGTATTGTTTCGTGTTCTTGGTTGATGATTCATGTTTTTTTTTAGATTAAAGTACACATTCTTTTATATTTAATACTACTGATCTCATAAGTAACTTACTTTGAAATGATATAAAATGTACATAAAAGATAATTATAGAGAGTTGATTATTATTTTAAGTTCAGGTCAATGCACATTTTCAAAAATTTGGTAAAATTAAAATTTTATTCTTTAAATCCGTTTCTAAAACACAATAAAAATAAATAAAAATATCTACAGATGATGAACATTTTTGCACAACCTCAAAAAGTACTTAATTTAGAATTCAGTTTTTTTCCGTTTGCAAAGATCGGTAAATTCGTTATAATATCAACTTCATTCCCCAAAAAACTTCAAACAAATGTAGCCCAAAGACAAAAATTTTTTTCATTATACTTTTTGCGGATATTTGATTTGCCAAAAGCCGTTGTCAATTTCACTAACAAAAACCACGCCCATCGTGCTGACAGGAGTTAATCCATAGCAAGATGTGTTAATTTTTTCATTACTGTACTCGTAACCCGAGCAATACCCAGCACTCAAAAATATCACACTCCGTCACCGATTAATACCGAAAATTAGTTTAGCCTTATGTTGTCAACAGCGGCTTTTTGTAAACAATGGTGTTAGTGGACGTCACAGACGATGTTTTATTTATTTCTATTGTTTCAGTTTTTTAAAGTTCATCTTCAAAAGATAGTTAGTAGTTCATGATTCTGACAATCAGAAATGAACGGAGCTGTACACATGTATTCTTTTTTTTCTCTTCAACTTATTTTTGTTATTAATTTTTGTCTCCAAAGTACTTGTATTTGTTATTTATCAAGACTGTTGTCTTTTTATTTGATACTCTCATTTCAAATTTCAAATGCATTAGAAAAGTTTAAAGTTAAATTATTAAGGTAATCAAGGAAGAGGGTTTAGAAAAAAAAATAGTAGAAAAATTATGGCATGATCGACAGCCCAAAATTCTGGTCCAATAGCATTTGTAAAAACTATGATTGGCTATTTAAAAAACTATTGAAAAGTCTTTAAATAAATAAATCAAACACAAACGGACCAGTCCGGTCCATGTTCATATTATAATAAAACATTATTAAAAAACATTTATTTTGCATTAATTCAATTCTTTTTTGTTTCAAGCATTTTGATTGGTCAAATCTTTTCTGTTATTTTTGCATAAAAGAATTGGCTCTGTTACCAGAACTACTTTTCTGAAGTTTTTCTTGCGCATTGGTGATGTAATTTTCTTTACTTATTATTAATTGAAGTTGTAAAAGTTTTGAGAACATATTTTTTTATGAATTGAATTATAAGAAATGAAATAAATTTTACTTTTTGTTATGGAAAAATGAAGAATTGGACATTTTGCACACGCAACATCATTCGCTATGCGAATTATGCAGTGTGCGAAATGTCCAATTCTTTCATTTTTCCATAACAAAAAGAAAAATTAATTTCATTCCTTTTAACAGCTAAGGCAACCAGGAATATGACCTAATACAAGTTTATAATAGAAACAGCAAAACAAAACAAGCCAAGCCATATCAATCGTATTATAGGACCATAAAAACAAAACAAGGATTAAACAAGATTATATTCTATAACGAGGATGTTTTTTCTCACCTCACGTTCAGAGATTTCTGTCATGGATCCTGGAAGACATTTTCTTGTCTAGCCTAAGACCGACAATCTGCACTTCGAGTTCCAAGAATTGGTGCAATCAAAAAAGATATTTACTTTCTTTACAGATTACTTGTCTCATCGTAATAAAGATAACAACATTTGGTCTTACGGAATGTAATCATCAACAAAAACGCCCTTAACGTAATTGTTTTGGTTTCAACCTAGTGGAAACATTCATTTTAAACACCAAAAACTATTGGCCTCAAGAGAATGATAGCTGTAGCTGTATTGATATGCAAATGAGGAACGGAACTACTTTTTTCAAGGAAGGAAAGTCTAAACCTCATAGTAGATAATAATTGTCTCCCTTGAAGCTTTTTGTCAAGTTTGGTGTCTACTGGATGGTAACGGTTGTTTTATTTTTTCGACAAATATTAGAATTATCAGAGTTTGGGATACAAAATATTGTTGCTGATGAATATACCATACGACAAAAATATTTGTATCCCAAACTCGATAATGCTTTCTGATTTTTGTACATGAACTAAAATTTCAAGTAGTTTCATGAGTTATGACGAAAACCACCCCTATTGTGGAATGGGATAAATTTGTCTGAACGTGATTGTGGAAAATTTCATTCCAAGCAAGCATTGGATTATTAGACTAAAAAAAATAACAAATGGTTTTTTTTGTCAGACATATTTAATAATCGAGGGTGATGTACATTATTTTATTTTGATCGATGTTAAATCAGCAATCAAATATCGATATAGGCTGGAATGGTAGTTTTTGATTATTTTCCCTCCCTGATCCTTAGATACAATGACGGCAAGTCTTAAAACATTTGTGAGTGGTAACAAGATTTGAATTAGCGCAAAAATTTGACAAAGTTGACAACGTAGCACACTCTGGTGGATCAATCGAGATACAGGTTGGTTTTTGTCCACAAATGTTACAATACTTTGGACAAACGCCTACAGCCAATGCATGATTAGAGCAGAGTTGTGTTTTAAGATCCAAAGTTTTACAGTCTGGTACGAAATCTGTACAACCTGTTAAATTAAAAAAATTACAAGCAGTAAGTAGCACCAATCTAACGCGTAAAAACTAAAATGATGCTTTACCATCTTAAAACATAACTAATAATTGGGTTAAATCTTGAACTGGTAGCCGTCTTAGTTTTTAAAATTTATTTAAAACTAAGGCCTGGTCCCAGTCACTCAATTGAGTGTACACTCAACTCAAATTCTGGGATATTTTAATGTCAATTATTAAGAAATTACACGGTTAAACTGAACATCTATGTTATATTTGAATTGTTTGATGTAGGTTTGTTGAACAAAACAAAACTTTGCCTCTTAAAACTTTAAATATTCTAAATATGAGAAAAATTGGAATTTTCGAGTTGAGTGAATAATTGTAAAACTGGGGCCTGTTCTCTTATGCAAAGCATTCCTTATCTGGACTTGGATTCATAAAAAATTTTGGAACTTTAGATTTATTAGTTTTCAAATGTTGAGGTTTATCTCTTTTAATCTATCAGCGTTTTCGGTCCTAAGTGTCACTGATAAGGAATGATTTTCTGAAATGTGCACATATGGCAAATCAAAATTAAACAGATATTATTGTTAAGTATAGAATAAATTTAATGTCGACATGTAAGTTGACTACGTTTATGGCATATGTATATGTTCTGTGACAAATAACAACCGCAATTGACAAATTTAAGTAAACTTTCCATATAAACTATTATCCAAAAATATTATCAATCCTATATTAATATTTTTAGATTTTTAATTTTAAAAATTAGTGAAAAATTTTAACGTCAGCAAGAGTATAACAATGCCACAAAGGAAATACCTTGAATAATACCCGTTCATTGCCTGGAGTTTAAAGATCAGCCGATTCAATACAAATTTACCAACAAATTTTGTTTTCCCTATTGGTGCACAATTTGTTTCTCTGATAACTTTTAAAATAAATTCAAATTTGAAATATAATTTAAGTTCTTTTTAATTTAAATGAAATAATTTCAAAATCCTGTTAGATGCACCTTAACGATCAAAAGAAAATAGATTATCAAACACCCCCAATATCTTACCAGTTCCTGTTCCACTGTGTGGTGTTGGTCCTGTAGTGGTAGGTGGTGTTCCTTTAAGATAAAAAAAAATTATTTTGAAATACATTTTATTTTATTTTATTTTATATTTTGATATAGTTACTGTGAATCATTCTGTATTTGTATCTTCAATACCTTTAACAAAAATTTATGATCACACCCACTTTCTGCTTATAACTATTAAACTATGCTATACAGGTGTTTTTAAACCAACATTTAAATGTGTAGGGTAATTGGGTCATCCAATAAAAATTTTATTTCCGTTTTTTTTTTTTTTTGGTGACAATCCAGAGATTGTCTATAATAATTTAATTTTAATCGTTTTACGGCCGTCATCACAATATTGTTAATAAGTATGTAGTCAATGTATCCAAACTTATACTGGATATATTTGACTTACCATAGTTTTTTGTACCTTTCATTCTCAAAATTGACTTGCACGTGACGGGTGTAGCTAGCTAGACAGGATGTGCTTCCGGAGCACCCAGCCTCACTCTCTTGATGAAAGTTCACGTGTATAACTAAATTTACCAGCTTTCAAAGTTTTTACTTTGATTTTGGGATTGTAATTTGGACGAGGACTGGTATGTTTGTTTTATTTATAAGAGGCGATACCAATATGCATGTCTCTCATGTCATGTTTGGTTGTTTCTTTCATTGACCTTTATTGTTTGGAGATCTTGGTTGGGCTAACTGTTATTAAGGACATTTTGTAAAACTTTTTCTAATTAAAACACCTTTAATTTTGCATCAAATACAGGCAATAAAATATACAAATTAACACCTCTGTTGTAGATCATACTGGTATAATTTTTTAAAGTAACTTAATTCGAAAAACATATTACAATAGTGTACAAACCTTTCGCACACAGTTTTCTGTTACAATTTTCGGTACTGCAGCATTCATGACAAACAGAGGCTCTTTTTTCAAGATCTCGTCCCAGAAGATTAACAATGTGATTAGCACATTGCTGAAACAAACAGTATATTTTGTGTACAACAAGAAATAAACTATCCTCCCTCAAAAAGGGAAGATTATAGAATCTCGTTTATTTACGCAAAATATTATATTAAACACGAAATAAAATTGAATTATTTGTTGTTAATCGCTAGAAATGGCCAAGATTCCCAATACATATTTTCTATTACAAATACGCTTCACAATATAATTAACGTTGTTTAAGCCCTGTTTTAAAGACAAAAATTCATAATAAACCCTAGAGAATTGTCATTACTGTTGTGTTGGCCCCTTTTTTATACGTATCTGAAAATATCTGAACACTTTGGAATTGAATTTGAATTGTTTTTCAAGTTAGTGTTTTAGAAATATTTAAGAAATAGACAAATATACAACCTTTATTTGTTACCATCAATTTTGTTTCGTTTTATATATGGAATCTTACCGTTTTTTCTCGACATCCAAGTTTAAATCGGTGTGCTTGGAAACCTAGATCATAACGTTGGTCGGCATAACATATCTACAAGAGACGCATACATATAATTTTATCATTGGAGAGAGAGAGAGAGAGAGAGAGAGAGAGAGAGAGAGTCAACATTTAAAGTAACTTCTCAATGTAGAAAGGCAAAAAGAGATTTGGGATAAACTAACATAACAAACAGAATATATGTAATGATAACAAGAGGCCTATGAACCTTAATGCTCACCTGATGATATTTCAAAATTTGTTTGCAAAGTGCAATAGACAATATATTGATTATAAAAACTTTCTAAGTTTTCTTAAGGATAAAACTGCCACAACACTTAATCAAAAATATCTAGTCACATTTCATTTATAAGAAGCTAATATGCAAACAATAACTATAATATGATGAATGATTTTCAAATCATTAGCCATTTCACTACACTTATGCAGCTATGCCCTTGACCTTTGAACATATGACCTTGAATATATCTAAATGATCGCAATATCAATACCTACAATATTCTAATATACATGCCTAAACAAATAGTTAATAGTTTTGAAGATAATTAGCAATTTCAGTCTTATGCAGATTTAACCTTCAACTTTGAACATATGGCCTTGAATCATATATCAAAATGATCACTGTATCAATACCTACAATATTCTAATATACATGCCTAAACAAATAGTTAATAGTTTTCAAGATAATTAGCAATTTCAGTCTTATGCAGATTTAACCTTGAACTTTGAACCTATGACCATGAATCACATATCAAAATGATCATTGTATCAATACCTACAATATTCCAATATAAATGCTTAAAGAAAAAGTTAATAGTTTTTAAAATAAGTAACAATTTCAGTCTTCCTATGCGGCTATGACCTTGACCTTTGAACATTTGTCCTTGAATAATATATCAAAATGATCGTCATACAAATACCTAAAATATTCCAATACACATGCCTATACTAATAGTTTATAGTTTTCAAGTTAATAACAATTTCAGTCTTCTTATGCAGCTATGACCTTGACCTTTTAATGTATGACCTTGAATCATATATCAAAATGATCATCATATAAATACCTACAATGTTCTAATACACATACCTATACAGATAATTAATAATTCTCAAAGATAACTAACAATTTCAGTCTTGTTATGCTGCTATGACCTTGGCCTTTGAACGTATGACCTTGAATCATAAAACAAAATGACCGCCTTATCAATGCCTAGAAGATTTTAATATACATGCCTATACAAATAGTTGATAGTTTTCAAGATAATTAACAATTTAAATCTTCTTTTGCAGCTAAGGTTTTGACCTTTGTGCGAAGATACCATTGGCAACAACACCTATATGAATTAACAGATTGCTATGAAACTCGGAAACTTGGTAGATTTAGCCATTCTAAACATATTTGCAACGTATTGCTGTAATCTACCTTGTTTAGTTTTGAAGATCATTTTAATATCTGTTGAAATAGTTGGATTATAACTATCTGAAACTATTTTACGATATTGTTAAAGTTAAACACAAACACGCGTAACCTATTTTTTAGCCGAAGTTCACGATTTGTACAAACTATATACTTAAGACTATAGAATAGCTGAAAATCAAATCAGTTTTGTCTATCACTTGGTTTCGGAGGAGAAGATTTTTTATATTTTTTTTCAAATGTAGGTCATATGAACATACTTTCTACAGCTATGGCAACCGAAAGTATAAATTTGAGAACCGCCCTCCCAATAACCCTTCATGTGAAGTTTGATCAATATTGGCCAGGTAGTTTTCGAGGAGATGTCGAAAATTCGAGTTACAGACGCACACACGGACATACACGCTGCGCCATGCCATCAGCTAATAGGCCTATAGGTCAGTGAGCTAAAAATCTCAATATTGTTTACAGATTTGCATGCATCAAGAATCAACTCTTATGATACGATGGCATGGTGCCCTGTTTTGTATACTGTGGTTTTGGTACAAGATCCATCGTGTATAAGAAGTCGACTAAGATATGTTTCTGTCATCAAGTCACGAACGTATTTGTTAGCTATTATGATTGAAACTATTTTGAACTCACCTGATCAGTGCCGCATCTTACAACATCCCGACACATTGATGGAGATTCTACGTCATCACACTCAAGACACCGATTTTCAAGTTCTGGAATATATATATATATATATATATATATATATATATATATATATATATATATAGGTTTAAAAAGGATCGACACAATTTTAATGGAAGAATTCATATTCTTTCTTTTTCTTTCTTTCTACTTTTTTTGTACATTTATATGAAAATATCGTCAGTAGCCTAAATAGACAAATTGAGCAGATCTTTTAGTTAAAGCAGTTTCGTTCCAAAATGATTTTACAATCTAAAGGCTGAAGATGTTCCTCTAATCAGTAATTATAAACTCTTAATTACTTCATCGGCAGCAGGCAAATTGGCCATCCTATCCTTGATATAGAAAGACAAATTATTTTTTGCAAAAAATCAAACAAAGCACTTCTAAAAATGTAAATATTATTATAAATCGACGAATAATAGTTACTTATCATAAACAAATAAATCTTTGCTACAGTAGTTTGGCGTCCATCATTATTTCGTTTATTGCTCACCACAAACTAATAATTATGATAACAACGGTCACTTAGGAAAGTAACATAATGTTTTTAGAAGTAAAAAATAGAAAAATTAAATTCGCTATCGTTGATTCTTATTTTTAACACCACTTCATATTCAGAAAATTACGAACAATTGCAGATAATATTTCTCTTCCGAGATAAAAAAAAATAAACATACCTGTAACTTTTGGATAGTCACATAAGTCTTTGTTACAGTAGTCTTGTGTGCAACATTCAGTACAATCGGAAAAATCACTTCTTTTTCTTCCAGTACTCGGGGGACAAAACTGAAATTATGTTTAAAATAGGTACGATTTAAGCTTTTCTCCGTTTGCGTGGAAAAATCTACGCTTCGAAGTAATGAAAATCCATCTCTCTCCAAACTTCAAAATAATTTGGATTTATTTACGAAGATGAACAAAGTTATTTTATTATAATAGTCATATTTTAAAGTTATACCTCAATTTTGGCACCAACGAAAGGTAACATCTGAAGCTAAACGACAAACTTAATGATTTCAATTTTTCTATTGTTGACTTTTCGATCCTTTGCAGTAATATCCTTGTTTCTTCTGCGTATGGTGCATATGTTTCACAATAAATATTATATAACAGAGGTTGCTTTCACTAAGGGGACTTTCTACAATGAAGCAAGCTGCTTACATTTAAATTTTGACTCTAGAATATTGCAAGCCTAGCCTTATTAAGGCCTTTAAAAGTAAAATGACAATATTGTTAATAAGAATGAAGTCAGTGTATGCAAACTCAAAATGGATACTTTCGACTTCCCATAGTTCCTTTCATTCTCAAATTTAACAGGTAACAGGTGTAGCTAGCTAGACAGGAAGCGCTTACCACTCCGAAGAAAACGGCCTTGATTTCTTTGTCATGTGTATAACTGAAATTGCCAGTTGTCTTTTATTTTTAGTCTTGATGCCAAACCAAATAATTTTTACAACAGTATACACTTCGACTTTAAAAGTAATGATTTTTATCATTTTAATGTTTCATGATCTTCAATCTGTTTGAAACACAGAGGAACAGACACCGAATACTTGATAGTGAAATATATTTTAATTCATTTTGTTGAGAAGAAATATATCAATATGTAAGACTGACCGTTGGCCAATATCTCTTAGAATTAATGCTTTTTGTCAAAAATAATAAAATGATATTAAACCTGATCAAAATTTCTAGATGGCATTTTTTCAAAACTGACTAAATCACAGGCTGCCACAATTAATTCACATACAAACATTTGGCTAATGACGCTTTCTGTAAAACTACAGATTCTTGCTTTAAGCATCTTTGGTCATATGTATTATACTACCGGTTTTTGCTTTGACCGATTATATGACACGTGTCTTATACTGCCGGTTGTTGCTTTGACCGGTCATATGACACGTGTCTTATACTACCGGTTCTTTCTTTGGGTGTTTATGTGACATATGTGTTATACTACCGTTTCTTGCTTTGAGCGTGTATGTGACATATGTGTCATATTACAGGTTCTTGCTTTGAGCGTGTATGTGACATATGTGTTATATTACAGGTTCTTGGTTTGAGTGTTTATGTGACATATGTGTTATTTTATAGGTTCTTGGTTTGAGTGTTTATGTGACATATGTGTTATTTTATAGGTTCTTGGTTTGAGTGTTTATGTGGCATATGTGTTATTTTATAGGTTCCTGGTTTGAGTGTTTATGTGACATATGTGTTATTTTATAGGTTCTTGGTTTGAGCGTGTATGTGACATATGTGTTATTTTATAGGTTCTTGGTTTGAGTGTTTATGTGACATATGTGTTATTTTATAGGTTCTTGGTTTGAGTGTTTATGTGACATATGTGTTATTTTATAGGTTCTTGGTTTGAGTGTTTATGTGACATATGTGTTATTTTATAGGTTCTTGGTTTGAGTGTTTATGTGACATATGTGTTATTTTATAGGTTCTTGGTTTGAGTGTTTATGTGACATATGTGTTATTTTATAGGTTCTTGGTTTGAGTGTTTATGTGACATATGTGTTATTTTATCGGTTCTTGGTTTGAGTGTTTATGTGACATATGTGTTATTTTATAGGTTCTTGGTTTGAGTGTTTATGTGACATATGTGTTATTTTATAGGTTCTTGGTTTGAGTGTTTATGTGACATATGTGTTATTTTATAGGTTCTTGGTTTGAGTGTTTATGTGACATATGTGTTATTTTATAGGTTCTTGGTTTGAGTGTTTATGTGACATATGTGTTATTTTATAGGTTCTTGGTTTGAGTGTTTATGTGACAGATGTGTTATTTTATCGGTTCTTGGTTTGAGTGTTTATGTGACAGATGTGTTATTTTATCGGTTCTTGGTTTGAGTGTTTATGTGACATATGTGTTATTTATAGGTTCTTGGTTTGAGTGTTTATGTGACATATGTGTTATTTTATAGGTTCTTGGTTTGAGTGTTTATGTGACATATGTGTTATTTTATCGGTTCTTGGTTTGAGTGTTTATGTGACATATGTGTTATTTTATAGGTTCTTGGTTTGAGTGTTTATGTGACATATGTGTTATTTTATAGGTTCTTGGTTTGAGTGTTTATGTGACATATGTGTTATTTTATAGGTTCTTGGTTTGAGTGTTTATGTGACAGATGTGTTATTTTATAGGTTCTTGGTTTGAGTGTTTATGTGACGTATGTGTTATTTTATCGGTTCTTGGTTTGAGTGTTTATGTGACAGATGTGTTATTTTATCGGTTCTTGGTTTGAGTGTTTATGTGACATATGTGTTATTTTATAGGTTCTTGGTTTGAGTGTTTATGTGACATATGTGTTATTTTATAGGTTCTTGGTTTGAGTGTTTATGTGACATATGTGTTATTTTATCGGTTCTTGGTTTGAGTGTTTATGTGACATATGTGTTATTTTATCGGTTCTTGGTTTGAGTGTTTATGTGACATATGTGTTATTTTATAGGTTCTTGGTTTGAGTGTTTATGTGACATATGTGTTATTTTATAGGTTCTTGGTTTGAGTGTTTATGTGACATATGTGTTATTTTATAGGTTCTTGGTTTGAGTGTTTATGTGACATATGTGTTATTTTATCGGTTCTTGGTTTGAGTGTTTATGTGACATGTGTGTTATTTTATAGGTTCTTGGTTTGAGTGTTTATGTGACATATGTGTTATTTTATAGGTTCTTGGTTTGAGTGTTTATGTGACATATGTGTTATTTTATCGCTTCTTGGTTTGAGTGTTTATGTGACAGATGTGTTATTTTATAGGTTCTTGGTTTGAGTGTTTATGTAACATATGTGTTATTTTATAGGTTCTTGGTTTGAGTGTTTATGTGACAGATGTGTTATTTTATAGGTTCTTGGTTTGAGTGTTTATGTGACATATGTGTTATTTTATAGGTTCTTGGTTTGAGTGTTTATGTGACATATGTGTTATTTTATCGGTTCTTGGTTTGAGTGTTTATGTGACATATGTGTTATTTTATAGGTTCTTGGTTTGAGTGTTTATGTGACAGATGTGTTATTTTATAGGTTCTTGGTTTGAGTGTTTATGTGACATATATGTTTTTTTTATAGGTTCTTGGTTTGAGTGTTTATGTGACATATGTGTTATTTTATAGGTTCTTGGTTTGAGTGTTTATGTGACATGTGTGTTATTTTATCGGTTCTTGGTTTGAGTGTTTATGTGACATATGTGTTATTTTATAGGTTCTTGGTTTGAGTGTGTATGTGACATATGTGTTATTTTATAGGTTCTTGGTTTGAGTGTTTATGTGACATATGTGTTATTTTATAGGTTCTTGGTTTGAGTGTTTATGTGACATATGTGTTATTTTATAGGTTCTTGGTTTGAGTGTTTATGTGACATATGTGTTATTTTATCGGTTCTTGGTTTGAGTGTTTATGTGACATATGTGTTATTTTATAGGTTCTTGGTTTGAGTGTTTATGTGACAGATGTGTTATTTTATAGGTTCTTGGTTTGAGTGTTTATGTGACATATGTGTTATTTTATAGGTTCTTGGTTTGAGTGCTTATGTGACAGATGTGTTATTTTATAGGTTCTTGGTTTGAGTGTTTATGTGACATATGTGTTATTTTATAGGTTCTTGGTTTGAGTGTTTATGTGACATGTGTGTTATTTTATAGGTTCTTGGTTTGAGTGCTTATGTGACATATGTGTTATTTTATAGGTTCTTGGTTTGAGTGTTTAT
>CM056609.1:12719112-12776612 GCA_029721355.1 Tegillarca granosa
CCATATTAACCTTAATCAAATAATATAATTTTACAACTTTAGAATCATTAATTTTCAACTGTTGGTCTTGTGTTTTAATCTATCAAACTTTTTGGCTCTAGTATCACGGATGAGGAATGATTTTCCGAGACGTGCACATATGACACAGCAACATTTAAAGAGGTATTTTTCTTAAATATTTACTACCCCTGATCGGGTACCGCTGCTGGTAGAGTAAAACCTCTCGATGGTATCCATAACGTAGGCAGAACTTTGTGCTGTCTGAAAATGTAACTTGAGGCAAAATTTTCAGCTGTCTTTAGTTTTGAAATTTACATGTATTTGAAACTAAGGTTTGTTCCCTCATGCAAAGCATTCCATAGCTGGATTTGGATTCATATAGTTTTGCAACTTAAGATTAATTTATTTTCAACTGTTTGGCTTGTGTTTTTATCTATCAAACTTTTCGGCCCTAGTGTCACTGATGAGGAATGATTTTCCGAAATGTGCACATCTGGCACAATTGGATAGATAAACATTTGAAAATTCATGAATCTAAAGTTTTAAAATTATATGAATCCAAATCCAGCTAAGCAATGCTTTGTGTGAGGGAACAAACCTTAGTTTTAAATAAATTTCAAAAACAAAGACGGCTGCAAATGTTGCTTAATGGTATACTGCCTACTGAGTTATAGATAACCCCGGGGAGTTTTACTCCACCAGCAGCAGTACCCGTTCAGGGGTAGTAAATATATAACACAAATATCTGTTAAATTTTAAAATGAGAATAATTGTGGAAAAAAGCTTACAGGTTTGTTAAATAAGTGCCATCGACTTAATAAATATAGTGTCCATCAAAAGTCACGGAATTTATAAGTGGCTGCTGTTCTATATCATTTCAAAAAACTTCAAAAAATTGTATATAACAATGTATTGTCGTATAACATTTTGAATTCATTTAAAGCTGCATTAAGTTTTCCAAAGAAAAAAAAATAAAACGGTGCTAATCTAATAAATGATGTTCCTAATGAACAATGTTACATTTGGTTCAACGATAAAAGCTCGAATAAATACAGAAATTACAGTATTTACCCAGCGAGATGCAGCATTTGGGATCTAATATTAGAACATGGTTACGTCATCAAAACCCGGGTCATTTAAACACAACTTTCAAAATGTTGAAATACGATAAATTAAACACAGAACTTCGTTGAATTTGTCATTTGTGACTTAGTAAGGGAAAAATAACACCATTTCAAATACATCTGGATATTAATAAAGGACAATTAATGCAATCTGTCATGTTTCAATTTCGATTCTAGGCTTTTCCGTACATCCGTACGCATGCTCCAAGCTCATAATTACCATCGTGGAACACTGACCAACCGGCCAGAGGATTCCGTTTATTTACAGCTAAAAGAAATGAAATTTTAGAAAAATGAATGTCACGGATCGTGGTTAGAAGATATCTACTTTAAAAAAAATATATTTTTAGAAAATCAAAAAAATAATTCAGAAATTTGGTAAACTTAATGCAGTTTTAATGATAAAATTTAAAAAAAATGGTACATCAAATTTTATATAACTTTATTTTGATAACTTTTCTTTTTTTTAGTTCAACTGTTTATTCATGTTTGGTGGATCTTTGACAAAGTAAGCCTTAAATAACATCTAGTGTGGTTCAAGACCACCTTTGTTAGTTGTCAAGTGGCATACCATTGGTATTAGTTTCAATAAAATTTATAACAAATCGTAGGACATAGGAATGTGCATTTAGGCTTTGTTATTCTTTGCGGCGGCTGATCAATAAAAGTAACATTTGATGCTAATTTTCTAACAACGAAATGAAGGACATTGGAATGTGCATTTGGGCTTTGTTATTCTTTGTGGCGGCTGGGACCCCATAAAAGTAACATTTGGTGTTAAATCTTTACAACGAAATGTAGGACATAGGAATGTGCATTTGGGCTTTGTTATTTGTTGTGGCGAGTGGGACCCCATAAAAGTAACTTTTGATGTTAATTTTTTACAACGAGATGCAGGACATAGGAATGTGCATTTGGGCTTTGTTATTCTATGCGGCGGCTTGGACCCAATAAAAGTAACATTTGATGTTAATTTTGTTCACATCAAAATGTAGGACAAAGGAATGCGCATTTAGGCTTTGTTATTCTATGCGGCGGCTGGGACCCCCATAAAAGTAACATTTCATGTTAATTTTTTACAACAAAATGTAGGACATAGAAATGTGCATTTGGGCTTTGTTATTCTTTGTAGCGGCTGGGACCCCATAAAAGTAACATTTAACCTCAAGGTCTTAAGATTCTCTTGTTATTGTTAAGTTTTATTAATGATGATTTTAAGCGTCTTTTTTGTCTTGAATTTAATATTGGTTCGTGTTAATGTTTTGTTTTCTTTGTTGCATTGACATACTATTTTATTTTAGTATATCACATGATAAACTGTACGATACTGACTGGTCATCTATCTGATCTCTAATTCGTACAGTGTATGGCATTTTTTGATGACGACAATAGTGCTCTTGACAGGTCTTGAAGGTCCTCATCAGATTATTGCTGATGTTTACGAGAAGAAAACAAGAAAGCACGGGAATATTTTTATACGTCAAAAACAGCTATCTGTACTATAACCTATTGTATCTTGTGATGTACTAAACATTTTTCCCTCAGGACCTGTGTCTTAGGAAAACACTGATAATAATCTATGTTTTTATATTAACGTGTTCTTATTTGCTATCTAGACAGGAAGTGCTTACCCTTCCGGAGCACACGGTCTCACAGTTACAAGCATACGGATAATCCGTCAAATGATTATGGATGCTCCATAGAGCATAATAAAATGCTGGTTATTCTAACATGGCGGTAGTATAAAATACAAACTAAACAATTCGACGGCAATGTACCGCTTTAACGGAACAACGGGCGTAAAATATTTTAAAAAAACCTGAATTCAACAGAATTTTCTTATTATTGTCTATAATGATATAGAAGAAAGGCAATTCTTCTAGTTAAAATTGTACCTACGAAGCAGTGTCGCACGTTAAAAATGTACCAATTTTAATTTGGTGATATCACGCGTTAAACATGTACCAATTCGAAAAAATTTAACAAGTCATTGGTCAGCCTGTGAATACTCGAAAAATTCTTATTCAAACCATGTTTCTATCAATATTCGTTACCACTTTATATCTTTGTAAAAATGCTCGATTTGATAATTACAAACCATTCTGGGTTTCAAATCAAATACTGACAATATATGTCTTGATTTTAACTTAGATATAATCTATGTAATATTTTTATCTCTCTTTTAATAAGAATTTCACCTTGATTAAATTCAACACGTTTAAAGTTAAAGGGTTTGAATAAATCAATATTCGTTTTTACAGAAACTTTACGGAACTACGGTTCGGAATTGTTTCAAGATTTGGATCTACATGTACTTCCGCTTGTTTTTACTTGAACGTCTGCTATGACCTGTTCCACAAACACGACACGACGGCGTTAAATACACGTGCCCATTAGGAGCTTGAGCACCATCCATGCGCCCAACTATGTCTATTTTTATACTTGATCCGCATGACAGATTTTCATTTATATTAAGGCTATGGGCTAAAAATTCTTTGTTGCCAGCACAAGTTTTCACTAAATTGGCTAGCCAGACCTGAAATAAAGAGATATTAACACATACAATTAAAAGTTTTATGCGTGTGCGTGTGCGTGTGTGTGTGTGTGTGTAAAACGGTTATTTAAAAAAACAACAACACATTTTGAATGTATTTTATGATTAAATCCAAAATGGTATATGACATTTATATAAAAGAAAAATGTCAGTATTTTCATAATTTAAACAGAAGTTTCAGGCTATTGAAAGGCTTCGAATGAAGATTGTTTCTATTGAAGAGAACATTTACACATCGTTGAATTTAAGTAATACTACTAATTGACATGGTGATATCACAATGTTGATTTTGTTGAGAACATTTGTCATTATGATTGGTAAAAAAATTCACAAAACAGGAAATTCTACAATGCGCATTTATGATATCATTCTATCTGAAAGGCTGTCAAATGTGCATGCTATCAAAAACTAAAAATAAATATCTAATACAATAAAATAAAAATAATCTAAAACGGGAAAAGTAATAATAAAAAAAAAACATACGAGTCCATTTTTTTTGATTTAAAAACCGGTTGCACACTCGGCGTCTTCTGTGCAAAAATAATTGATTAAGACACACACACACACACACACACACACACACACACACACACACACACACACACAGATTTCCAAGTTCGTTTTTAAAATTTTAACATTGTGTTTATTAAAATATTCATAGACATACCTCAATAGTGCTGATTGGTTTGTCAAATACGAAATGCGCGCACCATCCGTGATAGTTATGATCCGGTGCTAGATTAAATGACCCATAGAAACCACCATACCATTGGCTGTTTACAGTAATTGGCATATCAACTCCGTGTAAAGCTGTTCGAATGGACAAAGAGATATAAACAGAAAAACAAGCTTTCTGAGCACATACACACAGAAGTTTGTAATGAAAAGCATATAAAAAATTTGTAATTAAAAACATATAAAGAAATTGTAATTAAAAGATATACAAAATTAGCAATTTAAAACATATACAAAATTTGTAATTATAAACATATTAAAAACAAATACAAAACAAATACATAATTTTTTGTTAAACACATATACAAAATTTGTTATTAAAACCACATGAAAAATTTGTTAATTTAAAAAAAACCAACAAAATTTGTAACATATACAAACAAGAGGCCCATGGGCCTTAACGCTCACCTGAAGATATGTCCAATATTGTTTGCAAAGTGCAATAGACAATATATTAAGTACAGAAACTTTAAAAGTTTTCTCAAGTGAAGAACTCTCACAAAACTATATCCACTCACATTTCATTTATAAGTAGCTTATAAAATTTGCATGAAGTAACTATAGTGCAAGGAGTAATTCCAAATCATTAATCAATTTCAGTATACTTATGCAGCTATGTCCTTGACCTTTGAACATATATGACCTTGAACCACATATGATTGTCATGTCAATACCAACAATATTTTAATATAAATGCCTATGCATAAAATTAATAGCTTCCAAGATAATTAATAATATTTGTATTCCTATGATGATATGACCTTGACCTTTGAACATATAACCTTGAACCATTTATCAAAATGATCAGAGTGCAATGCCTACAATATTCAAATATACATGCCAATACAAAAAATAATAGTTTTCAAGATAATTAGCAATTTAAGTCTTCTTCTGCAGCCTTGACCTTTCAACATATGACCTTGTATCATATATCAAAATAATTGTCATGTCAATACCTACAATATTCTAATATACATGCCTATACAAAAAATTAATAATTTAAAAAATAATTAGCAATTTAAGTCTTCTTTTGCAGCTGTGACCTTGACCTTTTAACATATGACCTTGAACCATATATCAAAATGATCCTTGTCACAATACCTACAATATTCTTTTATACATGCCTATACAGGAAGTTAATAGTTTTCAACAAATTAAGCAATTTAGGTCTTCTTTTGCAGCTGTGACCTTGACCTTTCAACATATGACCTTGAACTATATATCAAAATGATCGTCATGTCAATACCTACAATATTCTAATATACATGCCAAAACAAAAAGTTAATAGTTTTCAAGATAATTAGCAATTTAAGTCTTCTTCTGCAGCTGTGAACTTGACCTTTCAACATATGACCTTGAACCATATATCATAATGATCGTCATGACAATACCTAAAATATTCAAATATACATGCCTATACAAAAAATTAATAGTTTCAAAGATAATTAGTAATTTAAGTCTTCTTTTACAGTTGTGACCTTGACCTTTCAACATATGACCTTGAACCATATATCAAAATGATTCTTTTCACAATATCTACAATATTTTAATATACATGCCAATACCAAAAAGTTAATAGTTTAAAATTTAAAAGATATTAAGAAATTTAAGTCTTTTTCTGCAGCTGTGACCTTGACCTTTCAACATATAATCTTGAACTATATATCAAAATGATCATCATGTCAATCCCTACAATATTCTAATATACATGCCTATACAAAAAAGAGGTCCATGGGCCTTAATGCTCACCTGTGACCTTGACCTTTGGACCCATAACCCTCATTCATATATCAAAATGATCATTAGGCCAATACCTACAATATTCTAGCATACATGCCTATACAAAATATTTATAGTTTTCAATTAACCAATTCAGTATTAATTTGCATCTGTGACCTTGACCTTTGAACTCATGACCTTTATTCATATATCAAAATTATCATTAAGACCAATACCTACAATTCCAATATTTATGCCTATACAAGGAGTTTATAGTTTTTGAGATAATCAACCATTTCAGTACTTGCCTGCATTTGTGACCTTGACCTTTGAACCCATGACCTTTATTAATATATCAAAATGTCCATTGTGCCATTACCTACAATATTCTAAGATGTATGCCTATACAAAAAGTTAATAGTTTTGGAGATAATCAACAATAACGGTAATAGTTGTGCATCTTTGACCTTGACCTTTGAACCCATGACCTTGATCTATATATCAAAATGATCGTCATGTCACTACCTACAATTAACTGAAAATCCCATGCCATTATCACCTGAAATGTTTAAAATAGGATTTTTTATCAACGGTCAAAAGCAGGGAGATGACCTTGACCTTTGACCTTGCCATCTTTTGGAAGAAAATAGCAAGACAAGATCAACAGTGAAAACTCCATACAATTATCTTCAGCCGTTATTCAGTTATAACAACAAATGTCTCATTTTCAAACTTACATAATTTTACGCAAAAAACGCGTGACCTATTTTTCGCTCAATTTTCATGAAAAACACAATTTAAATGTTCCCGGGTATGCTGAATCCAAATATCCAATCAAAATTTGCCTGCACCTTTTGGTTTAAGAGAAGAAAATTTTTTTGTCTTTTTTGCTATTTTTAGTAATAGCGGCCATCTTGTTGGGCGTGGCCAAACCCGGAACAAAATTTTGAAAGGCTGTTACTCAGGCATGATAATCACCAAGTTTCATCAAATTTGGAGCAGTAGTTTTGGAGGAGAAGATTAAAATGTAAAGTTTACACACGACGGACGATGGACGACGGACGACGCACGACGGACGACGGACGGTGATAGATTACAATAGCTAAAAATGCATTTGGCAACAACCAACACGATCAAGAAAAACAAAACAATATAAATCAATAACAGTTAAGTTGAATTGAGTTGAGTAATGGTTTTTAACGTCCCAGTCAAGAATATTTCACTCATATCGAGACGTCGCCACCTATAGGCGAAAGTGCAGAAATTTTGTTTGTGCGTTGCGCTGATGGCATTATACAGCAGGGTTCTTTATCGTGCCATCCCTACCATAACACGGGACCTCGTTTATTTTAAGTTCTCTTCCGAAAGAACCGTGACTTTCATTTCGCAATGCCGAGTGCTTGGCGAAAGAACAGTCACTACCCACTTTCAAGTCTTGGGTCAGACCCGGCCGGAGTTCGAACCCACGACCTCCCACTTACGGAGTGAGCATAAATCAATAAGAGAAACTGTTAAACAAAAAAAGGAATTTTCTCAGATTAAGTCTTCAGTCATTTTAAGGAGTACATATTTTTAACAAAAATACAAATTTAAATTTTGAGGAAAAGTTGCCAACGAGAAAAAATCTGAAAAGAAACAAACATGCTTCGTTTGCGAGATATTGACTTCAGCTAAGTATCTATGTACTGTTTATTAAAAATGCATTCAATATAAAAAATATTATGTGTTATCTAAACTACTGGAAATGGGATCGATGTTGTGCTTAGAACCATTTTCAGAGTCGTGCTTAGAGTGTTTTGAGCAGTTGTGCTTGAAGTCGTGCTTGGAGACGTTTGAAGACTTGTAATTAAATCTCTTGTTGATGTGCTTGAACCAGTTGTAATGGCCATTTGTGAAGTTACCGTTGCAGCGGTATGGGTTGTTCCAATGAGAAAAAATCGCAAGTATCATTTTAACTTGTTTTGATTTTTCAACGAAATATGACTTTAAACACTTAATACTTTTGTTGAAAAATTTTCAGCGGTCGACTACATGTACCTAAAATCTCTATTCAAACCGGATATGGTATAACATACATATCTTCATTGTCTATTGAGCGACATTGTCTCTGTCCAAAAAATCGTGTTTAAATAAAGTTCGCTTTTCATAATTACATCTTTTCTTAAAGGTTAGTTCCTTAGTCCTCGGTGGCTGAGTGGTCTAAAAGGCACGCTTACAGATCACAGCGCCTCTCACCGCCTGTGTTCGAACCCACTCGGGAAAATTCTAATGTGACAAAGTTTATCAGTTTCCCTAAGGTCGGTTGTTTTTGCCGCGCACTCCGGTTTCCTCCACCATCCCACAGTGACCTTGATATAAGTAAAAGATATTTCACTGCGGCATAAAACATCATTATTATACCTCTTGTGGAATTCTTGAATTTAATTGGCAAATAAGAAATTTGGTAAATTTAATGTCACCCTGTGGTTTCAACAAAAGATAAAAAGAAAGTCTACAAATGTGACATTATCTGACAACACTTAGTTACGGTTGACATTATGAAAAATGTCACACGCGCAGAAACCATGCGCAAACGGAACGGTTGACATTATGAAAAATGTCACATGCGCAAAAATGTTGCATATACGGTTCGAACAATTGTTAACTAAGATAAATGTAACAGGCGTCTTGATAAGTAGATGAATTGCTTACAGACTGTAATGTACTTTGGTTGCAAAAAGCCAACAATCGGTGTAATAAATAAATGTTACATTTTTTTCTGATAGGGTGACAGTCCATATTGTCACTCAGAAAAATTTCATTGTCAGCCGAGGCGAAACCTATTAGAAATGTAATATTTATATATTACTCAATTCAACATATATTGTTACTAAACCTATGTACTTGCTAACTATCGGGTCCCGGTTTCACAATCATTCATTAACTAAGACTTTCCTTAACCTGTCAAATTTGAAATATTGATTATTATTTATTTTTGTAGATTTTTTGAAATTTAATGTGCTTATTTGAAGATCACTTCAAGATTGTAAAAACGTTTTTTTTATTTTTATCACAAATGTTTGAAAAAGGGATTAAAAAAATTTGCTAAATTTAAGTTAAGGAATGATTGTGAAACTGGGGACAGTAGTTTTAGCCGAGTGTCAGTGACAAAATTTTATTTTTAGGGAAGACTCCTTCTGTATGTATTTAGTCATTTTGTTGTTACCATCATTAAATGATTATTCATTTAATACGCTTGAGCATTTTCTAAATACAATCTGTTGCAAATAAATAAATAAATAAATAAATATATATATATATATATATATATATATATATATATATATATATATATATATATATATATATATATATATATATATATATAACCCTCGTTCATTTACCTATTTTTTGAAATAAAAAGAACAAGAAAACCATACATTGGTATCGAATTTTGAAAAAATATAAAATCAATAATTAATTAATAACACACACACACACACACACACACACACACACACACACACACACGATTAAACAATTTTTATTGTTGACGTTAACATTCGCAATTCCATAATTTCTTCTTGTTTTGAAAAAAGGATAAAATGTTATAATGTGGAGCTGTTACATGGATATGATCTGTGTCAATGTTTAAAAACAATGGAAAAAGGAATTTTTATGTTTTGTCTCTATTTGGCTGTTTGGTGGTTTCGATATTACAGTTGTTTTTGTAAATGTCAAATTCGTCAATGTTTGAACTAACCGTTGCATAATTTTCTGTTACAGTTTTCGGTATTACAACATTCATGGCAGGTCGTTGTGCGCTTTTCTGTGCCTCGACCAAACAGATTAACAAGGTTATTTCCGCATTGCTGAAAAAGAAGTCACGTAAGCAAGAAAAAAATTGAATGAATGAATAAATTAATTCATTAATAAATAGATAAATGAATAAATAATAATAATAATAATAATAATAATAATTAGTATTATTATTTTTTTTTTTTTTCATACACCATTTTTTAAATTTATACATAAAATGCATTCAAAAATGTAAATACATTAAAACTTGTATATACTACTACTACTAATAATAATAATAATAAATTTAATGAAACTCAATGATTACAATTAATGAGTGTAACCTAATATTACTGGGATGGTTACACAGATTAATACAGACGTCGGTTGTTGTTGGTTGTGTTGTTGTCTAAAGTCGCAACAGCAATTTTTCAGTCATTTGTGATAAAGAGTAAATCATTGTTGCCTAGTACAAGCGCGCACTCAAGGCGACTTTTTGATAAGGTACTAGCTCACTGGGTTCTAATGCCGCAAGTAAGCATATCTCTCCCTAGTCACATTATTTTAGTGACAGATGAACCAGTCAGTATTCATTCCGTCTAATGCTGGGTGCCAGGCGAGGAAGCATTATCTCAAATTTTGAAGTCTTTAGTATGACCGTACCGGTTATAAAAATGTCTGCCCAAGAGATTCGGAAATGAAATGAACATCGTCACTATGACGGAAGTACATGTTTTTAAAGTAAGGCATTTTGGTAATAATTACATTTTATATCAAGATAAGTAATGATAGTTTTCACTAAAAAATTCAACAGTATTTTGAAATCTTACCCTTTTATCTCGACAACCAAGTACAAATCTCGGTGTATTGAATCCATAATTAAAATGTTTATCTGCAAAACATACCTGCAAGAAACGTAAAATAATATTACCTCTCTCTCTCTCTCTCTCTCTCTCTCTCTCTCTCTCTCTCTCTCTCTCTCTCTCTCTCTCTCTCTCTCTCATAGTCACACAGAAGTCGTAATTTGTGTTGCTTTTCGTTGGCCTATCTTGATTTAATGTTTCATCATTGACTTCCATTGCGTTACCAAAGAAGCCATGTATAAAAATTAAAACTATAGCACGCCAGAGCGGTCTTATATTGTACAAAAATATTATATGAATTCATACCAAAATATTGAATATATTAAGATGCCATCGCCGCTGGTTTGAGATTCGGATCAGTTTCTTCATTGCTGATGTTTGCCGAAATCGTCTTCCATTTTTCAAAACAAGATTTCTTGGCTTCGCGAAACTCTCACAATTTAATATTTTGGAAGATAAAATTTTCCACTTTCGATCGAGATAATTTAGCTACATTTCCACTAATAATTTCGGTCCAGTCCGAAACGAAATGAGAGGACGTCCCTTCCGACAGATGATATCGAAAAATCCCGTGATTTTGTTTGACCCTAAACACAGCCGTCGGGCATAGCAAGTGTGTTAAAGGCAGAGAAAACTCAAACTAACTTACTTGGTACGATCCACATCTTGTAGCATCAAATGAAAATTTTTGCGACATCACACTTACTTGGTTTGGTCAACAACATGCAACACTAAACATTTTTGCGTCATAACACTTACCGGTACTTGGTCTGTTCCACATGTAACACTGAGCATTTTTGCGTCATGACACTTACTTGGTCTGGTCCACAATATGTAACACTGAGCGTTTTTGCCTCATTACACTTACTTGGTCCTGTCCACGCCATCTTAACCCTGGGAACTTTGGGTCAGTACACTTACTTGGTCCGGTCCGCATCTTGTAACATCTGTGCACATAGATAGGTGATCTACATCATCACACTTAAGACATCGATTATCTAGTTCTGATACAGAAAATAAATTAAACATATTCTTGTTTCACAATCATTTCTTGACTAAATTTTACCCAACAAATTTTACTTTAACAAATTTTGGCAACCTCTTTTTGACTTAAAATAAACAATTGTGGTAAAATACAAAATATTATAAGCTTGAAGTGATCTTCAAAAAGACACCTTAAATTACTGTATATCTAAACAATTAACCAAATTATTAAGATTTAAGTTAGAGAAAATCTTAGTTAAGGAATAATTGTGAAACTGGGACCAGCAGCTTACTACAAGTAAATCAAAGTAACACCGTCGACTTATCGAGGACAAGAATTAACCATGGTCGCGAGAACCACAGGTACTTGGGGACGGGTACCTCACCCCCCCCCCCCCCCCCCTTCTTCCTGGATATTTGTTTTCTGGGCAATTTAATAAAATTATCTAGAATTTTTTACTTTTAAATATTTCCTGATGATGGATCAACTATAATACAACACTTTTTACCCGAGGACGATCCGTTGTAAGAAAGTCCAGAAAATCGACCATATCACATCATAAAAAACACAAGGTAAACCACTTCTTGCGAAAAAATTTCCACCTCGCGAGGGAATCCCAACTTATACTCGATAAATATTTGTTTATTTTTTAAAAAATGTTAGTGTCGTTCGATTCGTCTAAGATTGCTCTCTTTGTCCACCAACACAATTCACGACCAATCGTCGTCTGCTCGACAATATTTGTACAAAACAGCTACGAAACAGGACGTTGCTCGTCCCCAAGTACCTGTGGCGAGATCAAAGGTTTAGATATATCTAGTTTGTTTCTCTTAACTAAATTGATTGATCGTAAATAGGATAGGCGTACATTGTTGTTTTATTGCAATGATGCTTAACGTCGCATCAGCAATTTTTCGTCTTTTCGCGACGAGAGCAAGGTTGTAAATCTCTATTGATTAATCTATGAACAAATTCTTGTATGCGCGTAATGTGCGAGATTGTGTTATGGTCTGCCATGTAGTAGCGCGCCATCAGGGCTACATTTGTTAGGTGGTAGCCCATCGAGTCAGTTAACCGCAGACAAGCATGCCACTATCAAAGTCCATTATCCTGGCATCAGGTGAACCAGTCGATACCCTATCCTTCTAATGACGAGCGCCAGGCGAGGAAGCGATATCTCAATTTTTAAAGTCTTTTGTATGACCAGGTCAGGATGGATAGGCATAAATGCCAACATTTATAATCACTTAAATAAAGACGCCAACTTCGAAATGTTAAGGTAAAAAAACAGTGCTTCGCAAAAGAACAGTTTCTACCTATTTTCCTATTTTCAAGTCTTGGTCAGACCCGGCCGGTGTTCGAGAGAGAGAGAGAGAGAGAGAGAGAGAGAGAGAGAGAGAGAGAGAGAGAGAGAGAGAGAGAGAGAGTAACACATTTACACAAACTAAAATCTAACTAATGAACAAATATATTTTGAAAACAGATAAATCTAACATCCGACATGTTTCCAAACTGACGGCGACATCACTTCAATGCCCTTTCGATAATACCTGTCACTTTGGGATCGTCACATAAATCTTTGTTACAATAGTCTTGCGTACAGCATTCCATACAATCGGACACATCACTTCTTTTCCTTCCAGTAATGACTGCAGGACAAAACTGTAAAAAAAAATATATATATAAATAAACCAGTGCCAATTTAGGATATATTTTTTTAAAAAGTGCAAGATACATGTTTGGATAAGTAAATTACATTTTAATTAAGTTTAAATTTTCCATGACCCTAACGGAAAAAGTGGGGGTAGGGGTATACTAACTGGTGTCGGTAGTAGGCGCACCGCCTCCTTTAACTTTGCAATCACAATGTTAGTAGTAGATAGTTGATAGTTGATTGATTTGTCTTCGAAAATGTTTTAATGCAAGCGTTAGCAAGGTCACTTGGCCTTGTTTGTTTTTAAAAGTGGAAAAAGAGGTCGGCAAACAACATTAAAGAAATCCATCTGAATTCTCAAACTAGCGGCGATGATAATATAGATAGTAGTAGTTTGAAAGACAAACCATCCACCTATTATTCAAGGTTAATACTTTTCCTAAGCTTTAATAGATATTTTCAGACTAAACCAAATTGAAGCAGCACCCTTTCCAGTTGGTTTCAGAAAATCCCGGATTTTCTGCGTTAAACCGACTCGGTGAGCTGGCACCTTTACAAAAAGTCGCCTCGGGTGCGCGCTAGTACATACTTGCACATCACAGGCTTACATATATAAACTTGTTCTTAGATGAATCCTTATAGATTTAATTTGCTGTAGCCACAAAAAAAGCTGATGCAATGTTAAACAACATTACAACCAATCAACACAGTTTGCTTATACACGATACTTTGTTGCCATATATTAGCGTCTGTGAGTATGAGATCCCACATTTTCAATTTTTAGGAAATAAATAAATAAATGAAAATATATATATATATATAAAATTATAGTTTGTGCGTGTTTTATGTGGTTTCCTTGTACTAACTTTGCTAGCTCGCAGACTTGATGGACCACAGAATGCATCACAACACCCCGTCACATTACCCTGCTACTAGGTGGACCATTTAATACTCTGTTTTCGTAATTTTTGAGGAAGTATTTTAAATTTTTAAAGTTTGTGTATGATCCTGCCGGAGCTCCAGGCGGAAGTTCTAGCTTTGTGCCACCGAGGACGTCCCCAGAATGTTAGTACACTCGTCCGCAATGTCACAAATAAACATTGAAGACAGCTCAGTTTCACTATATTGAAACCGAGTCAACCAATTAAGGACAAGGGCAAGAAAAACCTTTCTCAATTGTGGTCGACTGGAGTCGAACCCAAAACTGCGAGATGCCTTATTTGTAGACTAGCGCCTAAAACCTCTCTCGGCCATCGTGTCAATCCTATCTCTTAGGATAACTTAAAGAACAATTTCGTGTGTGAGAGAGATGAACGTAAGTAAGTATTGTTTGTTTTGTATAAGCGTTTATTTGAGGCAGCTCTAATGTGTAAGTCCACTTAATCAATACATCCCATTCAAGCAAATCATTCCCCCGTTACATTGTGAACAAGCCAATACTACATGCTCTTAATGCCAAGCAATAGGCCCGGAAACAGTATCACAAGTTTTAAGTATGGCCCGACCGAATTAAAGACCTCGAGCTACTTATTTTTTAAAAAGAGATACGTGTATTTATGAATTTTTCAAAAGCAACAATAACTTGATATTGTAAGTGTGTCGGCACACTGACAAAAAAAGTCCCCCACCGCCGCCACATTTTTGATCCCCGAATTAAGGAATTAAAAGAAAATGGTATGTATGTATCTCCAACAATAAAACCTTGAGGAGGGACATTAATCTCTGATTAATATAGTTCTTGTTTATTGAAAACACTTTATAATTTGAAAAGTTCGATGTATTTTCATCATGAATTGTGAAGTATTAAGGGATAAAGATCTGTTTAATATGTTTTTGGAGGGGGCATTAAACTCCGATAAATATATCTCTTGTTTATTGGAAACACTATATTATTTGTTGTATTGTGTACCTACCAAGTTTCAACATTATGTCAAGTTATACGGGAGAAATAATTGTTTAATAAAAATATGATGTTGGAGGGGGCATTAAACTCTGATAAATATAACTCTTGTTTGCGAATTGCAACAAAAATACTGATAGCCTTTAGATGATGCTAGTTATGTTCAGAAAGTTTAAGTTTCAAGTTGATATGACTTTCCATTACTGAGAAAAGTGTCGGACAAAATTTGGGTTTAAAGTGGCGAAAGAAAAATAATAAGAAACAGTTTTTTAAAAAAAAAAAATATCTCGTGGAAGACTTAAAATCTTTTCCCAGTATATGGGGATATCTACAAAGTTATAAATTCGTCTTTTTACGGCAATTACATCAGTTTTAAGGAACTACTAAAATTGGTTCTCTATAGCACTTAGTTCCAGTTTTAGATACAGGTTAGTTAAATTTTTGACGTCTTAAGTTAACTATCAAAGTATGAATGTTACTTACAATTTTTGCTACACATCCAGACCTATAGTAAACGATTCCCGACCGTGTGATATATCGCTCATTACTGCAAACCTGGACAAAACACAATGATTCTGTATATTAACCACTTGTAAGATAGATGAATGGTTAGGCTTTAGCTTTACAATCATTTTTAAAATTTCCTCGACATAAATCTGAAAACCTAAATGTTAAGTCAGACATAGCTATAAGAGTCCGGGAAAAGTAAAATAGGACATTAGGACCGATGATTTTATTACAATACGTGACCGACTTTACCCTGAGTAAATACGCGGTGGTAAACAAAAACAAAAGACAGAGTTCTATGAAAATTGTGAACACCTTAAGAGAGAGAGAGAGAGAGAGAGAGAGAGAGAGAGAGAGAGAGAGAGAGAGAGAGAGAGAGAGAGAGAGAGAGAGAGAGTGTGTGTGTGTGTGTGTGTGTGAGAGAGAGAGAGAGAGAGTGTGTGTGTGTGTGAGAGAGAGAGAGAGAGAGAGAGAGAGAGAGAGTGTGTGTGTGTGTGTGTGTGTGTGTGAGAGAGAGAGAGAGAGAGAGAGAGTGTGTGTGTGTGAGAGAGAGAGAGAGAGTGTGTGTGTGTGTGTGTGTGTACGACCTCATGTGGTCCACATTTCGTTATTTGGTTACAGTCTTCACCATGTGCTACTTTATCACACTGATAGCAAATGAGTCCATCTAAATGTATATAATAACAAGAGGCCCAAGATGGCCCTAATTTGCTCACCTGAGTTTAAATGTAACTGTTATGTCTTGATAATACCTGGTTAAGTCATAACATGTTGCCTCAATAGAAGTGGTTTCAGATAACATTATTTTTATTGTTTTGGTTTTTAGTTATATAGGTCACTGTGACCTACTTTTGGTAGCCAAAGCGACCAGAAACACAAATGTGAATGGCAATGGTCTAAAGGTGCTATTGACTAATATGAATGAAATGTGACCAGTAGTGTCTGAGAAGAAGTCTTTTGATGGATGTATGGATGGATGGCAGAGTTCCTATCCATAACAAAAGCTCACATGAGCAATTTTCAGATCTGGATTTAAGACTTTACAGATTTGACACATTAATTAAAATATTTTTAAAAAAATTGTAAAATTCAGCTGCTAATTATTTTTAAAAAATTGTTCAATTAATTTAAATAATGTTACATAACAATGATTTTGTAAAACTAAAAAAAAAAAAAAGAAAAAAAAATCAAGGTTTTAGCTAAATCTACCTTTCAGTATCACATGTATTTCAAAAATAATAATTCACTAAAAAGTAAAAATTCATAACATCTCTTCCATGCACCATTGTAAGTCATAAAATTCAGAAATTAAAAATAATAATTATAATAATAAAAAATAAATAAATAAATAAAAATAAATAAAAAAGTGGCCTCACTGGGATTTGAACCCTCAACCCTTGGGTTGCTAGGATTGAAAAAGAGAAAGGTCGAAAAAAGCAACTTGTATTTTACAGAATTTCATGAAAATTGTTAAACATATGTTTCTTCACATAAGAAAATGATGTTTGGAAAAAAAGTTCACCTAAATTTATTCATTATTGTAATTTTTGTAAAAAAGTACTATTTACAATATACAAAAAATAAACGCAAAAACGCGTAACCCAATTTTTCACAAAAATCATTGAAATTCACAAACTTGGTAGATAAGATGCCGTAGATGCCAAATATCACATCAGATTTTATCTCAGTGAAGTGGTGTTGGAGAAGAATTTTTTTAGGTTTTTAACTATGTAGGTCATTGTGACCTACATTTGGTAACTATGGCAACCAAAAACACAAATCTGAAAGGCAATGTTCTATAGATGCTTTTGATCAAGTTTATACAAAATGTGACCAGAAGTTTCTGAGAAGAAGTCGTTTGAAGCAATTGTTGACGGACGGACGGACGACAGACGACGGAGGGTCTGCCTCTATTGATACCAATAGCTCACATGAGCACTGTGTGCTCAGGTGAGCTAAAAAAGATACAAGAAAACGATTTATTAATCATTAGCTAGATTTCTTCCTGTCAATTGACTCACATTATTTTCTATTGTTCAATTGGCTACAATCACACGGGTACATAAATTATTTATAATTGTCTGGGACGCAGATTTAGCACATAATCCTTATTTCTTAGAAACGATAATTGACTGTGCCACAAACAAATATTTTCAAACAAATGATTTCGTAATTTTCTTGGAAACAGATTTAGCATACAATCTTTTTTTTATTTTTTTAAGTACCGATTATTTTCTTGACTAAATTATCAGCAATCAAAAAAAAATCATTTCAAATACATATGTTAAACATAGAACATGCACTTTAAATCATCAGCCAAAACAACCAAAAACACAAAATAACGAAAGTAAAAGACGCCTTAAAAAGCAAGCAGACGATAAGACCACAGAAAATAAAACTCCGACTTTGGACGAGTGTTGCGTTTTGTCCAGCGGCCTGGTTTAAATGCTATTGCAAGATCCCCGGCAAATCCTTCTTCCTCTTGGTTTTTCAGTTTGCTTGTCGCAAGTCGTTGGTTTTCTCCGTTTTCATACACCATCATAGGCAGTGTGCGAAATTACTGCAGGCCCGATGGCCCGAGGCTATTAACTTTTTGCTCGGGTCATCAACTTCATAGAGTTCAAAGTCCGGTTGGCTCTTTAGTTTAACCAGCGATTCCCAGGGCTCCACAAACGCCTATAAGTTCAATCGGCGGTAGGCCAAGGGTACATCAACCCCACCCCACCCCTGCCTCCCGTTCGCTCTCAACGATCGGCAAAGGGTACCCCCAACCCCACCTGTCCCGGTTCAATTTTCTGTTTTTGTTTTTTTTTGATAAACACACATCAGATAGGTAAAAAAATAGACATAAAAATTTTTATTTGAAAATATGGTGTTGACATATTGCTTTTTATCGTTCCATAACTGTCCAGTCGTTGGCAATGCAACAAAACGTCAATAAACAGTTAAACTGAATTCTGTTTGGTACATCGGGATATTTGTTGTTTTAATTATGAATTATAAGTCGATAGGTGACAATGTCGCATAAATAGATTAATGTTCATAAATACCGTTTATTAATATCTGGCAAAAATCCCATCACTCGTAACTTAAAATAGATCGACATATAACGGATACAAAAACCACGTGTAATGCCGTGATCATGTTGTTGGTAGCCCGAAAAACGGTCGTTATCAATCTAGTCAGCTCTTGTCTGGGTTCAAGGGCGGTTATTAACTATCTATAAACTGAATCTATCAGGCACGTGTATGTGTTTGTATACTCTTAGTAGAAACAATGTGAACAGGTGAAGCCATTAGTAATCAATTAACTTCAAGTAAGGTATTAGGTTATTACTTGTGAATAGAGAAGTTCAGTGAATCGTGACACTGTCCTGAGTAATTTTAAGCCGGTATTAAAGAATTTTTAATCAGATTTTATCTTGCTGTTATGGGGAAAAAAGCCGATTCGGATATTTTTTTAATCGGCTTGTTTAAGTTTGAATCGGCGTTTTTTGCCAAATATTGGCGTTTGTGAAGGCCTGCCGGTTCTCCTATAGCAGGCAGATATTTCCTCAAGACGCCTAAATTCTTGGTATTTTGTCTCATTATAATAAGAAATCAACATCAATGAACAATACTTTACACTAGTATAACAGACAACAGATAATATAGCAAAGACACAGCAATACATACAGTATAGTTAATATAAGGTTTAATTGGCAAAATTAAAGAAAAGCAAACTTCCATATTTCAGGGCCATTGACTTTTCATTCGGGCTACCAACTTTTAAAAGTTAAGGGCTCTGTTGGCCATCTTGTCTTTCTAGCAAATTTCGTACACTGATCATAGGGCTATCCCGCCTCGATATTTGTGAATAAAATCTCGACACGGGTGTTCAACATCATTATATCACCTAACACATTTAACAATTCTTCATGTTTTTAATTATCAGAAGTAAATAAAATCGTAATTATTGAAAAGAAAAGATAAATATTGTATACAAGCTATACAAATACATGGCTTACCACAGCTTACAACATCTAAGAGAGCCACAAACAATACCATAACTACAATTTAGAATGTAACTTGCGGAAGTATTCATTACCCATAAAAAAGTGGAAAAGAGTAGAGACATTAAACGCCCAAGTCAAGATTAAGGCTGGAAAAGGAAACTAGAGTTATCTTTGACCTTCGGTAAGTGAACTGACAAACTTTAACTCAATAAGTTGGTAGTCTGGTTCGAAAGCGTGTGCTAGGACAGTGGTCTCTTTATTTACTAAAAGATATGGAATAAATAAATACTGTAAACCGTGAAAATTTAGCGACATTTTAATTTTAGCGCAATTGGCGGAAGAATTCAACTGCTAAAATAAAAATGCCGCTAAAATTTAACAACACTAACGGACAAATACACAATGTACTAATGGTCTCCCGAAACTGACTGTCTGTAATGATGTTTAACTTTTATTATTGTTGAATATAATACCTTTCCCCGTCATATAATCATATAAATAATAATGTTTTTTTTTTAATCACATTTAATCAATGAGAAGATGTATTAATCTACACATACATAAAAAAATAAGTTTTATCAATCAGTCAAAAGAGTTTATTTCCGTTTCAGCTGAGAGAGAATGATATGCGCACGCACATCAAATTAAAATGAAATAAAATCCGAATTTTATCACGTTAAATCCTAAAAATCAGTTAATCCACAATGAACGGTTTGAAAAAGCACTGAAAAACCACAAGATTTTAAAAATCGGCATTTTTGGACATGGAAAAAACTTGAGCTCTCGACTCTCAACAAACCGCCACATCTTTATAAATATGTCTACATGTATAAAAAAAACAAAGTTTTGTGTAGCTTGATTGGCTTTAATAACATTACCAATCACCTGTTCACAGGGAATTACGCATGTATAATTAAGTTTTATTATTGTTTCGGACACCAAAATTTACGATTGTACCAGACTATGGGTTATCACTGGCGCTAAAATAAAACTGCGCCAATACAACTGGCATTTTGAAATCGCTAAAATTTCTATGCGCCAATATAAAGCGGTTTACAGTAATATGAATAAAAAATGAATAAAACTTTTCTTTTTTTAAACGTGTCCTTTATAAATCATAATTTGTCACCTATCTTAAAAGCCGAAACACCTTGAATAGTGTGTTAATAATGTTAATATGTTGCTAAAAAGTGGGATTGCTAGGATCCTACAGCTGTTGTCAACTTCATGCGATCATGTGTCACATTTCCTGTTATTATTCCAGAAAATGAACATAAGTTCCGTAACATTTATTATGACTTACGTGTTCCCGTCTCCATGGCGGCGAACCTTTATTTGATTTTATTAAGGCGAGATAAGACATTGTGTTACACTCTGCTAGCTCGTAGATAAATGTTGATTAGACGACATACATATTTCCCGTCTGTCACAGGCTAACCAATCACTTTGGATTGGTACATGTTTACCGCGTGATATTACCAAATTGTTACATTTTTAACGAGCGACACTGCTTCGTAGGTTCCATTCTAACTAGCAGCATCGACTTCCTGCTAAATCATTATAAATTTAGTCAAAAATCGGAAAATTCGGTTTTATTCAAGTTTTTTATATATATATATTTTCCGTCCATTTTTCCGTTTGACCAGTACTTTTCCGACGAATTGGTCAGCCCGCTGCCCAAGCATGTATGTCCATCTTTTGGTGTTTATCCTAGTTTAAAAGACGTGAGGCGACTAAGAGTACAAATTATCCCTCCTCTTCGATAGGACGCCATCTATCGGAAGGCTAGCTTAAACTTATATACCGGTGTCTATTTATTTGACAATTAGGTTTACCGACGCCATATCAGAATTTAATGACTTTCGAATTTTTACTTCAAATATTTTCAAAGTAATACTGTTAATATGTGTATTTAATTCGTCTTATCTTCTAATTAAATTCCTACGCCAACTTGTTTCATGGTTTTGGTTGCTTTGCTAACTGTCAAACTAATTTCAAAAAATACATAATTCGCGAATGCTGTGGAATTAATTTACCTTGTGTTCAATTTCAAATTTTTGTAATTATACTGAAAAATAACATTTTTGTGAGATGAAACTGATATGCGGCAAATGTTTGTGGTAAGTTTGTAATATTTTCTATTCTGTTTACATGTAAATTCAGAATGTAGAAGAAAATGACGAAAATTAAGACACACGGAAAATCAAAATTAAGGTCTTTTCTTCAGCAAGGATTTTCCCCCCGATATTTAGTCCATGATGCTTTATTTACAATTATTTATCCTTTTTTCCGGTTGGGGGTCAATTTCAACTTGAACATTTGACCAATAGGCCAAGAAGTAAAAAAAATGGTTGTCAATTATTGAAGATTTTGAGGACAAGGAGCGATAGTAGCTTTACTCTTTTAATTTCACACCCTAAATTGATTTGATTGATTTAATGGGGTTTTACTCCCAGTTAAGAATATTCCAATTAAATAGAGTTGTCACCAGCTATAGGTGAAGTGGCATATATTTTGACCTTTGCAATGTCATCAAGGCAATGTGCAGGAAGGGTTCTATAACGTGTCACACCTGCCGTTATACGGGGCATTGGTTTTTAAGGTCTCATCTGAAGAACCCCGTAACTTTCATTTCTAAATGCTGAGTGCTTGGGGGAAAAACAGTCACTACCAATTTTCAAGTCTTGGTCAGATCTGGCCGGGGTTCGAACCCTCGACCTCATCCTACATACAAAGCAGGCACTTTACCAACTGAGCTACCGTAGTGGTTAGATCCTAAGTATTATAAGATTTGCTCAATCAACCTGTCTTATTTTGTTATCTTTGAAAACAACTCTATATAAATCAAACGCTTTAATCTTCATATTTCTCCTCAATATCTAGAAGGGTAAATTTATTTCTGCAAATAATAACCATTATACATAGCATGTTTCGAGGAGTGGAATGGAGTAATGATGTTTGACGCCCCAGTCAAGATTCTTTCATTTATTTCGAGGCGGTCAGCTCTGGGATGGTGGAGGAAACCGCAGTGCCCGGAGAAAACCGCCGACCTTCGGCACGCAAACTGACAAATTTTCTCACACTAGAATCTGTCCCTAGTGGGATTCGAACCCAGGCAGTGAGAGACACTATGATCAGTAAGCGTGCGCTTTAGACCACTCAGTCACCGAGCCCCCCCCCCCCCCCCCATATTTCGAAGACAATATCTCTACATTATTATAAATGCATTTGTAATAAAAACAAGAAAAATATTTTGAATATCTTTAAATAAAAATATAAATTAAAAGGTTTTCATTAAATATCTGGCGGACTGGAAATGAAAGATGGTCCAGTAGCTCAGTCGGTAGAGCGTCCTGTTAGTATTGGGGAGGTCCCGGTTTGGCCATTGCAATTTTTCCCTATCCTGTTACATTCGGGGGCTCGTCTGACGAAGCCATTCATGCAATTTGCGACAGCCCACTGTGGTTCATAATGCAAGAACTCTGACAAAAAGAATGTTGTTTCTTAATTGAACTTTGGACAGACAATTTATTTATCGTTAAGTGGTGTCTGTAATAGGGTGAATTTTACATACAAGTTTTTTGGATTTTTTAATAAGGAAAAAAAAAACAACAACAATAAATTAGTTTTATAAATTTTAATAAAAATAAAACTTTCACACTTTTAAATAATTTTTTGTATAAAACACAAAAACATTTTTCTAATTTTTTAAACATTTTTATTAAGTCTATATAACCAGACTGTGTCATGTCCTTTGCCTATAGTTAATATTGGTTCCAAGTTTGGTAAAGGAAATCTACAAGCTACTATATGTGTACTTTGAGGCACCTCATCTGCTAATTTATGATGTAACTGCTCCATCTAAAAATATATTAAGCAAAAATAAAGGTAATGATACATTATCAAAACCTTCTATTAAATTAAATGTTTGATCAAACAACTTTGAGCAAAGTTTAGATATTTAGGTTAATACTATCAAAGCTCTCTATCAAATTAAATGTTTGATCAAACAACTTTGAGCAAAGTTAAGATATTTAGGTTAATGCTATCAAAGCTCTCTATCAAATTCAAATGTTTGATCAAACAACATTGATCAAAGTTAGGTACTTAGGTCAACACTATCAAAGTCTTCTACAAATTAAATTTTTGATAAAAAAAACTTTGATCAAAGTTTAAGTATTTATGCAAGCAGTGTCTGCTTTGACTTTGATAAGGTTTTTTTTAAATAGAAATTTGATATCATTCTATTCCATTTTACTTAAAGCTTGATAAGGATTTTGAAAGTCTTGAGGTCATTTAGACAGGTTTATCAAAGTTATGATTCTGTTACGCAACCAACTTAATATATTGCCTTATCTATATATAAGTATTTTTATCATCCTCAACAAAACCTTAGTGCATGTAACTTTGTCGTTGTCCATCCTGACCTACTTGAACCCCCCCCCCCCCTTACTCAAAAAAAATTTTTTGCCATCATTCAAATTCTTTTTTTTTTTTTTTTTACTTCTCAAACAACATAAGAAACAGTATTTAAGGCCAATAACCCTGGCAAGCGAGATGACCTGTGAGCAGGTTTAATGTGGTAAGTAAAGAAATTCTGCTGTTGTTTCTCCATGGGACAAAGAACACTTTAAAGAAGACTTTAGTTAGCAAAAAATTGTACAATGTGTTTTAAAGAGACATATATAACCAATTAAAACTTTTTTCAAAAGTGTAATAGATTACGTTTTCAAAAAATTCAATAAATTTTTTTCCTACCTATCTCCCCGCACTGTGAATAGCATTGGTCAGGAAAACAGCAAACAAAGAGTTTTTTAAGTTAGGTCTAAATAACAGGAAATACCCCCACCTCAATTTCCACTGAAATGATGCTAGTCCATCGCATGAATATAAAAAAAACAACTCGGGCAATTAATTTCTTATTTTATCAGTGAGATAGAGAGCTTGACTTGAGCAATATAATAAATGCCTTGATACCAGAAAACATCCTATTGTCCGCCCTACAAGGTACTATCATTAATTATGAATTATAATTATTCTTTATACGTACTTATTTAATTTTTTTCAAATCAGAAATAAAAGGGGTATTTTTTTTTTACATATCTCTACTTTATATAATTATTTGTGTATGTCAATTTTTTTTGCTTCTTGCATTTCATATCTCATCTGTTTTGTTGGATACCACTGTGGTCGCTCAGTTGGTAGAGTATTCACTTCCTAAGGATGACAGTCAAGGGTTCATTTGGAGGAGAACTAAAAACATGGTAGGCATCACATGCTAAAGAACATTTCTGGTACATTGCTCTGAGTGTTCTGCAAAAGGTCAAAGCTTTTGCCAATTAACCGGGTAATGTCTTGATAAAGGTGGAATATTTTTGACTGAGGTGTAAAACACTATTCAATAAAATAATTAAATGATCAATGTTGTGTAGGGCTTTTGTTGGCAGAGTGAACTAAGCCCACAGCTACAGATCATATTGTCTCTCACTGCCTAGGTTTGAACTGCACATCCAATTGTGATATTTTGCCAGCTCAATTACCCAAGGTTTGTAGTTTTATCTGAGTACTCTGGTTTCCTCCAACATTTCTGAGCTTACTGCCTTCATATAAGTGAAAGAATTTTGACTGGACTACACTTAGGTTTCCGTCATCCTTTTGAATGAACTATTGCTTTCAAAGGTTGGGTTGTTATCTTCTATGTTCTATAAACATCCAATGGATGAAGGGATTTTGACTGGGATGAAGAGGAGGATGTGTGTTCGAACCCCGACCGGGTCTGACCCAAGACCTGAAAGTGGGTAGTGGCTGTTCTTTTGCCAAGCACTCCACATTACAAAATGAAAGTCACGGTTCTTTTGAAATGGGAACTTAAAATAAACGAGGTCCCTGTGTCACGGTAGGGCTGGCATCGATAAAGAACCCTTGCTGTATAATGCCATCAGTGCAACGCACAGGCAAAATCTCTGCACTTTCGCCTATAGCTGGCGACTGTCTCGATATAAGTGAAATATTCTTGACTGGGACGTTAAACACCATTACTCAACTCAACTGTGATGAAGAACTTCATCATTATCCCCCACCGAATCGCCGATAGAATCAGGAGGGGGATATTCGTTTTGGCATTGTCCATCCATGCATCTGTGTGTCTGTGTGTCCAAGTTTCACTAGATTTCAATGAATCTTTGTGGGAAGTTTCATTACTTAGATGAGATGCATATTATCAGGAATTCCAGGTACAACCATTAAACCCAGAGTTATTGCCCCTGAATACTTATGCACTATGTATATAGAGTAAATTTTGTTTCTTTTCTCTAAAACAAATATTTGAATTTTACTGAAAATTTGTGTAAAGCTTAATAACTAAAAAGAGATGCACATATCATTGGGGTTAACCTGTTCTGGCATAATCTTTGAGTTATTGCCCCTGATTAGTTTAAATAAAAGTTTTTCAGTACATGTCCAAAGTTAAAAATTGTATAATCAATGGTTTAGCATCTTTATCTGTGTCTTGTTCCAACAATTGTTTCAAACTACATTGTACGTATTTGCTGTAGTTGATCATATTTTTTGGCTGTTTTGAGTATTGTATAAGTAATGTTTTTGAGCAACACTTAGTTTTAAACTGTGGTTTCAATACATTTACGGTTTCAAAATTCCTTTGTTTCCAATTTCAACCAGATTTGATTGAATTAAGATTAATTGTGATTTTACACCACAGCCAAGATTCTTTCACTTTTATTGAAGTTGTCAATTCAGGGATGGAGGAGGAAAACAGAGTGCTAAGATAAAAAAATCTCCAAAGTTAGGCAAAAGAACTGATAAACTTTGTCATACAAGGATCTGCCCGAGAGTGTTTGAAAATAAGCAGTAAGAGGCACTGTGAACCTAAGCATCCACTTTAGGCCACTCGACCACCAAAGTTCCACTAAATCAACCAGAGAAACTCTATTTAAAGACAACCTGTTTTAAAGACTACATGTCTTAGGTACTGTGACTGGTCCATGTTTTATTTTACATTATTTGACTATATCCATGTAGATTGATTTTGTTTAATGGAGTTTTACATTCTATTCAAAAATATTTCACTTATATCAGGACGTCAACAGCAATAGATGAAGTGGCAAAAAATTGTACCTTTGCAATGTGCAGGGAGGGTTCTTTTATGTGCCATGCCTACCGTGACATGGAAACTTAACTTTTAAAGTCTTCTCTGAAGGACCTACTCTGTGTGTGTGTGTGTGTGTGTGTGTGTGTGTGTGTGTGTGTGTGTGTGTGTGTGTGTGTGTGTGTGTGTATTTCTATATCTTATTTCATTTAATTAACTTACCATTTGACCAACCCCAAATATTACAATGTTGTTATAAATACTTAAATCTGTCTGAAAATATAATCAAGCAACATTATTATACAGTCAAACCTGTCTATAAAGGCCACCAATGGGAATTAGTAAAAGTGGCTTTTAAGGACAGGTGGCCTTTATATACAAGTTCAATGAATATGAATAAAGAACAGCTGGGATAAAATTTCAATGGCCTTTATAAGCAGGTGGCCCTTATAGAGAGGTGGCCTTTAAGGCAGATTCAACTGTACTGTAAATCCTTTATATGTTTCCAAAAATTATTCATTCAGTTCTTAGCATCATATTATAAAAATGATAACTGCAAAATACTGTGGCAATTTGAGACGAGGCAAAGTTTTTGAAGCACATTAGGACAAAATCATTTATTCCTCATGTATTTTTGCATGAATTTAAAGAACTTATATTCAAAGCTTAAACAAAAACCTTACAAAAGAAAATTACATTTTAGGTTGAGAAAAAGTACAATACAAAGAATATGAAAGAAGTCTGTCATGTTATAAAGCAATAAATGTATACAAATAAAATTTTATTTATTTTTAAATGTTTTTCTATTCATTTTAAACTTTTTCTTTCATGTTACTTTTCTATGTTTCTATTATACCTGTATGTTTTCTTTGCATTTGTCTTTGATTGTTGTATACATGTTGTAAAAATTCCTGACAATGCTCGATTATTAAAATCATAACCTATTTATTTTTTTATTTATTTATTTATTTATTCATTTTATTTTGATTTTTTCATTCATTCATTCATTCATTTATTATTTTATTAATTTTTTTATTTCTCTATTTTTTCTGAAATATTATTTTTCTACCTCTCTCCTTTGTTCCATTTTTAATTTTTATTATTTATTTATTTATTCTAAAACTACTGTGCTGCAAATCGAGTTAAGCATGTATGTTTTGTATTTTAAGTACTAAACAAGAGAATTTTTTGCAGTTTAAAAAAAGTTGAGCACCCTCCATTTTTAAATGTGATTTGAAACCCAAAAAAAAAAAAAAAAAAAAAAAAAAAAAAAAAAAAAAAAAAAAAAAAAAAAATGAAACTACTTGGTAGTTTCCTTTTTTTTAAAAAAAAAAAAACAAATATATTTTGACATCTACAAATTTTAACTTGGGAAGAGATAGAAAGTACAAAATCCTGTAATTTTAGGCGCCCTTACACAGCTAGATTCTCTATAATCTTGGAGATAGTATATATTTTGTCAATTATTATTATCCAAGCATGCAGGGGAGACTTCATTCTCGACTGGACAGCCAGGCCTCATCTTTGTAAAAGAAATAATCAAAAGCCTGGATAATCTAAAGAGGATAATGATGAAGATGATGAATAACAATAAGAGTTGAGTTAAGTAATGGTGTTTAACGTCCCAGTCAAGAATATTTCACTTATATTGAGACGTCGCCAACTATAGGTGAAAGTGCAGAAATTTTGCCTGTTTGTTGCACTGATGGCATTATACAGCAGGGTTCTTTATCGTGCCATGCCATGACATGGGACCTTCTTTATTTTAAGTTCCCATCCGAAAGAACCTTGCTTTCATTTTGTAATGCCGAGTGCTTGGAGGAAGAACAATTACTACCCACTTTCAAGTCTTGGGTCAGACCTGGCCTGGGTTTCGAACCCTCTACTTCCCACTTACGGAGCAAGCCAACTGAGCTACCGCAGTGGTGAATAACAATAATGAGCTCAATTTTTTCTTTTTAAATGCTTGATTTAATATCATTTCTGTCTTTCAAGGATAAAATGTTAAAGTAAATGTTACAAGTGCATGAATTACCTTCCATAAGTCTTGTCTTGTAAATGTGGCAGTACGGCTTACTCCTGATCGCCAAGCTTTCCATTTTGAATACAGAACTAACCATGGATTTAGTTCTACACCTTTAGCTATAAAACCATGCTTTGCTGCTTCTATTACCTAGGAAATAAAATTTTAATATTGATAAATAAACCCAAAAAGTAGTGTTTAGTAAAATTAAAAATCAACATTAAGCAATAGATGCCATGTATAAAAAATTTTAATAACATAATCTCAGCAGAAGTGTTGTCTAACTATCAGCACAATAATTAATTAGGCCAAACCAAATAAATTTTTTGTTATACGAATTTTTTTTTTTTTTTTTTTGGAAAAAAAAGAGGCAAGTAAGCAGTGATTTTGTTATGGTTTTTAAAAACTACCTTCTACCTTTCAGATTGGGAAAATTTGGACCCTCTTTATGTCACATATTACTGCTCAGAATTTTGAAATTCATTGCAAAGATCTCATTTTGTGACAATACCTAACATTTTTTGTCTGTCAGAACAGTTTTGGACAACTGGATATAACTTAAACTGTTTGATTGTGTGTTGCTGTTGCCTTTTGGGGAATTTTAGTTGTCAAATTGGGAAATTTTAGTCTTATTTCTCAAGGGGAAACTACTTTTATTCGGTAGTAATTTTAGGCAAACAAAACCACTGGTGAGTGATTAAAAATTAAATCTATTTTTTTTCTAAAACACATTTTTCTTCAGGTAAACAAAATTTGAAGCTAGCAGAGAGTAAAAAAATGCACTAAAAAGATAATTATTGCAGGAAAAGGCAAAAAAGTGTAAAAATAACTAATAAAAACAAAGAATGTGTTGTTCTGGAAAACTTCCATCCAATATAGCAAATTATAAATCAACCAAGAACTGTTTAATAGTAAAACAATGGACAAATGTTGCCCCGATACCTGTTAAATTTACACTGCATGCATCCAAAGATTTTGCAAAAAAAAAAAAAAAAAAATGGACAAGATTTTACTGCAAATTTTAGACAGGCAGAAAACTATTTGAAAATGAAATTAATTTTATTTTTAATTCTAAATTTTAGAGATGAGCGAGTCCAATGGACTACAAATTAATTTGTCATGGCCTTAGCAAGTTTCTTTTTTCTACAGATAGTAGAACTTTATAATTAGCATACTATACTAACAGTACCCGGTACTCATAAATTGCAGAGCTTTTTCTCACTTTTCAAAAAAGTGCTTGGACCATGACTGAAAATAGTGTACAAAGACCACAAAAATTTGGAATTTCCAAATTAAAAGACAAACTTTTTCACATAATGAAAAGATTGCATATATTTAGTATCCCAAATGTGCAATTTTAAACATGAAGTAGCTACCATATATTTAGTATCCCAAATGTGCAATTTTAAACATGAAGCAGCTACCATGTTTATAAACTTAAATGATAAGTTAATTGTTTATGAAGTAAGGTGAGGATAACTAGAAGAATCATTTGACATAAAAACTGGGAAATATTCATGTTATTGCTAATGGGAAAGGAGTCCAATTTTCAGTCCTAATTCATGATTAGATTTGGCCCTATAGTAAAAAAAAAATGCTAGAAAACTATTGCTAAAGTACATTTATCGTACATGGAATCTCCTTCAGAATTATTTTTAACTATTTAGTAATGGCCAGTGGCATCAGAAATTTTAAAACCATTGGTCTTGGTACCATAGTTTTTTCTGTTATCACATGCTTTGAACCTCAAAATAAGTGAAGAATCTCTACTATGGCATAAACCATTATTCTACTGCACTCAAAGATGCATGGTTGATCATATATATATAATTTTATATATATAATTAGTTTTATGACATTTCTCTTGTACAGGTGGTGATACACATAGTTAAAGTTAGACCTTATTTTACTTACTATCCTGCCATCTCCACTGCCAATATCTATCAACGTTCCTGATCTACCCTCTAAAGCTGTGAAAACATTTTTTACCTGGCGACTCGTCGCAGGAACAAAAGGCAAACAGTACTTCCTCAAAGCTGGGGCTATAAAAGGTCCTGTAACACCATAAACAACTACAGCTAAAGCCCCAGTTACTCCAAGTATAACTTTGCCAGTTTTTGTAAGTTTCCGGTCTTTAGGAGGTGTATTAACTTCAAATATTTCACCTAACCTTTCACATTCCTCACAAACAGGTTTTTCTATTTTGACATTGGTAGCTTCACTTGCTTTTAAGCTGTCAATTTTTGATGTAAGGTTCCCTGTTTTGGAATTAGATGTGGATTCCATAATGAAGAAAACAGCTACAACTTTTATCTTTCAGTCCTTTGTCATATTTATAAGCTACCCAGTGTTACTTTGTTTTATTCTATGTAAATACCTAAAATATACATGTATAACAAATTTGTAATTTTTTAAACAAGATAAATAAGAAGCAGAAATGAAAAAAATATACCTAACTTAGGATACGTTATACATCATGGTTTATTTCAGTGATGCAATGCTTTTGAGAATGAAACAAAATGGCACTTAAACAGCAATTTTAATTTAAAATAGAGACTTAAAAACTTCAGCATGTACTTTAACAACTTTCTTGTGAAATAAAGTCTTTGAAATAATTTTTGAAATGAGCACTAAAAACTAAAAAAATGCAACTCATGATGCATAAGCAGTTCTGCTGCCAGGGAAAAGATGACACACAGTTAAATGCTAATCTTAAACAATCTAAATGCATTAAAGTAGGAGTTTTGAGGTAAGAATAAAATTATTATACTGTTGCCTTATTTTCAAATGCATTGTATTGTATCATGACAGAAAAATTAAGACACCACAGTTTAATAGTTCTTAGACTTTTGTCCCAACAACAGTATTAGGGGCCCTGGTGGTTAAGATGCATAAAGGATGAATGTATCACTATCTGATGGTGATAAAAATGGAACAACTTTCATAAACATAGGCAGTAAGATTTCATAAACATGGTTTATATCAATATCTCTTGTTTATTTTAGTTTCTTTCACAATTTCAGAGTTTTAAGAATCTTAACAGAGCTTAAAATACCATTAATCCAAGTTATAAATAAAATTTTTAATTCAAAATAAAAAATAATATGTATATATTATAAATAAAAGAAAGAAACAACTCATCTATACGTACTACCAAAACAAAGTCATCTCTCTATCTGCAGTGTACTGGTAAAGACATGCAACTCACAAAATGATAATGGATTTTTCAATAGATTATCAAAATATTTTAAAGCATTAATAAATAGGTTAATTTAAATAAAGTGTCAAAATTTCACACTTCTACATAAAACAGATACACCATGGGTGCAAGTTTTTTCCATGGCTTTCTGTGGGCTTATTTTAGTCCCACTGTTACTCCAATCCAATCATTCATCAATAAATCTGTATTGCATTTTGTTTTGGGTTGCACTGCCTGTTACCAATTGCAAGCGGTACCTCGATTATAAGCCATGTTTTTTAGTCTTCTCTTTGAAGTAATGCTTGTCAAAATGAATCTTTTATGTCTTTAAGAGCTAAATAAAAGACACAGACTTTTGATAATAAAGAAAACCTTGCTATTATGTTGAAAATACTAATTTTCTTGATAAGTTTAAATCTATCACCACTCCTCATGCAGATAATTTAAAATTACCAAGAATTCGGTGAGATATCGTGAATCCTCTTTAATTTATTTAAATCTCGAATCTGCCTGTAGTGGAAGCTTAAGAATGAAAAATACAGAATGAATTCCATCAGTTTATATATGTCACCGATTTTGTATAGATAATCAAGGTCAATTTTTTTTATATTAGGTTTAATAACTCACATCGCATCACATTTGTCGGTTATTAAGGACACCAGACTTAATAATGTTTCACTGTTATTAATACTTCACACAAATTAAACTCTATAAAGCTATGCTAAGCCTATAATTTATAAACAACTAAACACGTTTTTCTGAAAAGTGGGAGGAAGAACTTTAAAGATAGTAAATGTAAAACGGGATACGTAGAGTGTTAACATATCCGGCACCATTTCCGAAAAGAAAAACGTAGCAAGTATAGTGTTGTATATTTTTTCAAAAATCGTCTAAAGCTCTCCTTTACCAACATGTTGTAGACAAAAGCAAATTTATTTTTCAGTCGAATTTGGACAATTCAATAGTATATAAAAGTCGCACTAGTAACTCGAATTCGTACGGTTAGTCTTCACATAATTTATTAATAATAATAACTTTATTGTGTATAAACCAAATCACATGGTTTGTTACAATATATCAATTAACAAACTTCTATAGTACAATGGAATCTTACATTAAAAATTAGAATACTAAATTGATAATACATTATTCTTGTGCTGTAGTTAAGCTGACTTTCCTCAGTTCTAATGACTTTTTAACAAAGGAGCCTAATTTTTGCAAAAGAATGGTTGAAGAAGTTTTAAAAATAGATATTAAATTTTGTGATTTACCTACATTTTTAAAGTTTACTGTATATTTTTCACATTCTGATAAAAAGCTATTTCGTATGGAAGAGTTAATAGTGCAATCCAACAGAAAATGTTCCTCTGATTCAAGAATATTACAAAATTTGCAAAGATGGTCTTTTCTTTTAGTTTTAGTATATCTACCCCTTTCAATCTCTAAGCAATGGTCATTAATAGAAACAGGTAGATACGATAATATTGATAGAGTAATTAGAGTGTGTTCAAAATGTCACTAAAGCAGATATTGAAGAAGAATATCATTTCATTTTAGTGTGTAAATATTATGGAACTTTGCGGGCATATACATAAAATAGCATAAACATCCGACAGTAGTAGTGTCTACAAACTGATTCAGTTACTTCAAGCCGATAATGTCAAGGAGTGAGTTGAGTAATGGTGTTTAACGTCCCAGTCAAGAATATTTCACATATATCGAGACGTCGCCACCTATAGGCGAAAGTGCATAAAATTTGCCTGTGCGTTGCGCTGATGGCATTATACAGCAGGGTTCTTTATCGTGCCATGCCTGTCATGACACGGCACCTCGTTTACTTTTAGTTCCCATCCGAAAGAACCGTGACTTTCATTTCATAATGCCGAGTGCTTGGTGAAAGAACAGTCACTACCCACTTTCAAGTCTTGGGTCAGACCCGGCCGGGGTTCGAACCCAGATAATGTCAAGGATTCACGGCCGTAAATGATTTAAATAAATTTCTGAACCATGCTGGTATCATGCGGGACAAATAGTGCTAGGCAGATTTCTTTGTGCTTGTCCTCCTCCTATGAACTGATTAGGAGTAATTTCAGTGTATATAACTTACTATATACATTGTTTTTTATTCATCTGATTATATTTTATAATTATTACATATTAGCCGAAAGGCTTTTTGTTGATTATTAATATCAATAAAATCTAAAACCTAAAGTGTTCATAAAAATAAAGAGATATTAACAAGAACTTCCAACTGTTTTAATTATACACATCATCATCATCATCATCATCATCATCATCATTATCATCATCATCATCATTATCACCAACATCACCATCAACATCAACATCATCATCATCATCATCATCATCATCATCATCATCATCAACATCAACATCAACATAATCATCATCATCAACATCATCATCATTATTAAATTATTATTATTATTATTACTATTATTATTATTATTATTATTATTATTATTATTATTATTATTATTATTATTATTATTATTATTATTATTATTATTATTATTAAATCGTTGTTGTTGCAAAGGCTTGGCGAAATGATAGGAAATCAAATCTGAATGAGGGAGCTATTTGTTTAAAACCACACCAGCATTATTGCAGCTATTTGAAAGACGCGTATTGAATATATATATATATATATATATATATATATATATATATATATATATATATATATATATATATATATATATATATATATATATATATATATACTAGTAGTATATAAAACATCTGTAAAAAATTGAAAAAGTAGACAGCTTTAAAGTAGCATGTCAAATCAGGGTTTAAAAAATCTTAACCTTGTCTCAGTTTCACTTTTATACCTAGGTCCTAAGTTTAAAAAGAACACAAATTACAGGGGTTTTCTTGTGTTATAACAGGTAATACATGTTATTTTTAGCTTTTTTACCACGAGAAAAATCACATGATTTCATTTTAGAAACAAAATGAAGTCCGTAAAGTGTGTTTACAGCTCAGTTATAGGTTGGATAATGGAACAAATTGGAACATTGTTTGAATTTCTGCTGAAATTAAGCAAGTTTAATAATCATTAGTGATTAAACCTAGACTAGAGTGGAGTAATGGTGTTTTACACCCCAGTCAATATTTTTTCACTGATTTCGGTTCTGGAATGGTAGAGTAAACCGGAGTGCCCAGAGAAAACCACCGACCTTCGGCAAGCGAACTGACAAACTTTCTCACACTAAGATCTGTCCCGAGTGGGATTCGAACCCAGGCGGTGAGAGGCGTTGTGATCCGTAAGCGCGCGCTTTAGACCACTCGACCACCGAGGAACCTAGAACCAGTTAATGTATGCCGGAAATTTGCAAGTGTGTATGATGGTTTGCCTTGTCACTAGCGCGTAATCAGGGTGACTTTTTGTTGATGTTTTAGCTTACCAATTCACTATGCCGCAGGCACATAATCCTTGCACCTGATGAACAAGTAGATGATCTGTCGCACTAAAGCCGACCGCATCGCGAGGAAGCAGTAATTCAGATTTTAAAGTCTTATGTTTGACCACACCGGGGTTCGAACCAACGACCTCCCGCTTTTGAGACGGAAAATTTACCACTGAGCCATCGAGGCGACCTAAATACTATCTTACTCTTAAGTAATATAAATCCTTTTCTTTTAAAATTAAGATTCACAGCCGCCGACAACCAAAAAATTTTAAAAAGCACCTAACTCGCGCCAAATTTTTATCGGAGAATTCACAGACTTTCGAAGTTTAAGCATGCAGTGATCCAATATGTGGAACACGTGATCTTATACGAAGTTGTGTCAATAGAATTTCCCAGAGTTCCACGTGATACCACATGGCGTTTGTGCGGGACAATTATTTCTATTGGCAATGAATTGCATAAAGTGACGTTTTCCCGTAATAACGACTTTTTCGGGAATATTTGACGTAAAAGTCATTCATTTCATCGCACAAACGTTAAGAGGTATTGATCACGTGGCTTCGTGGATTTTGTCGGAGATACTCAGGTTTTACTTACAGCATCATAAAGGTAACACACCGCAATGGAAGCTCAGTGATAAAGCGTCCACCTATTTGCCTGGGAGATAATTCTCCCTCTGAGAGACAATCCTATTAACCCGGGAGATAATGCTCCCTCTGAGAGACAATCCTATTAACCCGGGAGATAATGCTCCCTCTGAGATACAATCCTAATGGTACCCTGGAGATAATGCTCCCTCTCGAGAGATCCTATTGGTCCGGGAGATAATGCTTTCTTTGAGAGACAACCTATTGGCCCGGGAGATAATTCTCCCTCTGAGAGACAATCCTCTTGGCCCGGGAGATAATGCTCCCTCTGAGAGCCAATCCTATTGGCCCGAGAGATAATGCTCCTTCTGAGAGACATTTCTATTGGCCCGAGAAATAATGCTTTCTCTGAGAGACAATCATATTGGCCCGAGATAGAGATAATACTTCCTCTTAGAGACAATCCTCCTTATTTCCCTCAACATAGGGCACTGTCTATATATCATTGATCTGCTGGAATAAGTAGGTCAACAAAAGAGACATCATTGACTTGCTTTAACAAGTAGATCAGAGAAATAACAAAATGAAATAATATCAAATTATAACTGCTTTTGCTGTTTTTTCTTTCTTTTTTTCTTTTTTCTTTCTTTTTCTTTTTTTTATTGTTTTTTTTTTTTTTTACAAAACCTGTGGTACTACAAACCATAACTTCAAATGGCAAGAGAGTTTGTTGCCAAGTGAGTAACCTAGGTGACCGCCTACAGATCCCAGCACGCCCTGAAATTTACAACTAGACGAGGCTACTGTTTTACCTCTGTAAAAAGACCAACCAGATGGCTGTGGAAAGTGGACTTAATAGAAAAGTGGGCTTTACAGAGAGGGTCCATCTATGTAAAGTAAACAATTTTCATATACAGACGAGAAAGAAAATGTTTCGTACGTATTAAAATACTCTTTTTTATTAAAATTATTTTGTATTTGAAAAAAATAATTTTAAAAAATATAAAAAAGATAATTCAGAATTTGTAATTTATAGAAAACATTTGAAAAGGGTATATTGATTTTGATCTCTGATAGATTGTTACAGTTTATCTATCTGTATTTAGACCACTACGGTAGCTCTGTTGGTACAGTGCTCGCTCCGTAAGTGGAAGGTCGTGGGTTCGAACCCCGGCCGGGTCTGACCCAAGACTTGATAGTGGGTAGTGACTGTTTTTTCGCCAAGCACTCGGCATTACAAAATGAAAGTCACGGTTCTTTCGGATGGGAACTTAAAACAAATGAGGTCCCGTGTCATGGCAGGCATGGCACGATAAAGAACCCTGCTGTATAATGCCATCAGCGCAACTGTCATCAGCTGTCACTGATTAGAACTAGGGGAATAAAGTGATGTGGGGCAATAGTGTTTTAAACCCTAGTCAAGATTCTTTCACCTATATGGAGAGAGTCCCTTCTTAGAAGGTGGAGGAAACCGATGTAGCCGAAAAAAAAAAATCACATCGACTTTCGGCAAACAAACTGACAAACTTTCTCACATTGCGATATGTCCGAATGAGATTCGAAACTACGCGGTGACAGACACTTTTATCCGTTAGCGCGTTTTAGACTCGGCCTCTCGGTCACTTAAAACAATGTCCGGGTTGGACCAAGTTGACTCAGTATTCAAAATCGTTCCTTAACGGATCTCAAAACCTGTCATTCTGAAGCTTTGCGTTTTATGGGTAAAGTTGTTTCGTGTAACGCCCAATTTGCCACACCTTTCAAGCCAAGCCTTTCTGTGTTACGCCCATTTCATATCACGCCTTTCACGACATAGCTGCATACACCCTTTTTTGTTGAAAGATAACAAAAAGAATTCTGGGGTGGGGTTGAATCCACAAGCCGAGACTTGCAAAGCTAATGGCTGTCAGGAGAAACAAACGACAAACGAACATATCACATACAAACCAGTTTTATATGTAATTTTCTCCCAATATATATATGTACGACATTAATAAGCTTAAAATACTATCACGTGACATGTATGATACAAAAATAAGTATTATGCTTACATGACCGAAATACCTGCTGTGACAACGATCACCAATATAACCCATGGCCACTTCCAACCCCATTCGTCTAAGCCACGGGGGTTATATATAACTTCAAAGAGTCCTACGTCGGTCGTCCAAACCATGATAATGGTATCTATATAGAGAAATCACCATTCATTAGTTAGAGTTAGTTTCTATTTATAGAATGACCTATAATTAGAAACAATAGTGTTTACGATTGTTTCGGACAAGCGGATGCTACATAGAAGTGAAATTAAATACATTTTACAGTGCATTTATCTTGAAACAGATTTTAATATACAAGCTCGTAAATTATGTTAAAAAAAATTGGACATCTTGCTATTGCGAATTTTGAAATAAAGGGTTCTGAAAATAAAATTGACGCACCGAAACCATAGCCATTGAAAATGTTTATCTAGTAATCAAAGTGGAAACTGAAATATGAGTGATAAGACAAAAGAAAAAAAGGATAATAAAAATACCCATCAATATTAAATTTTAGAACCCATTTTTCTATCTTTTTAACTACAAAAGCAATTTCCTCATTAATTATAATTTTGCTCTTTCTGATCGTAATCTTCAAAGTAAGGTTGTGGATTTTCTGGGTTGCAAATCTACATCAAAGGATGTAATAAATTGCAAATGAATTACATGATGGCTTATTTCAGTGTCTGCTTTCTTCAAAAATAAAACATACGTGCGGTGTAATGCTTTGTAATGTTCTTTGACCGGTTTGAATCTTTCCACCCGGTATAGGGAACTTACAAAACAGAATGGCTTTGACCAGATCCCCCCCCCCCTCCGAGACATCCTCAGAATGTGCCTGCCAAAATAACGACCAAAACACTTCTGTCCAATGACATCACTTTTACCCACTGACATCACTTCCGCCTAGCAAGCGCTTAAACAGCAAGATTTCTAATTGGCTGGTAACACATATAACAAGGGTATGTATATATTAGCTGCTAAAAGATATTGGACTGTGTGTGAATATGCAAACAGTTGAGGTCAACTTGATACACTATATTAGGACAACAATATCGATACATTGTCTAACATAATTATGACTTAAACACTTATAACAATAGATACATCTATATATTATATCAATAAAGTTTATGATAAGATAAGCAAAATTTGTCACACACACACACACACACACACACACACACACACACCATTTTCAAAATTTAACATACACTGTATGACAGCGTAGGAACTTTGATTTAATCATTAAATTTGTGCATCAATTTGCATTAATGAGGCCTAATAAAAAAAACGTGTAAACTTCAGCATTTATACTTTGGACTATCCAGAGTCAATGTTAAACACATTTTTTTTTCTTTTTAAAAAGATTTTAAAGAAAAATCGTCAAGAGAAAGCTGCCAATTTATCTGCATAATATTTTTTTTTCAATCAAACTTTTCTTCATTTTCATGCTGACCTTTGAGTTGTCCCTGAAGCTGAAATCTGCATAAGTTTATGAGGATATTTGATCTGAAGAGGTAGGCGAGAAAGAATTAACATGCATAAATATATATCTATTTAAATAAAGAAAAAATAGTTTAACAAGATCTGCCAGTCTCGTCTGTCATGTGACGAAAGAAAATTATATGACGAGAGTTAATTTGAGATTTCCGGTTATAAAGAAAGTAAGCCGTGATCAGAAAACGCCAATCGGAACATCGCACGGCCTTTTCCGTCGTACCTCACAAAAATCCTCGGATGTTGTCGCATGAATACCAACAGAATGCGTAGGATATAATAACGTTTCCCTCAGTAACGTAACATCTAGTAGTGAATTTTAAAAAAAAATCAACAGAACTGTTAATAATAAAATTTGTCGAGCTTTAACAGTATTTCGTTAAAATAACTTTAAAAAAAAAAAAAAAAAATCCGTTGGCCTTGTCATGTTTATTCGTCTCAGTAATCAAGATGGCAACTTCCGTGTTGTCCGTCGAGCGGGATTTGCAATATGCAATGATGAAACTAAACATAAATTTCGATTAGGTAAAAAAAAATCTATGCCTTGATTTACTTCTACTTAACTATGAGAGATACCCTTGCTATATCACACACTAACTATGACAAGAGTATAATTTTCAAGCTGGTAAATAAGCAAGGGAGCCGCCATTTTGTTACATCACGTGGTCAGAAGTTCAAAAAATGAAAACCAATTGCATCCGAGGTTTTTTGTGAGGTACGACGGAAAAGGCCGAGCGATGTTCCGATTGCAAAAAACGCACCAAATGACGCGACGTCTTTTTTGACGTCATATCAACATTTATAATAATTACCAGACTACAAACAGGACTTACAAACCCTACAGTATGGATTAACAACTACTTATCAAAATAGAATGATAGCAACATTTTCATAGAATTAAATATCATTTTAACAAAAAAAAAAAAAAAAAAAAAAACCAACAATTATATTTTCAATTAAAACACTATTTAGCTTAATATGGAAACATTAACACTATAGCAACATTAACACTATGGAAACATTAACATATACAATGATATAATAGAATGAGTTTTACAATTCAAAATAACAAACTGATATTTACGGCGGCACAAGGGTGACGCGAGTTTCTCTCTCTCTCTTTCTCTCTCTCTCTCTCTCTCTCTCTCTCAAAGGGAAAGTTATGGCGTGCTTTCGCGAAGCTACTGCTTACACGTTAGCACGTTCAAGAGATGTTTTTCGCATGAGCACACATTAACTTTCGCGTGAACACGAAATAGTTTTCACGTGAGCTCGTTATAATCTTTGCGTGAGCACGCAAAATAAAAAATATTATTTTTGTCACCTTTATACCGCCGTAGATATTTATTTTTTATGTAAAATGTTATTGAATAATTTATTTCATTAAAATCCGAGGTTAGTATATGGCAATAGTTACATTAAAGCAGATTTTAATAAGTTTTTTTTAGGTCAAATTTCATAAATTTACAAGACGTTTTTCAATTGTGCCCATCATGTACCACGTGATCGATATCCCTACGTTTGTGCGGAAGTTGTTTTCCGATAAAATATCTACTTATTCGATTCCATAGCTGACGTAGGGCTTCACCTGACACGTTTGCGTATCCCATTCAGAATTTAATGTTCTAATTTGTTTTCTCTAAAAATTTTAATTGTTTAAAAAATATTAAGTCAGTTCGTTTCAGAATACATGTTTTCAATAGTATTGATAAAAAACTTCTTGCCTTTGCGGTTTCTATGCAGCGTAAGGCCAAAACTATTTTGATAGGCATATTTGATGGACATATTTTTTTTCATGTGAACAGCATTCTTCCATGCTATAAGACACCATAAGAGCTTAAGAGAAATTTAACCGCAGCACTGGATCGCAATCTTGAAATTTTTGAGAAAAATCTTTTAGAATTAATATTGCCTGAAAAGTTTAATCTTTGAATCTCCCAAAAATTTAAATCCTTAAACTTCCTAAACACTTTACTGCTTTGAATTCTCAAAACGGCATAGTTTTTTTTTTTTTTTTTTTTTTTTTTTTTTTTTTTTTTTTTTTTGGGGGGGGGGGGGGGGGGCATGAATGCAAGCTTTAGCTTCGTACATCACCGAGACAAAGCATTTTTGATGTTTGTTATATTAACCAAACCATAAACTTTATGATAAATTACAGTTTCGGGATTCGAATCCACAATTTCCAAATTCAAGTTACATTTAATGTGCTCCTCTCTCTCTCTCTCTCTCTCTCTCTCTCTCTCTCTCTCTCTCTCTCTCTCTCTCCAAATACATTCAAAAGTTCAAGTTTGCCGACAGACAATTCATGGCGTGGTCAATAAAATAATGTCTTAATCTTACAAATAAATCGTGTAGGCAGACTTATTCCAACTTTCGATTAACTAAAGCCAACAGTAAAACGCTATCTTAAGCTCATAAGATTATAAATTAATACCAATCATACAATTAACTGATATAGTTAAGCATGCACGTAAGTCTGATCGCCTCTTGTCTCCTAGTACACGTTTCTTTTTGTGGACAATTCTATTCCTCAGTACGTGGCTGCAAAGCAGATATAGTTGCAATTATGAATTAAAATGTGCAGCTAATGCACATATGAACATTTCCACCTATCAGAGATTTATGTACGTTCTCAGTGACTCAATATAAACTCAAAAATACTAAAAATAGTAACAAGGTAACAGTTTTACTGCCGTAATAGAAGACATCTATAGATCCGTTGGTAATATAGACACTGGTTGAAACTGTTGCCTTTAATGGGAACGTGTTGCACAACTCATTCTCACAACAGATGTTGCAAACATATTGTTTTCCAACCTCTTTTGGAGGCAAACATTTATTATTGCAGTTATAATGTTTTGGTCGACAATCTCGTACTAGCATTGCCAGATCATTTTCTTCTGAATTAAAGGTGGCTTTTATCTAGAAATAAAAAAAATATTGCAAAATTTATTTTAAATATTAGAAAGGAGTTTTTGAAAACTGCTTTGCTTGAGTCACTGTGTTTTTGACAGTAAATTACAAAAACAGTGAAGTACAAAACTTTTTTAGAAAATCATATTAACTTGAGTAAAGTTTGGTATTTTTCACTTACTTGAGTCTAAACGTAACTAAAAATCGCTATGCGCATCCAAATGTGAAAAAGTTTGCTCGGTGGTTTTTCCGGAAACTCCGGTTTCCTCCACCATCCCAAAGCCTCAATATGTGAAAGAATTTCTACTAGGGCGAAAAAACCATCTATCAAATCTAGTTTAACTGCTTTTATTTACTATGTTTGTTAAACTTTGTAAAATACTTACACTACAAACATGAGTAATTCCGGCGTTATCTTTTTCACAGGTTTGTTTTGTTTCTTCGTGAGGCGATGATAGGCACGTTTCATTTTTATCTCCTGCATTCCATTCACAGTTTACGCATTGTAATCCATGTGCTGTGTAACCTATAAAAATATAATATATGTAATTTATAACAAAATGTGTAACCTATAACAATAAAATATAATATAAGATTAGTTTTATATCCCCCCCTCTCTCTCTCTCTCTCTCTCTCTCTCTCTCTCTCTCTCTCTCTCTCTCTCTCTCTCTCTCTCTCTCTCTCTCATTGTAAATAATACGGCCTGTGATTGGTCACTTTATTTTTTTTCATATATCGCAAATCTTCGGTAGTTCCACATTGTTTTTCTCTACTTTTTGTATAGACTAAGTGTATGACAAACCCTTTTATTCAAACATTTTAAGAGATGAGAAGAGAACCATACACTTGTTTCCTAATTTGTCATTATTATTTATAACTGCTTACAAGTGTAGAAAAAAACAAAAAAATACGTGGCCATTGCAAATTGCAAAATACATTAACTTAATGCTTCTATATTTTTCAGTATTTGATTCAAAAGCACAATAAATAAATAAATAAATAAATAAATAAATAAATAAATAAATAAATAAATAAATAAATAAATAAATAAATATTGTTGTATTCAAATGCATTACTATATTACATAAACTTTTAAGTGTTGTACCGGTTGTCAAGGGATTAAAAGAAACATTTTTTTGTAAAAGCAAAATTCGACCTACTATGTTAGGATTTTTTATATATATCTAAAATCGATCAGACCTACTCAGAAGTGAATAAAAAAAATTAATAACAACTATACATTTAGGAGAAATTGTTACATCATGTAGTCTGTAAAATCATTATCTCTTTACATGAATTTTTTAGGGTTAGGAAAGGGAAAATAGCTTAATCATAATTCTTTTACTTCAACAGAGGTTGTTAGCCCTGTGATGGTTATTGAAAGCGCGATATCTAGAGTGACAAACGTTCTAACACTATCTGCTCCAAGCCACAAAACACAACATCACATAAAACCACAGTACTAAACTTCATTTCACACTATAGTACCCAACTTCATTTCACACTATAGTACCCAACTTCATTTCACACTATAGTAACCAACTTCATTTGACACTATAGTAACCAACTTCATTTCACACTATAGTACCCAACTTCATTTCACACTATAATACCCAACTTCATTTCACACTATAGTAACCAACTTCATTTCACACTATTGTAACCAACTTCATTTCACACCACAGTACTAAACTTCATTTCACACTAAAGTACCCAACTTCATTTCACACTTAGTACCCAACTTCATTTCACACTATAGTACCCAACTTCATTTCACACTATAGTACCCAACTTCATTTCACACTATAGTAACCAACTTCATTTCACACCACAGTACTAAACTTCATTTCACACTATAGTACCTAACTTCATTTCACACTATAGTACCCAACTTCATTTCACACTATAGTACCCAACTTCATTTCACACTATAGTAACCAACTTCATTTCACACCACAGTACTAAACTTCATTTCACACTATAGTAACCAACTTCATTTCACACTATAGTACCCAACTTCATTTCACACTATAGTACCCAGCTTCATTTCACACTAAAGTACCCAACTTCATTTCACACTAAAGTACCCAACTTCATTTCACACTATAGTAACCAACTTCATTTCACACCACAGTACTAAACTTCATTTCACACTATAGTAACCAACTTCATTTCACACTATAGTAACCAACTTCATTTCACACTATAGTACCCAACTTCATTTCACACTATAGTAACCAACTTCATTTCACACCACAGTACTAAACTTCATTTCACACACAGTACTCAACTTCATTTCACATACAGTACTCAACTTCATTTCAAACCACAGTACTCAACTTCATTTCACACCACAGTACTCAACTTCATTTCAAACCACAGTACTCAATTTCATTTAACACACAGTACTCAACTTTATTTCACATACAGTACTCAACTTTATTTCACATACAGTACTCATCTTCATGTCACACACAGTACTCAATTTCATTTCACACACGTGCACAGTACTCAACTTCATTTCACACAGAGTACTCAATTTCATTTCACACCACAGTACTCAACTTCATTTCACATACAGTACTCAACTCCATTTCACATACAATACTCAACTTCATTTCACTTACAATACTCAACTTCATTTCACACCACAGTACTCAACTTCATTTCAAACCACAGTACTCAATTTCATTTTACACACACAGTACTCAACTTTATTTCACATACAGTACTCAACTTTATTTCACACACAGTACTCAACTTCATTTCATAACACAGTACTCAACTTCATTTCAGATACAATACTCAACTTCATTTCAAACCACAGTACTCAACTTCATTTTACACACAGTACTCAACTTTATTTCACATACAGTACTCAACTTCATTTCAAACATAGTACTCAACTTCATTTCACACACAGTACTCAACTTCATTTCACACCACAGTTCTCAACTTCATTTCAAACCACATCACACCACACCCTCTATTTCCCTCAACTTCTGTAAATTATCACTCCTAATTCGATATTAATTAATACCCAAAGATTTGTAAAAATCATTCATTTATAAGGCTTTCAGCAAATAAAAAACTTGAGCCGACTTCAACTATCAATTGATAACATCTGATTGGAAAGTCAAGTTCTGTAACTCGTGTACGTTAATCAAATTGTCATCAAGTGTCAGTTTAAGCTATCAGGAAGCATACTCATTTAAAAGTGTATGAATGTTTGGATGGCTAAATGAACTCGACAGGTGTTAAGTGTAAACTGACAAATCTATTTATACTATAGGGGTTTTGATCGTTGTATAGCATTAATTTAATAACAAATTGATTGTCCGAATAAAAAAAAATAAAGGTATAATGAACCCTGGCCATTTCATGTACGGCACCTTGTCAAATTTACATTTTATCCTGTTTTTAATCAACCGCAACGGTGGCTCAGCTCCGCCTCGAACCTTCAGACGATTCACACATTAAACTTAAAATTTGAAAAACTACTGCAATGCCTGGTGTAATGAAGTATTTTGACCCGGTTTGATAAGTGACCCGGGGGGCATATTTTTCAACGTTGAAAATTGGGACCAGCTGTGTTTAATTACGACCCTACCCTGTTGAAAACTGAACCGGATCGTGGAATTTTGATCAGTAGACCGGGTCTAAATTCAACAGGTCAAAACAGATAATAATAATGAATTAAGGTTTGTTGTTTCTGTTGTTGGGTTTTTTTTGTGGTTTGAATTGGGGGAACTGGGGTTAATGATATAGGTTTCAGTCAATCTGTCTGTCTGTCATTCTTTCTGTCTACCTGTCCGTACTTAGAGTACCTGCATAGCGTTGCGAAGCGGTTTTACGCATAATTTGTAATAATTTTCACGTTGTTACACCCCGATAACAACGTAAAAAGTGAAATTCAAATCTTACAATTACAAACCCGAAATTAAACAGTTTTTATGCTGACCTACATTTCTGAACTGATGAGTTGATTTTCCGAAAATCAATGTTACAACGTTGCGGCGTAATGATACATTAAATGTCAACTTTAAACGATGATAAAATGTCTTTTAAAAAACTGAAAAAGGTTTGAAATTGATATCTTTTTATTCATTTTCTTGTTAATTTCAAACAACATATAAATGATACTACAATTAAATCCTTTGAGAAACAAGGTACTATATTATGTCTCGTGCCAACACATTTACCAACAACAACGTACGACTATCATGGACACGCGTGTCAACTTACAGGTTGACGTTTCCCAAAAGAAAACTAAATGAACAGTGTTTAAAAACCGTGGAACCAACAAATGAAATAGAATTAATGTTTTCTTGATTGAAACTGATTTTTTGTCAACTATGGGCTTGGAGTGAGACGAAGGAATTTCGTTTAATGATGACACCGGTGGTCGCTGTAATGGTAATGGCTGATCAGAGACATGTGGAGGTAAAACAAGCGGTAGGGGGTGCATTAGACTGGACGTTACCGAGAGGGTATCACTGATATGTTTCTTCTGTGAACAGAACAGTCCCTACAATGGCTGTAAACTGAGACCTCGTTTCTGTGGCCTGACATAAGCATGATGTGGCAACTGAAATTCAACATCACTTCGGCATAGATATGGCTGTGGCTCTCGGGCGATGTGCAGTGTATACCTGCCTACAATTATAATTTTTTGATATTTTTTGCAAGAATTCGGAAAACACTCTTTCAGAATTTGGTTTAGGTGTGTAACAAAATTTTGACTTTGGATTATTGAGGGGTGTACAAAATTGATTCTCTCCGCGACAGGATTGCAGAGATAAAAATATTTCATAAATAGGCCTAAATATTTAATAGTCTTGAATATTTGGTGAAAAAATATCAGAACATGTCAAGTTGAATAATTTTTTGCATAATTTTAATCTAAAAAAAATGAAGTATTTCAATGTTTCTAGGTTGAATATTTGCCGATCTCGAAGACATTCCCATTTGTTTACAATTTAAAAATAACTTCTATAAATAGAACTCAAAGATGGGTAATCCCCGAAACTGGTCGAAAGTAGTTCCGGTAGAAAACGTTGTTATTGAAAAATAACAACGTCATTTGACAGGAAAACGACAAGTGAAATTGCTCTAAATCGTGTAACAACGTGAAGTTTGTAATTATTAAACGATATCCCTCTAGACAATTAAAATGCATCTAGTGTCATAAAAAATAAAGTGACACATTTTATGAAATGGATCAATACCAACTGAGATGGTGAGGTTCATTTGCTATTGATCTTTCATCCACTAACTAAACAATAACTTTAACATAGATCTACTCAAAATTTTGAAATAAACAACTTTCAGTAAACAAGTGTGAAAAATAGCATAAATATTTAGAGAAAATAGGGCCATTGTAAAATACTCTGATATACCCGAACAAATATTGACAAACGAGAGTCAATTGTATTTTGCAATCGGATAATTGTATAATTACCAAATGCATACAGTTGCACGAAAGCCTAATGGGTTCGATTTGGAAATAAATCGCCTAATAATGCGTAATTTCTCGCGTAAAAACGCGTAACATCTCGCGTAATAACACGTGACTTTCGTGAATTAACGCGTAACTTTCGCGAATAACGCTTAACTTTCGCGTAAAACGCGTAACTTTTTATAAAGGTAACTTTTTTTATCAGTTCTTTGTGTTGCCCTTTATTGGCATGTTCAAAATTAAAAATGAGATCATGTGTTTGTGCTATCAAGTTGGCAATATATTTGCTTTGCAAGACAACATCTGAAAAAGTGCTCTCTAACAGTCGACATAAAAGATCTGAAAAGTTGACATCCATTTCTAACAAGTCGTCAAAATCATCTAACAAGTCAAAAAAATCATTGTCGAGTCGACATTATTATTATTTGACAAGTGAACATAACATACGACAAAGCGCTAAACATTTGACAAGTCGACATAAAAATCTAACAAGTGAAAGCAGAAATATACTGTCATTCTGGAATTAAAAAAAAAACCCACTAAACCCATGCATATCGCCCAGTATCATAATAGCCCTGCGTTGCTGTCGGATATACCGTGTACTATGTTATGATTTACTGATTTCTGTCTAGTTTTATTCTGGATTAGAAACTTATAAACATATATATATATCATGTTGAACAACGTCCAGATCACAGACAGATCAAAACTCTGTAGTTTGTTGGGAGGGTCAATATTCAACAAGGTCAACGAAATGAAATCATTATTTGTCGCGAAATAAATTATCAACCTGTTGAAAAATGACCCCGGGTATAAATTTCACGAATTTTGGTCTCAATTTTCAACGTTGGAAAAGCACCCCCGGTTCAATATTCAACGTTAAAAAATGAACCCCGGGTCAATTTTCAACCCGGGTCAAAATACTTCATTTCATCTGGCGATCGGCATTGAAATACTGAGTATCGTTAGTACTAGACAAACCATTACAAGCATTCGCATATTCAACGCATCCTCGAACTTGTTCTCAGACCTCGCTCTCGTCCCAAAATAGCTGAAAATTGCTGATGAAAATTTTGTATAAATGAACCAATGGAAATTAATATTTACAGTAAGCGAAAACTGAATTCATACGTTGTATAGTATTATTTTAAACGCAAAAGAATATTCATACTGCACATTGATCTATCGATCATCATGACGTGTACGAACTTTGGGTAATTTAGATTTATGAAATGTTTGATATGTGTAGACAAATATGGACTATATAACGTCTTATGTTTTGCATATGAAATTTACTTAGTATATGTAACAGAAATCAATGTTTATTCATATTAAAATGTTCCTTCACTGGATTTTTACAATTCAGTGATATTTATTTATATGTTGTAAAACGTTGAAAATGAAATTAGGGAATTCCTATTTGAAAACATGTAGGCCTACTTGGCGATTACAAATGCATTCCAGACATGAAATAGAATTTAATCTGATAAAAAATTGTATATCAGCGCAGCAAAACAAATAAGTTCTAATCGAATTAAACCAATATTGAGAATCTATTATTCTGTAGTATATGATACAACTCAATCATAGAAAACTCTCATACAAATCGGCGGCTTATTGTCTCCGTTTGTTGATTATGGAATATGGACAATTTGTTACGACAGAAAAGTAAACATGCGACAAATGTCATAGATTTAAAGTTTAAGAACATGTCAAAACAAATTAAAAAGTATTGAAATTAAATATATTGTGTATCAAGTCAACGATTTCGAACGGTCACTGGATTTAAAAACAAAGCGGTATCTAAGGTTGCGGTTTATGCAATACTCATAAATGCTTAATTTCTCCTTCCCTTGTTCTGTTTTTAGAGCAAATATTGATAATTCGGTAACTGTTATTAGTTTTTTTTTTGGATTTGAATGTTTGGTTAGCATCGGTATTATAAAATCTTAAGCGCACCTATAAACTAAAGCAGACCGTTTCATTTAAATGGTATAGCAAGTTTTTGCTTTTGTTTTTTTAAACAAAAAATTTAAATGCTGAAAAAAAATAGAGCGTATTAATGTTTTACAACGAAGTCAAGATTTTTTTCAATATGTCGAGGCAATGATGATCGTTTCTGGGCTGGTTGATGAAACCGGAGTGCCGGAAAAAACTACTGACATTCGACAGAAAGAAAAATGGAACTTACAGTGGATATCTCTTTTCTTTGCAAGAATAAAAGTAGGTTCATATAGGGTCAAATTACCATGCGACTAACAGCAATTATTTCAAGATAAAGTCACTATCGTGTGTTCATCTTGACAAGCGTGAATTTTCCTGAGGAAATGGACATTATTTGAACTCGCATTAATTACGGCACACAGCAAATCTTCTTTTTGACGAAACCGTCAGTGTTTCATCTATCGACAAATTGAGGAGGGGATTCTTCTTTTTTATATCCGGGTCCAAAATTAAAAAAAAAAAAAACGCCAACTGGATTGCACTCACATGCCTTTTTTAGAAAAACCAAATGAAGACTGCATGAGGCATGTTTGTAACATTTTATAACTGTTAATAAAAATACGACATGACAGTAATGTAGAGTGTGTGAACTCAATCGATTTTCCAATCTTTTCAATTCAGAGCATTAATTTACAACACAGTAAAACTAAATCTAATGAAGTATAGATAAACCAAGGGTGTAAATAGGGCACAGGAAGAAAAATATCCTTAATTAATAAACAAATCGATTTTCTTACAGTCTAATGATAATGTCATTGAATTTAGACAGTAAGATTTGCTAAATATTGTAAAAATTTAAGGAGACTGTTTTGCGAGTTCAAAAATAATAACGGATCATTTGGTATAACACAAATTAAAGATAAGGTTTCGTTTAAGGTACTATCGAACACAAATAAATGCCATTTTAACATAAATTTTAAAGCGAGATTTGTTAAAAAAAGTTTAAGCCGCATCGGCGATTAAACAGCTTTATGCGACGAAACAATCTTCGGGTTTTAACGTCAAACATTAATATAGGCAAGTTCGTGAAATACGCGATAATTGTACAAGTGTTTTTAACGGTAAAAACATTTAGGGTGCGAGCACATTGCCTGCAATATCGTGAATCAATCAGTCAATTTTTCTGGTATCTTGCAAACCAATAGAGGCAAATGGCGTGGAAATTTTCTTTTCCTAATCACGATCAGTGTTGAACTCTTAGCGGTGATTCGTCTTGAATCTGAAGGCTGACCTTACATCAATTCGAGCACTGCGACCCCTCGATTCAAAGACAGACTTAACTTTTATAATGAAAGGTCTTAATATCATACCATCTTTATACTTTGGTTTGCAGTTACACATTTCCACCACGCAATTATTCAAGAACAAACATTGCATGTATGTCATTCGAGAGAACTTTTTTTTCTGAGCGGGACTGTTGGGTTTTAAAAATACAGACTCCAATAATTTAGAAATGTGCTTTTTAAAATTTATAAGAAAAGAACCCTAGCTTATGACGTAAAACATATATATTACAAACTTTGGTTTGAATGGGATTTTTTTTTCTAGTTGGTCACTATGGAAACATAAAAATCCCTTAGTGTGATCAACTAGACGCCCACTGTCTTTGCGATTAAATTAATATTGTAAACGAAACCATAAAAAATAGCATTAAGTCTAGTAAAAACCATACTTGTAGACAAATTGATTGATTAAAAGATTTTGTTCTTACTAAATATATATCAAATTTTATGAAGCTGATTTAGAGAATATATACACTTAATCTCAAAACAGATCAAAGAATTACGATAAAAGACATCATGCATCAAAGGTTAAAGGTTTAAATCAGTGTTGACGTTTTGAATGATGTATGCGCATGCTAAGTCAGGCCTTCTTAAAATTGGCTATATTTTATTTCAAGCGGTCTTAAATGTATTTAGGAGTTAATGTTTTTATATTTTCTTAGTCGTGCATAACATGGGATTAGATGTTTATCTTTCATATAGAACGCCAATTTTAATTTTCTAAAGTCATTTTCTCAAACCGTTACAAAAAAACGTATCATGTATTCGTGTGATGTACAAGTGTGCGTTATGGTTTGCGTGTACTAGCGCGCATTCAGAACGACTTTTTGGTAAGGTGCTAGCTCACCGAGTCAGTATGCCGCAGACCAAGCAGACCAACATACCATTTACAAAGTCACTTTATCCTGGCACCCATGTAAACGGGCCAATGCTTTATTCCCACAATGCCGAGCGACAGGTAAGGAGGCAATATCACAAATTTTAAAGACTTATATAAGACATGGTTATGAACCCCTGATCCCTCAATGTCGAGACTGACGCTCTACCACTTAGCCTCCGAGACCAATTGATCCCTAAGTCATAACTGAACAAACAATCGACAATTGTATTCAGTGTTTCTCTTGACGAAACCAACCAGTGACCATTTTCGTTTAATAATTAACTACAGGCAAGTCACAAATGTTTCTAAAAGAAGAAGTGTGCTAACACTGGTTGTATAGACAAAAGTGAAATGAACAACTAGATTGGGGAATGATATGTGAATGGTGATTTCATTCTAATGGAATTAAAATGGAATAAATTAGTGGTGGAGTAAAACTCCCCAAGGGTATTTTTCACTAGATATACAGTACTTTGTGCTGTAAGAAATAGTACCATGTAGCAAAATTTTCAGCCGTCATAATTTTTTAACACTAATTCAAAACTAATGTTTGTTCCCTTATACAAAGGATTCTTTGGCTAGATTTTGGAATTTTGATTTTAGAATTTTCGATTTATTAATTTTCAAATGTTTGGCTTATCTTTCTTAAGTTATCAGATTATGAATTAATTTCCGAAATTTGTAGATATGACACATCAAAATTAACACAGGTATTTTTGTTAAAAATTTAGTGTTTAAGCATTTCAACAAATGACTATGTGAAAGAAAATTCGGTACTCTCTCAAACATACTCAACTGTAGTTGCATTTTGTTTATGACAAAAAATTTCACAGATGAAAATTCACTCTAGTTGTAGGAAATTGGAATCATTTTAACAACATAGCATAAATGAAACAAAATATCCAATAATTTTACAAAAAAAAAAAAAAAAAAAAAAAAAAAAAAAAAAAAAAAAAAAGATATGAGACTAAAAACGCGGTAGAATCAATTTTATTTCATCATACATTACCAATATCATTGATGTACAAGTGCTACATATTGATCTACATAGCTTTGTTGTATACATGTTATAAAGTAATCTAATTTGATGTTTTACAGACTCGTAGAACACTGAACTATATTAGTTTTGATCAAATGACGGAGTTTGTTGTAATGTTTTAACATAAAATGTGAATTCAAATTATACGCCTTGCTTTTATTGACTGATATTGAACAGATGTGAATATAAGGTATCTTTGGGCTTTTGCTGAAAATTTTAATTTTCTGAAATTGATCTTTTTGCTTAACGACCATCTCTCTCTCTCTCTCTCTCTCTCTCTCTCTCTCTCTCTCTCTCTCTCTCTCTCTCTATATATATATATATATATATATATATATATATATATATATATATCTTTTGTATTAAGATTGTTTTAATGTGTGATTGCTTCAAATTAAACTAAAAGAACGTCTATATCAAGGGTAACTTCTAGAAAATAGTTTTTCAAAGTTTAATTATTTAAATCAGTAATGAAAACAAATTAAAAACATCATAGTCGGTGTTACAGTACTTGTATACTTGTAAAAAAAGTGAATAATTTGATGAATGCTTCTTAATTTAATAACTAAAATTCTATTTAAAAAACTTCTGTTCTCAATTAATAAATAAATAAATAGATTGATTAAACTTAAATTTATTCCATTTAACTGGATATTCAGCCATTTAATCGTAAAATCTTCAGAATATCTTAATATAATTATGAAGAAAACAAAACAGTTTTTGTTTAAGTGAAGAATTTTTTTTTCTTTTGGTGTTTTGCAGCAATAAACAAAATATTTGACAGCCACAACTAACCGTGGAATTTAATCATTGAATGTTTCTCTTACATAAATAGAAACTCGTCCTTAACCTTATATAGTACATATATGTCAAACCTATCAACAAGAAGGCTATGGTTTTACAATACAAGAATATTGTGTTAAGCTTCTGAATACAATGCATGATATGAAAAGTAGAGCGATCGATTTAATTTAGCAAGCTTAAATTCTCAAGAGACGAAGCGTACATTATCTATTTTTAATTTTTTTCTAAAACGCGTAATATTTTTTTCCTCAATATTTTTTATCAATATTTTTTTTATCATTTTTTAATTTTCTTGTGTATTTTTCGTACAGTGCAGAATATAAATATTAATGTTTGTTAAACAGTAAGTCAATCGTAAAGCTTTTAGTAAACATGTTTATGTAAATTGCTTAAACATATTCTTATTGCCATGGTAACAAATGCCAAACAATACACTATAACAGGTTCCGGGAAAAGAATGAATAATTACCTTGGACAATATCTGAAATAGAATCTGATGAAAGATAAAAGAAACGGGGAGAGGTCAAGAATTATTGTAATAGGCCGATCTCAAGTCAAAATTATTTTAAAGTATAATCAGACGCCAAAACCGGGCTAAATGTGACGTTAAAGAAATGCATGTTTACGAAATGTGCTAAGGACAGTGGGTGTCATTGTGACACTAGCATCGGATTTTTGTGGCGATGGCCTCAGACCAACTTGACACGGAAATCGCACTACCGTTTTGCTGACATCAGACAACCTTTACACTGACATCGGACTACCGTTACGCTGACATCGGACCTTTGTTACGCTGATATTGGTGTACCGTTACATTGACGTCTGACTACCGTTACGCTAACATCGGACAACTGTTACGCTGATATTAGAGTACCGTTACACTTACGTCGGATTACCGTTACGCTGACATCTGAATACCGTTACGCTGACATCGGACTAACCTTATGCTTATATCATTCTACCGTTACGCTGACATAGGAATACCGTTACGCTGACATCGGACTACTGTTACGCTGACATCGGACAACTGTTACGTAAACATAGGACTACCGTTATGCTGATATCGGAATATATCGTTACCGTGACGTCGGACTACCGTTACGCTGACATCGGACTACCGCTACACTGACATCGGACTACCCTTATGCTTAAATCGTTATACCGTTACGCTGACAATGGAATACCGTTACGCTGACATCGGACTACTGTTACGCTGACATCGGACTACCCTTATGCTCACATCGTTATACCGTAACGCTGACATTGGAATACCGTAACGCTGACATCGGACTACTGTTATGCTGACATCGGACTACCGTGACGCTTACATAATTATACCGTTACGCTGACATTGGAATACCGTTACGCTGACATCGGACTACTGTTACGCTAACATCGGACTACCGTTACGCTAACATAGGACTACCGTTACGCTGATATCGGAATATCGTTACACTGACGTCGGACTACCGTTACGCTGACATCGGACTACCCTTACGCTTACATCGTTATACCGTTACGCTGACATTGGAATACCGTTACGCTGACATCGGATACTGTTAAGCTGACATCGGACTACCATTACGCTTACATCGTTATACTGTTACGCTGACATTGGAATACCGTTACGCTGACATCGGACAACCGTTACGCTGACATCGGCCTACCGTTACGCTAACAAAGGACTACCGTTACGCTGATATCTGAATATCGTTACACTGACGTCGGACTACCGTTACGCTGACATCTGACTACCGTTACGCTTACATTGTTTTACCGTTATGCTGACATCTGACTACCGTTACGCTGACATCGTTTTACCGTTATGCTGACATCAGACTACCGTTACGCTGACATCGGACTACTTTTACGCTGACATCGGACTACCGTTACGCTGAAACTGGACCACTGTTACGCTCACATCGGACTACCGTGACGGTTTTAAGGCGCCATCCAAAGGGCATAGTGGCGATTACGTAGATTGTAGGTTTTTAAGTTTACATTAAAAGGGCCTCATTGCACTGGCATCTTATTCTGGCTCTTGGTTAACTAGTCAATACTCTATTTCGTAATGCCGAACGCCAATAAGAAGGCAATATCTCATATTTTAAATTCTTACCATGACCCCGGCTGAAGTTCGAGGCGGTCTGAGGCGGTCTGATCTTGAAGGCATGACTAAACAAACAGTTCACATTATGGAACATTTGTATCCAGTGGTTCAAGTACTTGTAAAGAATCTTTTCAATCCTACCTATTTCAGAACCAGTGGTTCTACAACATTTTAACATTAAACCCATTTTATGTACAACAAATAGTTAATCAACAATACCCAGTAAATTTAATGATTTCCTCTGTATTAAACTTTGTTCAATTTCAATGTAAAATTACCCATTGGCGCCTTATTTACATGTTAAAACAGTAAATTGGAATAAAAGTGAAAAATTACTCTTGATATCTTTACAATCGAAGTATTATCCGAAATGTGAACAGACTAAATAGATGGTAGAATTTGTTATTTAAATTTACCGTGAAAATCAAATAATTTCCAATTCATCTTCATGAATATGGTTAAATTTGAAAAAAAAAAGTACTGTAACAAATCAAATTACAATTCAAGAATGTATTAATGTAATATCAGATCAGCAGTGAGAAAGTGATTTTTAAAATTTATTCTACTTTATTCATTCATTACTTTATTGCTTAGATTTTTACTTTGTTTGAATATCTGGCAGTATAACCTCCGGAAACCGAACCCTGAGAAAACCGAAATCCTGTAAAAACCGGCAAACACCTCTATAAACCGAAACCTGTCAAAACCGGCGAACACCTCTATAAACCGAAACCTGTCAAAACCTGCGAAAACCTCTATAAACCGAAATCCTGTCAAAACCGGCGAAAACCTCTATAAACCGAAACCTGTCAAAACCGGCGAAAACCTCTATAAACCGAAACGTGTCAAAACCTGCGAAAACCTCTATAAACCGAAATCCTGTCAAAACCGGCGAAAACCTCTATAAACCGAAACCTGTCAAAACCGGCGAACACCTCTATAAACCGAAATCCTGTCAAAACCGGCGAAAACCTCTATAAACCGAAATCCTGTCAAAACCTGCGAAAACCTCTATAAACCGAAACCTGTCAAAACCGGCGAAAACCTCTATAAATCGAAACCTGTCAAAACCGGTGAAAACCTCTATAAACCGAAACCTGTCAAAACCGGCGAAAACCTCTATAAACCGAAACCTGTCAAAACCGGCGAAAACCTCTATAAACCGAAACCTGTCAAAACCGGCGAAAACCTCTATAAACCGAAATCCTGTCAAAACCGGGGAACACCTCTATAAACCGAAACCTGTCAAAACCTGCGAAAACCTCTATAAACCGAAACCTTGTCAAAACCTGCGAAAACCTCTATAA
>CM056609.1:12781612-12817153 GCA_029721355.1 Tegillarca granosa
CATTCTTAGAATTTCCACAGGCAAGAATGATTCTTCGGAATACCTCGGAGATGTGTATTTTACAACGTTCACGTAGAGAAAGCTATGTTTTGTTGTATTATTTTAGATCATGGATCGATACAACATATATATACATAGAAACCATTGAATGTTTCATGTGAGCCGAGCCTAAATAATGGATCTCCAGTATAAAGCGGAATAGCTGATATGATACGATAGCACTAAGCACTAAATGCATAGTTGACACGGAATTGCAATTTACACATGTCAGAACGAAATGAAGATCGCGACAATAATTGATTAATCAATATACGCTAATATGTACCTGTGTTCATTTTCACAAGTACGACAGCGTGCAAGGGCCAAATGAAAATAGGATTATTTGCTCGAAGGAACAGCTGATTCGTTCGAACAATTTACTAATTCCGTACAATTCAGAAATTCGTTTGAACGAAGTAGTAAATTGTTAAGATGATTAAGTGAATCGTTTTTCGAATTAGTAAATCGTTCCATAGAAAAAGTAAATCGTTGAAACAAATTATTATTTATTTTTATTATTTGGCCCTTCCACGCTGTCATACGTGCAACTGATTCCTTATAAAGTGTATGAATGCGTCTTATATATAAGGTTGAAACTCAATAACACGTTTTAGGGTCAACATTCTTAAAAGTATTGGGTTATGTCTTTTCTTCTATTGATTATAAAATATTTTCACACAGTTATATTCAGGCTTGAGCTAAAGAGTCTATATTTATTAATCTATTTATTATCCATTTATTTATTTATTGTTTGGAGTTTTGCTATTCGTTCAGAAAAACCTCCAATGCACGTGTATTGTGAGCTATAAAATATACTTACAATTACGATTCTATATCAATATTGACTTAAGTGATATCTATAGAAAAAACCGGAAATGGCAGGTTTTGGTAATGACCGACTGAACTTACCCCGCCAATCAAACCGGAGATAGTTTTTTTTTTTTTTTTTTAAATACAAGTTTTTCACATGCTCACTTTTTAACACAAATGCGGGAATAAAAAATAAAATCAGAATCGAAACCAGACAAAAATGATAAAATTTACGGAAACACGTTCCATTACCAAAAACATATGTATATCAAAGTTAATTTCAAAGTTACTAAATAAATATCCACAATAAAACCGGTTATGCTACGTTTTGATTGGTTGGTTAAAATGTTATTTAACGTCGAATCTACAATTTTTCAAAAATTCGCGAGAAGAGCTTGTTCTTATGTTAATTTCTAAGGAATGCTCTAATATCAAGTTCATGTTTGAGGAAGATTTGCGAGTTTGATGTGAAGATTATTATTCCGATTTATCCCAAATTGTTAAATAAAAATTGAAGATCTCACTTTGAAAGTTTTTGCTAAAGCCTTTTTCAGGATACTTCTTTGATAAATAATCCCCACTACGTTAGCTCAGTTGGTAGAGTGCTCGCTCCGTAAGTGGAAGGTCGTAGGTTCGAACCCGGCCGGGTCTGACCGAAGAATTGAAAGTGGGTAGTGACTGTTCTTTCGCCAAGCACTCGGCATTACGAAATGAAAGTCACTGTTCCTTCGGATGGGAACTTAAAATAAACAAGGTCCCGTGTCATGGCAGGCATGGCACGATAAAGAACCCTGCTGTATAATGCCATCAGCGTAACGCACAGGCAAAATTCTGCACTTTCGCCTAAAGCTGACGACGTCTCGATATAAGTGAAACATTCTTGACTGGGACGTTAAACACCATTACTCAACTCAACTCTTTGATAAATAACATACGAAAATAAATTGGAATATTTTCAGAATATAATTCTATTTATAAAGTTTATTCAAATTAAATTTATATTCTATTGGTTAAAATAGGCAAACATAAAGAAACAGCAAATAATATCAAAATTTATACTGTTATTGTAAAATTTTATTTAACATATAATATTTTCATTAAGAAAAAGCATTTTCAACAAAGATGTCATGTTTTAATTTGCTTCATATTGTTTTAATTATTAATATTTATCTCATAAAATACACAATACAATTTTTTTTAATATATGTCAAGTTTTATGAGTAAGAAATTAATTTAAAATTATAACTTATTTAGAAACTCAACAAAAGGCGAAAAAAGGAAATATTGTATATTGTTAACTAAAGTAGATTTAGCTTCCTTAATTAATTATAAATGCATTTGATTTAAATTCCATTTGTCAAAATAGCAAAATATCGCATTTTTGTTTGGATTGGGACAGGGATGTGGTTGGTATTTAGATTATACAGTATATAGATGTTGGTAAGGATTCTCATATTTATTTAATAATAATAATAATAATAATAATAATAATAATAATAATAATAATAATAATAACAATAATACACGTAATAATAATAATATTAATAACTTAACACGTGTATTCGAATATATTATGTATATGTATATATAGCTTGGTAACGTCCATCGAAATTATCATAATTATTCCATCCGATCGTCTAAAGTTGGTGTCTTAGTGTGTCTCATAAGTCATTTTGGTCAGAAATAAATTTTATTATTAATCATTTATTTATGTTATTTATTATACGATTTGCCTATTTTAATGTATATATGACATCACAAAAGTTAATGAATGTCGTTGTTTTAATGTTGTTTAACGTCGCATCAGCATTTTAAGCTTTTCGCGACGCGAGCAAGATCGTCAATTGCTATTGATTAATGTGGGAATCATATGTGTATGGTATAATTACATACAGGTTTTGACCACCTCTATGCTTCAGTGGTAGAACGTCCGCCTCGATAATATGCGGTTGGTTCGAACCCTGGTCGGGGTCGAAAATAAGACTTTAATATTGAAAAACAGCTTCCTCCAAGATGTTCGGCAATGAGAGAACTAAGTATCGATTGGTTCACCTGGTGCAAGGAAAATGTGACTGGAGTTGTGGTATGCAGCATATTGACTCTGTGAGCTAGCGTCTTAACAAAGAATCGCCCCGAGTGCGTGCTGGTCATAATACACGTATACACTAACACATCTCAAGTACATACGAACTTGTTCGTCAATGAAAGGACATAGTATCAATTGGTTCACCTGGTGCAAGGAAAATGTGACTGGAGTTGTGGTATGCAGCATATTGACTCTGTGAGCTAGCGTCTTAACAAAGAATCGCCCCGAGTGCGTGCTGGTCATAATACACGTATACACTAACACATCTCAAGTACATACGAACTACTTCTTAGATTAATTCTTACACATTTAAAATCTTGTTCTTGTCTTGAATAGCTGGAACATTACTGATGCGACGTTAAACAACTTGTCAACCAATCAACTTATAGGTTTATTTGATAAGTTTTTTTTTTAAATAACACATGTTTGTACGCTAAATGTCATCAATATACATGATTCATAATTAGTTATATAAGTATGTTTAAAGGTTTGTGCTCTAACTTTACACTTTAAGTTACTGAAAATAAACACAAGCAACATACGTTTCCTTATAAATACAAAGTAAGTATTGAGAACAAAGTTGACAAAGGCAAGTCATAAAAAATCCGATTTTGACAATTTTTGTCAATTTGGTCATGTATAATGTCAGAGCCCCCCCCCCTCTCTCTCTCTCTCTCTCTCTCTCTCTCTCTCTCTCTCTCTCTCTCTCTCAGAACATACAAGGTGTTACATATAAGATTGTAATACACAAACAAATTATGTTAACCCGGTTTTAAGTAATGTTATATATGAAACATGTGATTAATTCGTTCTTATCACATTCTATATAACAATTTACACAAATTTTCCATATCCTGTTTGGTTTGTCACAGACTGTGAATTCATGGCTATTCTAGAACTTTGATATACTTGTACGGATATAAGTTGACTGATTGGACGTCAATGATATTGCGCTTATATCGAGACTGATTCAATTCCAACAAACCATTTCATCGAATGGATGAATAATGGCGAGTAACAAGGATTGGCGCCATTTGGCAATTGCAGACTTTGCTTGTAAGTACTTATACGAATGTTACATTTACTGATAAATCAAAGGATTTTTAAGAAATCAATCGGTCAAACTTTTCGATTTTTTTTCAGCGAGCATTTCCACATTCAACAACAAAACAACAAAAGACCATCGGGTCGCTTCCTGAATGAGTCGACCACAAATCAATACTGGTCCTCTCGAAGAGGACAAAAAGGAACCAAATCCCGCCGTCCTTTACCAAGAAAAAGAACCCAAGTCCACAGCCCTATACCACAAAGAACCAAAGTCCGCACTATACGAACAGAATGTAAATGACGATCGGTGTTTTACTGAAGTTATAATATCTGACAATAGTAAGTAACTATAAGTCACCATAAGGGTGCGCTAGTACAATACACACTGGCACATCTCACGCATATGTAACCTCTCTCGGATTCTTATGAAGAATAAATCCCAACGTGTTATAAAATTTGATTCTATTTATTTAATTCTTTTACACATACTGCTATTAACAATGCCGGCGTTATTGCTAACGTAAACGTGAATTCTTCCACATATATTATATATATTATGACAAGCCTATATAGAATAAAAAATAAAACCAAATGTTGAGCTTTAAATACATGGATTTAAATCACCGAAAATTACCGTGAATATCGATTTAAACAATAACTGTTAAATAATTTTTTACATACCAGTAATGGTGTTGTTTCCCAAAAATATTTTATACATGTCATTTTACAATATTAAATCACTCCTACTTAGTTTTTTATATGTTTTTTTACTAACGAAAGGACAACAGATACAACAGTACATAATAAATGGAAATGATTATAATTTAAACATTTTTAAATATCCAACATTGATACATAGCATTAAATGTAACATTATTATCAATGGTATGTTAGTTTTCTTTTTTTCATAAAAAAAAAGTATGAGAGAGAGAGAGAGAGAGAGAGAGAGAGAGAGAGAGAGAGAGAGATGACATATATCTCAATCATATGGTCTTCCACTCAGTTTGCTTACTTTACGAAAAGTAGTTTACCGTGATCCATGGCGATTGGATTTTTCGGTTATCTGAGTTGTACATTACAAAACCAGTATACTTATATAATTTAAAATGCGCATCAAATCGAGTAATTTGCAGTGTAAATTTATGCTTAGTTGGGTCAAACTGCAAACTAAAATGACATAAGCCTACAGTGTTTTTGCTTATGGCAAACTGACTGGTATATGGCCAGCAGCTCTACAGGCATATGCTTGTGTATACTTGGGACAGACTGAATGCAAGTGGTAACCGTTGTAATTAAGATCTTAATTGGTTATTTGGTATTTCGTTGTTTATTCGTTATATAATGTCTAATAAAAAATCTGTCATGATTATTTTTAAATCATTATATTTTATTTAGATACGTCAGGTTAAGTTTTATTTAAAAGTTTATCATTAAATTTGTTTTTAAACCCTTAGAAAAACGATAAGTTGTATTAACCTGTTAACGGAGTCTGTATAAATGTCTGCATTTTGGCCACAGGCGCTTGTTTATTAGGGTCCAGGGATTTTATTTTTTTTTAAATATCGAAACAAGCGCCTGTGATTTTGGCTCAGGCTAATTCGAATTTATTAAATTGAACTGTTTACAGAACGTTTGTTTGTTTGTTTGTTTGTTTTGATTTTTTTTAAAGACAAGGATTTTAAAATAAATTGTATCTAGGTTTGCAAACAAATACGGTATTTTTTATCTTCTTGATCTAAATCTGTACTAGCGACATCTATACCTTAGCATGCATAATAATATAAGCCTATCGGCAAAATTCCCCGATTTAAAAATAGACAATCATTGGCAGGGGAAAACCAGGTTTGTGAATATTAACCAATCAAAATGATGCACGCCGAAGTTTCCGTTTCACCCGGAACTAAGGTATCCTCAGCGAATGACACGTCAAGATAAGCAGTTCAATGAGATAAAAAGTTTAAATCACTTATCTATTAATGACAGATAGCTCGACGACTGAAGACCAGCTAAAGGAGGTCGTTTTACAAAAGGGAACGATAAAACCAGACAGTACCGAGTCGAAAAGGAAAATGGCGGCCGAGAGCAGACGAAAACTGATAGCATGTGCTCTGGGGATATTTGTTTGCTATTTTTACTATGGCATATTACAGGAATATATGTTAGTGGTATAATTTTTTATTCTTAATGGAATGGGGTTAATTCGCTTTCCTTATTGACAAAACGTATTATTTTCAATCACATTGGCGTTATGTTCTTCCGTTCCATATTGGATTTTGTAGATTTATATATTCAGTAGGTTTATTCTGAATTTTGCAGTAAGAAAATAAGAAAAATTATAAGCTTTTAAATTTTGTTTGAAAATAAGATACCATTGAATGGTAAATTTGCAAAGATTAGAAAGATTTTTTATATAATTTCTAGGAGCCATATGGGTCTTGGATTTTGAGCTCATGAACACTGTCACAACACATGTTAGACTCTCTTGACTCTAAATGAGTATTTTGGGAAGTCAAAGGTTCACACCCCAGTCGGGTCTGACTTGAAAATTGGTAGTGACTGTTCTTTCGTCAAGTGTTTAGAAAAGAAAGTCACAGGGTTCTTAGGATGAGACCTTAAAAACTGATGTCCCATGTCACAGCAGGTATGGCATGTTAAAGAACCTGCCCTACACATTGCCCTAAGTGCATTGCAAAGGTAAAAATTTCAGCCACTTCACCTATAGCTGGTAACGTCTTGGTATAAGTGAAATATTCTTGACTTGGACATAAAATCCTGTAAAATCAAACAATCTAAATGAGTATTTGCATGTGACTGCATTAGTACCACTAACTCATTTAGACACATTTATATCAACCATGTATTGGAGCTATTGCTGAACCATAGTTATATTTTGTTATTTTTCAGAACAAAAGGAAAGTATGGAGAAGGTGATAAGAGTGAGAAATTTAAATACACACTAGCTCTTGTCTTCATACAGTGCATCATCAATGCCATAGCTTCAAAGTCAGGTATGTATAACAAGAGACAGGAAACACCTGAAAAAAATAAAAAACCAAAAAAAAAAAACACTTCCTTGCTGAGAGCCTCAGATCAGGATCAAACCCTAACCTTACGAATGGTAGGTAAGCACTCTACCACAAGTTTAAAAGATCTAGAAAGTATGGCGGTAAATAACTCTACTACTTCTGTCATATACAACTCAACATCACATCTAGCTCAGCCCAACTACATTTGTTCAGATTGATAGCAAAATTTTGACAGGATGGAATTAGTCTCAATTCCCAATCGAAAACTAAGCAGTGATCACCATTAATGAGTGTACTATAGTTAAAGAGATGCCTAGATGGAGAAAACCAAACATAAAATAAATTCTTGTTATTTCCTTTCTTTTCCTAAGAAACAGTACTCTGTAGAAATGCTGTAGTCTCTGTTCAGTTTTTACCCTCTTTACACAGAATTCAGTTTGTTTTATTTTTTTTTTGTAATTGGTTTTTGATAACTTGGTTGTTAACAAGAGCCCAGACATTTGTCTCTGAGCCTTGGGACCCAAAAAGGTGCAGTGGGTGTCTACTGGGAATGAATTTACTGATAGTTTTCTATCAGAACATAATATATTGTAGCCCACCAGGCTTGATAGATGGCTGGGTAGCTCAGTCGATAAAGTGTCCCGTTGGTATTGGGAAGGTCCTGGGTTTGAGTTCTGGTGTGGCCATGGTATTTATCCCCTTTCCTGTAACATTTGGGGGCTTGTCAAAACTTAGATAGAAAGTGGCCGACCAACAGGTTGGTATCAGAGTAGAACCTGTTGGTTTCGATTCAGGGTAGTTGAATAAAAAAAATAAATAAATAAAAATTTAAAAAAAAAAAAAATAAAAATAAGAGAGAAATGTAGCAAACCAGGCTTGATAGGTGTGGGTAGTTCTGGTGGTAGAGCATCCCGCTAGTATTGGTAAGGTCCCTGGTTTGATTTCTGGTTTGGCTGCAATTTTTTCCTTTCCCATTACAATAGTTTATAATACATAAAAATAATCAGCAATATAATTTGATCAAAATTCTGATATGAAAAAAATTAATGTCACTGTAAGTTGTAAATAATAAGAAAAGTGGAAAAAAGTAATAAAAAAGGATAGGACTTTACTTAACATTAAAGAAAACATTATAGAAAATAAATTTTTACATTTGAATTATTGAAGTAAAATTACTTCATGTATAAGGTAGAATTATGTTTGTATTATAATTTTTCTTTTTCAAAAAAGTATAAATTTATTAAAAAAATCTATTTTTGTTGCAGTAATGGTATTGTGGCATAAAGAAAGGGACACAACTCCAGTAAAGATGTATACGTTATGTTCTTTGTCATACCTAGGTGCTATGTTAGCCAGTAATCATGCTTTACAACATGTCAGTTATCCAACACAGGTAAGAAAAGTTCTTGTATAGTGAAATGTTGTTATTATTATTAGTCTTGTAGGTTATAGCTGGTTTTTGGTTGTAACAAAGTACAAAGTACTGCAAAACAACAAATTGTGTTTTTTTCATCACACTGTTTTACCTTACCATTTATTGAATTGTCACATCTGGACCTTATTTAATGGAGTTATATTGCTCTTTCTATCATAACTCTGACTTGTTTCACTGAAATTCCAAGTATCGTTACATCCAAAACTTTAAATTGATATTAAAACACTAATAATAATTTTCTAAATATAAACCAGTAGCTGTTTTTACTAGAGTTTGTCATTTTGTGGAATTTAAAACTCAGTAATTCTCCCTTCACAATCTTCATTTATAAATACAGCCTAATTATATCCTAATCTGACTAGATATATTTGGACCAAATAAGTCCGCATTAAAATCTACTAGACATACATAAAATAGTGGTTAAAGTTTGGGAATCTGCAGACCAAAAATGGAAAAAAAAACCCAGAAAAATATGTTGCCGGGAAAAAAATTGATTTAGCCTGTAGGTTTATGCCATAATATATTTGTAAAAACCAATCATAACTTCGTGACCAGTTTGTTTCCAAGCTTTTCTGAAAGAAGAAGAAGATTTGGTTGAATAAAAACATGTAAAATGAAAAAAAATCTTTTTTGTTTCAGGTTTTAGGTAAATCAGCTAAGCCTATTCCTGTGATGATACTAGGTATTATACTAGCCAGGAAGCGGTATCCAGCGGCTAAATTTTTGTTTGTGTTAATGATAGTATTAGGTGTAGCCATGTTTTTATATAAAGATAAAGTCCCTTCTAAAGGGAAATCAGAAGATTCTCCTCTGATTGGAATGGGAGAAATTTTACTGGTGAGTATATCTTGTACATAACAATTCAGAGTTGAGCAGAGTGTGCGAAATTACTGCGGGCCTGATGGCCTGACGCTGTTAACTTTCTGCTCAGGTCACCAACTTCATAGAGTTCAAAGTCTGGTTGGCTCTTTTATTTAACCAGTGGTTCTCCTATAGCAGGCACAAGTTACCCCAAGATGCCTTAATTTGTGGTAGTTTGTTTTAGTATAATAAGAAATCTACATCATTGAATAATACTATACACTATATATATAGCTAGTACAACAGACAACAGACAATATAGCAAAGACACAACAATACATACAGTATGTATAATTAATATGAGGTTTAATTGGCAAAATTAGAGAGACACACAAACTTCTAATTTCAGGGCCATTAACTTTTCATTTGGGCTACCAACTTTTTAAAGTTAAAGCCCTGTTGACCATCATGTCTTTCTAGTCAATTTCATACACTGGTTGAGAAATGGTGTTTTATGGTTAAGCCCATTTTCTTTCTCATGTATCCAAGCTGTCAGTTCTTTGATGGTGGAGGAACAGTAGTACCCAGAAAAAAAAAAAAAACTACTGACCTTTGACACATGAACTGACAAACATTCTCACACTAGAATCTATTTAATTGGAATTTGTGATCTGTAAGTGTGCCTTTAAGACTACTTGTCTAGTAATATTGATTCAAGCATGACATTGCAGAGTAGTTATAATGCATTGTACGGCATATATTTAGCGATAAACAGTACATTGAATGATCCACTGTAGGTAACCCAGTGGGTTTGTATCACTCATTCATAGAGACTTGTGGTCCTGTTTCCCTAAGTCATCCAAGGTCATTTTGGTCTACCAGGGGCTTGATAAGCAGTGACATTCAATGTATTGATCTTTGATATGCATCCTGTACTCAGCTCTTTGTGGCCAAACCATCTCAGCCTTCCTTGTCTTCCAGTAATGTTATTTTGTATTCTGGTTGAGGCCATTATACCAGTGAAACTCACTATATTGAAATTTAGGTGATAGGGATAGTAATGTAGATTTACATCCCATTCTTGAATAATAAGGTCTGGGATTGTGGTAAATCGTACATTTAGATTTAACCACAGATCTTTGTTTAGTAAACTGGCAAACATTGTCACACTGTGTTCTGTCAGAATGAGATTCAAACCTAAGCAGTTAGAGGCACCTCAAAATTAAGACCCCTTTAGGGTAAAAAAAAAAAACCAAGTTGACTGCATTTTTAATTATTTATTTGCATTAGAAGAAATGCAAATATTATTTATTTGTTTTGTTTATGTTGTAGTTGGTGTCACTAACATTAGATGGTTTGACTGGTGTCACGCAGGAGAGAATGAGAAGTGAAAGTAAGACTGGACCATATAATATGATGTTTAATGTCAACCTCTGGTCTATATTATGGCTTGCTATAGGTAAGTTTTGTGCCTCATAAGTCAAAGCTGAGAGTAATTTTAAATTTTATGTATTTTTATTTTATTCATGATGCTCAATATTATTTTGAATTACAAGTGACATGGAAATAAAACTACTTACTGGTACTAGTAAAAACTTGATAAAAATAAATTTTTCTCACTATTGAATAATATTTTTTGTTGTTTGTTTTGTGTAAAGTTGTAACCATGGAACCTGAAACCAAGAAATAACCTATTGAATATTCCATTTTGTTTTTCTGTGAGAACCACAAACTGACATTAGCATAAATTTTAAGACTTATCTTTTTTATAAATAAACAATTTATCAATTGATTAACTTATTTGTTTAACAATAACAAACTCCACTTAATTTTTGAAATTAATGATTTTCAATGAAGATATGAAAGAAAAGAAATACGCTTATAATACAGCTTATTCAAATTTTGATATGCAAGAGGCATAATGGATAGCACTAATGTATATAAACAATTCAACCTTGGTTGAATATCCACTGCTGTATGTGTCAGCTGCTTTATGAATTTTTCTTTGAATTCTCAAACATTTTTCCCCACACTTATGCCCCAAAAGTCAACAAACTGGATTTAATATAATTTTAATAACTTTTTTTTTTTTCAAATCTTTACAAGACAAATAAAGGACAGTTCACTCATATTTGGAAAATCCACTATTGATAAAATAATACATTTCAGAAATTGGGTGAAAGAGGTATTTTCAGCTCAAAAGTTCAGCTGTTTTTGTTGTACTTCCATTTTATTTTGGAACATAAATTTTTATGTCTGCGTATCAGCAGACATCTTGTTGTTACTCACAATCTTTATTATTATTATTATTATTCCTCCTCGTTTCTGACAAATTTTTATCAGAGACATCTCCTCTTACGTTTCTTATCCAATCAGGTTGAAATTTTGTCAACTGGTAATAATTGACCATGGGGAGGTTGCTTCCTCGCCGTTTTTCGGAATTAAGAAGGACTTCGGAGAAATCCAGTTAAAACCATGGAATTCCAGAGAGTTCTTTCTTTCTTGGAATTTCCTCCGTTATTTGGAGCACCACTTTAAGGAGCTGATACGCAGACATGTACTTGCTTGCAAGTATACATTCTAGTTAAAAGTTTGATATTATATGTATTCCAGGTTTAGTTGTAACTGGAGAAGGTGTAGCATTTTTAGGTTTTGTACAGAGACATCCATCTGTTTTATTCCACATGGTTACATTTGGTATTGCCAGTGCGCTAGGGCAGGTAAGATTGTATTTTAATTAATTTTTATCAATAATAATTATTATTCACTCATTGACCCTTATCTTTACTAATTAGGCATCACATTTACATATAAGTGATTGGGTTTCTCTGTCAAAAAGATATCCAGATGGCCACAACTATAATTTTTATAACTGTTGTAACATTTTCTATAACCTTAATTAGATGGCACATTTTTGCACAAATAATGCTGGGTGTCACATAGTAAAGTGCCGAACGGCATTGGCTAAACTCGGGCCCTAGAAACCCAAGAAGCCTAAAAGCTGCGAGTTCAACTCACTTTAACGGCATGCAAAAAGATTCTATAGTTTGTTACAATATATTATATTCATATTAAAACAATACACAGGTACATTTATGTTGATAGGGGCATCTACGAACATTCTAAAGCATCCACTTTTAGATTACAATTCCTCTTGGCATTAAGACTTTAATTCCATTCCAGGCAGATCCTATTGTGAGAATGTTTGTTACCACTTGTGAAAGAGTGTTGGTTTTTCCTAGGTACTCAGGTTTTCTCCACTATCCCTGATCTGATGATATCAATATTAGTAAAAGAATTTTGACATATCCATTTACCCACCATCATTTTATGTCCAAGTTCAATTAATGTCAGTTGAAAATTTTTTTTTTTTCTAAACCTGTCAAGCTCCATATTTTTAATCAACTTTTCACTTTTGTTTTTCAGATGTTCATTTTTGTCACAGTTACTTCATTTGGACCTTTAACATGTTCAATTGTTACAACCACTAGGAAATTTTTCACTATTCTTGGATCAGTGATATTATTTCAAAATCCCATGAACAACAGACAATGGGTTGGTACTGTGCTAGTATTTACGGGACTAAGCTTGGACAGTGCTTATGGAAAAGAGAAGAAAAACAGATGAAAATAGTGTTGTTTTAGTATTTGAAAATGATCAAATTTCATGGTATTGGTGATAGGTTTATTTTCTACACAAGGGCGTTTATGATTGGGACTAGTGAACATTAAGACATGTTGGTCAAAATAGAATTCAAACTTTGATACATTCTTGATGTTTATACAAATACAATGTTACATGGTTATACAGTGATTCTGTGTGAAGAGTATCTGAGTGAAGTGAAATTCTGTATTTGATTGATTTTTTTTTTTTTTAGTTGTTAATTCTAGTTGTACATGTAATTGAAAGTCTTATTTGGGATCCTTTGTGATGACATTTATTTTCATGTTGTTAATAGAGTGAGTTTTTTTCTAAAAAAATCTCAAACCCATTCTCCTTGAATATTTGAGATATATGGCTTTTTTTTTGTAAACAAAGTCCATGTCCAGTGCAATCAAAATCATCAGATTAGAAAATGTTATTTTAAGCAAATTTCACTGTAATTTCTTTTTTAAAGGAGGGAAAAGTTTATGAATATTACAAAAAAAAAAAAAAAAAAAACCTTATCACAGTCCCTTATTTTACTGTTGTTATTTTTTTTTTAAGATATCATTGAAAATGTTAACAAAAATTGAAATTTCACATTTTGTTTGTTTTGTGATTTGTCATCAGTTTTGTCAAAAATTAATTTGTTAAATGTTATAATTTTAACAGCTACTCAGGTAATTCATTTAGCTTATATTTACGCAATGAAATTTAATTGTAGTTTTTTTAGCATGAATTGTTAAAATATTTTAATTATTTTTCAATAATGATTGCCATAGCTATTTCAGACAAACTGAATAACATGTTTTAGCACATAATGTTTAGTTTGCCTGACAAAGCTATGGCAGTTTTGGGACTATAATTACCATATTTCAATCGTTCAATGTTTCTGTTTATATTTACAGTTAAATCAGTCCTAAATCACATGATTGCATTGTTTTAAAAATCCAATATCAGCTTTAATATCAACATCACAATTCAGGCTTTTCCTGCAATCTGCGATCCTGTCAGCACATGGAGCATTGTCTCTATGAAGTTGCAAAGTATAGTTGACGTCAAATACTTTATTGAAACAAAAATATTGTGATGTTAAATATAAGATAGATGATGTAGAAAATGTGAAGTAGATATGAGTAATGGTTGGTAATTATTGACTAACATGCTTGACACAATAAATTTTTTACCAATGATCCAATTACAATTAAATTCCATTGCTGATATTTACAATCCCATCAATATTTGCTTGATGTAGTGAATTAGTTTTTATAATATAACTTATAAGTTTATATTAAAATGTTAACATGTATTGTTGTTTGCACATACACATAGTCTGTGTGTAAAAAAAAACAACTAGGTGAATTTAAACTTAATGTTATATCAAAAACATAAAATTTTTTGAAACTTTGAGGGAACAGGAAGAGTGTTTCATAAAGCCATCAGTTTTTCTAAAATATACATTATACCATTTTTAAGATCACTAGTATATTGAAATAAAAATTATTCCATTATAAATATGGAAAATTGAATCAATTATAAACTTAGATTTTAATTAGAATCCCTGCTTTGAGTGGGGCCTTGGTGGCTGAGTGGTCTAAAGTGCACTTACAGATCACAGCGACTTTCACTGCCTGGATTTGAATGCCACTTGGGACAGATCCTCGTATGAGAAAGTTTGTCAGTTTGCTTGCCAAAGGTCAGTGGTTTTCTCTGGGCACTCCGGTTTTCTCCACCATCCCAGAACTGACCGTCTTGAAATAAGTGAAAGAATTTTGACTGGGGTGTAAAACAGCATTACTCCACTCCACTTCACTCCACTCCACTCCACTCCACTTCACTCTGCTTTGACCTTATGGTTTTTGATTAAGGGCAAAAGTCAAGACATGTTGATCACCGTGATCCAACTAAACTATACTCCATGAAAAAAATGAAAATAAAATCCAAACAGTTATTTAAAAATTCCATCAATATGATCAAGATAAAAAATAAATATTATGATTTATATTTTTCTTTTCGTTGAAAAAAATGGATAAGTGTTGCTTATTGATGATAGATTATTTAAAAGAACTGATAATTAATAATGAAATTGCAACCATTATCAAACTTTACTAACATGGTAGACGAGTCCTGATGTCCCAATTTGCCCCTCTCAGGGAAGTAGGCATAAGTCTCAAATATATAACACAAATACCTGTTTAATTCTGATTTGTCATATACATGTATGCACATTTCAGAAATTCATTCCTCATCAGTGACACTGTAAAATTTTTATGTGCCATATGTGCACATTTCTCAAATTGCATCTCAATTAAGAGTCTAGATTTTAAGCTACTAAAACATATTGATTACTAGAATCTGAAATTTATTTATCTTGATTTATCTATTATCTGTAACCCTTGTTAGCCTGTTTTAGCTTTGTGATTATTTTGGTTGTGTTTTGGCCATTTCACTAGATCCTTTATAATGGTATGATCTGTAATGGTTGATTTGGATTGTACCACTGGTTGTTTTGGGGTAAGGCAAATTTAATTTTGTTACTTCATCATCTTTCATAGTTTTTGTAAATATGCTGAGTAGGCACATGCGAGTGTTGTCATAAGAAAAAAGGGAAAACACACACACACACACACACACACACACACACACACACACACATTTGATAAAAATCTCATTGAATCTCTGTAGACATGGTTATAGACAGGTTCACTTGCATATCAGATGTTGCCCTATGTCATTTAGGTGGAATATACATGTATGTAATAGCAGTATTCCATACTGCTAACATAAATTTATGTTTTCTTGTTAAAATCCACATTGATTTATAAAATTTGTTGTGTAATTTCTTTCCACATTGTGTGTGACACAGAGGCATTTATTACATGGTTCATACAATAATGAACCCTGATGATGGGTTAAACATTCGATTGAGATATTGTAGAACTTGTTTAGCTACCAACAATTGTTCATTTTAAGTGTAGTATTATAGAACAATTATATGATTTTGAGGGAAGTCTCAAAGATGTTTTATTTGTTACAGAACCGATGCATTGAGCATTTGTACATTTTAATGGAAACTTTATTTTAACAACATTAGTCTCATTTGTACATGCACTTGCATTAAAAATACAGAATGATTTTATTCAAACTATGTTCCCATTAATACCAGTAATGTAAGTTATTGATACATGGTACATATATTGTGAAATCATTCATTCTTGTGGTGTCCCAATTTTCATTGCATTTGTGGATACAGTAAACTGGATTTTTTATCAAAAAGAAACCAATTCCCCATATTAGTAGTTTTTTGGTAGCAAATTTATTTTGATTAAAATATTTATTGACATGGAAGTTTATTGGTTGCTTGTAACTTTGTAACTAGATGTCATTGTTAAAAAGTTACATATAGGGAAGGGGGGGTATGTGTGACTTGATTTATAGATTCTTTATGACTACTCTCCTCATTTTTTGAAAAAAATCCATCCTCATTTCATTTTTATATATTTTTGTTCTCTTAAATTTTTTATTAAATTTTTTTTTTATTCAAAATACGCAAAAGTATTCAAAAACATTTCACATTAATGTATTTAATATTCTTTATAATGCTATACGTCCTCAGAATTACTGTCTTTCTATTTTATTGTAACTTTCATACTTATTTTTATTTTAAAGATTATTGGGTTTTAACAAGGTGATTTTTTTTTTGCCCTGTACTTTCCTAATAAATGCTGCCCTGATCTAAATAAAGGCAGAAAAGTGTACTAGAATCAGTTTGTAACTGTTTGCTCTCAATCTATTTGTTGTGTTATGTTTTAAACATTTTGATCATTTTTCAACTGATTTGAACCAAAAGTTCAGCCATTTACTGCCAGGCCAAATATGGAATAATGTTCTAAGATTTTTAAAATCGTAAAAATTTGTTTTTTTCAAAAGGCATGATAATTATTATTCATAGTTGATATAAACTATTTTCATTGTGCATTTAATCCCCAGTGTGTTTTAGAAATCTTCATAAATTCTGTAAAAAAAAAAAAAAAAAACATTTTCATGTACATTTATATTGGTGCAGTATTAAAATATAATCTGAACATTCCAAGGTTTTTGGAGAAATAGTGAGAATATATATTTGTTATGTAAATAAATAGTAGAGAAAAATCATGTGGTGGTACCTCACAATGCATGTGCCAGACAATTATTTCTTTTGGAAATGGAATCACATTTTCTTGTAAAAAGTTTATTTTACTCAGAATTTTCAACTTTCCACATTGTTCTGCACAAATGTTAAGAGGTATTGATTATGTGGTACACAGGTGAGTGCCATCAATTTATTTTTGCATTGTATAATGTACGTTACCGTAGTTACATTGTAATCAATTATTATTACATTTACACAACACCACCGATTTCCAGTGGTTGATTCTGGACAATCACAATCAATTTGACATTATTATTTATATATGAGCACAAAAACAATACTACGCACTCTAGAAATTTTCCTCTTTAGTCTCAGCAATCATAGGTGTAAAGAAAAATAGACTCATACTGTTTAAATAATAGACGAGAAAACTAAAGTTATAAGTTTTCAATGTCCACATTTTTCTTACTTTTGCAAGAACATTTTGATGGACTTTAAATGATTTATAATTATCTCCAGTTTATCTATAAAAGATAGTAAATATTGTATACGCACCCACCTCTGTATCTGATGGCCACTTGTTCACAGACTTGTTTATCCAAAAGCTTGTTTATAGATCAACTGTTTGATTTCTGATTATATGTGCATGTCTGTCTCATCTATGTTGACTCTGTTTTTTTCACCTTATTTATTGCAGTTTAAAAAACTTGGTATAATTTGTATAATTTTTAAAAAGCTTGAAGGTTAAAAACACAAAGTCAACTGTTAAAAATTATGTCACTTCTCTTTTTTGCTTTTATTTTTGTCAGCACTTGTTGACAACTCTTGTAGATAAAGCTGTGTTTTTCAGTTTTTTCATGACCATTATTTGTTCAACAGAATGTCATGCCCCTGTCACCAATAATCAAGGCTGTCTATCCATTTGTCTGGCTGAATAGGTATGCATGGCTTGTCCAGGTATCTACTCTTTTGAGTCTATAGTTACAGCATTTATATTAAGAAGAGTGTTTAAATACATAAAAGAGGTGTGATGGACCAAAAGATTTAGAATTTTTAAGTCTCCCACCACGAAAGTGGGGGACCCTTTTTGTTTTTGTACCGTTTTATTGATTTTTCTGCCCAAATTTTGTCCGACACTTCTCTCTTGAAACTTTCTGCAGATAAATAGCATCACCTAAAGGTGTGTTAACAACACTTTTTGGCAATTCACAAACAAGAGCTATATTTATCGAGTTTTGTACTTGGGTCATTTTTAGACAAGACAGAGGTTGATGACTTGTCTTGCTATCTTCTACGGTTTTTGAGCACCTACACATGGGGGTTTTAGGCACATACAGTTTATATTATTTTTCTTAAAATTCAAAATTCTCCTTCACTTGGTTAATATCTAAATAAAGCAAGCCATGTAATCTTGACTGGTAGGAAGTGAAACTCAAGTCGCTGAACTTTGATAAACTGAGACAACACTTCCAATAGTACTTAAATTTGTTTTGATTATTCCTATGTTTTGCAGTACAACATTTGTTTGTGTAATAACAGTGTTAAATGGTTCCTCACAAGGGGCCATAATCATGTGATTGTAAGGACGTATTTTATGAGACTTTGAGAGTTATGGTTAATTGTTGTGTAATATATGGATTAGAATAAAAGTGTTAAAAGGTTATGACTGTAGTTTTTTGTTTCATTGTATTTAATATGAATTTGACATGATACTTCACTGCTGACAGATATCCCTGAATAGACCAATAGCCTTCCCCAAAACCCACGACCTCTTATTATGGAGCGAGCATTCTACCAACTGAGCTACCGCAGTGGTCTCTCTTAAACCCAAGAATGATAGTCTAGACTTAATGCGAACAATAATAAATAAATAAATAAATAAACAAATAAATAAATAAATATGTAAACCAAAAGCATAGAATGAAAGCATAGAAAGCATAAACCAAGTGATCTTGAACTCGAGGCACAAACCAGGTTACATGTTAAAAGACTACCGAGTCTTAACGACAATTCTATTTTCTAAGGCACATAATATCTACTGGGACAAAACCGTCGTAAACCTAAAAAAATAATCACATTTAAAGGCTTTTATGATCAAAATGTATAAAACTGCACAAAGTGTATATCCATTGAGACTAAATGGTTATAACTTAATACAACAAAGTGATGGCGTATGAGACAAAGCAACCGTGAACTTTTGGCACAGAATTGAAGTCTACTGAATATAAGCGAAATAAACTTCAAGCAAAACACGGAAATCCATAAAGATCTGACTTCTGTAAAAGTTGTGCACAGAATGGAAGTCTCCTGACACCAAGCGACCATAGGGTCTCAGGCAAAAAATAAAATTCTACTAAAAATGCAAAACAGAGAACACTGAGTAGACTGTTATAGAAATAATTCACCCAAAAAAAACTAGGTCACATGATTGAAATTCATCGAGACCGTTAATGTAGAGCATAAAATAAAAAATCTGTCGAAATCAAGCGACCATAAACATATCGCATAAAATTGAAATTTTTTGAGACCATAACTTCAGTAAAAATATATATATTAGATCAAACGATCATAAGTCTAGAATACAGAAAAGTAGTCATAAAAAAACAACAACCATAAACCTATGGAAACAATGGAGTATTAGTGAGAGACCAAACGGTCAATAATGTAGGATATAGAATGTAAGTAAATCGAAACCAACCGACCATAACCTACAACAGAGACTAACGTAGACTATTGACACAAACCACAGGTGACAAGAATACTATCACCAAACGACTTTAGCCTTCGACAAAGTCTGACAGGTTATTGTCACCAAACGACCATAGACGAGAGTATATTGAGACCAAACGACCATAGCCTACGGCAGAGAATGATGGACTGTTGACACCAAACGACCACAGACGATAGAGGTTCTCAGGCTAAACGACCACAGACGATAGAGGCTTGCAGGCTATTGACAACAGACGACCATAGCTGACTTGCTATTGGCAACAAACGACCGTACATGGAAGGCTATTGATACAAAACGACTATAGATGGAAGGCTATTGATACCAAACGATCATAGAGGCAAGCTATTGACACCAAATGACTATAGATGGAAGGCTATTGACACCAAACTACAATAAGCAATGGCAGAGAATAGTAGGCTATTGACACCTAACGATGGAAGGCTGTTTATACCAAACGACCTAAGACACGCTATTGACAACAAACGACCATAGATGGAAGGCTGTTGATACCAAACGATCATAATGTACAGCAGGCAATGGTAGGCTATTGAGTTCCATCTTTTATTTTTTTCTTTTTGGTTTGTAATTTCCACTTTTTCCTAAATGGTATATTTCGAATTTTACAACATTAAAAAAATAATTAGATATTTATCGTTTCACTTTGATTCATTTTCATCAATTAAGAGTAATTGAATACAACAGGTGTCAAGTTGTTGTTCGAATATATAGGCATACATGTGACATGGTCATAGCAACAAAACTATTTAAAATGCAAATCATGAATTGAACATATGGTCACAATAAAAAACTATTTAGTCAAATGCAAATCTGAACATATAAAAATCTAATGGCCTGGGAGAAAGAGGGGATTTTAATGACCACTATTCTTTAACATGGCGAGAGAAAATTGAAAATATTTGAAGCACAAAGCATATTTGAGTAAGAAATAACAAGAAGCTCATAAGATAAAAGACAGTCGGGGGACTTTATTTTTCTACAGAGTGATGCCATTTTGATGTTAATTAAAAAACCATGAACAATTTAAAATAAGTAATTTTATATAGGTTGTTCACAAGTTTGTCAGTACTTTTCTAGAATGGGAAAGAGCTGTTAATTATAATCATTTTTACAGTGTTGAGTTATCTGAATAACATTTTTGTAAAAGTCGTTGTTATCGAATATGCTTGGATTACATTTTTTGATATTAACTTTACGTTTTATTGTTTCAAAAGGAAAAACATATGTAACTTAAAATGTTATCTTAATTTAATTCTGTCATGGCTCTGCTGCATACAGATTTTTGATTTTCCAAATCGGAGGTTTGTTTGATATCTTAATTCACACACACACACACACACACACACACACACACACACACACACACACACACACACACATCTATCTATCTATCTATCTATCTATCTATCTATCTATCTATCTATCTATCCTTCTATCCATCAACACCTCTTAGGTAGTTTTTTGTTGGATAACGAAAGCTCACTAAGTCGTCTAGTTGGTGTTTAAGCCAGTCTTAAGTTGGTGTTTAAGCCATTCGTTGAGTTGTTGTTAAGCCAGTCGTTCAGTTGATGTTTAAGCAAGTCGTTGAATTTGTGTTTTAGGCAGTCTTGAGTTGGTGTTTAGGCCAGTCTTTGAATTTGTGTTTTAGGCAGGCGTTGAGTTGTTATTTAAGCAATTCGTTGAGTTGGCGTTTAAGCAAGTCGATAAGTTGGTGTTTAAGCCAGTCTTTGAGTTGATGTTTAAGCAAGTCGTTCAGTTGGTGTTTAAGCCAGTTGTTGAATTTGTGTTGTAGGCAGTCTTGAATTGGTGTAAAAGCCAGTCTTTGAGTTTGTGTTTTAGGCAGGCGTTGAGTTGATGTTTAAGCTATCGTTGAGTTGGTGTTTTAGGCAGTAGTTGAGTTGGTGTTTAAGCCAGTTGTTGAGTTTGTTGTTTAAGCCAGTCGTTGAATTGGCGTTTAACCCAGTCTTTGAGTTGGTGTTTAAGCCAGTCGTTGAGTTGGTGTTTAAGCAAGTCGTTCAGTTGGTGTTTAAGCCAGTCTTGAGTTTGTGTTTTAGGCAGTCGTTAAGTTGGTGTTTAAGCCATTCGTTAAGTTGGTATTTAAACTAGTTGTGTTGGTGTTTAAGCCAGTGGTTGAGCTGGTGTTTAATCCATTCGTTGAGTTGGCATTTAAGCCAGTCGTTGAGTTGGTGTTTAAGCCAGTCGTTGAGTTGGTGTTTAAGCCAGTCGTTGAGTTGGTGTTTAAACTAGTTGTTGAGTTGGTGTTTAAGTCAGTCGTTGAGTTGGTGTTTAAGCCAGTCGTTGAGTTGGTGTTTGAACTAGTTGTTGAGTTGGTGTTTAAGTCAGTCGTTTAGTTGATGTTTAAGCTAGTAGTTGAGTTGATGTTTAAATTAGTCTTTGAGTTGGTGTTTAAGCAAGTTGTTGAGTTTGTGTTTAAGCCAGTCGTTGAGATGGTGGTTAAGTCAGTCGTTAAGATTGTGTTTAAGCCAATTGTTGAACTGGTGTTTGACCCTGTCGTTAAGTTGGCATTAAAGCCAGTCGTTGAGTTGGTGTTTAAGCCAGTCGTTGAGTTTATGTTTAAACTAGTTGTGAGTTGTTGTTTAAGTCAGTCCTTGAGTTGGTGTTTAAGCCAGTCGTTGAGTTTGTGTTAAAGCAAGTCGTTGAGGTGGTATTTAAGCCAGTCGTTGAGTTGGTGTTTAAGCCAGTCGTTAAGTTTGCGTTTAAGTCGTCGTTTAGATGGTGTTGAAGCTAGTCGTTGAGTTGCTGTTAAAGCCAGTTGTGAGTTTCGGTTTAAACTAGTTGTTGAGTTGGTTTTTTAGCCAGTCGTTGAGTTGTTGTTTAAACTAGCTGTTGAATTTGTTTTTAGGTAGTTGTTGAGTTGGTGTTTAAGCCATTCGTTGAGTTGATGTTTAAACTAGTTGTGAGTTGGTGTTTAAGCCAGTCGCTGTGTTTGTGTTTTAGGCAGTCGTTAAGTTGGTGTTAAAGCCAGTCGTTGAGTTGGTGTTTAATTTATTCGTTGAGTTGGTGTTTAAGCCAGTCGCTGAGTTTGTGTTTTAGGCAGTCGTTGAGTTTGTGTTTTAGGCAGTCGTTGATTTTGCGTTTAAGCCAGTCGTTGAGTTGGTGTTTAAGCAAGTTGTTGACGATATAAGAGACACAATCAATACTCTCCGGACACACTTTCTACTACAAACTTCTAAAATGCAAATGTTGTTATCTTTAAACCTCACCGATTTATTATTCACGAAGATTTGTAGATAAGAAACAGGTTAAGAAATGGGAACTTTGCAATCCAAAATTCCAGTACGACCTTTGAGATGACAACAATTTAGAACGTTAAACAATCTAGTTAATTCTACGTTTCTGATTTCAGATATTATACATTTCAGCAACATTTAGGATAAATCAGCCTTTCGATGTTTTGTTATAATACATTTCAGCAACATTCAGGTTAAATCGACGTTTCTGATTTCAGATATTATTCATTTCAGCAACATTCAGGATAAGCCGGCCATTTTGATTTTTTAGTTATAATGCATTTCAGCAACATGCTTTTGGTTGCTGTATTTGTCCTTGCGTGTTTGGCGTCTTTACATGGAGCTGATATGCCAATAACAATAAAACAAGAATGGAATGGAGGATTCACGGGTGTATTCAATGTGGCCCCAGATCATAATTATCATGGGTGGTGTGCTCATATAGTGTTTGATAGACCACTGAACACAATTGAGGTATAAGCTTATATATTTTCATTTATTTTCGTGGTATGCCATATGCCTTGTGAAATTCCCATAGCTGCAAGCTTGAGAGCTGTTGCCTTCATCACTGACAATGAACGCCAAAAACTTTGTCACTCCGTGTTTGAAAACATATAAAATGCAATATACAACCCGGAACTACATAACCATAGGTAAACAAACATGGCTATCAAGTCACTTTTGTTAATATTCGAGAAAAGCTTGAAAAACGCATTTACGAAATTTTACAAAGTAAAATCAAAGAAATTAATCAAATAATATTTTGATAACATATATAGGCACCTGGCTGATATTCACCGTAATATTGACACTGTGAGAGACAAAAAATCAAATGGTGTTTTTGATGGCGTGTTGAAAGAACAACAGATCTGTGAAAACCATCAAACCACAAAAAAATTCTTGAACAATCGGATCTTTAAAAAGAATTTCTTTCTACCTTGGCAAAGCTACTATATCCCCTATTATTTTTAGGCAATGTATAATGGTACATTTTGTCAATTAATTTTGATGTAAATTTCGATTAGAATTTGATTCACACATGAATGCCACATCCATGAAAATTGTCCGTTTCACATGCTATGTTTGTTGATTGGAAAAACTGAAAAATCAGCTAATGCTTTTATTCAGTTTACAAGGGATACAATAGGAACTCCTCAAAAGTATAATACATGGTTTAAGTACTAAACAACTCCTTGCAAAAATTAAAACGATAATTTTCTAAACTTTGAGAGATATTTGCACCGTATCAGGCGTAAAAATAATTATACTTCTCACTGCTTTGCTGTCTACATTTGAATGATACCGAGTATGAACCTCTGCACATAATGTTAGAGTGAATCTCAACCTAACAATGTCGATATTCCAGAAAAAATCACTCGGTAATCCATATCTATCATATATCGCAGATTCGAAACCCACATGCTTGGTCATTGAAAATTATCCCTCTGCTACAGTTCCCCCTTCCCGTTTCAGATTCACAAATTTCACTTCCGACATATAGCCAGAAATCTTTTACTCCAAACTTCTTTGCAAATTGAAATGGGGCCACACAGGAGCAACTGATTTTCGACCGAAATATAGTCCACAAATAAGAACACATTTATCGTTGATATTCAATTTTTCATATATATTATTTTATATCCAATATTCTCAAAAATTCATTATGTTAATGAAAAATCGAAAAATACCATCAAAATACCTTATAACACTTTAACTTTTCAAACCAAAATTCCCCGTTGTTACCCCACATTAAAACTATTGCGGATTAACAATGTGTCGTTCTGCGTCTTAAATTCAGCTGTTGCGTCTACTGGACTCCCCCGATGGATGTGCATGTGTAATAGATGGGAATTTTTATTCTTAAGATTAATGAATAATTTTTAAAAACATATCGAAAATATAACACTTGAACTGTTTTAAAATGATGTTCATTGTCAGAATGAAGGCAACATCTTTGCAAGCAAGCTTATCATAACGCGCTTACGCGCGTTATTCTGTTTGCTTGCAAAGTTGAATTATTTTATACTGACCAATAGAAATCGATTTTATTTTAATATGAAATTCCACTTTTAACGCTTGTCACGCTAAGTTTGAATATTTTGAGTTAACTTTCGAGTTTAAAGTTGAAAAAATTCTTAACTGAAATCTGATGTCTTTAGTCACAAAATAGTTTCAGGTACAAATTAAGGAATGTCATTTATACCTTAATTATACCTTATTGATGTTATTGTTGTTGTTGTTATATTGTTTCATGACGCATCAGCAGTTTTTTCAACTGTTCGCGACGAGAGCGAGGTTATTAATCTCTATAGATTAATCCAAGAACAAGTTTGTATATGCTTTAACTCTTTCCTCCCTGATCCCGCCTACAGGCGTGATAAATATTTCCATTCACAGTCGAATCCCGACTACAGGCGTTGTAAATAACAAGCTTCCACAGTCGGATCACGACTACAGTCGGGCATTCCCATATGTTGAACTTGGATGTAAAGTCATCAGTGATTGGTTGAAATCGGGATTCCCTCTCAGTTGCGCGAGTGTGTATTATGATCTGTCGTGTACTTGCGCGCACCCAGGGCGACTGTGACTTTCTTGTAAGGTGCTAGCTCACCGAGTCAATATGCTGCAGACAATAATACCACTCTTCCAGTCCATCATACTGACATCGGGTGATTCTGTCGATACTCTGTCCTCTTAATGTCGATCCTCGGGCGAGGAAGCAGAATCTCAAAATTTTGAAGTCTTATGTATGACCTGGTCGAGGTATGTACCCACAACCTCCCTGATGTTTCAATAAAGACGTACCCACAACTAAATGTAATTAATTTGATAGATATGACAGATTGGATATGACACGAGGGTTTGGAAAACAGTTCATAACAGACACACATTTTTTATATTAGGTTTTGCACTAAAGAGTACCATGTTTACCCAGACGAGAAAACAATACTTCAATTTTAAAGTGTATTGTATGCCCCGGCCGGCTTCGAACCCACGACCTCTCGCTTTCGGAAGTACTAGACATTTATGTCTAACTGGACTTCTTTTTATGTATAGATTTGGAAAGCAAAACTAGTTAAAACATGCAATGGTAATAAAGAATTTTTGGCACAAAACATGGATTTTGATGTTGACTTGACAAGCGGTTCAAGCATGGAAGTTGCCTTAGTTGGTCGTATGCATAATGGAGCTCGAACACCAAACGGTCACGTGTATTTGTCGCAGTCCTGTGGGGTTTGCGGCTCTAGCGAACATAGTGGAGGTAGTTCTGGAACCAAGCCAATTACTGATTCCCCGGTATCTCATACTTCCGGGTCAAGGGTCACACAAGCTTCCATGAACACCGATTTGCCAGCTCAGAATACACAACCTCCTATGAATGCCATTCAGCAATGTAAGATAATTTAAAATATTATGAATGAGAATCATTCGAATTTTTTTACCATCTGCAACTTTATATAAAGTTATATAGTGCCATAAGAAACACTGCATTCGAAAATGTGTCATATGCCGAAAATCAAAAAGCTTAAAAATTGCTTAAATTATATTAGTTTAAAAGATTTCACGTACGCAGAGGATATTATGTATTTTTCTATATTTTTGTTTGTTATTTATTTTTATTATTATTATTTATTTTTATTTATTTATTTATTTATTTTTTTTTTTTAAATTATTTTTTTTTTTGCCAAACCAACAGCACCTACCAAATATAATTATGGAGAAGCTTTGGGTTTATCCATTTTATTTTACGATGCGCAAAGATCTGGAAGACTTCCGGCTAATAACCCCATTCCATGGCGTGGCGACTCCGCCGTCAATGACGGGGATAATGGAATAGATTTATCTGGCGGATGGTATGATGGTAAGAAGTGTTCTATTACTTTTTGATGTTTTAAAGTCTCTTAGTATGAAAGAGACAGTATACATACATTTAATTTTACCACTACGGTAACTCAGTTGGTAGATTGGTCGCTTCGTATGTGGGAGGTCAAAGGTTCAAATTCCCGGACAGATTTGACCAAGACTTGAAAACTGGCAGTGACTGTTCTTTCGCCAAGCACACGGCATTTAGAATGAAAGTCACAGGTTCCTTCGGAAGAGACTTTAAAAAACTTGTATTTCTTAATGATTATGGCAAGAAGCAATAATTGTCATGTGCTACTTTTAAACTGCATTATTTAACAAAAATTCAAATCTTTTGTTTTGACATTTTTATTACATAAAGAATATTTTGATTTTATTTTTACCTAAAATCTTATTTTCTAGTTAATCTTTTTTAATTGTATTATGTTTGTTAGGATTTATTTAGTAAGCTTTTTACCTAACATTTCAACCTTAGATTGAGTGAAACATGAGATTATTCATTCCATATATTCTTTTCTTAATTTCTAAGGATATTGTAAAAATCTTAATTTTCTTAATTTCTAAGGATATGTTTAAACAACTAAAAGATAATTTCGGTCTCTAAATGGGACGTCATTAACACTTATATCGACTAGATTAACTAAAAATGAAATTGTCATGTGTTACTTTTGAATAAAATTCAAAAATGACACATGGCACTTTTAAAAAGAGCACATTGACATTATTTTGTATCCGGGTAAGACTTTTTTTCACTTAACGTAATCAAACATTTTTTTAATCTGACTTGTAGCCGGAGATCATGTTAAATTTAACCTTCCGATGTCGTCTGCTTCTACAATACTTTTATGGGGGTTAGAAAAATGGAAGGACGCTTACGAAGCCGCCGGACAACTTGATATGATGTATGACATGATAAGATGGCCGCTAGAGTACTTCCTCAAGTGTTGGAGACCTGCGCAGAATGAATATTACGTACAGGTAGTTATATGAGAGAGAGAGAAAGAGAGAGAGAGAGAGAGAGAGAGAGAGAGAGAGAAACTAGTTGGGAGTCCAAAGGATTACTCTTTTTTGGGATTTAAAAAAAAATCTTATTAAGGTATCGATGTTAAAAGCAATATGAAATATGCGTATTTTGCAAAAATACAAAAACCCCAAGGATGAATCGGATGCTTCTATCATATCAAAAAACCGTTGCTAAAGAAAGGAGTTAGCAAAAGGAAATGTAAAATAACATAAAGAGTGAAATTGAATATTAAAATGTGATAGTTAATAAAAAGTCTATGTATTTTACAATTAACAGGGGTAAGACAAAAGTCTTACATAAAAGTTTTTAAAAATTACAACGCCAAACAAAACGAGCACCGGACATAAGGGCTAAATGGGAAAAATAATGCAGATATGCAATATTTTATCACATCACAGCCTTACAATCGCTTATATTATATAATAATAATAATCATGTGAATGTACATGTACTTAGGTTGGCGATGGACAGACAGATCATTCATATTGGGGTCGACCGGAAGACATGCACATGTGGCGACCGGCATATAAAGTAACGCCTAGTCGTCCCGGAAGTGACGTAGCTGGAGAAACCGCTGCTTCCCTTGCAGCTGGATCAATAGTTTTTAAAACGAAAGGTATGGTGACTAAATTTTTCATCTTCTTCTTCTCATAAGTTTGTTGTCATTATGTATATTAAACGGAGTTTTTATTATTATTATTTTCAATTTTAATAATTTGTATGTATTTACTTCCAAGTACTAAACCTTTTGTGCTGTTTGTATTTGCATTTTTTGTATTTGTTGTTTTTTTAATTGTTACTAGTGATTTAGCTCTTGGTTTATTGCATGTAGCAGTGGAGTGGATTGGAGTAATAGTGTTTTACGCCCCAGTCAAGATTCTTTCACTTATTTCGAGGCGGTCAGTTCTGGGATGGTGGAGGAAACCGGAGTGTCCGGAGAAAACCACCGACCTTCGGCAAGCGAACTGACAAACTTTTCTCACCTAGGATCTGTCCCGAGTGGGATTCGAACCCAGGCGGTGAGAGGCGCTGTGATCCGTAAGCGCGCTTATTGCATGTAGGTTAATTTAAGAGGACGTTCTTAGTTAGACGTAAGGAATAAATTGTATATGTGGTATAGTTTTTATTTTTTTTCGCAGAAATAAACTTTGTTTTATGGCTGGGTGCTTCAAGTAGCTTTTTAAAAAAATGTATTTATGAGCAGTTGAGATTGAAAAAAAAAATTAAAATAGAATAATAAAATATCTATAAAATAAATAAGTAAATAAAAAAGGGAAAAAAATCTCAAATCAGTAGAGATGTTAAGCTGTGTGATATATGCATTTCCTTACGTTTCTGGGTCATAAACCTATTTGACTTACTTAAATTGGTTTTTTTTCTTTATGGATTGATTTGCTAATTTTCTGTGTCAAGACACATTTTGTCCTGGTCAAATTCAAATATTGTTTAATGGTTATGAAATGTTAATGTTTTCTAGCATTTGTATTATCTGATTACAGACCCCAGCATTTTCTGCTAAGTTGCTAGAAGCCGCTAAAGGTTTATATAAATTTGCCAGAGATTACAGAGGGCGCTACTCGGATAGTGTTCCACAGGCTAAGGCATACTACGGGTAAGTATAATATGCTTATTTTGCTTTTTATTTTTTTCTTTTCATTCGTAAACAAAAATATAATTATGCCAATCGTTCTGGATTATATAAAAATCGTTAATCGTGCTCCTTTTCGTGATTGTTTCGAGTTTTTTGGGATGGCGGAGGAAACCAGAGTACCTGGAGAAAAACCCCCGACCTTCGGCAACCGACCTGACAATCTTTTTCCCAAAAGAATTTCTCTGAGATGGACTTGCACCTCGATGTGAAATGCTCTGTAATCCTTAGGCATGCGCTTAAGACAACTCGGCCGCCGAGGACCATAATTGAAAGGAAAAATACACAAGTGTTATTCGATTCTGCCAACACCTGTTTCAGTATGTCAGATATTGTATATTCAATTTTCTTTGCAATATCTAATGTGAAAAAAAATAGATCTTCCATGGTAAATGTGGCACTTTGCCGCCTAACTTGTACACAGTCTTTTGCAGTTGTGCATGCAAAAAGTTACAATTGTTATAATTTTTGTATTCATTCTATTTTAAGATCTAACAAGGTAACGGACGAGTTATGTGAAGGGGCTGCTTGGTTACATAAAGCTACAGGTGATAATATGTACCTGAATGATGCGAAATCGTTTTACCAAGCAGGAGTACCTTGGGCTCTAAACTGGGGGTGACAAAGAGATAGCTTGCCAGGTATGTATCCGAACTAAACGAAATAGTTCTTTCTGCTATAGATATCCTGGACTCTTAACTCGGGTTACAAAGAAGTAACCTTTTTAGGCATGCATTCAAATGATGCCAAATCGTTTTTTCTACCTGGAATACCTTGTGCTCTAAACTGGGTCAACAAAGAGGTATCCTGTTGGGTATGTATCCGAACTAAGCGTTTGATTAACCAGGGGTACCCAGAGCTCTAAACTAGTCCTGACAAAGAGATAGCATGTCAGGTATGTATCCGAACTAAGCGAAATCGTTTACTTAGCCAAAAGTACCCTTGGCCCTAAACTTGGGTGACACAGATAGCCTGCCAGGTATGTATCCGAACATCAGCCAATCGTACCCTGGGCACTTCATTGGGTTGACAAGAAGTAGCCAGCCATGCAGGTATGTATTTGAGCGATAGAGATATTCTAGAATATTAACTGGGGTGACAAAAAGTATTCTTTTAAGGTATGCATTCAAACGATGCCAAGTCGTTTTTTTCAACCACGAGTACCTTTGGCTCTAAACTGAGCTGACAAAGAGGTAGCCTGCAAGGTATGTATCCAAACTAAGCGAAATCGTCTAATCAATTTTGAGATATATCCTACAATGTCTTGTCACATTCGTATATCTTCCTGTTTCTACATTACGTTTTAGATTGCCACATCTAAATTTGAGCTCAGATGAGCTATTGCTATCCATCTTCATCCATCGAGCGTATAATGAAAGGTCAAGGTCACAGCTGCAAAAGAAGACAAATTGCGAATTATCTTGAAAACTATTAATATTTTGTATGGCCATGTATTTTACAATATTGTAGGTATAAATATAACGGTCATTTTTCATATATGGTTTAAGGTTATATGGTGAAAGGTCAAGGTCACAGCTGCAAAAGAAGACTTAAGCTTATTATCTTGAAAACTAATAACTTTTTGTATAGCCATGTATATTAGAATATTGTAGGTATTGACATGACAGTCATTTTGATATATGGTTTAAGGTCATATTTTGAAAGGTCAAGGTCACAGCTGCAAAAGAGACTTTAATTGCTAATTATCTTTAAAACTATTAACTTTTAGTAATATGTATGGCCATGTATATAAGAATATTGTAGATATTGAAATGACGGTCATTGTAATATATGGTTGAAGTTCATATGTTGAAAGGTCAAGGACACAGCTGCAAAAGAAGACTAAAATTGTTAATTATCTTGAAAACTCTTAACTTTATGCATATGCATGTATATTACAATATTGTAGGTATTGACATGACAATCATTTTGATATATGGTTCAAGGTCACATGTTCAAAAGTCAAGGACATAGCTGCATAAGTATACTGAAATTGGGTAATGATTTGGAAATTATTGCACTACAGTTTCTTCATGCATATTAGCTACATATAAACAAAATGTGACTGGATATTTCTGATTAATTTTGGTGAATTTCTGTACTTAATATATTGTCTATTGCACTTGACACACAATTTTGGACATATCCTCAGGTGAGCATTAAGGCCGATGGGCCTTTTGCTTCTTTGCATTTACACAACATGATCCATTTTTAACAACTCTGTTCTATAGTCCCGAGCTAAAAATAAATTCAAAAACATACTTATGTTAAATGAGGAATAAAGTAAAGCAATGATAGCCAGCACTTAAATGTTTTTGTAAAAATGTATACGTATATGACGGTATGCTAGATTCATTAGTAAAACTGATTCGTCGTCATGTATTTTCATAAAGCATACGATACATATCGTCTACAATGTCTTATCATATTTGTATATCTACCTGTTTCTACATGAAGTTTTTAAATTTAGATTGCCATAACTGTATTTAGTTAACATGTTTACAATTTTTATTTACATTAACATCCAAATAACATCAAAATAGAAAAATGGTTTTTTTTATGAAGTAGTCTTTAATTTTTGTGTTGTTCTTTATAGATGTTGCTTTACGAAATTACAAAAGAGGATAAATACAAAAATGATGTAAGTGCGTTTGTCCGTTCGTACATGCCTGGTGGTAGTGTAGGTTATACACCGTGTGGTCTTGTATTCGCCAACGATTGGGGATCTCTCAGATATGCTGGTATACATATATATAGATAATATTTCACGGGTTTATACGGAATTATTTTCCGATTTGACGTTAATTTGTAAGTCATTCAAGTAATTTAAAAAATATATCAAGAAGGAACCTCAAGTTTGGACGCATTTTGCTTTTAATGTATCTGCATTAAACATTTGTCATGGCATTTATTAAAATACTTAGTCGATTTTTTTTCAACGACCAAAAAATTGGAAAAAGGGGCGTTGTTTGTCTTTTTACCTTAAATATCTTACGTGAAAGCCGTTCACTCGTTTCATTTGCAGTTATGATCATCAGCTCATTTTTCGTGAAAAAAAATAATTAATTACAAATTTGTATTTTTACCGTCAACAAGTATACTTATTATTACATTAAAATCCATCACAAAAGGTAGTAGACCTCAGTCGTGATAAGGCCGGATGGGGGACGGTAGTGCATATAAAAAACTCAGGGGTCTTTACTTAGACCCTGCTCATTTAAATTTGTTAATAGATAGCACTTTGCAATTTTGCCAAGGTGAGAGCTTCTGAGGTTTGCTAAAGAATTAAGCTGAGTTGGATGACTATCGCACTATATTTCCGGCGTAAGGACTTGAACCGCACCATGTACTTCCTATGCCTGGACCACGTTTTACATGTAAACATTGCCATGTGCTTTTAGCATGATTGACACATTTTCCAAATTTCTGAAAAAATGAATCGGACAAGGTATTAAATTTTTTTTGAAAAAGAAAAAAAAGTAATATTTGAGGATTCAGGGACAATATGTGCCATTATATGTAGTTCTGGGTTTGTTGACTATCAGATTCTATGAAAATGGTCTATTTTGAGGTATATTTAACAATTATACATGTATCTGTGTGGTTACCATGGTAACAAAATGTTTGCTAAACTTGTTAAAATTTGCATTTGGGTCATAAATTCAGTATAGAAATAGTGTTTGAATTCTTCTGATTTTAAAAAGTATCAACATTTCTGGTGTTACTTAAAAATTATTGAAATATGGGTGCATAACACTAAAGGTGGAATGACCAAAATTGGGCAATTTTGGCTGTCATTTCATGACTGAGGTCTGTTACCAAAAGTCATCTTTGAAGCCAACATAAACCCATATATTACGACTTCCAAAACAAAAGAATACTAAAACGGGGAAATAACCCAAATAATATTTGTTTTACCTCTTTTAGGTAACGCTGCTTTTGTTGCGTTGCTGGCTGTACAGAATGGTATCGGCGGTGATGATTATAAGACATGGGCTCTATCACAGATTGACTATATACTTGGTGATAATAACAGGCACATGAGTTACGAAATAGGATTTGGATCCTATTACCCAACTCAGCCACATCATAGATCAAGTTATGGAGGAGAGAGAGAGAGAGGACGAGAGAGAGAGAGAGAGGGAGCTGAGACGAGAGAGGGAGAGAGAGAGAGGAGGAGAGAGAGAGAATCCACATCATAGATCAATGTATGAGAGAGAGAGAGAGGAGAGAGATGAGACGGAGGGAGAGAGAGGAGGAGAGAGGAGAGAGAGGAGGAGAGAGAGAGAGAGAGAGAGCAACCAATAAAATATTAAAGTGTGATGTAACAGTGAAGTAAGTTGTTTAACGCATCAGTAAGTTCTGAAATGGTAGAGGAAACCGGAGGAAATGGTGCTTTTTCCCGAGTTGTATTTGAAACTAGGCCTTCAGAGACTCATGATCCGTAAGCGCGCGCTTTAGAACCCACGTTTATCTATATATTTGAAATAGGCGATAAAATCTAGAAAATAACACATATTGGGATAAAAAATTAAAAATCTTTTGACTAGAAAGACTCACACTTTATTTGAAAAAAATGCCAGACTAAATTATTTTAAAATTGTGATCCTTGAATTATTTTTCATATTCAGAAAATTAAAAAATATGTTACATAGTAAAGAACGAAAATTTAAAAATGCCTCATGACTATGTTGTTATTTTTGTTGTGTTGTTATGATATTATTATTATTTTATTATATTATTAGTATTATTATTATTATTATTATTCTGGCTACTTTTGAATTTTTATGAAATAATACATTCAAAAGTAGCACATAATTGTCGTGTGCTACTTTGAATGTATTATTTCATAAAAAAATTCAAAAGTAGCACATGACATTATTATTATATAAGTCTTATGATATTGTCATAATGCATTGTTTTTAAATTTTATCGTGATATTCAAAATTTAAAAAATGCATTATTACAATATACAGAATTTAGCACTTGATTTTGTAGTTCGTCTAGTCACGCTTTATTAAAGGGAGGTTTGGTTGGAGGACCGGACAAGACGATCACTATGAAGATAGACAAGATGACTACCAAAAGAATGAAGTAGCCTGCGATTAATGCCGGATTTCAGTCCGCACTTGCCGGTTTGTATTTATCATTCCCCTAAATTTGTACAAATGCTTTTTGACTTTAAAACAGAAGAGCACGTAAAACTGTTGACACCCAGTCGTGATTTCTATCAATTATTTAGGCTCCTGGTTGTATAATGGATTGTAAAATAAGTGATGAAGACAATTTATGAGACAACAGAGCAAGTCTTTACATTTTAGTTTTGTCTCCCGAAAAAAACAAAAGTATGATCAATAAATGGATTCTAAATAATTCATAATTGAAAAAATTTTCAAAATCGAATAGACAAATATCTGATAAAACCATAGATGTAAGCATTCATTGTGACTGACTGATGAATATCTCCAATGAAAACTGAGATATTATTCAGAAATATTTTTAGGAATCGACTTGATGAACATCAACAATAAATGTAACAACGGAGATGGTAGTTTTTTTCGCATTAAAATTAAGTCCTCTATTTAATTTATGATAAGGTAATTTTCAAAATTGTAGAATATTTCGCATTAAATTTATCACGGTTCTATTCATTTATTTCAGTTTGGTACATTTTGTCGAAGATGGTAGACTATTTTGCATTTTGTTTGTCCTTTATTTATTTATTTATTTTAGGTTTAGTCATTTTGCTCATAACGGCCAAACTACCAGCAGCGCCACCGTCCAAGTGTTAATAAAATTAACCTCAAACTAGAGATACTTTGTTTAGTTTAATGTTCATTTAAAGAAATAAAATATTGATAGGTAGCTAGGACACGATTGTTTACATTAAATGGTTGCTCATTAAAAAAAAAAAGTTTATTCGGTTACGCTAATGTCGTTTTCTGTCGCCGTCATAATTATTGTACTGTTTAAAAGAATTTTTTTGA
>CM056609.1:12817253-12957106 GCA_029721355.1 Tegillarca granosa
ATCCTGTCAAAACCGGCGAAAACCTCTAAACTGAAACCTGTCAAAACCGGTGAAAACCTCTATAAACCGAAACTGTCAAACCTGCGAAACCTGTCAAAACCGGCGAAAACCTATATAAACCGAAACCTGTCAAACCGGCGAAAACCTCTATAAACCGAAACCTGTCAAAACCGGCGAAAACCTCATAAAACGAAACCTGTCAAAACCGCGAAACCTCTATAAACTGAAACCTGTCAAAAACCGGCGAAAACCTCTATAAACCGAAATCCTGTCAAAACCGGCGAAACACCTCTATAAACCGAAACCTGTCAAAACCGGCGAACACTCTATAAACCGAAATCCTGTCAAAACCGGCGAAAACCTCTATAAACCGAAACCTGTCAAAACCGGCGAAAACCTCTATAAACCGAAACCTGTCAAAACCAGCGAAAACCTCTATAAACCGAAACCTGTCAAAACCGGCGAAAACCTCTATAAACCGAAATCCTGTCAAAACCGGCGAAAACCTCTATAAACCGAAACCTGTCAAAACCGGCGAACACCTCTATAAACCGAAATCCTGTCAAAACCGGCGAAAACCTCTATAAACGAAACCTGTCAAAACCGGCGAAAACCTATATAAATCGAAACCTGTCAAAACTGCGAAACCTGTCAAAACCGGCGAAAACCTATAAACCGAAACCTGTCAAAACCGGCGAAAACCTCTATAAACCGAAACCTGACAAAACCGGCGAAAAACCTCTATAAACCGAAACCTGTCAAAACCGGCGAAAACCTCTATAAACCGAAACCTGTCAAACCGGCGAAAACTCTATAAACCGAAACCTGTCAAAACCTGCAAAAACCTCTATAAACCGAAACCTGTCAAAACCGGCGAAAACCTCTATAAACTGAAACCTGTCAAAACCGGCGAAAACCTCTATAAACCGAAATCCTGTCAAAACCGGCGAAAACCTCTATAAACCGAATCCTGTCAAAACCTGCGAAAACCTCTATAAACCGAAACCTGTCAAAACCGGCGAAAACCTCTATAAACCGAAACCTGTCAAAACCGGCGAAACCTCTATAAACCGAAACCTGTCAAAACCGGCGAAAACCTCTATAAACCGAAACCTGTCAAAACCGCGAACACCTCTATAAACCGAAACCTGTCAAAACCGGCGAAAACCTCTATAAACCGAAACCTGACAAAACCGGCGAAAACCTCTATAAACCGAAACCTGTCAAAACCGGCGAAAACCTCTATAAACCGAAACCTGTCAAAACCTGCGAAAACCTCTATAAACCGAAACCTGTCAAAACCTGCGAAAACTCTATAACCGAAACCTGTCAAAACCGGCGAAAACCTCTATAAACTGAAACCTGTCAAAACCGGCGAAAACCTCTATAAACCGAAACCTGTCAAAACCGGCGAAAACCTATAAACCGAAACCTGTCAAAACCGGCGAAAACTCTATGAACCGAAACCTGTCAAAACCGGCGAAAACCTCTATAAACCGAAACCTGTCAAACGGCGAAAACCTCTATAAACCGAAACCTGTCAAAACCGGCGAACACCTCTATAAACCGAAATCCTGTCAAAACGGCGAAAACCTCTAAACCGAAACCTGTCAAAACCGGCGAAAACCTCTATAAACCGAAATTCTGTCAAAACCTGCGAAAACCTCTATAAACCGAAACCTGTCAAAACCGGCGAAAACCTCTATAAACCGAAACCTGTCAAAACCGGCGAAAACCTCTATAAACCGAAACCTGTCAAAACCGGCGAAAACCTCTATAAACCGAAACCTGTCAAAACCGGCGAAAACCTCTATAAACCGAAATCCTGTCAAAACCGGCGAAAACTCTATAAACCGAAACCTGTCAAAACCGGCGAAAACCTCTATAAACCGAAACCTGTCAAAACCGGCGAAAACCTCTATAAACCGAAACCTGTCAAAACCGGCGAAAACCTCTATCAACCGAAATCTGTTCAAAACCGGCGAAAACCTCTATAAACCGAAATCCTGTCAAACCGGCGAAAACCTCTATAAACTGAAACCTGTCAAAAACCTGCGAAAACCCTCTATAAACCGAAACCTGTCAAAACCGGCGAACACCTCTATAAACCGAAACCTGTCAAAACCGGCGAAAACCTCTATAAACCGAAACCTGTCAAAACTGTCGAAAACCTCTATAAACCGAAACCTTGTCAAAAACCGCGGCGAAAACCCTATAAACCGAAACCTGTCAAAACCGGCGAAAAGCTCTATAACCGAAATTCTGTCAAAAACCTGCGAAAACCTCTATAAACCGAAACCTGTCAAAACCGGCGAAAACCTCTATAAACCGAAATCCGTCAAAACCGGCGAAAACCTCTATAAACCGAAACCTGTAAAAACCGGCGAAAACCTCGTATAACTACCGAAATCCTGTCAAAACCGGCGAAAACCTCTATAAACCGAAACCTGTCAAAACCGGCTAAAACCTTTATCAACCGAAATCTGTTAAAACACGGCGAAAAACCTCTATAAACGAAATCCTGTCAAAACCGGCGAAAACCTCGATAAACCGAAACCTGTCAAAACCGGCGAAAACCTCTATAAACGAAACCTGTCAAAACCGGCGAAAACCTCTATAAACCGAAATCCTGTCAAAACCGGCGAAAACCTCTATAAACCGAAACCTGTCAAAACCGGCGAAAACCTCTATAAACCGAATCTGTCAAAACCGGCGAACACCTCTATAAACCGAAAACCTGTCAAAACGGCGAACACCTCTATAAACAGAAATCCTGTCAAAACCGGGCGAAAACCTCTATAAACCGAAACCTGTCAAAACCGAATTTTTTTTCTCGGTCCGGAGGAGACCATCGGTTTTCAGAGGTTTTACTGTATAATAATAATAATAATAATAATAATAATAATAATCATCATCATCATCATCATTATAATGTTGATAATAATAATGCCTATACCACTTTTTGAATCTAATCATAAAAATACATTTAAAAAGTGGTATATGACAATAATATTAATTCGATATTCCAAATGCAAAGGTATTATAAAGCCAGCATACTCTATTTATTTATTTATTTATTTATTATTTATTTATTTATTTATTTATTTATTTATTATTTATATTTTAAACTTCCTCACACTAGGATCTGTTCGTTCCCTAGGTCGTGAGAGGCACTGTGATCCGTATTTGCGTGTTTAACACCAATGGGCCACAGATATCCTGCAAGAACATGTACGACTAGTGAAAGTTAAGGGTAATGAGGTACTTTAAAAACAAAACAAAAAACAGAGAAACACGTTAAAAAATTGTGATACAAATCTAAAATTAAATGTTATTTTCTTTGGTTCTAATCAGAATGTTTTTACATAAAGTCATTATAAAAAGCCCAATAACCAGTTGCAGTGTTAAAAATAACATAACCATGATAACGCTATAAGCTTTTTCATCAACACTCCCTCCCGATTACAATTAATTAATTTATTCATTAAGCAAAAATAAAATAAAAAAATTCGAGCCTTCTTTTAAACATTGTATGTGAAAAAGCGCCAAACCAAACATTACCTTAGCAAGAGAAAAAAGGTGAAATTCATATCAGAATCCAGATAAAAATCCGGGTATTAATTTGACATTAAATAACTTTAAAACATACACAGAGACATTTGATAAAGTCATCACATTAAAAAACTTGTTACCATGGTACACTAATGCATTATATCTGCAGGATTTACATATAGATGTAACCATTATCTTTTTGTGTGTCTTCATACTTACATGAAAACTAAACACTCTCTTATACGAGTTCTTATCTCAAATCTTTCGCTTACAAGCTAGTTACATGCTTGGCCGTTTCGCTCTGTGATGATATCGCCAAACGGACCTTATCAATGACCATTGGGCTTCCCCACTAAACAAGCAGTAGAAATTCTGATAGCTTCTTTTATCTTAATGAACATTACAAATTGCTGATGGAAGCAAACCTAATATGTGCTTTTCCCATCTACATGTAAAAACATTTATTATTCACCAAAAAACATCGGACCATCAGAAATATTTTAAACTTTCTTTGGCAGCGAAAGAAACAAACACGTCTTGGCAACGAATCTATGTTTCTAATAATACATGTAATTTCATAAAAGCAATGACATTTTTATGTCCATAAACACCAGCTGCTTCCCACCCCCTCCCTTGCAAAACCCGATGGTCTTAATAACTAATCTAAACATCTCAAAAAGTAAATGTAACAAATATTCCAGAAATATATATCCAGAGGTTTTTTTTCTTCATTTTTTAACATTTCCATAATCTGAGATAGAACCCGTCAAACCTTGGCACAGAGCCTATGCTTTTCCTAGCTATAATTTGTATTCATAGCACAAAACATGTATATTTGTTTTGACGGCAGCATTGTTTACAGCCTAATTTTGATAGAAGTACTTAGTTTTGACTTACCATGATGCAGTGATAGTAATAATAACATTATCCCTGAGTATACAACAGGAATCTCCATTGTTGTTTGTTTAGAACATTTTACGATATAATATACTGCAGGTATATATTGATACTGTTGTGTAAAATCAATAAAACACGAGGAATTCCGAACGGCCTCTCGAAGGTGATGAACTCCGGATAAATGTTTTATAGGTTTTGCTCTGATAAATCAAAGAATTGGCATTATTGAGACTCAAATACTCGATAAATTCAGATAACACCGATATTCATGATTTAAATGCGAAACGTCGAGACATAAATGCATCATGGAAAGTCGGTTAATTCATTCAATAAGAAACTTGACACTGAGATTTTGAAATGATAGTTTTGCTGAGTAATAGTTTGATTCCAGTCAGCTGTTTAAGCTGTTTTGCGATGATTGGTATCACATCATGCATGTCACAGCTATTCTGTTTTGATAATTAGTATTATTACTCTCGACCTTACACAATTAGAAAACATTAAAGAAAATTAATACATCGACTTTTTTATTTGTTATTGAATGTATTTCTGGTAGGGTACTAGCGGAAGGTAAATTATTAATCTGTGTATACAGAATTGGTATATTAATACATCGATATTTCTGTTCTTTCGTAGATTGTTTTAAGAAGCCAGAAGACAAAAAACGTTCAGCTCTATATCAACAATACACAGGCATGTCCTCGCTTCAAGACAACTTTTATTCTGCAAATACTGATCAGCAAAGACTAAAAATTTGATTAAATTTCGAAAATGTCAGACTCCTTTTTTTCCCATTTACCAGAGGAAGAGTGATGTTCTAATTGGAATATTGTGCGGTAAATATAAAGCTAGACCCTTTTTAAAACTAAGAGGGGGACAGTGTAACGTTCACGATGTAGAATTTCTCAAAATCACATGCATTTAATTTACCTGTTATTGGCCTTTTGAATGATTATATTGAGAAAGGTGTGGGTTTTTTTTTTTTTTTTTCGGAGTGTTGTTTTATTGAATTTGTTGACATACAGACTGACTCGTTTTAAAATAATTTATTACTATTTCATATTATAAACTAAGCACATTTGCGTTTCTCTTTGAACCACTTGGATGCAAAATCGTTGAATAATGTTCTTACATGTCTCTCTCTCTCTCTCTCTCTCTCTCTCTCTCTCTCTCTCTCTCTCTCTCTCTCTCTTGTACACAAGAAACATTTTCATTCCCCTTTATTCATTTGGATGCAAAATCGTTGAATGAGGTTTCAAATATAACTCTCTTTTTGATTGATTTTTTTAACCAAATGTACATTCACATGAAATAACACACAAGTATAGTATATATACATTCTTAGAATTTCCACAGGCAAGAATGATTCTTCGGAATACCTCGGAGATGTGTATTTTACAACGTTCACGTAGAGAAAGCTATGTTTTGTTGTATTATTTTAGATCATGGATCGATACAACATATATATATACATAGAAACCATTGAATGTTTCATGTGAGCCGAGCCTAAATAATGGATCTCCAGTATAAAGCGGAATAGCTGATATGATACGATAGCACTAAGCACTAAATGCATAGTTGACACGGAATTGCAATTTACACATGTCAGAACGAAATGAAGATCGCGGCAATAATTGATTAATCAATATACGCTAATATGTACCTGTGTTCATTTCACAAGTACGACAGCGTGCAAGGGCCAAATGAAAAATAGGATTATTTGCTCGAAGGAACAGCTGATTCGTTCGAACAATTTACTAATTCCGTACAATTCAGAAATTCGTTTGAACGAAGTAGTAAATTGTTAAGATGATTAAGTGAATCGTTTTTCGAATTAGTAAATCGTTCCATAGAAAAAGTAAATCGTTGAAACAAATTATTATTTATTTTTATTATTTGGCCCTTCCACGCTGTCATACGTGCAACTGATTCCTTATAAAGTGTATGAATGCGTCTTATATATAAGGTTGAAACTCAATAACACGTTTTAGGGTCAACATTCTTAAAAGTATTGGGTTATGTCTTTTCTTCTATTGATTATAAAATATTTTCACACAGTTATATTCAGGCTTGAGCTATAGAGTCTATATTTATTAATCTATTTATTATCCATTTATTTATTTATTGTTTGGAGTTTTGCTATTCGTTCAGAAAAACCTCCAATGCACGTGTATTGTGAGCTATAAAATATACTTACAATTACGATTCTATATCAATATTGACTTAAGTGATATCTATAGAAAAACCGGAAATGGCAGGTTTTGGTAATGACCGACTGAACTTACCCCGCCAATCAAACCGGAGATAGTTTTTTTTTTTTTTTTTAAATACAAGTTTTTCACATGCTCACTTTTTAACACAAATGCGGGAATAAAAAATAAAATCAGAATCGAAACCAGACAAAAATGATAAAATTTACGGAAACACGTTCCATTACCAAAAACATATGTATATCAAAGTTAATTTCAAAGTTACTAAATAAATATCCACAATAAAACCGGTTATGCTACGTTTTGATTGGTTGGTTAAAATGTTATTTAACGTCGAATCTACAATTTTTCAAAAATTCGCGAGAAGAGCTTGTTCTTATGTTAATTTCTAAGGAATGCTCTAATATCAAGTTCATGTTTGAGGAAGATTTGCGAGTTTGATGTGAAGATTATTATTCCGATTTATCCCAAATTGTTAAATAAAAATTGAAGATCTCACCTTGAAAGTTTTTGCTAAAGCCTTTTTCAGGATACTTCTTTGATAAATAATCCCCACTACGTTAGCTCAGTTGGTAGAGTGCTCGCTCCGTAAGTGGAAGGTCGTAGGTTCGAACCCCGGCCGGGTCTGACTGAAGAAATGAAAGTGGGTAGTGACTGTTCTTTCGCCAAGCACTCGGCATTACGAAATGAAAGTCACTGTTCCTTCGGATGGGAACTTAAAATAAACAAGGTCCCGTGTCATGGCAGGCATGGCACGATAAAGAACCCTGCTGTATAATGCCATCAGCGTAACGCACAGGCAAAATTCTGCACTTTCGCCTAAAGAGGACGACGTCTCGATATAAGTGAAACATTCTTGACTGGGACGTTAAACGCCATTACTCAACTCAACTCTTTGATAAATAACATATGAAAATAAATTGGAATATTTTCAGAATATAATTCTATTTATAAAGTTTATTCAAATTAAATTTATATTCTATTGGTTAAAATAGGCAAACATAAAGAAACAGCAAATAATATCAAATTTTATACTGTTATTGTAAAATTTTATTTAACATATAATATTTTCATTAAGAAAAAGCATTTTCAACAAAGATGTCATGTTTTAATTTGCTTCATATTGTTTTAATTATTAATATTTATCTCATAAAATACACAATACAATTTTTTTTTAGATATGTCAAGTTTTATGAGTAAGAAATTAATTTAAAATTATGACTTATTTGGAAACTCAACAAAAGGCGAAAAAAAAAGGAAATATTGTATATCGTTAACTAAAGTAGATATAGCTTCCTTAATTAATTATAAATGCATTTGATATAAATTCCATTTGTCAAAATAGCAAAATATCGCATTTTTGTTTGGATTGGGACAGGGATGTGGTTGGTATTTAGATTATACAGTATAGGTGTTGGTAAGGATTCTCATATTTATTTAATAATAATAATAATAATAATAATAATACACGTAATAATAATAATAATAATAACTTAACACGTGTATTCCAATATATTATGTATATGTATATATAGCTTGGTAACGTCCATCGAAATTATCATAATTATTCCATCCGATCGTCTAAAGTTGGTGTCTTAGTGTGTCTCATAAGTCATTTTTGGTCAGAAATAAATTTTATTATTAATCATTTATTTATGTTATTTATTATACGATTTGCCTATTTTAATGTATATATGACATCAAAAAAATTAATGAATGTCGTTGTTTTAATGTTGTTTAACGTCGCATCAGCATTTTAAGCTTTTCGCGACGCGAGCAAGATCGTCAATTGCTATTGATTAATGTGGGAATCATATGTGTATGGTATAATTACATACAGGTTTTGACCGCCTCTATGCTTCAGTGGTAGAACGTCCGCCTCGATAATATGCGGTTGGTTCGAACCCTGGTCAGGGTCGAAAAAAAGACTTTAAAATTGAGAAAACAGCTTCCTCCAAGATGTTCGGCAATGAGAGAACTAAGTATCGATTGGTTCACCTGGTGCAAGGAAAATGTGACTGGAGTTGTGGTATGCAGCATATTGACTCTGTGAGCTAGCGTCTTAACAAAGAATCGCCCCGAGTGCGTGCTGGTCATAATACACGTATACACTAACACATCTCAAGTACATACGAACTTGTTCGTCAATGAAAGGACATAATATCAATTGGTTCACCTGGTGCAAGGAAAATGTGACTGGAGTTGTGGTATGCAGCGTATTGACTCTGTGAGCTAGCGTCTTAACAAAGAATCGCCCCGAGTGCGTGCTGGTCGTAATACACGTATACATTAACAAATCTCAAGTACATACGAACTAGTTCTTAGATTAATTCTTACACATTTAAAATCTTGTTCTTGTCTTGAATAGCTGGAACATTACTGATGCGACGTTAAACAACTTGTCAACCAATCAACTTATAGGTTTATTTGATAAGTTTTTTTTAAATAACACATGTTTGTACGCTAAATGTCATCAATATACATGATTCATAATTAGTTATATAAGTATGTTTAAAGGTTTGTGCTCTAACTTTACACTTTAAGTTACTGAAAATAAACACAAGCAACATACGTTTTCTTATAAATACAAAGTAAGTATTGAGAACAAAGTTGACAAAGGCAAGTCATAAAAATCCGATTTTGACAATTTTTGTCAATTTGGTCATGTATAATGTCAGAGCTCCCCCCCTCTCTCTCTCTCTCTCTCTCTCTCTCTCTCTCTCTCTCTCTCTCTCTCTCTCTCAGAACATACAAGGTGTTACATATAAGATTGTAATACACAAACAAATTATGTTAACACGGTTTTAAGTAATGTTATATATGAAACATGTGATTAATTCGTTCTTATCACATTCTATATAACAATTTACACAAATTTTCCATATCCTGTTTGGTTTGTCACAGACTGAATTCATGGCTATTCTAGAACTTTGATATACTTGTACGGATATAAGTTGACTGATTGGACGTCAATGATATTGCGCTTATATCGAGACTGATTCAATTCCAACAAACCATTTCATCGAATGGATGAATAATGGCGAGTAACAAGGATTGGCGCCATTTGGCAATTGCAGACTTTGCTTGTAAGTACTTAGACGAATGTTACATTTACTGATAAATCAAAGGATTTTTAAGAAATCAATCGGTCAAACTTTTCGATTTTTTTTCAGCGAGCATTTCCACATTCAACAACAAAACAACAAAAGACCATCGGGTCGCTTCCTGAATGAGTCGACCACAAATCAATACTGGTCCTCTCGAAGAGGACAAAAAGGAACCAAATCCCGCCGTCCTTTACCAAGAAAAAGAACCCAAGTCCACAGCCCTATACCACAAAGAACCAAAGTCCGCACTATACGAACAGAATGTAAATGACGATCGGTGTTTTACTGAAGTTATAATATCTGACAATAGTAAGTAACTATAAGTCACCATAAGGGTGCGCTAGTACAATACATACTGGCACATCTCACGCATATGTAACCTCTCTCGGATTCTTATGAAGAATAAATCCCAACGTGTTATAAAATTTGATTCTATTTATTTAATTCTTTTACACATACTGCTATTAACAATGCCGGCGTTATTGCTAACGTAAACGTGAATTCTTCCACATATATTATATATATTATGACAAGCCTATATAGAATAAAAAATAAAACCAAATGTTGAGCTTTAAATACATGGATTTAAATCACCGAAAATTACCGTGAATATCGATTTAAACAATAACTGTTAAATAATTTTTTACATACCAGTAATGGTGTTGTTTCCCAAAAATATTTTATACATGTCATTTTACAATATTAAATCACTCCTACTTAGTTTTTTATATGTTTTTTTTACTAACGAAAGGACAACAGATACAACAGTACATAATAAATGGAAATGATTATAATTTAAACATTTTTAAATATCCAACATTGATACATAGCATTAAATGTAACATTATTATCAATGGTATGTTAGTTTTCTTTTTTTCATAAAAAAAAGGGAGAGAGAGAGAGAGAGAGAGAGAGAGAGAGAGAGAGAGAGAGAGAGAGAGAGAGAGAGAGAGAGAGAGAGAGAGAGAGAGATGACATATATCTCAATCATATGGTCTTCCACTCAGTTTGCTTACTTTACGAAAAGTAGTTTACCGTGATCCATGGCGATTGGATTTTTCGGTTATCTGAGTTGTACATTACAAAACCAGTATACATATATAATTTAAAATGCGCATCAAATCGAGTAATTTGCAGTGTAAATTTATGCTTAGTTGGGTCAAACTGCAAACTAAAATGACATAAGCCTACAGTGTTTTTGCTTATGGCAAACTGACTGGTATATGGCCAGCAGCTCTACAGGCATATGCTTGTGTATACTTGGGACAGACTGAATGCAAGTGGTAACCGTTATAATTAAGATCTTAATTGGTTATTTGGTATTTCGTTGTTTATTCGTTATATAATGTCTAATAAAAATCTGTCATGATTATTTTTAAATCATTATATTTTATTTAGATACGTCAGGTTAAGTTTTATTTAAAAGTTTATCATTAAATTTGTTTTTAAACCCTTAGAAAAACGATAAGTTGTATTAACCTGTTAACGGAGTCTGTATAAATGTCTGCATTTTGGCCACAGGCGCTTGTTTATTAGGGTCCAGGGATTTTATTTTTTTTTAAATATCGAAACAAGCGCCTGTGATTTTGGCTCAGGCTAATTCGAATTTATTAAATTGAACTGTTTACAGAACGTTTGTTTGTTTGTTTGTTTGTTTTGATTTTTTTTTAAAGACAAGGATTTTAAAATAAATTGTATCTAGGTTTGCAAACAAATACGGTATTTTTTATCTTCTTGATCTAAATCTGTACTAGCGACATCTATACCTTAGCATGCATAATAATATAAGCCTATCGGCAAAATTCCCCGATTTAAAAATAGACAATCATTGGCAGGGGAAAACCAGGTTTGTGAATATTAACCAATCAAAATGATGCACGCCGAAGTTTCCGTTTCACCCGGAACTAAGGTATCCTCAGCGAATGACACGTCAAGATAAGCAGTTCAATGAGATAAAAAGTTTAAATCACTTATCTATTAATGACAGATAGCTCGACGACTGAAGACCAGCTAAAGGAGGTCGTTTTACAAAAGGGAACGATAAAACCAGACAGTACCGAGTCGAAAAGGAAAATGGCGGCCGAGAGCAGACGAAAACTGATAGCATGTGCTCTGGGGATATTTGTTTGCTATTTTTACTATGGCATATTACAGGAATATATGTTAGTGGTATAATTTTTTATTCTTAATGGAATGGGGTTAATTCGCTTTCCTTATTGACAAAACGTATTATTTTCAATCACATTGGCGTTATGTTCTTCCGTTCCATATTGGATTTTGTAGATTTATATATTCAGTAGGTTTATTCTGAATTTTGCAGTAAGAAAATAAGAAAAATTATAAGCTTTTAAATTTTGTTTGAAAATAAGATACCATTGAATGGTAAATTTGCAAAGAGTAGAAAGATTTTTTATATAATTTCTAGGAGCCATATGGGTCTTGGATTTTGAGCTCATGAACACTGTCACAACACATGTTAGACTCTCTTGACTCTAAATGAGTCTTTTGGGAAGTCAAGGGTTCACACCCAAACTGGGTCTGACTTGAAAATTGGTAGTGACTGTTCTTTCATCAAGCATTTAGAAAAGAAAGTCACAGTGTTCTTAGGATGATGTCCCATGTCACAGCAGATGTGGCATGTTAAAGAACCCTCCCTACACATTGCCCTAAGTGCATTGCAAAGGTAAAAATTTCTGCCACTTCACCTATAGCTGGTAAAGTCTTGATATAAGTGAAATATCCTTGACTTGGACATAAAATCCTGTAAAATTAACCAATCTAAATGAGTATTTACATGTGACTGCATTAGTACCACTAACTCATTTAGACACATTTATATCAACCATGTATTGGAGCTATTGCTGAACCATAGTTATATTTTGTTATTTTTCAGAACAAAAGGAAAGTATGGAGAAGGTGATAAGAGTGAGAAATTTAAATACACACTAGCTCTTGTCTTCATACAGTGCATCATCAATGCCATAGCTTCAAAGTCAGGTATGTATAACAGGAGACAGGAAACACCTGAAAAAAACCAAAAAAACACTTCCTTGCTGAGAGCCTCAGTTCAGGATCAAACCCTAACCTTATGAGTGGTAGGTAAGCCCTCTACCACAAGTTTAAAAGATCTAGAAAGTATGGCGGTAAATAACTCTACTACTTCTGTCATATACAACACAACACCACATCTAGCTCAGCCCAACTACATTTGTTCAGATTGATAGCAAAATTTTGACAGGATGGAATTAGTCTCAATTCCCAATCGAAAACTAAGCAATGATCACCATTAATGAGTGTATTATAGTTAAAGAGATGCCTAGATGGAGAAAACCACACATAAAATAAATTCTTGTTATTTCATTTCTTTTCCTAAGAAATAATACACTTTAGAAATGCTGTAGTCTCTGTTCAGTTTTTACCCTCTTTACACAGAATTCAGTTCGTTTTATTTTTTTTTTAATTGGTTTTTGATAACTTGGTTGTTAACAAGAGCCCAGACATTTGTCTCTGAGCCTTGGGACCCAAAAAGGTGCAGTGGGTGTCTACTGGGAACAAATTTACTGATAGTTTACTATCAGAACATAATATATTGTAGCCCACCAGGCTTGATAGATGGCTGGGTAGCTCAGTCTATAAAGCGTCCCGTTAGTATTGGGAAGGTCCTGGGTTCGAGTCCTGGTGTGGCCATGGTATTTATCACCTTTCCTGTAACATTTGGCGGCCTGTCAAAACTTAGGAAGTGGCAGACCAACAGGTTGGTATCAGAGTAGAACCTGTTTGTTTCGATTCAGGGTAGTTGAATAAAAAAAATTAATAAATAAAAATTTAAAAAAAAAAAAAAGGAAGAGAGAAATGTAGTGAACCAGGCTTGATAGGTGTGGGTAGTTCTGGTGGTAGAGCATCCCGCTAGTATTGGTAAGGTCCCTGGTTTGATTTCTGGTTTGGCTGCAATTTTTTCCTTTCCATAACAATAGTTCATAATACATAAAAATAATCAGCAATATAATTTGATCAAAATTCTGATATGAAAAAAATTAATGTCACTGTAAGTTGTAAATAATAAGAAGAGTGGAAAAAAGTAATAAAAAAAGGATAGGACTTTACTTAACATTGAAGAAAACATTATAGAAATTAAATTTTTACATTTGAATTATACAAGTAAAATTACTTCATGTATAAGGTAGAATTATGTTTGTATTATAGTTTTTCTTTTGTAAAATTGTATAAATTTATTTTTTTAAAAATCTATTTTTGTTGCAGTAATGGTATTGTGGCATAAAGAAAGGGACACAACTCCAGTAAAGATGTATACATTATGTTCTTTGTCATACCTAGGTGCTATGTTAGCCAGTAATCATGCTTTACAACATGTCAGTTATCCAACACAGGTAAGAAAAGTTCTTGTATAGTGAAACATTGTTATTATTATTAGTCTTGTAGGTTATAGCTGGTTTTTGGTTGTAACAAAGTACAAAGTACTGCAAAACAACAAATTGTGTTTTTTCATCACAATGTTTTACCTTACCATTCATTTATTTGAACTATCACATCTGGACCTTATTTGATGGAGTTGTATTGCTCTTTCTATCATAACTCTGACTTGTTTCACTGAAATTCCAAGGATTGTTACAACCAAAACTTTAAATTGATATTAAAACACTAATAATAATTTTCTAAATATAAACCAGTAGTTGTTTTTACTAGTGTTTGTCATTTTATGGGAGTTTAAAAACTCAGTAATTCTCCTTCACAATCATCATTTATAAATGCATCCTAGTGGAATTCCACAGAGCTCCACAGAATACCTCATAGCGTTTGTGCGGGACTATTATTTCTATTGGCAAGGGAATCGCATAAAGTGACGTTTTCCCATAATAACGACTTTTTTCGGGAACATTTGACGTAAACATTATCCATTTCATTCCTCACAAACATAAAGAGGTATTGATCACTTGGTACGCTGGCGAGTTTCGTTATATCCTAATCTGACTAAATATGTTTGGACCAGATAACTCCACAATAAAATATGCTAGACATACATAAAATAATGGTTAAAGTTTGAAAATCTACAGACAAAACATTGGCATTTCTAGTTCAATTTAGTTCTTATTGCCAGCCTTTATGACTTAAGTTTTAAAATAAAATTTTTAAATAAACCATACTTTTATATTAAATGGTAGTGACATGATATATACTCCTGTCTGTAATTCTTATATGAAGTGCGGTAGAAAGTGGTGTCCCCGTCATAATATTTTTTTCACTCATATCAAGGCATAAGTTAAGAGATGGTAGAGAAAACCAGAGTGCCTTAAGAAAACCACCAATCTTTGCTGAGTGAATTAAAAACTTACTGTAGTTACTAAAATCTATCCATTGTGGGATTTAGCCCAAAGTGGCAGGAGTCACTGTGATCTGTAAGTTAGTGTTAAAGATCACTTGGTGACCGAGGCTTTATTTTTTGTTGTTTCTTATTTTAAATTTCTTAGCAACAATTCTAGTATCAGTGATTTTTTTGGCTTAATTTGGGACCGAAATTGGGCCCCATTCCTAATCACAAAAAGACTAGAAATTTCCCAAATTTGGACCATAAATTCCCAATCATTGAAATTTTTAGTTTTTGGTATTCGGATCAATGTCTAAAAATAGTTACAAATAAAAATTACCCCCTTGTTATATTAAATGAAGTCGAAAATATTATTTACAGATTCAAAAATAAAATGCCAAAAAAAAATCTTGCTGTAAATTGTCATGAAAGAGAAAATAAATACATTATGATTGTAAATGCAATTTGTATTTGAGTATAATTTATTATTTCATACACATCATTGTTGTGAATTTTTTTTTTTTTTTTTTTTTTGGGGGGGGGGGGGGGGGGGGGGGGGGGGTGGGGATGGGGGTATTTTTACAACATAAAAATTTTCCAATTTGTCCCACAATGATGCGAAAATTCCCAATTGCACAGGCCCTGGTCCCATTCCCAAAAATGGTTAAAAAAAAAACACTGAGTATTCAGAAAAAAATGTTGCCAAGAAAAAAAAGATTGATTTAACCGGTAGGTTTATGCCATAATATATTTGTTGTAAAAACCAATCACAACTTCTTGACCAGTTTGTTTCCAAGCTTTTCTGAAAGAAGAAGAAGAAGAAGATTTGGTTGAATAAAAACATGTAAAATAAAAAAAACTTTTTTGTTTCAGGTTTTAGGTAAATCAGCTAAGCCTATTCCTGTGATGATACTAGGTATTATACTAGCCAGGAAGCGGTATCCAGCGGCTAAATTTTTGTTTGTGTTAATGATAGTATTAGGTGTAGCCATGTTTTTATATAAAGATAAAGTCCCTTCTAAAGGGAAATCAGAAGATTCTCCTCTGATTGGAATGGGAGAAATTTTACTGGTGAGTATATCTTGTACATAATAATTCAGAGTTGAGCAGAGTGTGCAAAATTACTGCGGGCCTGATGGCCTGACGCTGTTAACTTTCTGCTTGGGTCATTAACTTCATAGAGTTCAAACTCTGGTTGGCTCTTTCATTTAACCAGTGGTTCTCCAATAGCAGGCGCAAGTTACCCCAAGATGCCTTAATTTGTGGTAGTTTGTTTTAGTATAATAAGAAATCTACATCATTGAATAATACTATACACTATATATATAGCTAGTACAACAGACAACAGACAATATAGCAAAGACACAACAATACATACAGTATGTATAATTAATATGAGGTTTAATTGGCAAAATTAAAGAGACACACAAACTTCTAATTTCAGGGCCATCAGCTTTTCATTTGAGCTACCAACTTTTTAAAGTTAAAAGCCCTGTTGACCATTATGTCTTTCTAGTCAATTTCATACACTGGTTGAGCAATGGTATTTTATGGTTAAGTCCATTTTCTTTCACATGTATCCAAGCTGTCAGTTCTTTGATGGTGGAGGAACAGTAGTACCCAGAAACAAAACTACTGACCTTTGACACATGAACTGACAAACATTCTCACACTAGAATCTATTTAATTGGAATCTGAACCTAAGCGCTGTGATCTGTAAGTGTGCCTTCAAGACTATATATAGCTACTTGTCTAGCAATATTGATTCAAAGCATGATATTGCAGGTACATGTAGTTATAATGCATTGTACAGCATATATTAAGCGATAAACAGTACATTGAATGATCCACTTTAGGTAACCCATTTCCAGTGCCTGGATCATGATGACCTTACTTACACTACTTCTGCAGGAAACTGAAAAAAGTCATTGTGACTCAGTGCATACAATTGTAACGTTGGATTTTAAATAAGGAGAAGGCAGTTCAAGCATGCAAAAAAATTACTATAGGTTAGTTAGAGAACAAGTAGTACTATATGACTAAGTAGTACATGTAGTACTTTATGACTAAGTTCTCTCATTTTTTCACTACCTATCCAGAAATTTGCTAGTTTTATAATCATTAAAAGTGTTTCTATAAAGTATTTTTTGTTTGATGTTTCCTTTCTTTTTGTATTCATCATCATCATCATCATCATCATCATCATGTTAAGATTATCCAGGCCTTTGATTATTCCTTATACAAGAGTGAGACCTGGCTTTCCAGTCAAAAACAAAGTCTCCCCTCCATGCTTGGTGATCCAGTGGGTTTGTATATCCCATTCATAGAGACTTGTGGTCCTGTTTCCCTAGGTCATCCAAGGTCATTCTGGTCTACCAGGGGCTTGATGAGCAGTGACATTCATTGTATTGATCTTTGATATGCATCCTGTACTCTGCTCTTTGTGGCCAAACCATCTCAGCCTTCCTTGTCCTCCAGTATTGCTATTCTTATTTTGTATTCTGTTTGAGGCCATTCTACCAGTGAAACTCACTATATTGAAATTTAGGTGATAGGGATAGTAATGTAGATTTACATCCCATTCTGGAATAATAAGGTCTGGGATTGTGGTAAATCATACATTTAGATTTAACCACAGATCTTTGTTTAGTAAACTGGCAAACATTGTCACACTGTGTTCTGTCAGAATGAGATTCAAACCTAAGCAGTTAGAGGCACCTCAAAATTAAGACCCCTTTAGGGTAAAAAAAACCCAAAAAAACCCAAGTTGACTGCAACTTTAATTATTTATTTGCATTAGAAGAAATGCAAATATTATTTATTTGTTTTGTTTATGTTGTAGTTGGTGTCACTAACATTAGATGGTTTGACTGGTGTCACGCAGGAGAGAATGAGAAGTGAAAGTAAGACTGGACCATATAATATGATGTTTAATGTCAACCTCTGGTCTATATTATGGCTTGCTATAGGTAAGTTTTGTGCCTCATAAGTCAAAGCTGAGAGTAATTTTAAATTTTATGTATTTTTATTTTATTCATGATGCTCAATATTATTTTGAATTACAAGTGACATGGAAATAAAACTACTTACTGGTACTAGTAAAAACTTGATATAAATTAATTTTTCTCACTATTGAATGATATTTTTTGTTGTTTGTTTTGTGTAAAGTTGTAACCATGGAACCTGAAACCAAGAAATAACCTATTGAATATTCCATTTTGTTTTTCTGTGAGAACCACATACTGACATTAGCATAAATTTTAAGACTTATCTTTTTTATAAATAAACAATTCATCAATTGATTAACTTATTTGTTTAACAATAACAAACTCCACTTAATTTTGAAATTAATGATTTTCAATGAAGATATGAAAGAAAAGAAATACGCTTATAATACAGCTTATTCAAATTTTGATATGCAAGAGGCATAATGGATAGCACTAATGTATATAAACAATTCAACCTTGGTTGAATATCCACTGCTGTATGTGTCAGCTGCTTTATGGATTTTTCTTTGAATTCTCAAACATTTTTCCCACACTTATGCCCCAAAAGTCAACAAACTGGATTTAATATAATTTTAATAACTTTTTTTTTTTCAAATCTTTACAAGACAAATAAAGGACAGTTCACTCATATTTGGAAAATCCACTATTGATAAAATAATACATTTCAGAAATTGGGTGAAAGAGGTATTTTCAGCTCAAAAGTTCAGCTGTTTTTGTTGTACTTCCATTTTATTTTGGAACATAAATTTTTATGTCTGCGTATCAGCAGACATCTTGTTGTTACTCACAATCTTTATTATTATTATTATTCCTCCTCGTTTCTGACAGATTTTTTTCAGAGACATCTCCTCTTACGTTTCTTATCCAGTCAGGTTGAAATTTTGTCAACTGGTAGGGATTGACCATAGGGCGGTTGCTTCCTCACTGTTTTTCGGAATTCAGAAGGACTTTGTAGAAATCCGATTAAAACCATGGAATTTCAGAGAGTTCTTTTTTTCTTGGAATTTCCTACACTATAAGGAGCTGATACGCAGACATGTACTTGCTTGCAAGTATACATTCAAGTTAAAGCTGCATTAAGTTTCCCAAAGAAAAAATTGAAACGGTGCTTATCTTATTAATGATGTTCCTAGTGAACAATGCTACATTTGGTTCAACGATAAAAGCTCGAATAAATACAGAAATTATAGTATTTACCCAGCGAGATGCAGCATTTGGGATCTAATATTAGAACACGGTTACGTCATCAAAACGCGGGTCATTTAAACACAACTTTCAGAACAGTGAAATACGATAAATTAAACACAGAACTTCTTTGAATTTGTCATTTGTGACTTAGTAAGGGGTACATAACACCATTTCAAATACATCTGGATATTAATGAAGGACAATTAATGCAATCTGTCATGTTTCACCTTTTCCGTACATCCGTGCGCATGCTCCAAGCTTATAATTACCATCGTAAAACACTGACCAATGGTCAGAGGATTCCGTTTATTTACAGCTAAAAGAAATAAAGTTTTAGAAAATGAATGTCACGGATTGTGGTTAGAAGATATCTATTTTTAAAAAAATATATTTTTAGAAAATTTAAAAAAAAATCAGAAAATTGAAAAACTTAATGCAGCTTTAAAAGTTTAATATTATATATATTCCAGGTTTAGTTGTAACTGGAGAAGGTGTAGTTCCGTTTTATTTTGGAACATGAATTATTTATACTTTGATATTATATATATTCCAGGTTTAGTTGTAACTGGAGAAGGTGTAGCATTTTTAGGTTTTGTACAGAGACATCCGTCTGTTTTATTCCACATGGTTACATTTGGTATTGCCAGTGCTCTAGGACAGGTAAGATTGTATTTTTAGTTATTTTTATCAATTATAATTATAAGTCACTCATTGACCCTTATCTTTACTAATTAGGCATCTCATTTACATACAAGTAATTTGGTTTCTATGTAAAAAAAAAATATCCAGCTGACGACCACATCTATAATTTGTATTACTGTTATAAAATTTTCTATAACCTCAGTTAGATGGCATATTTTTGCACATATACTGCTGGGTGTCAGTTAGTAAAGTGCAGAGCCGCATTGGCTAAACTCAGGCCCTAGAATTCCAAGAAGCCTAAAAGCTGCGAGTTCAACTCACTTTAACGGCATGCAAAAAGATTCTATAGTTTGTTACAATATATTATATACATATAAAACAATACACAGGTACATTTATGTTGATAGGGGCATCTTTTACTGAACATTCTAAAGCATCCACTTTTAGATTACAATTCCTCTTGGCATTTAGACTATAATTCCATTCCAGGCAGATCCTAGTGTGAGAATGTTTGTTACCACTTGTGAAAGAGTGTTTGTTTTTCCTAGGTACTCAGGTTTTCTCCACTATCCCTGATCTCATGATATCAATATTAGTAAAAGAATTTTGACATATCCATTTACCCACCATCATTTTATGTCCAAGTTCAATTAATGTCAGTTGAAAATTGATGGACATATCGTATCTTTTTCTAATCTTCTTCTTTTTTTTTTCCAAACCTGTCAAGCTCCATATTTTTAATCAGCTTTTCACTTTTGTTTTTCAGATGTTCATTTTTGTCACAGTTACTTCATTTGGACCTTTAACATGTTCAATTGTTACAACCACTAGGAAATTTTTCACTATTCTTGGATCTGTGATATTATTTCAAAATCCCATGAACAACAGACAATGGGTTGGTACTGTGCTAGTATTTACGGGACTAAGCTTGGACAGTGCTTATGGAAAAGAGAAGAAAAACAGATGAAAATAGTGTTGTTTTAGTATTTGAAAATGATCAAATTTCATGGTATTGGTGATAGGTTTATTTTCTACACAAGGGCGTTTATGATTGGGACTAGTGAACATTAAGACATGTTGGTCAAAATAGAATTCAAACTTTGATACATTCTTGATGTTTATACAAATACAATGTTACATGGTTATACAGTGATTCTGTGTGAAGAGTATCTGAGTGAAGTGAAATTCTGTATTTGATTGATTTTTTTTTTTTTTTAGTTGTTAATTCTAGTTGTACATGTAATTGAAAGTCTTATTTGGCATCCTTTGTGATGACATTTATTTTCATGTTGTTAATAGAGTGAGTTTTTTTCTAAAAAATCTCAAACCCATTTTCCTTGAATATTTGAGATATATGGCTTTTTTTTTTTTTTTTTTTTTTTTTTTTTTTTTTGTAAACAAAGTCCATGTCCAGTGCAATCAAAATCATCAGATTAGAAAATGTTATTTTAAGCAAATTTCACTGTAATTTCTTTTTTAAAGGAGGGAAAAGTTTATAATATTACAAAAAAAAAAAAAAAAAAAAAAAAAACACCTTATCACAGTCCCGTATTGTACTGTTGTTATTTATTTTTTAAGATATCATTGAAAATGTTAACAAAAATTGAAATTTCACATTTTGTTTGTTTTGTGATTTGTCATCAGTTTTGTCAAAAATTAATTGTTAAATGTTATAATTTTAACAGCTACTCAGGTAATTCATTTAGCTTATATTTAAGCAATGAAATTTAATTGTAGTTTTTTAAGCATGAATTGTTAAAATATTTGAATTATTTTTCAATAATCATGATTGCTATAGCTATTTCAGACAAACTGAATAACATGTTTTAGCACATAATGTTTAGTTTGCCTGACAAAGCTATGGCAGTTTTGGGACTATAATTACCATATTTCAATCGTTCAATGTTTCTGTTTATATTTACAGTTAAATCAGTCCTAAATCACATGATTGCATTGTTTTAAAAATCCAATATCAGCTTTAATATCAACATCACAATTCAGGCTTTTCCTGCAATCTGCGATCCTGTCAGCACATGGAGCATTGTCTCTATGAAGTTGCAAAGTATAGTTGACGTCAAATACTTTATTGAAACAAAAATATTGTGATGTTAAATATAAGATAGATGATGTAGAAAATGTGAAGTAGATATGAGTAATGGTTGGTAATTATTGACTAACATGCTTGACACAATAAATTTTTTACCAATGATCCAATTACAATTAAATTTCATTGCTGATATTTACAATCCCATCAATATTTTGCTTGATGTAGTGAATTAGTTTTTATAATATAACTTATAAGTTTATATTAAAATGTTAACATGTATTGTTGTTTGCACATACACATAGTCTGTGTGTAAAAAAAAACAACTAGGTGAATTTAAACTTAATGTTATATCAAAACATAAAATTTTTTGAAACTTTGAGGGAACAGGAAGAGTGTTTCATAAAGCCATCAGTTTTTCTAAAATATACATTATACCATTTTTAAGATCACTAGTATATTGAAATAAAAATTATTCCATTATAAATATGGAAAATTGAATCAATTATAAACTTAGATTTTAATTAGAATCCCTGCTTTGAGTGGGGCCTTGGTGGCTGAGTGGTCTAAAGTGCGCTTACAGATCACAGCGACTTTCACTGCCTGGATTTGAATGCCACTTGGGACAGATCCTCGTATGAGAAAGTTTGTCAGTTTGCTTGCCAAAGGTCAGTGGTTTTCTCTGGGCACTCCGGTTTTCTCCACCATCCCAGAACTGACCGTCTTGAAATAAGTGAAAGAATTTTGACTGGGGCGTAAAACAGCATTACTCCACTCCACTCCACTTCACTCCACTCCACTCCACTCCACTTCACTCTGCTTTGACCTTATGGTTTTAGATTAAGGGCAAAAGTCAAGACATGTTGATCACAGTGATCCAACTAAACTATACTCCATGAAAAAAAAAATAAAATTCAAACAGTTATTAATAAAAATTCCATCAACATGATCAAGATAAAAAATAAATATTATGATTTATATTTTTCTTTTTGTTGAAAAAAATGGATAAGTGTTGCTTATTGATGATTGATTATTTAAAAGAACTGATAATTAATTATGAAATTGCAACCATTATCAAACTTTACTAACATGGTAGACGAGTCCTGATGTCCCAATTTGCCCCTCTCAGGGAAGTAGGCATAAGTCTCAAATATATAACACAAATACCTGTTTAATTCTGATTTGTCATATACATGTATGCACATTTCAGAAATTCATTCCTCATCAGTGACACTGTAAAATTTTTATGTGCCATATGTGCACATTTCTCAAATTGCATCTCAATTAAGAGTCTAGATTTTAAGCTACTAAAACATATTGATTACTAGAATCTGAAATTTATTTATCTTGATTTATCTATTATCTGTAACCCTTGTTAGCCTGTTTTAGCTTTGTGATTATTTTGGTTGTGTTTTGGCCATTTCACTAGATCCTTTATAATGGTATGATCTGTAATGGTTGATTTGGATTGTACCACTGGTTGTTTTGGGGTAAGGCAAATTTAATTTTGTTACTTCATCATCTTTCATAGTTTTTGTAAATATGCTGAGTAGGCACATGCGAGTGTTGTCATAAGAAAAAAGGGAAAACACACACACACACACACACACACACACACACACACACATTTGATAAAAATCTCATTGAATCTCTGTAGACATGGTTATAGACAGGTTCACTTGCATATCAGATGTTGCCCTATGTCATTTAGGTGGAATATACATGTATGTAATAGCAGTATTCCATACTGCTAACATAAATTTATGTTTTCTTGTTAAAATCCACATTGATTTATAAAATTTGTTGTGTAATTTCTTTCCACATTGTGTGTGACACAGAGGCATTTATTACATGGTTCATACAATAATGAACCCTGATGATGGGTTAAACATTCGATTGAGATATTGTAGAACTTGTTTAGCTACCAACAATTGTTCATGTTAAGTGTAGTATTATAGAACAATTATATGATTTTGAGGGAAGTCTCAAAGATGTTTTATTTGTTACAGAACCGATGCATTGAGCATTTGTACATTTTAATGGAAACTTTATTTTAACAACATTAGTCACATTTGTACATGCACTTGCATTAAAAATACAGAATGATTTTATTCAAACTATGTTCCCATTAATACCAGTAATGTAAGTTATTGATACATGGTACATATATTGTGAAATCATTCATTCTTGTGGTGTCCCAATTTTCATTGCATTTGTGGATACAGTAAACTGGATTTTTTATCAAAAAGAAACCAATTCCCCATATTAGTAGTTTTTTGGTAGCAAATTTATTTTGATTAAAATATTTATTGACATGGAAGTTTATTGGTTGCTTGTAACTTTGTAACTAGATGTCATTGTTAAAAAGTTACATATAGGGAAGGGGGGTATGTGTGACTTGATTTATAGATTCTTTATGACTACTCTCCTCATTTTTTGAAAAAAATCCATCCTCATTTCATTTTTATATATTTTTGTTCTCTTAAATTTTTTATTGAATTTTTTTTTTATTCAAAATATGCAAAAGTATTCAAAAACATTTCACATTAATGTATTTAATATTCTTTATAATGCTATACGTCCTCAGAATTACTGTCTTTCTATTTTATTGTAACTTTCATACTTATTTTTATTTTAAAGATTATTGGGTTTTAACAAGGTGATTTTTTTTTTGCCCTGTACTTTCCTAATAAATGCTGCCCTGATCTAAATAAAGGCAGAAAAGTGTACTAGAATCAGTTTGTAACTGTTTGCTCTCAATCTATTTGTTGTGTTATGTTTTAAACATTTTGATCATTTTTCAACTGATTTGAACCAAAAGTTCCGCCATTTACTGCCAGGCCAAATATGGAATAATGTTCTAAGATTTTAAAATCGTAAAAATTTGTTTTTTTCAAAAGGCATGATAATTATAATTCATAGTTGATATAAACTATTTTCATTGTGCATTTAATCCCCAGTGTGTTTTAGAAATCTTCATAAATTCTGTAAAAAAAAAAACAACATTTTCATGTACATTTATATTGGTGCAGTATTAAAATATAATCTGAACATTCCAAGATTTTTGGAGAAATAGTGAGAATATATATTTGTTATGTAAATTAGTAGAGAAAAATCATGTGGACCATGTGGTGGTACCTCACAATGCATGTGCCAGACAATTATTTCTTGTAAAAAGTTTATTTTTCTCAGAATTTTCAACTTTCCACATTGTTCTGCACAAATGTTAAGAGGTATTGATTATGTGGTACACAGGTGAGTGCCATCAATTTATTTTTGCATTGTATAATGTACGTTACCGTAGTTACATTGTAATCAATTATTATTACATTTACACAACACCACCGATTTCCAGTGGTTGATTCTGGACAATCACAATCAATTTGACATTATTATTTATATATGAGCACAAAAACAATACTACGCACTCTAGAAATTTTCCTCTTTAGTCTCAGCAATCATAGGTGTAAAGAAAAATAGACTCATAATGTTTAAATAATAGACAAGAAAACTAAAGTAATAAGTTTTCAATGTCCACATTTTTCTTACTTTTGCAAGAACATTTTGATGGACTTTAAATGATTTAAAATTATCTCCAGTTTATCTATAAAAGATAGTAAATATTGTATACGCACCCACCTCTGTATCTGATTGCCACTTGTTCACAGACTTGTTTATCCAAAAGCTTGTTTATAGATCAACTGTTTGATTTTTGATTATATGTGCATGTCTGTCTCATCTATGTTGACTCTGTTTTTTCACCTTATTTATTGCAGTTTAAAAAACTTGGTATAATTTGTATAATTTTTAAAAAGCTTGAAGGTTAAAAACACAAAGTCAACTGTTAAAAATTATGTCACTTCTCTTTTTTGCTTTTTTTTGTCAGCACTTGTTGACAACTCTTGTAGATAAAGCTGTGTTTTTCAGTTTTTCAGTTTGTTCATGACCATTATTTGTTCAACAGAATGTCATGCCCCTGTCACCAATAATCAAGGCTGTCTATCCATTTGTCTGGCTGAATAGGTATGCATGGCTTGTCCAGGTATCTACTCTTTCGAGTCTATAGTTACAGCATTTATATTAAGAAGAGTGTTTAAATACATAAAAGAGGTGTGATGGACCAAAAGATTTAGAATTTTTAAGTCTCCCACCACGAAAGTGGGGGACCCTTTTTGTTTTTGTACCGTTTTATTGATTTTTCTGCCCAAATTTTGTCCGACACTTCTCTCTTGAAACTTTCTGCAGATAAATAGCATCACCTAAAGGTGTGTTAACAACACTTTTTGGCAATTCACAAACAAGAGCTATATTTATCGAGTTTTGTACTTGGGTCATTTTTAGACAAGACAGAGGTTGATGACTTGTCTTGCTATCTTCTACGGTTTTTGAGCACCTACACATGGGGGTTTTAGGCACATACAGTTTATATTATTTTTCTTAAAATTCAAAATTCTCCTTCACTTGGTTAATATCTAAATAAAGCAAGCCATGTAATCTTGACTGGTAGGAAGTGAAACTCAAGTCGCTGAACTTTGATAAACTGAGACAACACTTCCAATAGTACTTAAATTTGTTTTGATTATTCCTATGTTTTGCAGTACAACATTTGTTTGTGTAATAACAGTGTTAAATGGTTCCTCACAAGGGGCCATAATCATGTGATTGTAAGGACGTATTTTATGAGACTTTGAGAGTTATGGTTAATTGTTGTGTAATATATGGATTAGAATAAAAGTGTTAAAAGGTTATGACTGTAGTTTTTTGTTTTATTGTATTTAATATGAATTTGACATGATACTTCACTGCTGACAGATATCCCTGAATAGACAAATAGCCTTCCCCAAAACCCACGACCTCTTATTATGGAGGGAGCATTCTACCAACTGAGCTACCGCAGTGGTCTCTCTTAAACCAAAGAATGATAGTCTAGACTTAATGCGAACAATAAATAAATAAATAAATAAATAAGTATGTAAACCAAAAGCATATAATGAAAGCATAGAAAGCATAAACCAAGTGATCTTGAACTCGAGGCATAAACCAGGTTACGTGTTAAAAGACTACCGAGTCTTAACGACAATGCTATTTTCTAAGGCACATAATATCTACTGGGACAAAACCATCGTAAACCTAAGAAAAATAATCACATTTAAAGGCTTTTATGATCAAAATGTATAAAACGACCCAAATGTATATCCATTGAGACTAAATGGTTATAACTTAGGGCAACAAAGTGATGGCGTATGAGACAAAGCAACCGTGAACCTTTGGCACAGAATTGAAGCCTACTGAATATAAGCCAAATAAACTTCAAGCAAAACACGGAAGTCCAGAAAGATCTGACTTCTCTAAAAGTTGTGCACAGAATGGAAGTCTCCTGACACCAAGCGACCATAGGTCTCAGGCAAAGAATAAAATTCTACTAAAAATGCAAAACAGAGAACACTGAGTAGACTGTTATAGAAATAAATCACCAAAAAAACTAGGTCACAGGATTGAAATTCATCGAGACCGTTAATGTAGAGCATAAAATAAAAAATCTGTCAAAATCAAGCGACCATAAACATAGCGCATAAAATTGAAATTTTTTGAAACCATAACTATAGTAAAAATATATATATTAGATCAAACGATCATAAGTCTAGAATACAGAAAAGTAGTCATAAAAAAAAACAACAAACATAAACCTATGGAAACAATGGAGTATTAGTGAGAGACCAAACGGTCAATAATGTAGGATATAGAATGTAAGTAAATCGAAACCAACCGACCATAACCTACAACAGAGACTAACGTAGACTATTGACAAACCACAGATGACAAGACTACTATCACCAAACGACTTTAGCCTTCGACAAAGTCTGGCAGGTTATTGTCACCAAACGACCATAGACGAGAGGATATTGAGACCAAACGACCATAGCTTACGGCAGAGAATGATGGGCTGTTGACACCAAACGACCACAGACGATAGAGGTTCTCAGGCTATACGACCACAGACGATAGAGGCTTGCAGGCTATTGACAACAGACGACCATAGATGACATGCTATTGGCAACAAACGACCATACATGGAAGGCTATTGATACCAAACGACTATAGATGGAAGGCTATTGATACCAAACGATCATAGAGGCAAGCTATTGACACCAAACGACTATAGATGGAAGGCTATTGACACCAAACTACAATAATCAATGGCAGAGAATAGTAGGCTATTGACACCTAACGATGGAAGGCTGTTTATACCAAACGACCCAAGACACGCTATTGACAACAAACGACCATAGATGGAAGGCTGTTGATACCAAACGATCATAATCTACAGCAGGCAATGGTAGGCTATCGAGTTCCATCTTTTATTTTTTTCTTTTTGGTTTGTAATTTCCACTTTTTCCTAAATGGTATATTTCGAATTTTACAACATTAAAAAAATAATTAGATATTTATCGTTTCACTTTGATTCATTTTCATCGATTAAGAGTAATTGAATACAACAGGTGTCAAGTTGTTGTTCGAATATATAGGCATACATGTGACATGGTCATAGCAACAAAACTATTTAAAATGCAAATCATGAATTGAACATATGGTCACAATAAAAAAACTATTAAGTCAAATGCAAATCTGAACATATAAAAATCTAATGGCCTGGGAGAAAGAGGGGATTTTAATGACCACTATTCTATAACAAGGCGAGAGAAAATTGAAAATATTTGAAGCACAAAGCATATTTGAGTAAGAAATAACAAGAAGCTCATAAGATAAAAGTCAGTCGGGGGACTATAAACTTCTACAGAGTGATGCCATTTTGATGTTAATTAAAAAACCATGAACAATTTAAAATAAGTAATTTTATATAGGTTGTTCACAAGTTTGTCAGTACTTTTCTAGAATGGGAAAGAGCTGTTAATTATAATCATTTTTACAGTGTTGAGTTATCTGAATAACATTTTTTGTAAAAGTTGTTGTTATCGAATATGCTTGGATTACATTTTTTGATATTAACTTTACGTTTTATTGTTTCAAAAGGAAAAACGTATGTAACTTAAATTGTTATCTTAATTTAATTCTGTCATGGCTCTGCTGCATACAGATTTTTGATTTTCCAAATCGGAGGTTTGTTTGATATCTTAATTCACACACACACACACACACACACACACACACACACACACACACACACACACATCTATCTATCTATCTATCTATCTATCTATCTATCTATCTATCTATCTATCTATCCTTCTATCCATCAACATCTCTTAGGTAGTTTTTTGTTGGATAACGAAAGCTCACTAAGTCGTCTAGTTGGTGTTTAAGCCAGTCTTAAGTTGGTGTTTAAGCCATTCGTTGAGTTGTTGTTAAGCCAGTCGTTCAGTTGATGTTTAAGCAAGTCGTTGAATTTGTGTTTTAGGCAGTCGTGAGTTGGTGTTTAGGCCAGTCTTTGAATTTGTGTTTTAGGCAGGCGTTGAGTTGTTGTTTAAGCTATTCGTTTTTAACAATTAGTGTAAAAGCCAGTCTTTGAGTTTGTGTTTTAGGCAGGCGTTGAGTTGATGTTTAAGCCATTCGTTGAGTTGGTGTTTAAGCTAGTCATTGAGTTTGTTTTAGGCAGTCGTTGAGTTTGTGTTTTAGGCAGTCGTTGAGTTGGTGTTAAAGCCAGTTGTTGAGTTTGTTGTTTAAGCCGGTCGTTGAGTTGGTGTTTAAGCCAGTCTTGAGTTTGTGTTTTAGGCAGTCGTTAAGTTGGTGTTTAAGCCATTCGTTGAGTTGGTATTTAAACTAGTTGTTGTGTTGGTGTTTAAGCCAGTGGTTGAGCTGGTGTTTAATCCATTCGTTAAGTTGGCATTTAAGCCAGTCGTTGAGTTGGTGTTTAAGCCAGTCGTTGAGTTGGTGTTTAAACTAGTTGTTGAGTTGGTGTTTAAGTCAGTCGTTGAGTTGGTGTTTAAGCCAGTCGTTGAGTTGGTGTTTGAACTAGTTGTTGAGTTGGTGTTTAAGTCAGTCGTTTAGTTGATGTTTAAGCTAGTAGTTGAGTTGATGTTTAAATTAGTCTTTGAGTTGGTGTTTAAGCAAGTTGTTGAGTTTGTGTTAAAGCCAGTCGTTGAGATGGTGGTTAAGCCAGTCGTTAAGATTGTGTTTAAGCCAATTGTTGAACTGGTGTTTGACCCTGTCGTTAAGTTGGCATTTAAGCCAGTCGTTGAGTTGGTGTTTAAGCCAGTCGTTGAGTTTATGTTTAAACTAGTTGTGAGTTGTTGTTTAAGTCAGTCCTTGAGTTGGTGTTTAAGCCAGTCGTTGAGTTTGTGTTAAAGCAAGTCGTTGAGGTGGTATTTAAGCCAGTCGTTGAGTTGGTGTTTAAGCCAGTCGTTAAGTTTGCGTTTAAGCCAGTCGTTTAGATGGTGTTGAAGCTAGTCGTTGAGTTGCTGTTAAAGCCAGTTGTGAGTTTCGGTTTAAACTAGTTGTTGAGTTGGTTTTTTAGCCAGTCGTTGAGTTGTTGTTTAAACTAGCTGTTGAATTTGTTTTTAGGTAGTTGTTGAGTTGGTGTTTTAGCCAGTCGTTGAGTTTGTGTTTTAGGCAGTCGTGGAGTTGGTGTTTAAGTCTGTCGTTGAGTTGGTGTTTAAGTCTGTCGTTGAGTTGGTGTTTAAGCCAGTCGTTGAGTTGTTGTTTAAGCAAGTTGTTGACGATATAAGAGACACAATCAATACTCTCCGGACACACTTTCTACTACAAACTTCTAAAATGCAAATGTTGTTATCTTTAAACCTCACCGATTTATTATTCACGAAGATTTGTAGATAAGAAACAGGTTAAGAAATGGGAACTTTGCAATCCAAAATTCCAGTACGACCTTTGAGATGATAACAATAGAGAACGTTAAACAATCTAGTTAATTCTACGTTTCTGATTTCAGATATTATACATTTCAGCAACATTTTGGATAAATCAGCCTTTCGATGTTTTGTTATAATACATTTCAGCAACATTCAGGTTAATTCGACGTTTCTGATTTTCAGATATTATTCATTTCAGCAACATTCAGGATAAGCCGGCCATTTTGATTTTTTAGTTATAATGCATTTCAGCAACATGCTTTTGGTTGCTGTATTTGTCCTGGCGTGTTTGGCGTCTTCACATGGAGCTGATATGCCAATAACAATAAAACAAGAATGGAATGGAGGATTCACGGGTGTATTCAATGTGGCCCCAGATCATAATTATCATGGGTGGTGTGCTCATATAGTGTTTGATAGACCACTGAACACAATTGAGGTATAAGCTTATATATTTTCATTTATTTTCGTGGTATTCCATATGCCTTGTGAAATTCCCATAGCTGCAAGCTTGAGAGCTGTTGCCTTCATCATTGACAATGAACGCCAAAAACTTTGTCACTCCGTGTTTGAAAACATATAAAATGCAATATACAACCCGGAACTACATAACCATAGGTAAACAAACATGGCTATCAAGTCACTTTTGTTAATATTCGAGAAAAGCTTGAAAAACGCATTTACGAAATTTTACAAAGTAAAATCAAAGAAATTAATCAAATAATATTTTGATAACATATATATAGGCACCTGGCTGATATTCACCGTAATACTGACACTGTGAGAGACAAAAAATCAAATGGTGTTTTGATGGCGTGTTGAAAGAACAACAGATCTGTCAAAACCATCAAACCACAAAAAAATTCTTGAACAATCGGATCTTTAAAAAGAATTTCTTCCTACCTTGGCAAAGCTACTATATCCCCTATTATTTTTAGGCAATGTATAATGGTACATTTTGTCAATTAATTTTGTTTCACACATGAATGCCACATCCATGAAAATTGTCCGTTTCACATGCTATGTTTGTTGATTGGAAAAACTGAAAAATCAGCTACATGCTTTTATTCAGTTTACAAGGGATACAATAGGAACTCCTCAAAAGTATAATACATGGTTTAAGTACTAAACAACTCCTTGCAAAAATTAAAACGATAATTTTCTAAACTTTGAGAGATATTTGCACCGTATCAGGCGTAAAAATAAGTATACTTCTCACTGCTTTGCTGTCTACATTTGAATGATACCGAGTATGAACCTCTGCACATAATGTTAGAGTGAATCTCAACCTAACAATGTCGATATTCCAGAAAAAATCACTCGGTAAATCCATATCTATCATATATCGCAGATTCGAAACCCACATGCTTGGTCTTTGAAAATTATCCCTCTGCTACAGTTCCCCCCTTCCCGTTTCAGATTCACAAATTTCACTGCCGTCATATAGCCAGAAATCTTTTACTCCAAACTTCTTTGCAAATTGAAATGGGGCCACACAGGAGCAACTGATTTTCCACCGAAATATAGTCCACAAATAAGAACACATTTATCGTTGATATTCAATTTTTCATATATATTATTTTATATCCAATATTCTCAAAAATTCATTATGTTAATGAAAAATCGAAAAATACCATCAAAATACCTTATAATACTTTAACTTTTCAAACCAAAATTCCCCGTTGTTACCCCACATTAAAACTATTGCGGATTAACAATGTGTCGTTCTGCGTCTTAAATTCAGCTGTTGCGTCTACTGGACTCCCCCGATGGATGTGCATGTGTAATAGATGGGAATTTTTATTCTTAAAATTAATGAATAATTTTTAAAAACATATCGAAAATATAACACTTGAACTGTTTTAAAATGATGTTCATTGTCAGAATGAAGGCAACATCTTTGCAAGCAAGCTTATCATAACGCGCTTACGCGCGTTATTCTGTTTGCTTGCAAAGTTGAATTATTTTATACTGACCAATAGAAATCGATTTTATTTTAATATGAAATTCCACTTTTAACGCTTGTCACGCTAAGTTTGAATATTTTGAGTTAACTTTCGAGTTTAAAGTTGAAAAAAATTCTTAACTGAAATCTGATGTCTTTAGTCACAAAATAGTTTCAGGTACAAATTAAGGAATGTCATTTATACCTTAATTATACCTTATTGATGTTATTGTTGTTGTTGTTATATTGTTTCATGACGCATCAGCAGTTTTTCAACTGTTCGCGACAAGAGCGAGGTTATTAATCTCTATAGATTAATCCAAGAACAAGTTCGTATATGCTTTAACTCTTTCCTCCCTGATCCCGCCTACAGGCGTGATAAATATTTCCATTCACAGTCGAATCCCGACTACAGGCGTTGTAAATAACAAGCTTCCACAGTCGGATCACGACTACAGTCGGGCATTCCCATATGTTGAACTTGGATGTAAAGTCATCAGTGAATGGTTGAAATCGGGATTCCCTCTCAGTTGCGCGAGTGTGTATTATGATCTGTCGTGTACTTGCGCGCACCCAGGGCGACTGTGACTTTCTTGTAAGGTGCTAGCTCACCGAGTCAATATGCTGCAGACAATAATACCACTCTTCCAGTCCATCATACTGACATCGGGTGATTCTGTCGATACTCTGTCCTCTTAATGTCGATCCTCGGGCGAGGAAGCAGAATCTCAAAATTTTGAAGTCTTATGTATGACCTGGTCGAGGTATGTACCCACAACCTCCCTGATGTTTCAATAAAGACGTACCCACAACTAAATGTAATTAATTTGATAGATATGACAGATTGGATATGACACGAGGGTTTGGAAAACAGTTCATAACAGACACACCTTTTTTATATTCGGTTTTGCACTAAAGAGTACCATGTTTACCCAGACGAGAAAACAATACTTCAATTTTTAAAGTGTATTGTATGTCCCGGCCGGCTTCGAACCCACGACCTCTCGCTTTCGGAAGTACTAGACATTTATGTCTAACTGGACTTCTTTTTATGTATAGATTTGGAAAGCAAAACTTGTTAAAACATGCAATGGTAATAAAGAATTTTTGGCACAAAACATGGATTTTGATGTTGACTTGACAAGCGGTTCAAGCATGGAAGTTGCCTTAGTTGGTCGTATGCATAATGGAGCTCAAACACCAAACGGTCACGTGTTTTTGTCGCAGTCCTGTGGGGTTTGCGGCTCTAGCGAACATAGTGGAGGTAGTTCTGGAACCAAGCCAATTACTGATTCCCCGGTATCTCATACTTCCGGGTCAAGGGTCACACAAGCTCCCATGAACACCGATTTGCCAGCTCAGAATACACAACCTCCTATGAATGCCATTCAGCAATGTAAGATAATTTAAAATATTATGAATGAGAATCATTCGAATTTTTTTTACCATCTGCAACTTTATATAAAGTAATATAGTGCCATAAGAAACACTGCATTCGAAAATGTGTCATATGCCGAAAATCAAAAAGCTTAAAAATTGCTTAAATTATATTAGTTTAAAAGATTTCACGTACGCAGAGGATATTATGTATTTTTCTATATTTTTGTTTGTTATTTATTTTTATTATTATTATTTATTTTTATTTATTTATTTTATTTTTTTTTTTAAATTATTTTTTTTGCCAAACCAACAGCACCTACCAAATATAATTATGGAGAAGCTTTGGGTTTATCCATTTTATTTTACGATGCGCAAAGATCTGGAAGACTTCCGGCTAATAACCCCATTCCATGGCGTGGCGACTCCGCCGTCAATGACGGGGATAATGGAATAGATTTATCTGGCGGATGGTATGATGGTAAGAAGTGTTCTATTACTTTTTGATGTTTTAAAGTCTCTTAGTATGAAAGAGACAGTATACATACATTTAATTTTACCACTACGGTAACTCAGTTGGTACATTGGTCGCTTCGTATGTGGGAGGTCAAAGGTTCAAATTCCCGGCCAGATTTGACCAAGACTTGAAAACTGGCAGTGACTGTTCTTTCGCCAAACACGGCATTTAGAATGAAAGTCACAGGGTCCTTCGGAAGAGACTTTAAAAAACTTGTATTTCTTAATGATTATGGCAAGAAGCAATAATTGTCATGTGCTACTTTTAAACTGCATTATTCAACAAAAATTCAAATCTTTTGTTTTGACATTTTTATAACATAAAGAATATTTTGATTTTATTTTTACCTAAAATCTTATTTTCTAGTTAATCTTTTTTTAATTGTATTATATTTGTTAGGATTTATTTAGTAAGCTTTTTACCTAACATTTCAACCTTAGATTGAGTGAAACATGAGATTATTCATTCCATATATTCTTTTCTTAATTTCTAAGGATATTGTAAAAATCTTAATTTTCTTAATTTCTAAGGATATGTTTAAACAACTAAAAGATAATTTCGGTCTCTAAATGGGACGTCATTAACACTTATATCGACTAGATTAACTAAAAATGAAATTGTCATGTGTTACTTTTGAATAAAATTCAAAAGTGACACATGGCACTTTTAAAAAGAGCACATTGACATTATTTTGTATCCGGGTAAGACTTTTTTTCACTTAACGTAATCAAACATTTTTTTTAAATCCGACTTGTAGCCGGAGATCATGTTAAATTTAACCTTCCGATGTCGTCTGCTTCTACAATACTTTTATGGGGGTTAGAAAAATGGAAGGACGCTTACGAAGCCGCCGGACAACTTGATATGATGTATGACATGATAAGATGGCCGCTAGAGTACTTCCTCAAGTGTTGGAGACCTGCGCAGAATGAATATTACGTACAGGTAGTTATATGAGAGAGAGAGAGAGAGAGAGAGAGAGAGAGAGAGAGAGAGAGAGAGAGAAACTAGTTGGGAGTCCAAAGGATTACTCTTTTTTGGGATTTAAAAAAAATCTTATTAAGGTATCGATGTTAAAAGCAATATGAAATATGCGTATTTTGCAAAAATACAAAACCCCAAGGATGAATCGGATGCTTCTATCATATCAAAAACCGTTGCTAAAGAAAGGAGTTAGCAAAAGGAAATGTAAAATAACATAAAGAGTGAAATTGAATATTAAAATGTGATAGTTAATAAAAAGTCTATGTATTTTACAATTAACAGGGGTAAGACAAAAGTCTTACACAAAAGTTTTTAAAAATTACAACGCCAAACAAAACGAGCACCGGACATAAGGGCTAAATGGGAAAAATAATGCAGATATGCAATATTTTATCACATCACAGCCTTACAATCGCTTATATTATATAATAATAATAATCATGTGAATGTACATGTACTTAGGTTGGCGATGGACAGACAGATCATTCATATTGGGGTCGACCGGAAGACATGCACATGTGGCGACCGGCTTATAAAGTAACGCCTAGTCGTCCCGGAAGTGACGTAGCTGGAGAAACCGCTGCTTCCCTTGCAGCTGGATCAATAGTTTTTAAAACGAAAGGTATGGTGACTAAATTTTTCATCTTCTTCTTCTCATAAGTTTGTTGTCATTATGTATATTAAACGGAGTTTTTATTATTATTTTTTTCAATTTTAATAATTTTTATGTATTTAACTTCCAAGTACTAAACCTTTTGTGCTGTTTGTATTTGCATTTTTTGTATTTGTTGTTTTTTTAATTGTTACTAGTGACTTAGCTCTTGGTTTATTGCATGTAGAGTGGAGTGGATTGGAGTAATAGTGTTTTACGCCCCAGTCAAGATTCTTTCACTTATTTCGAGGCGGTCAGTTCTGGGATGGTGGAGGAAACCGGAGTGCCCGGAGAAAACCACCGACCTTCGGCAAGCGAACTGACAAACTTTTCTCACACTAGGATCTGTCCCGAGTGGGATTCGAACCCAGGCGGTGAGAGGCGCTGTGATCCGTAAGCGCGCTTATTGCATGTAGGTTAATTTAAGAGGACGTTCTTAGTTAGACGTAAGGAATAAATTGTATATGTGTATAGTTTTTATTTTTTTTCGCAGAAATAAACTTTGTTTTATGGCTGGGTGCTTCAAGTAGCTTTTTAAAAAATGTATTTATGAGCAGTTGTGATTGAAAAAAAAATTAAAATAGAATAATAAATATCTATAAAATAAATAAGTAAATAAAAAAGGGAAAAAATCTCAAATCAGTAGAGATGTTAAGCTGTGTGATATATGCATTTCCTTACGTTTCTGGGTCATAAACCTATTTGGCTTACTTAAATTGGTTTTTTTTCTTTATGGCTTGGTTTGCTAATTTTCTGTGTCAAGACACATTTTGCCCTGATCAAATTCAATTATTGTTTAATGGTTATGAAATTTTAATGTTTTCTAGCGTTTGTATTATCTGATTATAGATCCAGCATTTTCTGCTAAGTTGGTAGAAGCCGCTAAAGGTTTATATAAATTTGCCAGAGATTACAGAGGGCGCTACTCGGACAGTGTTCCACAGGCTAAGGCATACTACGGGTAAGTATAATATGCTTATTTTGCTTTTTATTTTTTTCTTTTCATTCGTAAACAAATATATAATTATGCCAATCATTCTGGATTATATAAAAATCGTTAATCGTGCTCCTTATCGTTATTGTTTCGAGTTTCTTTTGGGTTGTTGGAGGAAACCAGAGTACCTGGAGAAAACCACCGACCTTCGGCAACCGACCTTACAAACTTTCTCCCAAAAGGATTTCTCCGAGATGGACTTGCACCTCGATGGTGAAATGCTCTGTAATCCTTAGGCATGCGCTTAAGACAACTCGACCGAGGTCCATAATTAAAAGGAAAAATATACACAAGTGTTATTCGATTCTGCCAACATCTGTTTCAGTATGTAAGGTATTGTATATTCAATTTTCTTTGCACTATCTAATGTGAAATAAAATACAGCTCTTCCATGGTAAATGTGGCACTTTGCCGCCTAACTTGTACACAGCCTTTTGCAGTCGTGCATGCAAAAAGATACAATTGTTAAAATTTTGATATTCATTCTATTTTAAGATCTAACAAGGTAACGGACGAGTTATGTGAAGGGGCTGCTTGGTTACATAAAGCTACAGGTGATAACATGTACCTGAATGATGCGAAATCGTTTTACCAACCAGGAGTACCTTGGGCTCTAAACTGGGGTGACAAAGAGATAGCTTGCCAGGTATGTATCTGAACTAAGCGAAATCGTTTTTTCTGCTATAAATATCCTGGACTCTTAACTCGGGTTACAAAGAAGTAGCCTTTGTCAGGCATGCATTCAAATGATGCCAAATCGTTTTTTTTTTCTACCAGGAATACCTTGGGCTCTAAACTGGGTCGACAAAGAGGTAGCCTGTCAGGTATGTATCCGAACTAAGCGTTTAATTAACCAGGGATACCCTGGGCTCTAAACTGGGGTGATAAAGAGACAGCCTGCCAGGTATGTATCCGAACTAAGCGTAATCGTTTAATTAGCCAGGGGTACCCAGGGCTCTAAGGTGGTGTGACAAAGAGATAACCTGCCAGGTATTTATCCGAACTAAGCGAAATCGTTTACTTAGCCAGGAGTACCCTCGGCTCTAACTTGGGTGACACAGATAGCCTGCCATATATGTATTTGAGCGACAGAGATATTCTAGACTATTAACTGGGGTGACAAAAAGTATTCTTTTAAGGTATGCATTCAAATGATGCCGACTCGTTTTTTCAAAAGGGGTACCTTTGGCTCTAAACTGGGCTGACAAAGAGGTAGCCTGCAAGGTATGTATCCGAAATAAGCGAAATCGTTTAATCACTTTTGAGATATCTCCTACAATGTCTTGTCACATTCGTATATCTCCCTGTTTCTACATTAAGATTTAGATTGCCAAATCTAAACTTGAGCTCAGATGAGCATTTGCTATCCATCTTCGTCCATCGTGCGTATGTTGAAAGGTCAAGGTCACAGCTGGAAAAGAAGAATGAAATTGCTAATTATCTTGAAAACTATTAATATTTTGTATGGCCATATATATAACAATATTGTAGGTATAAATATGACGGTCATTTTGATATATGGTTGAAGGTCATATGGTGAAAGGTCACAGCTGCAAAAGAAGACTTAAATTGCTAATTATCTTTAAAACTATTAACTTTTTGTATGGCCATGTATATTAAAAGATTATAGATATTGACATGATGGTCATTTTAATATATGGTTTAAGGTCACATGCTGAAAGGTCAAGGTCACAGCTGCCTGCAAAAGAAGAGTTAAATTGCTAATTATCTTTAAAACTATTAACTTTTTGTATGGCCATGTATATTAGAATATTGTAGATATTGAAATGACGGTCATTGTGATATATGGTTGAAGTTCATATGTTGAACGGTCAAGGTCACAGCTGCAAAAGAAGACTTAAATTGTAAATTATCTTAAAAACTCTTAACTTTATGCATAGGCGTGTATATTAGAATATTGTAGGTATTGGGACAACAATCATTTTGATATATGGTTCAAGGTCATATGTTCAAAAGTCAAGGACATAGCTGCATAAGTATACTGAAATTGGGTAATGATTTGGAAATTATTGTACTACAGTTTCTTCATGCATATTAGCTACTTATAAACAAAATGTGACTGGATATTTCTGATTAATTTTTGTGAATTTCTGTACTTAATATATTGTCTATTGCACTTGACAAACAATTTTGGACATATCCTCAGGTGAGCATTAAGGCCGATGGGCCTTTTGCTTCTTTGCATTTACACAACATGATCCATTTTTAACAACTCTGTTCTATAGTCCCGAGCTAAAAATAAATTCAAAAACATAATTATGTTAAATGAGGAATAAAGAAGTAAAGCAATGATAGCCAGCACTTAAATTTTTTTGTAAAAATGTATACGTATATGACGGTATGCTAGATTCATTAGTAAAACTGTATTCGTCGCCAGGCATTTTCATAAAGCATACGATACATATCGTCTACAATGTCTTATCATATTTGTATATCTACCTGTTTCTACATGAAGTTTTTAAATTTAGATTGCCATAACTGTATTTAGTTAACATGTTTACAATTTTTATTTACATTAACATCCAAATAACATCAAAATAGAAAAATGGTTTTTTTTTATGAAAGTAGTCTTTAATTTTTGTGTTGTTCTTTATAGATGTTGCTTTACGAAATTACAAAAGAGGATAAATACAAAAATGATGTAAGTGCGTTTGTCCGTTCGTACATGCCTGGTGGTAGTGTAGGTTATACACCGTGTGGTCTTGTATTCGCCAACGATTGGGGATCTCTCAGATATGCTGGTATACATATATATATATAGATAATATTTCACGGGTTAATACGGAATTATTTTCCGATTTGATGTTAATTTGTAAGTCATCCCAGTATTTTAAAAAAATATATTAAGAAGGAACCTCAAGTTTGGACGCATTTTGCTTTTTAATGGATCTGCGTTAAACATATGTCATGGCATTTATTTTAAAAAACTAAGTCGATTTTTTTCAACGACCAAAAATTGGAAAAAGAGGCGTTCTTTGTCTTTTTACCTAAAATATCTTATGTGAAATCCGTTCACTCGTTTCATTTGCAGTTATGATTATTTATTCGTCAAAAAATAATTAAAAATAATTAATTACAAATTTGTATGGAAAGACTTCCTTTTGTATCCTCCATTAAAATATTAGTTTCAACTAAATTAACAATATAAAAATAATAAAGTCATGCCATTTTGAACATTTCTGTTAAAAATAATATTACAAAAATTTTACATTGAATTTAATGGATGGGGTCTTACCATTTGTAATTTTACCGTCAACGATTATACTTATTATTACACTACAATCCATCACAAAATGTCAACTTTGCAGCCAACATTAACCCATGTATTACGACTTCCAAAACAAAAGAATACTATAAAGGGGAAATAACCCAAATTAATTTTTTGCTGCTTTAGGTAACGCTGCTTTTGTTGCGTTACTGGCTGTACAGAATGGTATCGGCGGTGATGATTATAAGACATGGGCTCTATCACAGATTGACTATATACTTGGTGATAATAACAGGCACATGAGTTACGAAATAGGATTTGGATCTTATTATCCAACACATCCACATCATAGATCAAGGTATGGAGAGAGAGAGAGAGAGAGAGAGAGAGAGAGAGAGAGAGAGAGAGAGAGAGAGAGAGAGAGAGAGAGCAACCAATAAAATATGAAAGTGTGATGTAACAGTGAAGTAATGGTGTTTAACGCATCAAAAGTTCTGAATTGTAGAGGAAACCGGAGAAATGGTGCTTTTTCCCGAGTTGTATTTGAAACTAGGCCTTCAGAGACATCATGATCCGTAAGCGCGCTTTAGAACACACGTTTATCGAATATTTGAATTAGGCGATAAAATCTAGAAAATAACACATACTGGGATAAAATTATAAATCTTTTGACTAGAACGGCAATCAACTTTATTTGAAAAAAATGCCAGACTAAAATTATTTTTAAAATTGTGATCCTTGAATTATTTTTCATATTCAGAAAATAAAAAAATTAGCCTTATGTTACATAGTAAAGAACGATAAAATTTAAAAATGCTTAATGACATTATTGTTGTTATTGTTATTATTATTATTATTATTATTATTGTCATGGCTACTTTTGAATTTTTATGAAATAATACATTCAAAAGTAGCACATAATTGTCATGTGCTACTTTTGAATGTATTATTTCATAAAAAATTCAAAAGTATCACATGACATTATTATTATATCAGTCTTATGATATTGTCATAATGCATTTTTTCAAATTGTATCATGATATACATGATAAAATTCAAAACATGCATTATTACAATATACAGAATTTAGCACTTTATTTTGTAGTTCGTCTAGTCACGCTTTATTAAAGGGAGGTTTGGTTGGAGGACCGGACAAGAACGATCACTATGAAGATAGACAAGATGACTACCAAAAGAATGAAGTAGCCTGCGATTATAATGCCGGATTTCAGTCCGCACTTGCCGGTTTGTATTTTATCATTCCCCTAAATTTTTGCAAATGTTTTTGACTTTAAAACAGAAGAGCACGTAAAACCGTTGACACCCAGTCGTGATTTCTATCAATTATTTAGACCCCCTGGTTGTATAGTGGATTGTAAAATAAGTGATAAAGACAATTTATGAAACAACAGAGCAAGTCTTTTCACTTTTAGTTTTTGTCTTCCGAATAAACCCACGAAGTATGATCAATAAATGGATTCTAAATAATTCATAATCGAAATTTTTTTTCATAAAATCGAATAGACAAATATCTGATAAAACCACAGATTGAAAGCATTCATAGTGACTGACTGGGTGAACATCTCCAATTAAATCTGAGTTATTATTCAGAAATATTTTAGGAATCGACCTGATGAACATTAACAATAAATTTTACAACGGAAATGGTAGGTTTTATTCGCATTAAAATTAAGTCCTCTATATTTAATTATTTATTTAATTTATAATGAGGTAATTTTCAAGAATATTGTAGAATATTTCGCATTAAATTTATCACGGTTCTATTCATTTATTTCAGTTTGGTACATTTTGTCGAAGATGGTAGACTATTTTGCATTTTGTTTGTCCTTTATTTATTTATTTATTTTAGGTTTAGTTCATTTTGCTCATAACGGCCAACTACCAGCAGCGCCACCGTCCAAGTGTTAATAAAATTAACCTCAAACTAGAGATACTTTTGTTTAGTTTATTGTTCATTTAAAGAAATAAAATATTGATAGGTAGCTAGGACACGATTGTTTACATTATAAATGGTTGCTCATTAAAAAAAAAAAAAAGTTTATTCGGTTACGCTAATGTCGTTTTCTGTCGCCGTCATAATTATTGTACTGTTTAAAAGAATTTTTTTGAGAAATGTTTGATAGACCAGACTCATGGTTAGCTAAAATATATATACCAAATAGCTTACATTGTCTATCTTGATTGTAGATACCCAATTTGTTGGTCACTGTGATACCTTCAATAGAATTCAATACAATGCAGTTATGAAATAAAAATTCAAAACAACGTTTAAAAGTCTAAAACCATAAATTTAATGAAGAATTCTGTAAGATTTCCCTCTTCTAGAAATTGCTCTGGCTAGTATCTACCCCAAGTGGGATTTGATCCTTGGCGGTTAGAGGAACTGTAATCCCTAAGCACGCGCTTCAGAAAACCCCCCCCCCTCCCATTCCCGCCGAGTGGTTAAGACGTTTGCATTCAAACTCGAGGCGTCTTGCGACTAAGTCTTATCCACGCATGTACTCACTTATCCATTAGGACATTCAAACCCAATAAAAAAAATTCTTGTCGCTTTTTTACTCTTCCATGCATTCTTTACCGTTTTTTTTTTTTTTTTTTTTTTTTTTTTTTTTTTTTTTTTTTTATAAAAACAATAAAACGGCGTGTACAAATAGTGCAACCTCAGTCGTGTCCTACTATTCGTGACATATCAACTACAAAACTGCAACACACGTTTAATAATGAGTATTGTAATTTTGTTAACTTTGTAAAACTGTTTTGTTTCAGTTTTGTTGAAAAATTAAAGTTCTTAAAATACCTAAAAATAAATCGAATCTTGTTAACACAATGATGTGCTTACTTTAAAAAAATACAAAATACATAATGGGTCATTTGCACGTGAAACTTTTTGATACATTATGCTAAACATGCAAGAACAATTCGTTTCGGATAACAATTCTAAATATCCTAAACGTTCAATGTTTTCATTGTGACGCCATAAAGGATGTACTTGTCTATGACGTTATAATCAGTTCTTGGTTACTAAGTCGAATCCGAGATTGTAATGCTTTTGCAGCTCCGGATGAGCAAATTTTAAATGAACATAGCAGTAACACCTAATCGTTCAATCGATAAAACTTGCACAAAAGTGACAAAACATGCAAAAACTAGACAATAAAGTAAATTTATAATAATAATAGTAACTTTATTTGTACCTATATCCAAATAAGGATTGAACCATACAAAAAAAAATAATACAACAATAATTCATACGACAATACAACAACAAACAAAAGAAAAAGTAAAATAAAATGAAACACAAGAAAAAATACAATTTAATGATACAGATAAAATGGCTAGAGTACAGTGTCAAGAGCAATTGGCCAAAATGGAGCTATCTCTTAGTCTAAGCGACTCTTTCATGAAACTCCCAATGGACAAATGTTCCATGTTTGGATTAAGTAAGTAATAAAGTTTTTGTTCACTACTTTTGATATTAAAATCAGAATAATCTTTTACTAAAGTATTAAATAGTGAAATTCTAATAGAGCTATTAATACTACAATTTAGAAAGAAATGGCTCTCATCCTCAATAGAACTAAAAACTTTACAAAGTCTATTTTCTCTCTTCAAATTTTTATACCGGCCTCTCTCAATTTCCAAACAATGGTCGCTTATTCTTAATTTTGTAAATAATTTCCTGTATAAAAAATTATGATGGAGTAAATAAGGTTCCAAGTCAGAGTCTTGTTTAATGTTTTTGTACAGGCCTAACTTTGAGGTTTCTGGGTTTATAGTTTTATTTTATTAAGAACAATATTAGAATAATATATGTTAACAATGTATTTGATCTTTTTTTTTAAATTTTGGCTTCAGAAGATTAAATGGTAAAGACAAATCAATATCATCAAGAATATCAGTAAAATGTAATTCTTCCATAACTTTTTCAATGAATGAATACCATGTATATATTGACTCATTAGCTAAAAGTTTATTAACTTCAAAAGCTTCTCTCAGAAAGGGGTTTATTTTAGAAGAGTTTAACCTAGCGTAATATAGCAAAGCTTGGGTCTTTATATACCTTTCTACTGGAAACCTACCCAATTCTGAACGACAAGCAAAATTGCTAACAGACCTTTTAACACCAAGAATAAATTTACAGAATTTCAGATGAATTTTCTCAAAATAAAATCAAATAAAATACAGTTAACGAGAAAAGTGTAACATTTCGGTAAAGTTGAATTACATCGAGAAACGTGTATTAATGGCAAAATGTATTATGTTCAACTTTCAAGTGCAAGGTATTGTTCACACACACACACACACACACACGCCTTTTTTTTCTTTTTCGGTAAAGCTGAAGTAAATCGGGGAAATGTATTAACGGCAAAATGCATGATGTTCACGTTAAGTGCAAGTGTTTATATATATAAAACACACACGCATCTGTGTATGATAGTGGTAGGTCAGTAGAGTTTAGATTATGGAAATGTTAATAAAGTTTTTAGCTGACCTGGCTTTAGCCAGCGTGAGCTTATGGTATGATGCGGCGTGTGTATGTGCATGCGTGCGTCCGTAAACTTGACATTTCAATCTTCTCCAAAACCACTGGGCCAAATTTAATAAAACTTGGTAACCATTATGCATGGGTGAAGCCCTTTCAGATAAATTTTTGTATAGGCATGTATATTAGAATGTTGTAGGTATTGTGACAACAATAATTTTGATATATGGTTCAAGGTCATGTTGAAAGGTCAAGGCCACGACTGCAAAACAAGACTTTAATTGCTAATTATCTTGAAAAGTATTAACTTTTTGTATAGGCATGTATATTAGAATATTGTAGGTATTGAGATGACGATCATTTTGTTATATGGTACAAGGTCATATGTTCAAAGGTCAAAGTCACAGCTGCAAAAAAAGCCTTTAATTGCTAATTATCTTGAAAACTATTACTTTTTTGTATAGGCATGTATGTTAGAATATTATTGGTATTGAAATGGCGATCATTTTGATATATGGTTCAAGGTCATATGTTGAAAGGTCAAGGTCACAGCTGCAAAACAAGACTTAAATTGCTAATTATCTTTGAAAACTATTAACTATTTCTATAAGCATGTATATTAGAGTATTGTAGGTATTGGGACAATGATCATTTTGACATATGATACAAGGTCATATGTTGAAAGGTCAAGGTCACAGCTGCAAAAAAGACTTAAATGGCTAATTATTTTTAAAACTATTAACTTTTTGTATAGGCATGTATATTAGAATATTGTAGGTATTGACATGACGATCATATATGTTCAAAGGTCAAGCACATAGTTGCATAAGTATACTGAAATTGGTTTATGATTTGGAAGTTATTAATTGCACTACAGTTACTTCATGCATATTATATAAGCAACCTATTAATGAAATGTTTCTGGATATATTTCTGATTAAGTTCTGTGGCAGTTCTTAACTTGAGAAAACTTGTAAAGTTTCTGTACAGAATATATTGTCTATTGCACTTTGCAAACAATTTTTGACATATCCTCAGGTGAGCGTTAAGGTCCATGGACCTCTTGTTACTCCTGCATCTGCTCGTTTATTTATCACGGTATTCAAATCACGAGAAAAACTTGTCCGTTTTTAACTTTTCCGTTTACTGCTTAAATTATGTGTTGTCAACTAACAATAAAACAGTGTTTACAAATAATCTAATGTTACCTGTGTCTAAGTCTGCGTCATAAAAGTAACTGAAACATTGCAACATACGTTTTATAATGATTCTTGTAATTTGAATAATATCGGATATCTGTTTTGTTTCAGTTTTATTAAAAAGATTTTTAAAGATCTAAATATAAATCAAGTCTTGTTAACACAAAACACTGGACTTATAAATACGTTTAAACAATACATAATTGGTCATAAGCACGCTTATTTTTTTCGCATGGTTTATTCCAAACACACAAAGAAACAATTTGCTTTTCATCTACATCAAATTTGATTGTGACGTCATAAAGGATGAACTTATCTATGACGTCATAATCAGTTCTTAATTATTTTGTCGAATCCAAGATTTTAATGTTTTTGTGGCTGTATTTATGCATTAATCCGAATAGGTAAATTATAAATGAAACAAATTATTAACATATAACCGTTTAATGGAAGAAACGTGCACAAAAAAGAACAAACTAGAAAATACGATAAAATACAGTAAACGAGAAAAAATGTATCTTTTCGGTAAAGTTGAAGTAAATCGGGAAACATGTATAAACTGCAATGTGGATGATTTTAAAGTTTCATGGTGCAAGCTTTTGTTTATATGAAACACACACACACACACGCGCGCGCGCGTTTTACAGCGATTAGTAATTACAGTTTACATTACGGGAATGAAAAAAGGTAAAGTTTTTCTTCCCGCATGCGCTCACTTATTCATAACGGCATTCATTATCCCGTGAAAAACTTGCTTCTTTTTTACTATACCGTGGTACAAACAATAAGAAGGTGTTTACACATAAAACAAGATAAACCTTGTCGAATCCAGCGTTACAAAATAACTAGAACATTACAACACACGCTTTATAATGATTCATGAATTTTTGTTAATATCAAACTGTTTTGTTTAGAGAGGTCTTAAAACATTTAAGAATAATTTAATCTTTTGAACAAAAACGTTGGAATTACGTTTAAACAATATTTAAACAGTACCGTTACTACCTACGAGGCAACCGAGGCAATTGCCTCGGTAAAAAATTAACCAAGTACTTTTTCTCACAGAAGTGATATGAAAAAATTCAGGTTAAACGATAGCCCTATTTTTGTCTGATAACCGCCCACATACAATTTAAACTTTTAAACTATTCTCTAACCTGGATTACGAGGTTTAGTGGTGTGGTTAAACAAGTTTTCATGGCACAAACCATCCCGCTTATTTTACAACGGTTGGTCTAGTTTTTAGCTTTTCTATTATACTGTATTATAATATCTTCCATACACGTGAAAGATGTAAAACATTGAGACTTTGTTGGCACTGAATGGCATTATATACTAGCGGAAAAAAGATACTCTGCATGACTGAAATGTGAGATTATCAAATAATTTGAAAATGCAAAGCAATGAATAATTTCGTATTTGTTTATTAGATATTTCTTTACAAATTCATGTCATTGAAAAGGTTACAGATACTGTTATTTCATACACAAGGGACTAGAAACATAGCAGATAGTAAAAGTCAGTTCACAAGATCAGTATCGTGTGTGACCACCATTAGCATTGACACAGGACTGACAGCAATGCCTCATAGAGTTGATTAAATGCCTAAAAATGCTTGAGGGATGTTGTTCCATATCTGGTCTAACGCTTGGTCCAACCCTTGCAATATAACAGGCTGATTGGGCAGATGATGTAATCGGCGTTCCATTTCATCCCATACGTGTTCAATTGGAGAAAGGTCGGGTGAAATGGCTGGCCACGGTAACACATTGACGTTATGCTGTGCCAGAAAATCCATTGCAACCCGTGCGACGTGTGGTCTTGCATTATCATGCTGAAAAGTGACGTTACGTTGCTGTCCTTGAATGAATGGGATGACATGGGTCTGTAGGATTTCATCACGGTACCGTACACCGGTCAAATTCCCGTCGATGACCACCAGAGGAGTTCTGCCATTCGCTGTGATGCCACCCAAAACCATTACACTGCCCCCACCGACCGAACGTCGTTCCACCACACACGCGTCATAGAAACGTTCTCCAATGCGCCGATAAACTCTGGAGCGTCCGTCTCTGCTGTCCAAGTGAAATATGGACTCATCGGCGGACATAATTTGTGCCCAGTCTCGTCGATTGAAGCGTAAATGTGTTCTGCACGATGCAAGACGAGCTGTGCGATGACGTCGTTGTAGAATTGGACGGATTGCCGAACGTCGTGGGCGAATATGTCTTTCCCGTAACCGATTCCGTACTGTTCTGGGGCTGATTGGGCGTAGTCCAGGAATGCTCCGGGCAGTAGTACTGGCAGTTTGAAAACGGTTCCGAAGGTGCACAAGCCAGATATGGTTGTCTTGCTGACGTGTCGTTACGCGTGGACGTCCTGAACGAGGGCGGTCTCTAGTGGTGCCAAGCTGTTGGTATCGTCTCCATAAAGCATAAACAGTGTTTCTGTGGACACCAAAATGTCTAGTGACAAAGCTTTGGGTCATACCAGCCTCAAGCATACCAATTGCGCGGAGGCGATCATTTTCATTTAGCCTAGGCATTACACTATGGAAGCTTTCAACCGAATAAACTTGCTTTTCTGGTTTTCTGGTGTCCAAACAAACAAACAACAGTAAATTATTCCTAAAATATTGTCACACTGAAATGCTGGGCGACAATTGCGTGAAAACCGACCCGTGCGCATGAAGCGTAAAAATCACGGGCAATTGATGCAATGACCAAGCGATATGATAGAGGTATATACACCTACCATTTGTGCAAATTTTAAGATTTATACATTCAGTAATAATAGCGAAATTATAAATTTTATTGATGCACAGTTACTTTTTTCCGCTAGTATACATATAGATCAATCTTCAATTCTTGCCTCTGTTTATTTAAGGGCCTAGTTACGGTTCTGATATTGGGCATATGCAGGTGAAACGTTTTGTCACACTTTGTTCATTCTAAACACACAAAAACAATCCTTTTTTCATCTACATCCCGTTCATTTTTTTATTATGACGTCATAAAGGATATACATGTACTTGTCTATGACGTCATAATTAGTTCTTAGTAATTATGTCGAATCCGTGAGTGTAATGTTTCTGTGGCTGTAATAATGCAATAAGCCAGATAAACAAACTATGAATAAAGCAAAACCATTAACACAATTGATCGATTAATCGACAAAACGTGCACAAAACATGCACAAACTAGAAAATAAAGTAAAATAAACTAAACGAGAAAAATTGTACCTTTTTGGTAAAGTTGAAGTAAATGGGTAAAAATTACTAACGGCAAAACACAGAGTAAAGTTTAAGTTTCTAAGTGCAAGGTAACACACACACACACACACACACACACACACTGTGCTTTTGCCAAACAAGCAACATATTCTGTCTGGTTTTTTTTTCATCTACAATCGGAATACTTTTTTGAAACTTTTTTATTGTGACGTTATAAATTATTACTTGTCTATGATGTCATAATAAGATCTTACTTAATGATAATGTTTTGCGGTTGTATTTATGCATTGAAACGAAATAGCAAATTAAGTAAGAAAAAAATTATAATCTAACAACCGGTAAGGCTTAAAACGACTACAAAACATGTACAAACTGGAAAATAGGATGTTAAAAAAAACACACACACACACACACACACACACACACACACACACACACACACAAAGATATACAAATACACGTTTTTCAGTTATAATTTTCTATTTTATATAAGAATCAATATGCTATACTTCTTTACTATTAAAATCAATCGCAAAATTTAAAGAAGTAATGGTTGGTTTAATTTATCCGGAGAGAGAGAGAGAGAGAGAGAGAGAGAGAGAGAGAGAGAGAGAGAGAGAGAGAGAGAGATACTACCTATTGGGAGCCTTTTTGTCGTCTGATACTTGTAGAGGGCAGAAACCAGGACTCGTCCATATAGAATACATATCTCGCAAATTCAAATACATGTACTAGTATATTATAAGTAAATATATATTGGAATAAATTTGTCTGCGTCTGATTTAAGTGCAATTAAAAATACATGTATGCTGTTCGCTTTCTTTATGCCATCACTACGTAGAAACAACGATTTAAATCGTTTGTCCTATGTACATGCTATCTTATATAAAACGTCGAAAAACGTGTTTAAAAATCGTATAGTACACGTATGTGAAAGGTATATAAAGCGGAGCAACTCGTCATAGTTAATCCATAGTTAGATAGACCACGGCAGACGACCCATCAAGGTAAGGTGAAACATACATAAATAATGGATACCGAGGAAAGTTTTATTGAAATCGTTGATGTCATCGATAGAAGTAGATCACGATCTTTGTCAGCTTCCTCAACCTCGTCGTCGAGTTCGTCATCGTCAAGTTCAAGTAGCGATTCATCAGACTCTGATCACCATAGATATGGATGTGGGCGTAGAATGAAGAGACGATATTGTGATGATAGCAGACGCCGTCGCAGTCACAGCAGACGACGTAAACATCATCATAAAAAGAACAACAAAATCAAGAGATTGAAGGGACATAAATTAAAACAAAAACAATACGTAAAAAATACAAAACGCGGTAAAAGCATTAAGTTAAAATTGAAAGAATTCCAGAGAGAGGAAGTTGTCGTTTCCGTGAATGGTAATAACTTGACGATAACCGCAAAACATAACTTGAGAGATGGTACTGAACACGAGGTTAAACATTGTTACCAATTACAGGAGGGTACGGATGTTCAAAATATATCAAGTCAGTGGAGGAATGACGGGAAGTTGAGCGTTTTTATACCTACGTGCTCTAATGGCGAAAATATCCAGCAGATTGAATAAACCGGAAACTGTGGAGACGAAATGTTATTGGAATATTAATAACACTGTTATTGTAAAGACTATTTAATTGAAATTATACATTTAGCGATGGTGATTATGATGGACAATTTACCAGGAACAAAAGCAAGTAGTGGTGAAATAAGTAACATCTCTTTAATTTATGGAATTTTAATTATCAATTTTAATATTAATTGTATAATGTTTTTTCAATGCCATTTTATAGAAAGTTTTGTTCATTAGTTGAGAATTAACTTACAAAATTACGTTTTATTGTTATTATTATTTTATGTAAAATCTATATTGTTTCCATAATCAATGATCGATAATTTAAACCTGTCACATATTTAATATGTAATACATGTACTACAGGATATAGACTATTCATACTGTAATATATTGTAAATATTTTAAGAAATATATATATATATATATACTTAATATCATGTTTTTATAGGAAAGTTTATGAATTTTTATCTGTATTTATCATCATTATAATCTCTCTCTCTCTCTCTCTCTCTCTCTCTCTCTCTCTCTCTCTCTGTGTGTGTCAAATAAGTTTAACGATGTTATGTAAATATCAAGTTTTTGTGAGATAGTAATATTTCTATTTGTTTTACTTATTTAAGAACTATGCATCATTATTTTAACGAGCGCGTGCGCGTGTGTTTGTGTGTTGTCAAAAAAGAAAAAAGATGTTATGTAAATATCAAGATTTTGTTAAATATGCCTCAATTTTACATTTTTTTTATCATATTTAAGTATCATGCATAATTTTTTTACATAATTTATGAAGTCTTGTTTAAAGGTATACGCTTTTACATCAGAAATCACATGGAATCATATCATAATGTTATGTCCGATAATATGATTGAATTATTTGCAAATATCACATAATTTCTGATTTTCAAGATTTTCTCTTTTTTTTTTTTTTTTTTTTTTTGAAATTTTGATGCGCAAATTTCATTTCATCTCGTTACGTAGGCTAAAATCATCGGTGCACGACGTTTCGTGGAAAGTCATTTTGTAATCGACGAATTTTTCATTTGACCATATGTCAGTTCGACGATATGTCTTTCGACGAAAAGTCGTGTTAACTTAAATCATATTAACGTACATGTTACGTCAGTAAATCTACCATCTTGCTTGAAGTTTGTGTTTACCATGCTAAGATATTAAGAATAGTGTCGTGTGCAAAATTTTGAATTTTATTTTATTTTTTATTTTATTTTATTTTTTTTGTAAAAACTCAAAATTCTACACATGACAATAGAAATGTTTAAATGTGTGTGTGTGTGTGTGTGTGTGTGTGTGTGTGTGTGTGTTGGTTTACTGTAATATTAATTCTGCCAATGCTTTTATTAATTCATAGCCAGCTATGACAGTCATGCGATAGCTTTTCATAAAAATTTACCTATGTAGGTGAAGTCTTAAATACGGTCTATAAAATGTATAGGGACGTGTTGGTTTTTATTTTATATCTTTGTAATGGATAAAGATTTTTTAATTATGCACCCCTGATTGTGTTCTTCTTTTCCTTCCGATTCTTCCGATATTATTTTTGAATTTTTTGGTCAATGAGAAATTACTTCAAAATTCATTCAAAGTTACGAGTTAAAGTGCACTAATAATTATGTATATATTCACTAAAATGTGCTAAAAATTGAAATATGTCTGTTGTTAAAACAACTATATCTCCAAATTTTAAAATAATATTGCATTTATGCATGTCTACGTGCAGAGAGAAAATATTTATCTAACTAGACATCTAAATATCAATATGCAATTCAAAAGCTAAACTACTTCAAAATTAATTCAAAAATAGATGAAAATCGACCACACATGCCAATTTAACTCTCTTAATTAGCACACATCTCTTGTAGCGTCAAAGCTATTTTAAAATTTATTAATAATAATAATAATAATTTAAAAATTAATAGAGAAATGAAAAATAAACTTAACAATGAATTTAATAAAGAAATTACTAAATAAAAAATATGTGACTTATTAAAAATTAATTATCGCATATAAAAATAAATGAAAAATAATTTTACAATGTTATAAATTAATTAAAAAGGAAAAAAAGGGAAAAATATTGGATTATAATTATTCAGTAAGGTAAAAAAAATAGTTAAAGCAGACTAATTGAATGAATAAATAAATAAATAAATAAATAAATAAATAAATAAATAAATAAATAAAGTAAAGAATTTACCAAATAAGAATAAATGACTTATAAAAATTGATTATAGCATCCAGAAATAAAACGGAAATAAATTCACAATGGAATAAATAAAGAAATAGAATTTCAAACGAAAAAGGTTTGAAGAAAATGCACCAATAAGGTAAAAAAAAAAAGTTAAAAAAGTAATTTTCGAATATGGTTATACAAGTTACTGATAAAATAAATAAATAAATAAATAAATAAATAAATAAATAAATAAATAAATAAATAAATAAATAAATAACCTTTTTTGGCAAATAAGTTCAAAAAATGTTTGGACTCTTGTAAAGCTAATAAGAAACTGATGAGAATTAATCAAATATTTCTAAATTGCAAGTGCCAAAGGGCTGTTTTTGATGTAGTAAATTACTTAGTACACTCATTAGCAATGTTGATCATTCGCGGGACAGTTTGGTTATTTCCATTCAACAAACTGTCAACAGATTTACCTGTAAATACCGGAAATAATTAATTAAAAATCTTATCATCAATGAATGCATGAGTGAATAATATACACTAAGTGAGAAAGAAACCGTGGGAAAAATCAGTAAACAGTTTACAATAAATTAACAAAATGGTCTATTACAATTACTAAATATTTTTGTTTCTAAATTTTCCAAGATTTCATGGTTCCATAACAAAAGTAAAATTTTCACCACATTTCAACAATAAATATATAAAAATTAATAAAGTCTGTGAAATAATAAAAAGTTTGTCTTTTTATTTTAATCAATTTTATAGAGGGTAAAAAATAGTTTTTACAATCAGTGGTTATTATAAGATTATTTTGAAGCAAATAAATTTTTTTTTAATTAAATAGATCAAGTAATTTAATAAATCTTCTCTACAACAACATGGATTAAACATATTTAATTCAGATTTTATATATTATGAGGTTAGTTTAAACAGTATTTATTTTCATACATACAAACAAGATTTACATTATACCAATAAGGGATTATGTGGTTTCTTTCATCGACAATAATTAAAGTAAATGTATCAAAATTATGTCGTAAATTCTTATTTTAATGAGAAATGTTGTTCTCTTAAATCCGTGTTTAAATTTTAAAGAATAATTGAGAGAGAGAGAGAGAGAGAGAGAGAGAGAGAGAGAGAGAGAGAGAGAGAGAAGGCTCTCTCCCTTATACATCAGTGTAAAGTTAAATCATCAGCAAGTTCGTTATCTGGCAGTAACGACAACTCTAAATCGCACAGGTAAACTACCGATTAGAGTTACGCCGCCTGATCATAGTACCCGATAGCTGGAGATGTAATAGATTATTATTATTATTGCATTTAATGTTTTTAATTATCTATATATTAATTATTTTTCGTTTGTAAAACAATAAATATGTTAATTGTGAATCATTTACGTAGGTAAAACAGTATATATATATATATATATATATATATATATATATATATATATATATATATATATATATATATATATATATATATAAATTGTTTGGTTTAAGATGTATTACAGATATTTTATTTTTGAGTGCAATTTTTTCAGTATAGTGATTGAATTTTATAAGTAAATTTTACATTGCAATTATTATTTGTATATATAAAAAGTTTTTAAAAAAATAAACGTTTCAGTTTTAAATACAATATGCCCTGTCTTTGTAAAATTTACAGTTGACAATTATGTACAACATTCAAAGTCACCAAGAAGATTCTACGGACAGCAATAAAATATAGAAAGAACACGACTAAATAACATGCACTGGATAATATAGTCAGTGACACGGAGAACTCTCTGCAACGGATTCTCAAAGTTACGTTTTTACGTTATGAAAACCATTCAACTCAAAATAAGAAAAGAATGAGCAATGGTGTTTTACGCCCAAGTGCAGATTCATTCACTTATATTGAGACGGTCAATTCTTGGATGGTAGAGGAAATCACCGACCTTCGACAGGCGTACTTACAAACTTTCTAACATCTGAATACCTGTCAAGTCACACGCATTGCGCATATGCCACGCGCATTTTGGATGTAAATCACGCTCACAGGCTAAACTTTATCTGCTATATCGTGATTTTAAATAAAGGGATGAGAGGTACTGTGATCCTCAAGACGTGTCTACAAGCGAAACCCATTATAAGACTCAAGAACATGTGTTCAGCGATTTTTACTTAATCTGAACTATCGATATGAAAATGGATGTACGTTGTTGGTAATAGAAAAAGAGGAATAACTCTGTATACCTCCGGCAAACGCATTGAGGAAGATTTAGTTTCCTTTGATTTTAACCGTTGTCTAAAGAAAGGGAGAAGTAGTCAGTCTCGAAACACTTGTGGGTGATAGCATTATGGTGTTTTACGCCTGGCATATACCTGTCATTTATATCTAACCAAGAACTTATGATCAGTCAATCGATAACAAAGGAAAATTATCTGCCTGAAGAAAACTACCGTTCTCCCACAAAAAACCTGAAAAACCATTTTATGAAATCATGATTATTTATTTTTGGGTATGTCTTGTCTTCTGGTCTTTTAGAAGTTTGTAATGGCCGGTTTTTAACTCTTTCAGAGTTATAATGTCCCAAATAAAAATCACTTCATAAAGTAGAATAAAATAACGCAAGTCTTTATGGGATTTTATAGTAGTTTACGGCCATTTTGCTTTAAAAAGTGATCATTTTTTAATTACCTTAAATCACCAAGCTTTCTTGTCAAAGGTTTTTATTTTATTTCATTTTATTTATTTATTTATTTATTGGTTTAAACGTTCAAGATATTTGAAACGTTGTGAAGAGACGTTTTGGTTCAAAGCTTCAGAGACTGAACCCTTACAAATAAGAGATTTGCAAACATCTTTCCCCGTGCGGATTCCTAGTAATGATCAGGCTCGGAAAAGTGAAGTTGAGTAAGTGTTTTACAACCCAATCAAGATTCTTTCACTTATTTCGAGGCGGTCAGTCCTGGGATGGTGGAAGAAACCGGGATGCCAGGAGATCTATTCCCCGACCTTCGGCAAGCGAGCTGACAAACTCGCTCACACTAGGATCTGTCAGGAGTGGGATTTAAATCCAGGTGGTGAGAGGCGCTGTGATCCGTAGACCACTCGTCCACTGACGCTCCTAGCACTTGAAGAGCACTACAATGGCTTGATCGTGGGATACACATGTCTCCGGGAACAAGTCCGTTGAAACGACCGTCTCGTCGGAAGGTATCGCCAGACTTCATTTTCCATTCTCTGTCCGCATAAATTGCATGTGCCACGTGTTTTTCGTCCCAGTGAAGATTCTTCTACTTATACCGATGAGGGCGATTCCGAGGTGGTAGAAAAATAAACAAAGACTTTAGACAAAAACGACCGATTTTTGACAAGCGAACGGCCAAACTTTCTCGCACTAGGATCTGGGATTCGAATTTAGGCGATTAGAAGCCTTTTGTCGTAAGCACAGACTTTAGACTACTTGGCCACCGAGGCCAAATACTTCAAATATAAAATCTTTAAATGATATTATTGTTACCTTTTTTTAAAAATAAAGTTTTGAGTTTCAATTTCTTAGATAGTAAACTATACCATTAGTGTCCGTCATTCTTTATCACTAATTTATACAAAATACGATATGAGAAATGATATTTCTAGATTTATACATGATTATTAAACATACCTTTTACATAAATCTTATCATAATTCTAGCTTTGTAATTTTAGAAAGGTATTTCATGTTTCATAAAAAAGATATCTTTGTAAAATTCAAAATGCCCCACGCCCATTTCAACGATCAAATTATCGGACATGTTTTCAATTTAAATGTTTATTTCATCAAAGAAACCTGAGCGATTATATTATCAGACAAGTCTTCGTTTTTCAATTGTCCGGGTTTTTTATAAACTGAAAATTAAAGTTGATTAATTTTTATTTTAAAGTCAATGGTATAAAAACAGGTAGAAATGTAATTTATAAATGACAACCTTTTATTGTATTCAATTTTTTTTTATAAATTGACATATTTCATTAAGTCTCTAATGACTCTTTTTTTTCTCACACACGATTTGTTTTTTGTGACTAGATAATACCGTGTAAAATTTATTGTATGTTCTTTTTTAATGTGAAGAAAAGAAAATATTTCCAAGTGACTTTTAATATACAAAAATGATATTAAGGTAAATTGATAATCTCTCATAATTTTAGCTTTAACTATCCGTGGACATTTTAGGATTGACTCACAATCGTAATTTAATATCAAATATCCATTATTACTAGTTAAACTGACAATTGTGCAATATGTAGTTGATTTTAGGCCATACATATTGTCATACACCACTTTTTGAATTTAATCATAAAAATACATTCCAAAAGTGGTATATGACAATATTGCTACTTGATAGTATAAAAATATGAAACCACTACGGTAGCTTAGTTGGTATAGTGGTTGCTTCGTATGGGGTAATGTCAGGTTTGAATTCCAGTTGGGTCCATCAAAGACTTGAAAATTGGTAGGAACCGTATTTTGCTAAACGATTGGCATGTGATAAATCGGAAAGTAACAGGTTCTCTGAAAAAAAAAACTTTAGAAATAATTCCTTGTACTCAATATGTGAGTCGTGCATTTAAAAATGCCTTTTACATTGCCCTGAGCACAACGCAAAGGAAAAATTCTACTTCATCTATAGCTGGTAGCGTCTCGATATAGAGGAACTCGGAATGGAATGTTAAAACTTTTAAACATTAAAATTTAGCGTCCTTTGAAGTGTATTACATTTGTTTCAACATATGCACTGATGTTAATATCTTTTCCCCTTGCTTGCCATAAGCCGGTTTCATTACATCCCAAAACTGAACACATCGTTTAAGTTATTTAAAAAAAAAAAAAAAAAAAAAAAAAAACAAAAAAAAAAAAAACAAAAAAAAACTGCATTGCGATGTTAAGATATAAAATTTTTACCCAACTGAAATCTAGCATCACAAGTCGCTCACTACAATAATTTTACACGAAATCAAAAAAGAATATAAAAAAGTGTTAAAAAATAGTCAGTCCGACATTCGGAGACTGAAAAAAATTTTGGGCGGCTTTTTTTTTTTTTTTTTTTTTTTTTTTTTTTTTTTTAATTTATTTTATTTTATCTTATTTCATTTTTTAACTAGTTTCCTTTATAGCACAATAGAAAACAATTTATTGATTGATGGTGTTTTACGTCCCAGTCAAGAATATTTCACTTATATCGAGATGTCACCTGCTATAGGTGAAGTGGCAGAAATTTTGATCTTTGCAGTGCGCTTCGACCATTGTGGAGGGAGGGTTCTTAACGTGCAACGCCTACCGTGACACTTGCCATCGGTTTTAAGGTCTTCTCCAAAGGAGCCCGTGACTTTTATTTCCAGATGCCGAATGCCTGACGAAAGAACAGTCACTACCAATTTTCAAGTCTTTGTCAGACCCGGCCGTGATTCGAACCCCGACCTTCCACATACGAAACGAGCACTCAACCAACTGAGTTTTCGTCGTTGTGTACAACAGAAAATGACAAGGTCAGATTTAAAATTTCACTGATTTCCAAGACTGATATTATTGATTGCAACAAGATGAGTAGAGCGCGCGGTTTGGAATGTTGTAATGGAATTAATGCCCCAGTCAAGATTCTTTCACTTATATTGAGGCGGTCAGTTTTGGGATTGTGGAGAAAACCGAAGTAACCGAAAAAACATATCGATATTCGACTAGCGAACAGATAAACTTCCTCACAATAGGATTAGCCCAAGCGGGTTTCGAACCTCATGCAGAGGTGAGGTGAGGCGAGAGGCAATGTGAGACTGGATAAACATTTTCAATAAAACCAGATATTATAGATTTTTGATAACTGGACGGGTTACGGAATTGGTCGAGTTGTAACCAAGTATATTGTCAACTGCATTTTCCATTGACAAAATGGATTTAATTTGACTGCAACATTTTCCTTACACATGTACATTTCATCACCTATTCCAACAGTGAACTAAAAATTTGTTTTACCGGTAGTTGATGAAGTGTTCCCTTATCAAAGAATTAAACAAAAGCCGTTTATTTACTTATCTGTAAAAGTCGGTCCCCGTGCGTCATCGCCCTGTCGGTTGTTGACCACTCCAATATTAATATTACTTATCATATTTGAAGTCAAGGATCAATATTCGACATTCATTTTGTCAATACTGGTCGAGGTTAGGTGCATTCATTTAATCATTTAGAAAAGAAAAGGTAAATAGTGACAAAGGAAGGTTTTCCTATACGAGTATCATATCTCAGTTTAGAAGAAAAATGATAATGGGAATTAAATGCTAAATACACAAAATTATCTATATAAAACTGACATTTTTATCTCTTAAAATACATGATTTTTTAATTAATTAAATCTGACAAGGCGGTTTAGAAGTCGTAGAGAGGGGGTATCAGCTGGATGTATATGACTTTGGATTAACATTGACTGAAGAGTTGAGTTGAGTTGAGTAATGGTGTTTAACGTCCCAGTCAAGAATATTTCACTTATATCGAGACGTCATCAGCTATAGGCGAAGGTGCAGAAATTTCGCTTGTACGTTGCGCTGATGGCAATATACAGCGGGGTTCTTTATCGTACCACGGCTACCGTTACACAGAACCTCGTTTATTTTATGTTCCCATCCGAAAGAACCGTGACTTTCATTTCGTGATGCCGAGTGCTTGTCGAAAGATCAGTTATTACCCGTTTTCAAGTTTTGGATCAGACACATTGACTGGAGACAGACAAATGTAAAAACAATGGGGGTAGTGTTAATATGTTCGTCTGTGATTTACGATCCAGTAAAGATTCTCTCAATAAAAAACAGTTCTGGAATGCTGGAGGAAACCGGAGCGCTCGGAAAATATTCCAGAACTCCCACAAGCGAACTTATAAACTTCCTTATACTGTAATTTATCTGAGCGGGATTCTAATCTAGGTGGAGAGAAACTATGATCCACTAGCGATAGTTTTAGAGCACTTAACCGTATTTATTCTAATATGAACCTCGGTAGCAGGGTGGTCTAAAGAAAGGGAGAAGAAGCACTCAATACAACAAAATATAAAATGTTTGTTAACATATTTTGGGGCCACGAATAATTAACACCGGGCATTAGACGGAACTTAGACAGACGTTAGGCGGAACTCGGGCAGACACTGGACAGAGCATGAACTCGGACAGGACTAGACGGAACCCGGACAGACATTAGACGAAAATGAAAATGAAAATTTTACAATTTCACAAGGGACATATTCCTGTGATTATGTGGTATTTTCTAGCAAGCTCTTAAATAAAATAAAAAACTATATAGGTCATCAAAAAGAAACATCTGTTAAATATTAAACAAACTCGAGAATTTACGCCTCATTTACACATAATTTCTAAACTAAGTACAAAAAACATCGTATATGATGACAGTATATTGTTTGTCAACACAACATTTGTTTGTTTGACAAATACTGCACTGTAGGATATGACATATCCCATAATTCTTTGTAAAGTATCCACTTCCCCTAAATGATAAATTGACTTAGTTTCGTATGCAAGCTCTTATCTTTCCACGTAAAAAGAGATGGAGGTCAAAGTTCAACGAAATGCACCGTCCATAATGCAGAACACTGAAAATGAGAAAATAAATTCTATTGTTATGTGCAAAATCTGTCTGATGAAAACGAAAGACGGATTTGAGACCTTGTAGAGGTTCAACATTAAATGGTATTAGTCGGATGTTCATAGAATAGTTAAAAGTTGATATTTTTGAGTTTGAGAGAGAGAGAGAGAGAGATTATAAGACAAAATTATAAGGTCATACCTTTTTCTTTAAAACCTCTATCCTTCTGTTTATCATATTATAAAACCGGGTTGCATTTCTACGGTTTTTGTAAAAGTGGAGCAAAAAATTCCAAAAAGATGAAAAAGTGAAACACTAATCATCAAAATGGGATGACGGAACTGTTTTGTATAGTTTTGGATTACTATTAGTCAGAAAATCAAACTGGAAATGATACCGAGTGCTTTAGCATTAATTATGGACCACAGCACCTGTCGTCTCCAAGGTTCGAAACAAAATCCCGTTCGATAGATACCAGTGTGGATAATCTTGTCGGTTCGTTTGCCGAATGTTCGCGGTTTTTTCGGGGTACCTTTGTTTTTTTTCAGCGTCTTAGAACCGATCGTTTTTAAATAAATGAAACTAAAGGGGCCGTAAAACACACTTTATCCATTCCACTTCAAATAAGCCTTTTTTCTAATCAGAGATTGGTCTTATAGTATTGGCTCTTGTTTCACACAATAAAATATTTACTAGCAAACCGCCTTAGTGGCTTAGCAGTAGAGCGTTCGCCTAGAGAGCGAGATGTCGTAAGTTCGAACCCCGGTCGTCATAGAGACTCGGTGAGCTTGCACCGTACCAAAAATTCGCCCCGAGTGCGCGCTAGTACACGACAGGCCATTGCTGATGCAACTTTAAACAACATTAGAACAACAACAACTATTTACAAGTCATTTAGGGCGCAAATGTTGGCAATACAATTATATGAGCACGTTTAACAGAGAATGGTTTGAAACTGTACATGTGATATTCAAGTGGTTACCACCTAAAGCTAACCCAAATTAAATAAACGTCTCATTGTTGAAATATAATAGCTCTCTTGTGAGTGAAAGTTTTCCGATATTCAAGTGGTTACCACCTAAAGCTAACCCAAATTAAATAAACGTCTCATTGTTAAATATAATAGCTCTCTTGTGAGTGAAAGTTTTCCGACAGATTGTTTCCCTCGGGAAACATATATAGTATATATTTGTTTAATTTTAATTGTTTTATTACCTATTTAAGAATGTGATATATAACTATAGCTTGTGATATTAATGGTTTTTATCAGTTTACATATATGTTTTAAAATTTTGAACTTGACTTTAACAGTTATTAAGTTATTTCTTGATACTATTGAATCCAACAATTTTTTAGCTGCAAGAAGCTGATTAATTGTTGGTGCAGCTTTAAACATCCAATCACCAACTCGCCTCATCATGTTGCTAGCACTACGGTACTTAGATGGTAGAGTGCTTGCTTCGTATGTGGGAATTCGGGGTTGGAACACCGACCGGGCCTGACCAAGATTTGAAAATAGGTAGTGACTGATCTGTCGACAACCACTCGGCATTTAGGAATGAAAGTCACGGTGTCTTTCGGAGAAGACCTTAATAATCAATGCCCCGTGTCACGGCAGGCGTAGCGCGTTAAAGAACCCTCCCAGCACATTGACTTAAGCGCACTGTAAATGTAAAGATTTCTTCCACTTCACCTTTAACTGGTGACGCTTCGATATAGTGAAATATTCATGACTGGAACGTAAAACCCCATTAAATCAAATCAAACCAATGTGTTGTTTTTAAAAGCGTTAATTTTTCTTAGCTCAGATGTACCTTTATTTATTTAAAAAAGAATTACCGACCTTGAGAGACAGCAAGCAAAGTTTATTTCTCACGTTAAAGTACCATCAGTAACGAGCGTTGTCACGCAAAACTGCACATATTTTTGGTTTTGTCAACTATTGTATCACCGGAATCACCATCTATTGTTCATTGCTAATTAATACGTTTTTCGTAAATATCTATTTCTGTACAACACATAAAATCTTTAAGAAAATTATCGATCTGTCGAAATGCTAAAAATGTGGAATTTTCTTTAAATTGTTTGTTTTATGTAAAAATTATCACGATGCACATGGACGAACAAAAATTAAAAACGTATTTTGTCCAATTACCCAGGTGTAAGGGGTAATTTACCACCGTAATAAATTATCCTATTATCAGCCGATTTCATCCACTTAAAGAAAATTTACGAGGAAATTTGAACTTTTCTTCAATAATTATTTATGTTTGTTATATGCAAAGATTTATCTAGACAGATATGTGTTAAATTATTAGATTCTTCCATTTAAAAGACCTTTTTAAACTTTGATTTTTAAATGTTGATAAGATGGCTTAAACTTTGTAGCGTTTTAAAAGTTGATTTTTTTTAAAAATTTAAATAAAAAAAAAGGTTAAATTTTAGACTTTACACAAAGACAATCCACATGAAAATGAGAATGAAAAGTTGTAATATAAAATAATTACAATTCTCTCTCTCTCTCTCTCTCTCTCTCTCTCTCTCTCTCTCTCTCTCTCTCTCTCTCTCTCTCTATATATATATATATATATATATTGATCGAATTGTAATAATTTTATATTACAGTAAATATGTGGGTGTGAGTGTGTGTGCATGTGTGTGTAGATATATAATTTTGAATGTGTAATAGGTATATAGATATATATACATATATATATATATATATATATATATATATATATATATATATATATATATATATATATATATATATATATATATATATATATATATATTCATTATGTTCATTTTCATTCATAGAATTTTAAAAATCCAAATGTTTTCAGAGAAGACAATTGAATGTTTACGCACACACTCAGTGATGAAGGGAAATAACTCTAGGAAAATCCATATATTTCACTTATGCACATCAACACATGAACGGGTCTTCATAGTTTGAAGTTAATCCTCCCAATAATCTTTGATATGGTAGGAACAGACGGGAGGATGGAAGGATTGACAGAAGGACGGACAATACCTACACCTTCGGGTACGGGTTTAAAATGGTAAAACAAAATATAATACAAAAACACTATTCGGCTGAAAAACATCCAGTTTTAGAATGTTGTTTTTAATGTTTTCATTTCGTTTAAGTATATGATAAACAGAATAAAACACGGTGAAATCCATATCATATGTCATATCAGGCTAAAGCCCTCGGTCTGATATGGCACCTGATATGGGTTTCACCATGTTTTATTATATATATTTATAATAATTAACGGATGGAAATATATGGTGATTTAAATACAAGTCAAGCACCAAAATCGTCCAGCCGGAAGTGCGCGTACACGTAAATGTATCTCAAAAAACAAAAATTTATTTCGTTTTTAAACCTAGATCCGGGTACAAGCGATACCATCTTGAGAATAAATGGATCTCGTCTTGAAAATTACGGCATTGACATCGAAGGAGAATCGTATCATGCAGTTTCGCCACTTTACATCACAAGTTACCATTACAAAAAAGAAACTACATATAAAGGAAATGAAAATACTTCAAATGAATCTTAACTACAAAATATTAAAAGTCTCAAATAGACGCTGTCACAAGAAGTTCGAACGGCCGCGTTTCTTAGCTGAAGACTTGAAGCCTCATCTGCTAAAAAGGGAGATTGCCTCTCTGATCGTATTTTGCGGTAAGCTTTGTAACGCCGATAACGCGCACGACACGTGCATGGCGGGAAATTCAACGCATAAAGAGGTCGACCACGTTTATGTGGCATCGTTCAACGTTCATCATCATCATCATCATCATCACCATCATCATCATCCTCATCATCATCATCATCATCATCATCATCACGATCATAGTGATGGTGTTAGTGTTTATAGTACAGGTGGTAAAGATGATGTGGGTGTAGATGATGAATATTATACAGTATCGTGCTTTAAATGTTTCCTTATGCGGCGGAGCCTTTTTTGCCGCATATAAGCGTCCTTTTTATGCGTTAAAATTCCCTGCAAAGACGTGTTGTAACACGTTTTAGCGGCAACACCGCTATGCAGCGTTGCAGAGCTTACCTATCATAACATGCAGTGGAGTAGAGTAAAGATGATTTCCCCAATTAATATTCTCTAATTTCTATAGAGATGGACAGTTCTTAGATGTTGGGAAAACCGGATTTCCATGAGAAAAGCAACTAACTTTGGCAAGTTTGTACAGTAAAATGTTTTCGTAACAAAACCTATCCCATTTGGGATTTGAGCATATACAGTAAGATGCGATGTTATCGTAAGCTTGTGCTTTAGACCACTTTGTTAACGATGTCTCCATCATGTAACGGGAGGATGTCATTTTGTCAAAATGAAGCGAAATGATAATCAGCTTTACTTAACACTGTTCATTACATAATTTTCAAATCGTGACAAGGAGTGACCGGTGAAGTAAACGAACTTACCGGGGGTGAGCACTCAACCAACTAGAGCTATCGTAGATGCAGCCAGACAAAAACTAATTATTTCTAAGTACATGTCAATATGCAATAAATTTTCTTTTTATTAATCGAAATGGTTAAGAAGTGAAAACATTGGACAAACATACACAGGTGCTTTACATAAACAAAATGAAAAAAATGTTCTTCAAATGATTACTTTAGTATATGTTCGAAAGACACGGGATTACAGTAATGAGTTCGGAGAAAAAAACAGCTGTTTTATTCATTCGGAACATTCCAGAGTTTTTGGTAAGAATGTGTGAAATAAAAATAATTTGAATTAGATTGTAAATGTTACCTCAGGTTAATTGAGCACCTGTGACCTACACTACGATCTTTTAGGAAATTTAATCATAAAATATTTCTGTACAGGTAGGTCTGCGATATGGTCACAAATTAAACAAGTTGTAATTGTAATTGGATGTCATTACTCATTATTCTGTCCAAAAGTAACAAGCATTTGGGTCCGCATTTGATTTACTTTATTTAAGTAAAATATCAAATAGATACATATATTTATAATAATATATCATCAGAACCTAAATAACAAGTTCTAATCTATATATATATATATATATATATATATATATATATATATATATATATATATATATATATATATATATAAAACCTACAAAAATAGCAGCAAAAGTCACAATAACACCCATCCCTTATTATTCCTTTTTAACTCTTTAATATATCTTTAAAACTAAGGTTTGTTCCCTCATGCACAGCATTCCTTAGCTGGATTTGGATTTATATAATTTTGGAACTTTAGATTCATTAATTTCCAACTGTTTGGCTTATGTTTTTTATTATCAAACTTTTCAGTCTTAGTGTTACTGATGAGGAATGAATTTCCGAAATGTGCACATCTGGCACATCAAAATTCAACTGGTATTTGTGTTATATATCTCTAAGAAAAACTATCCGATAAGGGTTGAACCGGAAGCGGAAGGAAAAGAAAACACAAAATGTTCCAATTAGGTTTGGTGACTTAGTTACAAAGTCTAATACCAGACGTTGTCTCATCAACGGATCAACCGTGTAAGTCGAATCTAAACAACAAAGCGTAATATTCTACTTCTGTTGTGCCAATGGTTTGTGGTTTTTAATCAAAGCTGGGCAATGGTTATAAATAAAATTTCGATTTTTGACAAATTTCAAAGTTAAATGGTTGTAGATTATAGAGCTCGTTGTCTAAGGTTTAAAACCTAATCTGGTCTTTCTTTTCCGCTTTGCTGTTATAAATGTGATTGTATCGGATTGGACAAATAGTGTTTCACGCCCCAGTCACTATAAGTTTACTTGCATCAAAGCTGTCAGTTCTTAGATGGCGGAAGAAACCAGAGTGCCCGGAAATACCACCGACCTTCGGCAAGCGAACTGACAAACTTTCCTACACAATGATCTGCCCGAGTGGGATTCAAACCCAGGCTAGGCGGTGTTAGGCCATGTGATCCGTCAGTGTGCGATTTAGACCACTTGGCCAACGAGGCCCCAGCTATACGTGTGAGTATTGACAACTTGATGTACAAAAGTGGGATGGATTGTGCTCACTGGAAGAACTATAACCACTCAGCTAGACATAATTTACTTATAATATTCTTTGTTTGTCAAATGTTGATATACTTTTAAAAGTAGGTTATATGAGATTTAAAAGTAATATGTCTCATTATAGGCGTTTTTGAAATTTATTTATTTATTTATTCGTTTATTTATTTATTTTCAATTATTATTATGATTATTTGTTTTATTTATTTATTTAAGATATTTATTTATTAGATGAATTTCAGTTATTTATTTATTTATTTAATTTCAGATATTTATTATTAACGTATTCATTTTTTTTTTTTTTTGTTTCTGGTCTTTGGTTACAATGACAAATAGCAGTAAATCCATTTTTAGTTTGAATTACAGACATCTTACTTATTCCATTTTGTAATTTGAAATTAAATGTCTTCTCTAGGGTAAACCACGACCACTACGTTAGCTCAGCTGGTAAAGTGCTCGCTTCGTATGTGGGAGGTCGGGGGTTCGAGTCCCGACCGGGTCTGACCAAGACTTGAAAAAAGGTAGTGACTGTTCTTTCGCCAAGCACTTGGCGTTTAAAAATCAAACTCACTTTCGGATGAGACCTTAAAAACCGATGCTCTGTGTCACGGCGTGGTACATTAAAGGACCTTCCTTGCACATTGCCATAAGCGCATTGCAAAGGTAAAATTTTCTGCCACTTCACTTATAGCTGGTGACGTTTCGATATAAGTGAAATAATCTTGATTCGGACGTAAAACCTAATTAAATCAAATTAAATCACATTATCCGACTTGTTGACGAACCCACGGCCTTTTATTTTATGAGTCCGTGACCTCAACCACTCGACCACATCTACCCACACTTTAGCTGTTAAAGTTCATTATTTTTATTATTCAAAAATGTCTAAATACCCGAATCAAAATAACACACTTATCCCAAAAATATATTTTTATTCTATTTCTCACGATTGTTTAAACTAATTTCTAATAATAAGCGCCCGGTTTATTGTCGGCAAAAAAGCCATTGTCATTAATTTTCATAATTAATTAATAAATCACAAACTTTAAGGATATAGTTACAGCTTAACACCTGCGATGAGGTAGTAAATTATGAAAATCTTCCACACAGGGGGTAGGAAATATCACTGATTTATTGAAGGATCGATTTTCATAAACTTATTTTTTTTTTTTTTAGCTTTTGTATATTTTCCAACTATGTTATATATACCGAGTTCATTTTAAAACATATTAACTGATCCGATTGTTTTTACATTCCAAACCATTTATTATTCTATCGCTAGTTTAGCTGCTTTAACAAATAATAATAATAATAATAATAATAATAATAATAATAATAATAATAATAATAATTTTAAAAAAAGAAAATAATAATTTCCTTATTCTCTTCATAAATCAAACAAAAGCTTTGAACTTACTGTTCAATAATTCGAGTATATGATGACATTTTTGTCCTTCATAAAAAGAAATTCTCTCTCTCTCTCTCTCTCTCTCTCTCTCTCTCTCTCTCTCTCTCTCTCTCTCTCTCTCTCTCTCTCTCTAAAAAAATCATATTTATACTAAAATAAATATTATACAGAGAAAAAAACACTGAAGTTTATATAAAAAAGAAAAACGCTTAAAAACCTAAATGCACAGACACTTCTTGATACACGTGACCTGCGTTAATTTGCGATTTCCGGTTACAAGAACAAAGTTAGCGTGATCAAAAACCGCATTGCATGATGTCATGTTGTAAATCGTCTGTTGACGTAACCGATAGTAACGTTAATTCTCAGAAGTCAAATTACAGATAAGTAACTGTGTTTTACGCCAAAGTCAAGATTTTTCCCTTAAATCGAGGCGATAAGTTCTAGGATATTGAAGGACAATCGAGAGCCAAGAGAACCAGGCATCGACATTCAGCAAGCGAACTTACAAACTTTCTCACGGCAGGATTTACCGGAACAGGATTCCGAGGCGAACTTAGGCGTTGCAATATTACAGGAAATTTATTCCTTGGTACCAAGCCAGACTTTTGGGAAACAAGATTTGATTTATTTATTTTAAGGGGTTTTACGTTTCAGACATGTGCATTCACTAATATCGAGACGTTACCAGTGAAGTTGAAGTGGCAGAAATTTTAACCTTTGTAGTGCGGTCAGAGCAATATGCAAGGAGAGTTCTTTAGTTTGCCATGCCTGTCGTTACACCTGGGGTGGGGGTGGGGTGGGGGTCGGTTTTAAGGTCTTTTTCAAAGTACCCCGTTACTTTTATTTATAAAGGGCGAGAACAGTCACAACCTATTTTCAAGTCTTAAGTATGACCCGGCCGGAGTTCGAAACTCAACTTCCCACAAACGAAGCCTGGGAAACAAGAGGTGAAATTCTTGTAAAACATATATAACAGCTTATTTACTTGAACAAATTTCATTACCGTTCAATTTTATTTCTGAGTTGTATGTTTAATTTTCTTTGTCAATAAAAAGAAATCTCGATTCCATTTATTTTTATGATTCTCAAATAACTATCGTACTATCGAAATGATAATTTTGAAAATATCCTTAGACTGTGTTATGTAAAGTTTCAAACAATGTGGTGGTTTCACAATGTCGACGTCGTAAGATCATGTTAGGTACTGTAAAAGCGACATCCGTGATTTCAAACTGTCGTTAGATCGCGTTAAATACGCTGCAAATCTAAAATGTTCATCACATTCTTAGATCGCTGGCAGTGTGGCTGAAAGGGCCAGGTAACGAATCTCTGGTGTGATTGTTTTAAAGACAAGCTTACGAAAGTGTCTCATCGCTTTTAAATTCCTTGCGGTCGGAAAGTTTGCTAAAGGTGGGTGTTTCCTATAATCTCGAGTCTGATCCTCTCAGAATAGACCGCCTTGATGAATCGAAATTGAAAGAATTTTTTCTCGAACGTAAAACAAATTAATTTTAATTTCAATTTAAAAATTGTTTACATATAAAAATGACACATTAGTTTAACATTGCTGAGTCATGGGAACATTGTAAATATTAATGTTCTATTTGTAATAATAAATTAAATCATTAAAAATTTGTACTTTAAATCCGAACTCAATCTCTTAACACAACATGATACATACCGAGTGTATATCATGACTTATCACCTTTCAGAGAACATTAAATTCATATATACATTAATTTTTTTTATAATTTAATATTTAAATAAATCATATTAAAATATTAACAATTCAAATCTTGATCACGAAACAAAAACTGCAATAAAAAAAACAATTTGACCAACACCCTATTTAAAAGTGTAAATTTTCAATGAATGCTTTATAAATACTATTAAATGAAATACATGTACATTTTTTATTTCAAATTCTTCAAATTTCAATTTTTCTTTTTACTTACAATATTACACTACACGCGAAGAGGCTCGATTCATGACCAATTATGTACTTCATATATTAGGTTTAATGGTTAAAATTTTGACTTTAATGGCTGAGTGTCTTGGTTAATGTTCCTCCTTTAACGATTGTACCCCAGTAAGATAAATACCGGGTATCTATATACTAAATCTATCCATAATTATCATATACCGACTACCTGGTCACAAAAACGTTTATCGCCCTGTGTAATTACACCGTTTACCACCCCCTCGAATGATGGATATTTGGGAACAATGTGGGAAGTTATCGGGTAAATGATGTACTTGTTAAACTTACATTTAAATATTTCCTCTGTCTTTTAACAAGAAAGTGGTAATTTTCTTCAAATTGTTGATTATTTTTTCTTTTCTTTTTTAAATTTTGTTTACAAATTCATTGGTTAACCCTGCATGGTTCCATAATATATAAATATGTTTGTTCGTTAAAATAACTAAATGCTATGTAGTTATTGTCAATTTTTGCGATTTGTTTTAGTTGTCCTATAACACCTCATTAATTAATTTCAAATTTTGAATAAAATTATTATTATTATTATTATTATTATTATTATTATTATTATTTTTTTTTTTTTTTTTAATTTAATTTTTTTTTTTGCAATATATAACACACAAAGAGAGGAAATTATATAGACAGTATCGGCTCTGCATTGAAATGAACAACTTCCGTTATAGATTGTAACTTTTCATATCATTTAAAAAAATGTAGATCATGTCAAACAACTGTTGCATATAAAAGACAAAAAAAGACGATGTATTAGAAATTACTAAGAAGATTACATGTATTTACTAAGCCAATAGGAAAAAAGTAAAGAGTTAAACATCGTTTACCCCTCCTTCTAACTCCAACCCCCCCCCCCCCCCATCCCGCCTTCGATAGCTTCGTTGGAGCATGAGGATCGCGTTAATGTTCCACCATCGGGATCAACGTCAAAACAGCAAATTAAAAGATTAACATTTACTCCGATAGCTTCGTCACAGCAATAAGTAATAAGTGACATTTAGTGACAAAACGTCAATGCTTTATCTCGGTTGACTCCCTAGAACAGAAAGTAACGGGATCCTTCAAGACCTAAAAACCGATACACCGTGTCACGGCAGGCGTGGCACGTTAAAGAATCCTTCCTGCACATTTGCGTAAGCGCACTGCGACGGTAAAAATTTCTGTCACTTTACCTTTAGCTGTGACATCTCGATATAAGTGAAATATTCTTGACTGAAACATAAAACCCCATTAAATGAAACAAATAAATCATTATAGTTGAGTTAAGTAATGGTGTCCAGGAGGTCGGTTAAAACACTCGTACCCTAAAGAATCCTATTCGCTCACAGTTGGTAAAAAAAATGTAGCGGCAAGTAGATATGAGTTGCGTTGAGTTGAGTAATGGTGGTTAACGTCCCAGTCAAGAATATTTCACTTATATCGAGACGTCGCCAGCTTTAGGCGAAAGTGCAGAAATTTTGCCTGTACGCTGCGGTGATGGCATTATATATACAGCAGGGTTCTTTATCGTGCCACGCCAACCATGATATGGGACTTCGTTTATTTCACGTTCCTATCCGAAAAAAATCGTGACTTTCATTTCGTAATACCGAATGCTTTTCGAAAGAACAGTAACTACCCACTTTCAAGTCTCGGGTCAGACCCGGTCGGGGTTTGAACCCACGACCTTCCACTTTCGGAGCGAACATTCCACCAACTGGGCTACCGCAGTGGTTAAAAATAAATAAATCATCAGAACAGAATGGAATGGAGTGAATATTATTATTATTCCCAGTTCCCTAGTTAGTAGCCTCATTGTGATGATATAAACACGCTAAGGAGGTCTTAATTTTGCGGTAATCTTAAAATCTTGATCTAATCTTAATCATCGCTTTTCTATCCTAGTTAAATATCGTGAACATTAATTACAAGCTTGGTAGAATGATTAAAACACCTAACATTATAATTACGATTAGGAGTACTAAATTATAATGAAAAAGCTTATATATAAATAATCTGAAAACGCGAGCATAGAAATGATCAAAAAAGCGTATTGTGAAAAGTTAAGAAGTTCAAACGATATTCATTATATATATATATATATATATATATATATATATATATATATATATATATATATATATATTATGAATCATATCTGATAGGGGGGTGGTGGTGTTAATGGAGTTTTATTTTTTTCTTCTATTAAAGGCCTCGGTGGCCGAGTGGTCTGAAGCGCACTTTTGCGGACCACAGCGCCTCTCACCGCCTGGTGCCGAATCCCACTCGGGACAGATCCTAGTGTGAGAAAGTTTGCAGAAGGTCGGTGGTTTTCTCCGGGCACTCCGGTTTCCTCCACCATCCCAGAACTGACCGCCTCGAAATATGTGAAAGAATGTTGACAGGGGCGTAAAACATCAATACTCAACGCCACTCTTCTTCTATTCTATAGTGTCAGCTTACGGATGACTCGCTTTTCATAGTTCTTTGCAAAAATAAATCCTTCGATCAGGTACTGGTATGAAAGCAAAAACTAATGCTTTTTCAGACTAATTTTACTTCCACATTTTGTTCAAAACCGAAATCCTTTCTTTAAATCAGTTAGATTTCGTAAACTGTGTCACAAGTAATTTTATTTTATTTTACTACTGAGTGATTAAAACCTTAGCCTTATTACGCAATGTATTTCAATACATTTTCACCACTGTGGGTTCCACCCTAGTCCACCTCAAGTAAGAAAGGTTTTGGGCATATGGTTAATAATTTTCTGAATGTTAAATACATTATCTTTGGCATGTAATTAATAATTTTGTTATTGTTAAATATCTTGCAACGTTTTAATTTAAATCATTTGCAGTCCGCTTAGGACAATGTGCAAGGAGGGATTTTAACGTGTACACCTGCCGTGACACCGGGCATAGGTTTTGAAGGACGCCGTGCCTTTCAATTGTAAAATGCCGAGTACAAGGCCGAGTACAAAGTCCATATCAATTGTCAAGTGGTTGTCAGACTCAGTCGGAGTTCGAACCCCGACATCCCACGTTCGAAGCGAGCAAATGAGAGAGTTTGTATATATTGTCAATCTTTGATCATGTGCATAGCACACAAGGAGGGCCAAATAAGGGCGCATATGGTGATGAAAAATTTTAGTTAAAAAGTTCATTAATTCATTCATGAATAACTAATGATCTTAGTCATTATTTTTATCAAATAAGTACTTGCTTCACTCATTTTTTCTTTGATTCATTCTTTCTTTATTTTCTTTATCAAATAAGTACTTGCTTCACTCATTTATTTCTTCCTGCTTCATTCATTTTCTTTCATTCATTCCTTCTTTTTCTTTTCTTTATCAAATAAGTACTTGCTTCATTCATATTTCTTCCATTTATTCTTTCCTTCTTTTCTTTATCAAATAAGTACTTGCTTCATTCATTTTTCTTTCATTCATTTCTTCTTTTTCTTTTCTTTATCAAATAAGTACTTGCTTCATTCATTTTTCTTTCATTCATTCTTTCTTTTTCTTTTCTTTATCAAATATTACTTGCTTCATTCATTTTTTCTTTCATTCATTCTTTCTTTCTTTTCTTTTCTTATCAAGTAAGGACTTCCTTCATTTTTTCTTTCATTCATTCTTTCTTTCGTTTTTTTCCTTATCAAATAAGTACTTGCTTAAAGCAACATTAAATGAAAAACATTCCACTTTTTTGAAAAGTTAATGTAAAAAATTGTAATTATCTTCGTGGTAAAAACACGCAATTCCATTTCAATTTCGATAACATGATGATCATTGTATTAATACAGGCTTATTAACGTGCCGGATTTAACCGTGTCTCGATTTGGGATTTTGATATCTTGCATTGATCTAATGTGACTCAGCAAGCCGATTAACTATTGATCTTGGTTATTATAGCGAGGTTTTACGATTTAAAGATCGCAATCTTTTATCAATTCCATCTTTACAGTAATATTTCTAACCTCTCCTGCTATTATATAATCAGTCTTTAAGCACGACTTAATGAAAAGGTTTTTTTTTTTTTTTTTTTTTTTTTTTTTTTTTTTTTTTTTTTTACTTTTTTTTTCATTATGTAATTTTTCTTTGGTGAGGGAGAGTAGATTCTATCTCTACCGATAGATGGCGCGACATCTCTGTAGGATACCTGCAGGTGGCGCGTTCCATCAGCGGCAAACTTCGCAATTACTCGTATTCCTACCGGAATCGACCGAGTTATGACGAGATAAAATAGCGGTGATTTTCGTCATAACCAACCTTTCTACTTTCGTGTTATCAATGAAAGAACAATTTTGAAGGCAAACTTTTATTTTTCCTATTTATTTTTTATTTTGGAAGTTTTGTTTTAAAATTAATTTTGGAAGTGAGGGAGTGGAGATTTCTGGTGCTGATACTATATCTACCGATAGATGGCGCGACATCCCCATAGCATACATTGCAGGTGGCGCTTTCCATCAGCGGCAAAGCTTGCGATAACTCGCATTCCTCTCGGAATCGATCGAATTGAGACGAGTCAATGGCAATGATTTTTGTTATAATCGATCGTTTTACGTTCGTATTATCAAAAACGATCAAGAACAATTCTGAATGGCAAACTTTTATTTGAAAAAAATTATAACTCCGATCGACTTCATGTTGTAAAATTAATAGTACATGATACATGTGTATTTGCATATATGAGCACGTGTATCTATTTGTGTTCACTAAAATGTACTTAATCATTAGAATTATCATTTAATCTGTGTATAATTTAACAAATATCATAAAAAACAGGGCGTTGAACTTCGCAGAACGGATGACACATACAAATTACATTACCATACGATCTGTGAATTGTCACACCTAGATAAATGTACTACGGGGTCAATTTTTCATAAATTTTTTATTCATTATTTTTTCTATTTAGTATTTCTTTTTATTTTTTTTCTAGAAAGTAAGTGAATCTGGGTCAAATTTTCTTATATTTTTTTTATTTCTTATTTGTTTTAATTTTTATTTCTTTTATTTATTTCTTTTTATTTTTTTTAAAGAGAAAGTGAATCTTGGTCCATTTTTCTTATATTTTTTACTATATTTTTTCTATTTCTTTATTCTTTTTATTTCGTTTTGTTTTGTTTTTTTTTAGAGAGCAAGTGAATGTGGTATAATGACTTTTATCTATTGAGTTGCGTTTGGTATATGTGACAGGTTAGTCACGCTGGAGGACAAATTTTCTTTATTCCATGAAATGCTGCCAAAAATATAACAGCAGCAGCGCGGCAGGTATCTTGTATGTGCAGAATTTTGAATTTTTACCATCAGACCAAGGAAGGGAACACGTGGTAGCCGGCGTATCAACAAACAATCAAATATATCAATTCATTTCATAAAGATATACAAAAACAAGAAAACATAGAAAAGTGATATAAAGTAAAAAAGATTTTAAGAAAATGGTCTAAGAAATGGGGTGGATGTTAATTGGTACTTACCAATACGTTTTTTATCTTGAAAACTGTGTCTTCATTGGTGTCAGAATGAAAGTCAGTTGATAAATCACGGGTGTGAATGGATATTGCCGCGTGATTCTAAGAAGCCATTTAAAACAGAAGAATATTATGGCTTGATGTGAATATATTTTGTCTTAAAATGTATAGCTTGCCATGTGCTTTTAAGGGACAAAAGTGCAATTGAATTAAAACATTTAAAAAACTGTGATATATTAACAATATATATATATATATATATATATATATATATATATATATATATATATATATATATATATATCATAAGAAATTGCAGTAACATTTTACTAATGGCCTTGAGCGGAAGGAATTCTATAGGGTACGAGTGCTGTAACCAACACCTATGACACGAGGATTCTGTTTTACGCCCCTACCAAATAAAAATAATAATTATAATAATAATAATAAAAAGAATGACTTAGATTAAATAAAGACCACTATGTTAGGTCAGTTTTTAGAGTGTTCGCTTCGTGTGTGTGAGGTCGCAGGTTCGAACTGCGGCCGGGTCTGACCAAGACTTGAAAATAAGTACTGACTGTTCTTTCGGCAAACACTAAGCATTTAGAAATGAAAGTCATGGGGTCATTCGGAGGAGACGATAAAAACTTATGCCCCGTGTCAAGGCATGCGTGGCACGTTAAAGAATTTTCCCTTCACATAGTCCGAAGCGCACTGCAAAGGTAAAAATTTCTGCCACTTCACCTATAGCTGGTGCATCTTGATATTAGTGAAGTATTCTTAACTGGGACGTAAAACCCCATTATATAAATCAATCCAATAAGTTCCCTTTATGACATTAAACGTCATTAATTTTCTAAATTATGTGTGTCTAATGCAAAGATGGTGTGTGTCAGCCATATTCTCCCTTCAAATATTTAAGATAGGGACCAAAATCTTAACTGTTCTTTGACGTGAATTTATGTCATTTCTGTAGGCTGATGTTGACCTGGTGGCGACTCGATATAACAGTAAAATATTGACAACCCCATCACACCATCTTTGTGGATTTTTAAAAATTTGATATTTATACAACTGAAAATACATGTAACTTCAAACATTTTTGTATCCAATTGCATAGATAACATGGCCGTTTGACCTTTTGAACTGTTGTGTCCGGCTAAATGTTAAATGTGGAGAAAACAAATTTGTTTTTTATAAGAGAAATAATCAATGCTGACATTCTAAACTAAAATGGTAATTAGGGTCATGTTTTTCCCATGTACTGGACATTCACTGACCATGTTAACATGTATAATTGTCTTGTTTTACGTACAGGTAAAGTATGGGCTATTTGTGTCAAGAAAATTGAACAAGTAAATGTTTCTCTTCATAAGTAGGCGTGTCAAAAAAGAACCCGCGCTGTTAAGAGCTTTAAAGGGATTGCAAAGTATGCGCTCCGGAATATCTTTATCTATAAGTTATAGGTTAAAATAGTAAGAATTTAAATAAATAAATAAATAAATAATTTACTATTGGCGAAACTTTTTTATAATGAGGAATGGAAAAAATTATCGCTTTTAAAACAAGACAGTGCAGAGAGTTCAGATGATGACTAAGCATTTTTGATACATATGACTTTCAAGATGAAATAATTATACAAACTTATGGGTCAGAATTTAATTTAATAATTCCATTTCCGTATGCATCAATTATGCTTTAACATGCAGCCAACAAAACATGTGCACCATATGAGTTCGTTCCGGTTTTTAAAATCTGTGTTCTGCAATTACTGTTGAGTCGATGTCTGATTTAGCGCCTTGATCTGTAATGACTTATTTTAATTTTGCATCAAAAGAATCGTTATCTTTTAAATATGATTTTCCTGTCTTTTATGTTTATATGAATTAAATATTTATTTGCCAAAAAAATGCATTTGTTTGAAGTGTAACAATATGATATAACCTGATTTATAAACTCTCTCTCTCTCTCTCTCTCTCTCTCTCTCTCTCTCTCTCTCTCTCTCTCTCTCTCTCAATAGAGTAAATTCAATGTTCCAGTTTTATTTAATGAAGTTCGCAGGCTTGTTTCCAGTAATTTTACTTAGCATGATCTCTTATTGATCATGGTAAATAAGCATCTTAAACAGAGATTCTAAAAACCCGTGGATATATATATATATATATATATATATATATATATATATATATATATATATATATATATATATATATATATACCATTCCGGTATAAAATACAAGTATAAGATGTAGCAACATGCATACACATAGCCCAAAACAAATTCGAGAAAGCCTCGCTGATAATGGTTGAAAATGGCTTGATAGACATTGTTGCATACAGTTTTTTTTTAACCAAATCGATTTTTATTACTAATAAATTTTTTACAAAAATCAAGGTATAAATATAATTCGGAAAAACGCCACTGTTAAATTTATAACCCTAAATTTTGTTTTATCTGATATCATGGAGATGAAAGAGAGAGAAAATCGTTAGAAACAGCAGGATTAAACAGGGCAAAATGGCTGAAAGTGTACATTAAAGTTGATTTATAAGATGCGGCTTGATAAAACAGTAGAGTGTTATCATAACGATAAATCTCAGCTAAGCGTTGTTAGAAAATTTATAGTGTGGAATGTTAATTTCTGTCACTTAACAAGTGACAAATTATTTTGTTCTTATTTAAATAAAATACCAGTTTGATATAAATATAACAAAGAATATGAATTGTTATAACAAATATAATATACCGGTGTGTTGATTCACTAATTGGAATGTTGTACCGACGAAATAAGAGATTTTTTCTGAGGGAATCCGGAATCCGATGATGTAATCTAGTTGCGTTAAGGCGACAATCAAGGTTATGGTTTCAAAATGATTTTTTGTTGCGTTACATTCAAATGTGAAGTTTCAAGACGCCATTTGGAAGTATGACAGTGCAAATCATTTTTGTGGTTTTACCACAAGTCAGTGCGCTGTAAACAGTCAAATTTAGGTTTTCAAAATGAAATTTGATTGCGTGTCAAAAGACCTTGGCTTCTATATTGCGACCTCGGTGTCACATGGCTGCTATAAAACGCAGCTTTGTGGTTTATATGACGGGACACACAAAAGATCCCCTATATTTTTCGAATACAGAGTGACGTTTACGCCGGCATAGGACCGACTCCCTTTCATCAAAAACGACATCCATTTTCGGCTCCCCTTCATTAAAGCTCCCCATTCGGTCACAGGATTCTAATAACCCCAAACAATTTTACATTTTAAATCAAAATTTAAAAATTCTTTCTCTCTGCTTGCTCCACAACACGTTGGTTTTGTTATCCCCTGACTGGCTGTCACCTAGTGCTCGCCTTTTCGCTCGGTAGCCTCTTCTCCTCTGCCTGTTCCACCTTTGCTACTACATCTTTATTACACAAAAAGCAACAGTCTGTACATTAGCCTAGGGTCAATTGTAGACTCAAATCTCCATCAATTCGTCGTTTATATGAAGTCATTATTTTCTTCCATCCTTTGTACGGATTTAATCGTAAAATTATTCAGTTTTGTTGTCGGTAATTCCAAACGCAGTTTGTTCGAGATACAAATTCATTGGATCTGTGATTACAAAATGGAGGCGTTATGAGTCAATTAAGTTGTCGATTTCATGATGGCGTCTGGTCACGTAACTTGCAAATGAGTTATTAATGATGTCATTTGTGGCACCTTACTAAAAATCAATTCTGTTGTCTCATGATGACCACGTTAAATAAATTATCAAATATTTAAGTTTCATTATATCAGCCGATCGTGTTTAAAAAGCCAATTAAATTGTGGTTTTCATCAAGTTTTTGGTCTGTCAATATCGCCAACCACATAATTCGTTTTATGTTTAATGGTGTTACAGAACCAATTAAAATTAAGTTTCATTGTTTGTTTTTGGTGTTGTATATTTCTAATCCAGCTTTTTTTATTGGTTGTATTTGATCTTGACACTCGGAAAATCAAAAATTGTGGTTAAATGATGTCATGAGGTCGAGTTTAAATACTTTGATCGAGTTTAAGTTAATGACAGTAAAAAAATAATAAACAACTAAAACTGGGGGTATATCAAATAAAATATGGGGTTTAACACGGCATTTATAGCTACAAAAGTAATAAAAGTCTTCAAATTTGTCATTAAGTGTATGTACGGCACTGGAGTCTAAAATTCTCCCTGTGTGTATAATGTACAAAACAATTTTTATTCATTAATTACGTCATAATTTCAAAGTAAAGTGTGATGTGAAGTATTTCATTAATTTTTCAATTATAAAAATGCATGTTAATTATAAGCAAGCATGTGGAAATTTCTGCATAATATTATAATTTCATAAAGTCAGGTCAAAAGTTTCCTATTCTTTGTTGAATCTTAAGATCTAGTCTTTTTTCAAAATCATCCAATTTGGACAGGTCTCCTGTGAGAGTAACTCATTGAGGAGGAATTTCATTAGTCATCAATATGATGAATAAATAAACTGATATTCTATTTTGATCAATTAGAATTTAAATGCTTACACCCGGACCGACCGTCTCCTACTTGGTAAATATTATGTCACCTAGTACTAAGTTGTATGTTTATAGCACCATGCGTTATATAAGTTCATATTTATGTAATATATCATCATTCTGTTTCATTGTGATAAACTTCATCATTATTTCTAAATACTCTTTTTTTTCTCTCAAAGAAAAGATTGATCAGTTGAATTGGTTGTGATGTTGCTAAACGTCGCATCCGTGACCATTTTTTTTGCGTGTTTGTGTCGAAAGCAAGTTTCATTCTAAGTTCGTGTATAATGCCAGAGTGTATCATGGTCTGCCTTGTACTAGCATGGACACACACACACACACACACACACACACACACACACATATATATATATATATATATATATATATATATATATATATATATATATATATATATATATATATATATATAAAACTTTTTGGTGTTAGCTCACAGAATCATTATGCCACAGACAAGCATACGAATCACCCAGTGAAGCTATATTGTTATTGAACGGTTCAAGAGGGTACAAACTCCACGGGTTCCTGGTAGAAACCTCATTTGTTATCGTTCAACAATTCACGGTGTTACAGAAAAAAATTACTCGTTAGATTTAAAACTGTGCTTGAAATATTCCACTGATGTGCTCTTCGGTTCATACATTAAATAAGATTGAAGCAAGGAAAAAAATTGATTTATTTCCTCAATGATACATATTTTTTAAATAGCTTTTAATTTTTCATTTATTTTTAAAATTTTTATTTTGTCACATATCAATGTATGATGTTATCCAAGGTGGTATATTTTACATGTTGCTATTTGCAGATTCCTATGTGCAGAAAATTGAATATTTCTTCTGGTTATTTTTTAAAACTCTTCAAATAAAAATGTTATTAGAAATAGTGTGAAGTTTAAATGCAATATCAAAATACAGGTATAAATTTAAAACTTAGAACATTATAATAATTATCATAAATCAAGATTCTAACAAATAAACTGTGAAAACAATTTAAATATTCTCATAAATGTTCAAAAAGTAAGATTTTATTGCGCGATGATGGAGGTAGTTGACGGTTTTTCCGTAAATGGAACGTTATACCACAAAATTGAAAAAAATAAATAAAGTAATATTGTTTTAGCCTTACTTCATGGGAAAAAAATGAATTCATTATTAACTAATAAATAAAATTAAATCTATTTTCATTCGCCAATAATTTAAATAAAATATTATTAGCTCACCTGAGCCAAAGGCTCAGATGAGCTATTGCAATCTATCACCGTCCGTCGTCCGTCGTCCGTCGTGCGTCGTGCGTCGTCCGTCGTGTGTAAACTTTACATTTTAATCTTCTCCTCCAAAACTACTGCGCCAAATTTGATGAAACTTGGTGATTATCATGCCTGGGTAACAGCCTTTCAAAATTGTGTTCCGGGTTTGGCCACGCCCTTTAAGATGGCCGCTGTTACTTAAAATAGCAAAAAGACAAAAAAATCTTCTTCTCTGAAACCAAAAGGTGGAGGCAAATTTTGATTGGATATTTGGATTCAGCATACCTGGGAACATTAAAATTGTGTTTTTCATGAAAATTGAGCGAAAAATAGGTCACGCGTTTTTGCGTAAAATTATGTAAGTTTGAAAATGAGACATTTGTTGTTATAACTCAATAACGGCTGAAGATAATTGTATGGAGTTTTCACTGTTGATCTTGTCTTGCTATTTTCTTCCAAAAGATGTCAAGGTCAAAGGTCAAGGTCATGTCCCTGCTTTTGACCTTTGATAAAAAATCTTTTTTTTTTAAACATTTCAGGTGATAATGGCATGGGATTTTCAGTTAATTGTAGTTAGTGACATGGCGACCATTTTGATATATAGATCAAGGTCATGGGTTCAAAGGTCAAGGTCAAAGATGCACAACTATTACCGTTATAGTTGATTATCTCCAAAACTATTAACTTTTTGTATAGGCATACAACTTAGAATATTGTAGGTAATGGCACAATGGACATTTTGATATATTAATAATGGTCATGGGTTCAAAGGTCAAGGTCACAAATGCAGGCAAGTACTGAAATGGTTGAATATCTCAAAAACTATAAGCTCTTTGTATAGGCATATATATTGGAATTGTAGATATTGGTCTAAATAATAATTTTGATATATGAATAAAGGTCATGAGTTCAAATGTCAAGGTCACAGATGCAAATTAATACTGAATTGGTTAATTATCTTGAAAACTATAAATATTTTGTATAGGCATGTATGCTAGAATATTGTAGGTATTGGCCTAATGATCATTTTGATATATGAATGAGGGTTATGGGTCCAAAGGACAAGGTCACAGGTGAGCATTAAGGCCCATGGACCTCTTTTTAATGTCAAAGGAATTACAAATTTTCTGCTGTTTCTACAGGTCACTGACTTTGATGTCTAGTGAAAAAAACGGCCTCACCAGTGTATCCGTCAATCGATCAGCTGGAATTTTTAAAACTTTATACATATTAAATCAAATATTTTTTTTTTATAATGAATTATTTATTTTATTTTTTTTTTATTTCAAAGAATAACTAATTTTCTGTTGTTTATACAGTATACTATGATGCCTACACAAGTACTAAAAACGGCCCCATCCGATGTATCCAACAACCAAATGTGCCCAAGGGGCAAATTCGGTTATTTGCATATTCCGCTTAATTGCATAACATTTTCTGACAAACGGACTATGCAATTAAGCGGAATCTACTGTATATGGTTCTAGGTCATATTTTGAAAGGTCAAGGTCATAGCTGCAAAAGAAGACTTAAATTGCTAATTATCTTGAAAACTATTAACTTTTTGTATCGGCATGTATAATAGAATATTGTAGGTATTAACATGGCGATCATTTTGATATATGGTTCAAGGTTATATGTTCAAAGGTCAAGGTCATATCAACATAGGAATACTTAAATTATTAATTATCTTGAAAGCTTTTAATTTCATTCATAGGCATGTATATTAGAATATTGTAGGTATTGACATGACAATCATTTTTGGTTCGAGGTCATATATGTTCAAAGGTCAAGGACATAGCTAAGTATACTGAAATTGATTAATGATTTGGAAATTATTCATTGCACTACAATTACTTTATGCATATTATATTAGCTACTTAAAAATGAAATGTGAGTGGATATATTTCTGATTAAGTTTTATGCGAGTTCTGAACTAGAGAAAACTTTTCAAGTTTCTGTACTCAATATATTGTCTATTGCTCTTTGCAAACAATATTGTACATATCTTAAGGTGAGCGTTAAGGCCCATGGGCCTCTTATATATATATATATATATATATATATATATATATATATATATATATATATATATATATATATATATATATATATAATATTAATAATAATAATTAATAATGGAAATAATAAATATAAATTTAAATTCTTCATTACAGATTGACACAGTCCTTGTTAATTTTGGAAAAGCACTCTAGCTACAATTTTAGTACTCTGTTTTACTTACTGCTTCAGTTAATAATCCATCATTGAACGCAAGAATGGAATTACCAGAGTACCTCATAGCGCTTACAAGTGCGGAACAATTATTTCTATTGGCAATGGAATCGCATCAAGTGACGTTTTCTCGTTATAACAACGTTTTATCCGGGAATATTTGACGTAATCGTTATCCATTTCATTCCACACAAACGATAATAAACTGAGGTATTGATGACGTGGTTCGCTGCCTGGTGAGTTCCATTTGTCCTTTCTTTGCCAGTAATTAAACTGTTCCTCTTATCCGAAAAAAATTCGAATTTTGATATGTTATAATATAGACCCAAAAGTTAAAACCTACATAGAATAATTTTTGTTGCAATTATTTGGAGGTTTTGCCATTTTTATCGGACTAAAATCGCACTCAAATTAGTCTAGTCAATCTACAGTTTGACCTCAAACTAATTGCAACAAAACAAAATACTAATGTTACTAATATGCTCTAAAATACATGAAATGTTTATAGTCTTCCAAAATCTGACAAGGGGAAACAAGTTTTTGAGAAGTTTAATTTCTTATTGGGATTTCTATAGACAAGGGAGACAACTCCTGTAAAACAGGTGGAGTTTTTGTCCAATTATCATATGTTTTTTGCTATTTTAACAAAAAGTAAAGCAAATACCCTGGAATTAATCAATCATAATTGATTTCATATGTATATTGAACATTTCTGATTTCATTTAAAGTTAAATCGTTAGCCCATTTTCATTTAGTTGCATTCTATTTTAAGTCTTTCACAATCAAGTTTCTATAGTGATGAGGAATTAATAACAGAATACTCAAAATAATAAAGTAGAAGTATTGAAAAGTTATGTTTTTAACCTGAGATATACTTAGTTTATCATTTTTGTGTATAACAAAACATATTTGAGGTGAATAAATCTTTTTTCCATCTCATCAACATGCCTTAAATCTGTGTTTTGCATAAATTTTTTCAACAAAATTATTTAATTTCTTTACATTCCATTTACATACATGTGTATTACAATCTAAATTGTCTTAAATTATCTATTTTTAGTCTATGTATAAATTTCCATCTAAGTTCTAGGTTGTTCTTCATAAAGTATCAGATAAAACTTGAAGTTTTTGAAAATTTTTGTGTAAAATTTAGGATTACAATACAGAGTTATCTCCCTTTTCTAGATTGACTAGACCTAAGATACAAATTGACAAATGACATCATATAACAAAAATTACGTCATCATTAAATTTTGTTGTGCTCATGTAAAATACATATATTTTATGAGTACCTAATGTTTTAAATAAATTTACAGTTGACAATTTATCTTGTCTTAGAAAGTTTACATAAAAACCGGTTTAAAAAATCATATGGAACACCCTGTAAGATGAAAAATCACAAATTATTGATAATGAAGGCAGATATATCAAAGTCATTGAAATTGGTATAATTTTGTAAACAACATGCGTTCTAAAATTCGACTCGTATCTAGACGGATGTCTCGTCATTATATTTCCGTGATTTTCTTTTGACAGTTGATATTAAAGCAAAAGTCAACTCAGGGGTGACACAAAAGGCAAATAAGATGATAAATCTAGATGTCAAATATATATATCTTTATAAATTAAATTTGATCATTAATATTTTCGACGTATTTTTCCTTAGATACCTGTCGTTACATAAAGGTGTCGCCAATATTAACCACAAACTTTTATGACCCTGTAGTTTTTTTTTCTTGTTATAAATCAATTTTAATATAATATCTCTTTTATCAATTAAAATAAGATCAAATTAATGAGTTAGAAAACTCAAAGTGAAATGTATTGTCTTAATATAATTTTTCTGAATGAAATAATTTATAAAAGATACGAAAACTAGTAATATATATATATATATATATATATATATATATATATATATATATATATATATATATATATATATATATATTTGAAATTGACTTTCAGAAGATTCATAAATTTATAAAATGACACTGTTGAACTAAACCAACTCATTTAAACCTGTCTGAGCTTTATTTTGATCATTTACTTCAGATATATAATTGTGGTGGGCTTAACTAGCTACATATACTTTGACATCACATTTCGATTGCCTGAGCTATCTTAAATTTACTATAGAAAATTACGATGGTCCGATTGATTTATAATTAACTATAGACATCAAATTTAATTGGTTTTGACTATCTTGAATTCCCTCTAATCAATCTAGACAATATGTTCGACGCTCTAAGTTTTTACATTTTGCTAATTCAGCATTTTGCTAATTACAGAGATCTGGCTTCTATAAAATTCTATGAAAAAAGATATCTCCAGTTTTCTCTTGGCATCATATTCGATGTTAAATATCTTTGAAATCAAATTTCCATGATACTTAATATCTACAATTTTCTCTTGAAATTATGTTTGAATTATGATGTAAAAAATCTTGAATTAAAGTTTTGACTGTCTTGGGTTCTACATTTCTCTCGAATTACAAAATTTTGATGGTTTGAACTATTTACAAAACAAACCATTAAAATTCGATGGTCTGGGATATCTAAATTTTACAATGGACACCAAGTTTCGATGTTTCGAGCTATTTTTTCATTTAACAATGGACACTAAGTTTCGATGTTTCGAGCTATTTTTTACATTTAACAATGGACACTAAGTTTCGATGTTTCGAGCTATTTTTACATTTAACAATGGACACTAAGTTTCGATGTTTCGAGCTATTTTTTACATTTTACAATGGACACTAAGTTTCGATGTTTCGAGCTATTTTTTCGATTTAACAATGGACACTAAGTTTCGATGTTTCGAGCTTTTTTTACATTTAACAATAGACACTAAGTTCGATGTTTCGAGCTATTTTTTACATTTTACAATGGACACCAAGTTTCGATGTTTCGAGCTTTTTTTTTTTACATTTTACTATCGCCATCAAGTTTCGATGTTTCGAGCTTTTTTTTACATTTAACTATGGCCATCAAGTTTCGATGTTTCGAGCTATTTTTTACATTTAACAATGGACACTAAGTTTCGATGTTTCGAGCTATTTTTTACATTTAACAATGGACACTAAGTTTCGATGTTTCGAGCTTTTTTTACATTTAACAATGGACACTAAGTTTCGATGTTTGAAGCTATTTTTTACATTTTACAATGGACACTAAGTTTCGATGTTTCGAGCTTTTTTTTTACATTTTACTATCGCCATCAAGTTTCGATGTTTCGAGCTTTTTTTACATTTAACAATGGACACTAAGTTTCGATGTTTCGAGCTTTTTTAACATTTTGCAATGGACACCAAGTTTCGATGTTTCGAGCTTTTTTTTTACATTTTACTATGGCCATCAAGTTTCGATGTTTCGAGCTTTTTTTTTTTACATTTTACTATGGCCATCAAGTTTCAATGTTTCGAGCTTTTTTTTACATTTTACTATCGCCATCAAGTTTCGATGTTTCTGGCTATTTTAAAATTTTACTATGGACATCAAGTTTCGATGTTTCGAGCTATTTTTACATTTAACAATGGACACTAAGTTTCGATGTTTCGAGCTATTTTTAACATTTTACGATGGACACCAAGTTTCGATGTTTCGAGCTTTTTTTTTACATTTTACTATCGCCATCAAGTTTCGATGTTTCTGGCTATTTTAAAATTTTACTATGGACATCAAGTTTTGATGTTTTGAGCTATTTTTACATTTAACAATGGACACTAAGTTTCGATGTTTCGAGCTATTTTTTACATTTTACAACGGACACCAAGTTTCGATGTTTTGAGCTTTTTTTTACATTTTACTATCGTCATCAAGTTTCGATGTTTCTGGCTATTTCAAAATTTTACTATGGACATCAAGTTTCGATGTTTCGAGCTATTTTTTTTTACATTTTACAATTGACACCAAGTTTCGATGTTTCGAGCTTTTTTTTTTTTTTACATTTTACTATGGCCATCAAGTTTCGATGTTTCGAGCTTTTTTTTACATTTTACTATGGCCATCAAGTTTCGATGTTTCGAGCTTTTTTTACATTTTACTATGGCCATCAAGTTTCGATGTTTCGAGCTATTTTTACATTTTACAATGGACATCAAGCGTCGAAGGTCTTGGCTATCTACTCTTCGTCGGAAATCAAATTTTGATGATCCAAGCTATCTCCATTTTACTCTGAACACCAAATATGATGTTTTTTTTTATCAGGAAATCATGTTTGATGATAAAATGCAGGTCGAATATGAACTAACGTAAGCGTATTTCAGTCCATTGGTTCTGGCATTTTCAACTCCAGTAATTATGACAACGGTACCCGAAGCAGTTAACTGAAACAAGTAGGTTTTATTCTGTTAACATGATCCACTTGCCACAAGTTTAACTTGTATATAAAGGGGATTGTTTCATTATTTACGTCCTTCTGATAAAACAGAGAGGCGGAGTTCGGAGCAAAAAAACCGTATCCTTAAATATTCTTCAATGAAACTGATCTCAACGAAACCTGCCATTAAATGGCGATCAAACATATTTGATGATCATGACAAACAAAAACACAGAACACCCGTGCTGTTTAATGATAGACTACATACTTCTTGTTTCAATACACTGACCAACAGAAAACATTAGAATTTTTTCGGAACATAAATTTCTTAAATCGATCTGAAAGGAATTTATTATAAAGCCTAGCACGAAACCGGTCAAACTGTTATTGAAGTAATTTAGGTTACCTGACCACATCGGGAGCATATTCAATGAAATGCATCCAGGGTACCCGGCTACATCTTGCGCGCATTCAATGAAACGCTTGTAAAAACATCAGATGAAACGGGGAAATATTTGAAAATGAGATTTATGATTAACAAAGAAAAGGATTTTTGCTGAAAAAAGATTGCTAAATTAAAATATTAATGTTGTTTTGATTGAAACCATGCCACCCATACTTCCTACCGAGTTATTACAGTTTAACAGAATGAACTTTTAAACATAAATTAATAATAATGTGAAAGTTATTTAAATGTTTTGCAGAGAACTACAATGTGTTTAGACCATTTACATTATTTCTTTATTTTAAAAAAAAACTGTATCGTCTTTCACTGCATACATTTACAAGGTGGAGACATGGTGCGTAAAATTAAAATAATTTGAATAGTTCATGTGAAACATGGAACACTCAATGGAATTTGATCATTTTACATTTCATTTTAATTGGATGAAATGGACATAGAAATACAACATACAAACATTTACCGATGTTTACCAATAACCATAGCAACAAGGAATACGTTACGCTACGCAGTTTCACACAATTTGAAATAACTTTCACGTTGTTACACCCCGATAACAACGTAAAAAGTGAAATTCAATTCTTATAATTACAAACCCGAAATTAAACAGATTTTTAAGCTGACCTACATTTCTGAACTGATGAGCTGATTTTCCGAAAATCGATGTTACAACGTCGCGGCGTAATAATACATTAAATCTTACCTTTAAAAGACGATAAAATGTCTTGTAAAAAACTGAAAAAGGTTTTAAATTGAAATCTTTTTATTTATTTTTTTGTTAATTTCAGTCAACATATAAATGATATTACAATTAAATCCTTCGATAAAAAAGGTACTTTATTATGTCTTGTGACAACATATTTACAAACAACAACGTACGACTATCATACGTTTGATGGACACGCGTGTCAACTTACAGGTTGACGTTTCTCATAACAAAAGAAAACTGAATTGAACAGTGTTTAAAAAACCGCGGAACCAAATAATGACATGGAATTAATGTTTTCTTGGTTGAAAGCGATTTTTTTGCCAACTATGGGCAGGGAGCGAGACTGAAGGGATTTCGTTTAATGATGACCGTGTAGCTGTGAATGGCTGATCATTGATGTGGAGGTAAAACAAGCGGTAGGGGCTGCATTAGACTGGACGTTACCCGAGAGGGTATCACTGATATTTTTTTCTGTGAACAGAACAGTCCCTACTATAGCTGTAAACTGAGGCCTCGTTTCTGTGGCATAAGCATGATGATGCGTAACTGAAATTCAGCATCACTCAGCATAGATATGGCTGTGGTTCTCGGGCGATGTGCAGTGTATTCTTGACTTCAATTATAATTTTTTGATATTTTTGGCATAAATTCGGAAAACAGGCGTTTAGAAATTGGTTAAGGTGTGTAACGAAATTTTTTGACTTTGGATTTTTAAGGGGTGCACAAAAGGCATTATCCGCGACTAGATTACAAAGAGATAAAATATTTCATAAATAAATATTTCGAATACTCTTCAATATTTTAGTGAAAAAATATCGGAACATGTCAAGTTGAATAATTTTTTGCAAAATTTTAATCTAAAAAAATGATTGTAATGTTTTTAAGTGGGATATTTGCCGATCTCAAAGGCATTTCCATTTGTTTACAATTTGAAAATAACTTCTATTAATAGAACTCAGAGATGGGTAATCCCCGAAACTGGTCGAAAGTAGTTCCGGTAGAAAACGTTGTTAATTGGAAAATAACAACGTCATTTGATAGGAAAACGACCAATGAAATTGCTCCAAATCGTGTAACAACGTGGACGTTTGTAATTATAATGCAATAACATCAATTATAACAAAATTAACATTGTGTAACGTTTGCACGGGACGTTTTGAAAAGTTTCAGTCGCAAACTTCCGGAATGACGTCATTTCACTGAAGAGTGTCAACTAATCAAATACAAACATATTGGTTTAATTACAAACATGAAAACTGGCAAATCAGATTAAATACGCGAACGTCTACCAGAGACGAGAGACCGGGTGTTCTGGAAGAGCAACCTAATACACCTCTATATTGTATAGGAATATTATAAAAGCGTACAAACGCTATACGGGTATTTTGTTTTGTTAAGTAATAAATATCGGATGTCGTTTTACTTTTAACGTAATTACTGAGTTGTTACATTTATCAAGCAAGGTAAGCACATGCTTACAGATCACAGTTCCCTCACTGTCTGGGTGAGACACTTAATTTGGGTAGATCAGTATGTAGTTGGACTTGATTGAATATATGGCGTCTTGGGATGGTGAAGCCCAGAACCGGAGTGCCCCCCCCCCCCTCAAAAAAAAAAAAAAAAAAAAAAAAAAAAAAAAAAAAACCGATCACCGGCAAACGGACAGACAAAATTTCTCACGCTAGGGTCTGCACGATTTAGATTCAAACCTAGGCGGGGAAAGGCATTGTGATCTGTAAGTCCGCTTTAGACCACTCGATAACGGTCTTGTGCTTTCCAGAATACGTCATAACAACAAAGGAAGGGTATAAACGAGTGTTAAACTCCAAAAAGATGTTGAAACTGAAGATGTTATGTAAAACAAGAAACGAACTTAAAAGTTCATTTGGACATGAATTCAGAATATATAAATGAGTGTGGCCATTGGCGGATTCAAGGGGGAAAGGGGTTGTAGGGAGTTGCAACCCCCACCTCCTTTGATAACAGAACACCCAACAGGGCTCTGTCCTGGACCTGCTGAGGGTGTTAAGCAGACTCATGACCGCTCGCCCCTGCGTGCTTGAGCCTTCGACACTTGTGAAAAAATCTTCAACCCTCACCTTCATAAAATTCTCGATCTGGCCCTGGTGGCTAGGAGGTTAGAACTGCGGAGTTCATAGATTCTTACCAAAGTCTGTTGTAAAAATGTTAAAAAAAAATTATCCATCATTAAAACCCAAATTTTTCGATTAAGCCAGTAGTAATTTCTACATGTCCGATGATATATTGCCCTGTGTTTCTGAATATCAATTGCATCTGAAAAAAACAAAAACAAATTGTATCTCGCCATGCTGTATGTTTTACTGCCAAAATGTAATCATTATAGAAATAAAAATATTTGGCATTGTAGTCGATACAGGTCATAAGTCTGTCCATGGCAGCATGGTAAATATCAAATTATTCTTGCGTTGTACTAAACTCTAGCTATTTGCCAACAGCTCATTAAATATGCCATATCACTGAATAATTCGGGGATGTTTCATCAAAACTGTACCTCCTTATCTCAATTAACTCGTGATTTCTGAGATAACCCAATGTCTTTTACTCCAATTAAACTAAATGCATGATTTTGATACTACTAATAATGTACATGAGTTGTTGTTGCTGTTGTTGTTTTTTTAACAAAAATCTTTCTCTAATTGCAATGTATACAAAGGTAAACCATTTATGTTATTCATCCCATGTAGATTATTTTTAATCAGGGTCAATATACTTCCCAATGTTTAATTGATACATTATTCACACATTACAACATAACACATTTCCTTTTCACTAATAATAAATACTGATAATGGTGTATTCAAACATAGATTTTCAATACATAAACCTTTGTGTTGTGTTACTTCCCGATCGAATGTTCTTCATTAGCATTTATAAAGACTTCTATCAGCTATCATCTCGGGCACTGAGCAACAATACCCAAGTTTCGCAATCATTAAGGATAGAATAATAGTATAATTTAATAATAATAATAATAATAAGAATAAAGACAAGAGTGATGATGATGATGATAACAATAATTAATAATAATAATAATAATAAAAGAAGAAGAGTTGAGTTGAGTAATGGTAGTTAACGTCCCACAAGAAGAAGAAGAAGAAGAAGAAGATTGGTATTAAAGAAACTGATATTTTCTAGTTAAGAAATAATTAAGAAACATGAGTCAGACTAGGGTCTGGGTAACATGTAATAACCAATATAACTGTACCCGTTTTTTCAACAATGTCGGAGGTTCAGTGGTACAAAGTGCTACGACCAGTGACACGCTATATACTGAACACTTCAATGTCACACACACACACACACACACACACACACACACACACACACACACAGAGCAAAGATCTTTCTGGATATCGAACCTACGACTATCCACATTATCCACTGTGTTGGGCTACCATAGTTTTGGCACAACAGTTTAATGCTTTAGTTACACGGTTATATATAAAACGTGAAATATCTGAGTAATACGCCATGTAAATTTTGTAGACTTAATCAAGTTTAATCCGTTAATCTGTAAAGTAACTTTAAACGTTCGCCGCCTTATTTAGATTTAAAAGTTGATTTTGTCAACTATAAAGAAACTAGACCAAGTAATATCTTTTCAAATATATTATTTCATGACAAATTTCAATTGCAATAAAGTAATCACTTTTGACACAATACAACACAATCTGGTGAGTAAACTGTCACAGGGTACACGTAATGTATAACATTCACGAGTTGACAAAAATATTTCAATTAGATGTGCCTAATTTAGGCTAAAGAATTCTAATTTCAAAAACCAAACAATACAGTACGCATCTGCTGTTAAATAGTTTTTATAACACAAATGTTAATTTTCAGATTTTCTAGACTACAGAATCCCGTATGTGTCAACGTAAAAAATGATAGAAAGAGGATTGGCGTCTGGCGTCCGAAGCAACTCTTACCCCATGAGAGAGAGAGAGAGAGAGAGAGAGAGAGAGAGAGAGAGAGAGAGAGAGAGAGAGAGAGAGAGAGAGGAGTTTACATACTACAAATGGTAAAACGAGAGAGAGAGAGAGAGATATCAAAATTGTCTACAGTGCTAGTAACAATATAAAATCAACTACTAGTATTTAAATAATCTATTTTTCAAAACCTTTTTGCAATAAATAAGGTAATGGGTCCAGTTCCTACAGTGATAGAAAAATGTAACAGCCAATCAGAAAACACCTACTAGACTCCTTAAATTTATGACAGGAACCGGAAACATGAAGGCATCAACTAATTGAAGATGTTAAATACCGTTAGACACTCAGCTAGTTTCATACGAAACCAGGCAAACCTGACCGTCCGTCAAGAGGTAAAGATAAAGTTCAGAAACGAGGATAAGAAATTAAAGACAGTTTACAGTAAGCTTAGATGCTGCTGGAATAAAATGCAAATTATGTAGAGAATTCACAAATTCATACAAAAATATAAACGAACGTTAGTTTGCATAAATGCAACTAATAGATTTAAAACGGGCTTCCATACCGTTTACATGCTAAAGTTTAATGTTTTTCTTTCTGTAGTAATCGTTTCATTTAAGACATACGATACCGAGTGCAAAATATCAAGATTTGTTTCTTAAATACAAAATTCTTTAACCACAAAAACCATTTAAGAAACATTTAGCGGAACAAATAAGCTGAGGAAATGCATTTAAGAGTTTTAAAAATGCAATTATATCCCTAAAATTGATATGTGCACGAGACACGACTCAAACTGTGTTTATAAACGATATAATCTGTAAAATTCATTTGTTGTGCACTTCATTACAACACGCTATTAATACACAAAATAAGAGTATTATATTCTTGCCACAAGATAGTGGTGAAATTAATGATGCATTGTAATAAAAAAAGAAAAAAAAAAAAAAAAAAAACAACAACAACAACAACAACCTTTGAGCTTGTATTTAGAAGGCTAAACGATTCTATATATCGGCAGTTGGTGAATGTTTAACGTCTACATGTAGCGCGGGGCCCACATGACAGTTGATTTTTATGTATTAGCGGAAGTCAGACGTGACTAAAAGTAAAAGAAAAGGATCGGTAAAAGCAGGAAGTGAGACCCAATAACCAAGAAGAGCACCAGACGAGACTATGCCAGGGAAGGACAGAACCAGTCACTCGCCCTACCCGCTAGCAGACTGAGCAGTGTGACATAGCGACTGGAGTCAAGGAGGTACCAGCAGTGAATTAAGATGTGGTGATCGTATCGAAACGTACTCGTGACTATTTTAGATGAGATTTCAGCTGTATACCCTTGGCGGTCATCTATAACTGTCTATGACGTCACAAAGGTAATTCCTCGGCTGGCCATGGTTCGGATATATATGTACTGATTCTATTTTATATAACCTGTATGCATTTGTGACAACAAACAGTAGCACTGACAATTCTTTTCTCGGAAATCCTACCATGACGCACCTCACCGTTTAATCGCGACAAGCAATATTACGGTGACGTCTAGCGTCAGTTATTATCGATACTTTTATCGTGACATGGGACGTCGGTTTTTTCGTGCCACGCTGAAGTATTCCGTAACGCGGGACATCTACGTTTTGTGACAATAGGTTATTCGTGACTTTGGTTATTCTTACAACCTATATACGGTGAACAGGGACATCAGTTTTTTTTAATGTCTTGCCTACCTTGTCACTAGACACCAATTTTTACCAAATTTTAACCTACCCACAATGACGCAGACAGAATATCAGTCACGGGACTATATTTTTTCGTCCCACACACTATTAAGCGGGAAAAGGTTCATTACCCAACGTCACGTCTACACTGTACCACCCCCACCGGACTTCGGGTTTTAATCAGTAGCGTAACTAGGCCTTTAAATAAACCGATGCAAGAATCTATATATATATAATGACATGCAGTACCAACAGAGTCTCAATGTTTTACATCTTTCACTGTGTAAGGAAGGTATTATAATACAGTATACACATGTAATAGGAAAACTCAAAACTAGACCAGTTGTTGTAAGATACTAGTAAGTAGGATGGTTTTGTGCCATAAAACTAGTTTAACCACACCACTAAACCTCTTAATCCAGGTTAGAGAATAGTTTAAATTGTATGTGGACGGGTATCAGACAAAAATACAAAAATAGGTCCATCGTTTAATCTGGATTTTTTCATATCACTTCTGTGAGAAAAAGTGCTTTGTTAAATTTTTACCGAGGCAATTGCCTAGGCTGCCTCATAGGTATTTACGGTACCGGTTTTAATATCTAATTCGAAGGAGTCCGAAACCATAATTTATAATTACTAGTTAAACTCGGAAACAGATTCCTTGAAAATCGTTATTCTATTTTATTTATTTATTTCTTATTTAATTTCTTTTTTGTTTCATTATTTAACTTATATGATATGATTTAGTATCTAAAAATTGAACTTCGAAACCGTCACAACACAAACACAAACAGAATAAGGGTTATCGTAGTTGTCTCCAATTTGCACTTGTATGTAGTTCTGTTGACGTCTGCGTTGGTTTACCTCAGATTAAGGTGATTAAAATTTTAATGGAGATCAATTTTTAACTTTTTATTACCTGCTTAAATGATAAAGTAATTTTGATGTCTTTTAAACCAGGTGTTTTAAAATTTTCACAAAAAATAAATCGGAAAAAATTTTATCACCTTAATCCAGCTTATATTGGAATTTATTTTCTCTCGTAAGTAAAAGTTACGTTGATGCTTTAAAACGAAACCTATTTAGGGGGGATTCCAGTCTGTGATCCCTCCTAATCTCCTAAACATTCATCTATTATTTTCCTAAGTCTGCGGAAATAACCAGAAAATCTCGGATTAAATGAAAACGGTAGTTAAAAGTTTTGTACTGGAAAACACATAGATTGATGGTTCAACCATGATTAGGAAAAGCCATAAACATTCTTTCTCTAAAACATTTCTTCAAATAAATTACATAAACTATCACATACATGCGAAGAAAAATGAACAATAAAAATTACCCTTTCATAGCAGTTTAACAATAAAAGGCTCAAATTGGTAGTTATTTAATGTATTTAAAATCCATTTTTCGATCATTTTTAATGTTGTCTTTGTTCACGTGAAATAAACCAAAATTTAAACAAAAATCCATACCTTTTTAGTGTTTATTTGGATTTTTACAATAGTGAAAAACTTTGTCAAAGAACTAAGAAAAATTTAATTTAATAATTGGAAAAAATCTATAGTAAGATAGATAGATAGATTTCGCGAGAATTTCAAGACCTTCACGTATTTTTTTTTATCTACGTGTTGTCGGACGAAGGTCAACAATCTCTATCTAGTGTGTGTGTCCACACACACACACACACACACACACACACACACACACACACACACATATATATATATATATATATATATATATATATATATATATATATATATATATATATATATATATTGGTTTTATGAAAAACATTTATCATCACTTTTCGTTAACCATATTGCCAAAAGGTCGTGGAGTCTAATTAGCGCCGTTATTAGGAGGTTTTATTGCAGTGACCCCAATGCATTTGTCTTTTCTTGTCTTGTTTGTCAATGGTTGTGATTTTTTGTTGTTGTTTTGTTACTGTTACGTGTAATTACAACAAAGTTGTATTGGCTGTGACCAAAATCATGTATTCGCTTATGAATCATTTTTCCCGTTCTGGCTTTTATATACATGAATAATAACTATTTTTTGTTGTTTCGTTTTATTGGTCGCCAGATACACGTTTTTTTCAGTCATAATTTGCTTCTTCCTATTCTTTCTTCATCATATCATCAATTTTGAGTTTAGCAGATTTGAGACAGATTTTATACAGATTCTCACAAAACACATGATATAACATTTGCATATACTACGGTAATTACTTACAAGACAGATTTCAACAGATTCCCCAAACTCTCCTTAAACAAACTGTATATATACACACAATATCGTTTAATGATTCCCAGACAAAAACTTTAAACCAGAAGTTACAGTTTAACATCTGGTAGACTGATGTGCAATACTGCACTTTAGTCTACAAAATCTATGATTTATGCATCAGTGTTAATTGAAGGCACAAAAAAACCTGCAGCAGAAATGAACGGGCGAAGTTCCAAAATGATGTTTGACTGATGAAAGATTGTCTAAATAATTAACTATGTACTTATAGTACTATAAACAATCAGTATCAGATGTTTGTGAAGTCTTTGTGTTACTAATAGAACCTATTAATTATACTTAAGTTTTAAACATTATAAATGGATACCGCGTACTTACGTATCAGAGAGAGAGAGAGAGAGAGAGAGAGAGAGAGAGAGAGAGAGAGAGAGAGAGATTGATTAAATTAGACTAAAACAATGAAAATGCAAATGCAGGGTAGAAAGAAGAAGAAAACTATTTTATACATATAACACAAGTATTAAAGGTTTTAAACTGCGAATGCATGGCGTATCCAGGAAAAAATAAATAAAAATTGACACAGTTTTAAATCAACTTATTACAAAATAAAAGATAATGGTTACTTAAAGTCAATAAGATAATTAAAGATTAACTGTTTATGTTAAAACACTTCTGTGTTATATCAAAACAATCTTAGACTAAGATAAAAAATTATTTTAATTTAAACATCAAAAGCTGCAGATTTATACATATATAACATATATAATCAACATGTCTGGTTTTATGTAACTAGGTGTTTATTACAGTCTCTAAGCAAAGATGTGTTTATAAAATTGAAAGCATGCAATTTTTTTCATGTTATTTGGAGTGCAAAGAGATGAAAAAAAAACCAACTGCAGCGGTATGGAATGTCATTAGTTGCTGCAATAGTCATGGTTATCATTACCATCATTCTGTCCACCATTTCTATAACATCATAATAATCATCATCGTCGTCGTCGTCGCCACCATCACCACCACAATCATCTTCATAATCATCATTGTCGTCGCCGCTACCGATATAATCGATATCGTTATCATTTTCATCGTCATCGTCGCCATTATCATCATCGTCGTCGTCCCCGTCTTCATCATCAACGCCGCCGCCACCATCACCACCACAATCATCGTCGCTACCAATATCATCATTATCATTATTTTGTCGCCGCCGCCGCTGCCGTCATCATCATCATCAACATCATCATCATCATCATTTACTGCCCTATTTATACACCGTGCGCGTAGCTGTTTCCCGTTATCAGTTATCTTTATGAAAATCACAATTTGCGGTTTTTTTGTTTTGTTTTGGTTTTTTTTCTCTCTTTTTATTATTTTTTGTTGTTGTTGTTTTTGTTTTGTTTTTTTTTTTTGTTTTGTTTAGTTTTATTTATTTATATTATTTATTTTATTAATGGATTTTCAAGGTAAATAAAATTATCTACAGAACACATAAATACAAACATATCCACTGAATGATAAGGTACAACTCGTGTATATATTCTCTGAAAAGTTATGTTAAGGGCACAACGACCGTTTATCGCAAAGAAAAACAAAAAAAAAAAAAAAAAAATAAGCATAAATGTTTAGAAGAACTGCAAAAAAAAATAAATAAATAATAAAATAAAATAAAAATAAATAAAATAAAATAAAAATCTAACGAAGATCGTTTCACAACATGTGTTGAAGAATTCAGACAGAAATATATGTTGTCTCACCGGATATCTAGTGGATGTTTTTTGTATATTTTTTTCTTTTGATATAAAAACGAATTTATGCGAAAAATTACGTAAAATGGAATACTAGTATATAAGCTTTTAAATAAAAGTAAGTTATTTCTATAAGAAGCAAATAAAAGATAATAATAATGATGATGATGATGATGATTCGAAAAAGGATTTCAAGTTAAGATCACCTTTTGTATTGCCCAACTATTCCATATTATTAAAATATAATTTTGTTTCAGGGTTATTTGATGAATGTATACTCACCCACGGACGCATGCTAACACTGGCTATAACAAATAAGATAAAATCGATTTTTGTTTAATTCAAAAGAGTGCAATAAATTTGAAACAGCAGATATTTCGGCCTATTACAATTCATTGATCGATAGAGAAACGCAAAATCTTAATTATCAAGATAGCTAAGCAAACAGCCTCTTTAATCCGGGATTAAGCCGATATAAACATGCATTTGTTATCGCTAGGGAAGTCAATTATCGTAGAATGGTTTGACATCTAAAACCAAAATATTTCCCGTTACTGTTGCTGAAGTTAATGACTCCGATAATAAGATATGGTGTCGGTGATTTTAAATACCAGTCTTTGTTATTAGGTGAAGGAAATCATTTTTTTAAATGGTAATCATGAACTGTTTTCAAAGAAAATATTTCGACCTTTTTGGCTCAAAAAGAAAGTTGAAATTAAAACTGATGAAATCATATGATGTGTATTCTACATTATTTTTGTCTCAAATAAATAAATAAATAAATGAATAAATAAAAAATAAAAAAAATAGATAATAAATAAATAATAAATAATAAATAAATAAATAAATACGTTGTTTTGTCTCACTAAACTTGTAGTATTGCGAGTTCTTAATAGTATTGGTTATTGCCATGAACCGGCTTTTTTCATTCTTCAATCTTGCATAACTTACTACGTGTGGTACGTTGAACAGCATGTTCTGAAATTTCTTTTGCACTGTCATATACCATTTTTGAACGTATTCTATGATTAAATTCAAAAATGGTATATAACAGCACAATTTACGTACGTGAAAATATTTCAGTTTTGAATTTCTCCATTTAAGCTATTAAGAAGACCCCCCCCCCCCTTCCGCGGCATTTAGGGCGTCAGTGAAAAAACGTCGTCGTAAATAACGCCAAACAACGAATTGTTACGTAATATCTCGATCTCGTTCAACACTGATTTCCAATCACGTCGATTGAAGCAGATCCCACTCGGCGTTAATTGTAGATTAGTGAATCTATCTATCTATCTATCTATCTATCTATCTATCTATCTATCTATCTATCTATCTATCTATCTATCTACCTAAGACATCTGTGCCTCTTGTAGTTAAATACTTGTTTCTTTTTTCATTTTATGTACTAATGAGTTTTCATTATTTTAGCAGGAATCTGTAATTGGTATCAAATAATTTTCTTTGAATGATGTGTTTACATACATAACTTTTCTTTCGATGTGAATGGCAAATGTGAGTGAAGCTAGACTACGATTTTATTATGTGCTGTCGCTTATGTTATCGACAAGCAGTTACTACATACTGCCATATTAATAGATTGCAATATATTGTCGCTTACGGTATCGAAAAGCTTATAACATCTTGACGCCATTGTGATAGACTAATGTATCTCAGCTTGCAACAATAACATAAACATTCGTTGACGAAATATAAATATGTAACTTATGACAAATTGAGAAGGATTGTCATTTTGCGAGGGTTGGTTTTTTTCTGGGCATTCCGGTTACTTCTAGTAATATCTTGTCAGTCCGGTAAATTTGGGAACTTACAAAAGTGTAACTAGACGCTCCTAGTCTTGCAAATTAAGAGATTCTATTAATGAATAAAAAAGAATATATCACGTGTCTTTTGACATAGGTCTTTTACGCTAACGCCGGCTGTATGAAAATTTGTGAGGTGGGTTGTTCGAATGAAATTTGTTATGGCAAACTTTTTTGTTTATATAATTAGCTTTGGTTATTTTTTTTTCAAAACTTCTCCACAAGATACAAACTTTGCTGTAGGTATTTGTATATAAATATATTTAAACAAGCTTAAAACACTTTTTACAGACAGATGTATGTTTATATAAAAAAGTAACATGTTTGTGTTATTGGAATGTTAACAACGTTTTAACATGCTTAGCAACATAATTACAGAGAGAGAGAGAGAGAGAGAGAGAGAGAGAGAGAGAGAGAGAGAGAGAGAGAGAGAGAGAGAGAGATGAACGTATATGTACAAATTTATATTAAAATGTTTCGTATATCTATGCAGTAGGTTTACCAACGACTCGTCAGACTTTTACAATATTTATCAAATCAAACTTTATCAGTAACAGAATAGTGGTAGCAAGTATCAGATTAGAAAGTACAACTTATCCATCATTCATCGCGGCAGTTTATACAGATATATGCCATTGATCTATGGTTGATGTTAATCTCCAGATAAACCGCGTCTTAACAGCTAAATTGATGTACATGTTTTATACGCTACTTTCATCGCTTTTATATGTTATATCAGAATCCCAAATATCTTATTTGTGCAAATGAGCGATTGAGCGAGCGAGTTTGTAACAGAATTCCATTATCTTATGAGAACAAATGAGTGAGTTTATGGGTAAGTGAGTGAGTGATTGGGCTATTTGACGAATAAGTGACATGGTGGGTGGGTGAGTATGTTAACAAGCAAGTGGGGGAATAAGTGGATGGACAATTGGTCGACAGCGATCGAGCAAGCGGGTAGTGATGAGTTATTGAGAAAAAGTATTAAGGGGGCGAGTAAGTAGATGAACCACGTGGTCTGCCGTGTACTAGCGCGCATTTCTAACCTCCATTGCGATTTGATTCAAAACTACTTCCAGAATATTAACAGTGGAATAATTCCAACGCAGTGATCTTGGACAGGTAACAAAATGGCGTGTAATTTTGCATCATTCCAATTGGCTCAAATCAAATAATATAAAAAACTATTTTATCAAGTATTATGTTATTATAACATATTAGTAACATAGTCCTATATATATATAATGCTCTGAAATTCGTAACACTTGGCGGATATCCAAAATTTAAAACTCAGTGACAAAAACTTTAAAAGATAATAATCATAATATTTACTTAATAATATCTCTACTGAAATACGCGATAGTTTCAAATTTGTGAATTAGGCCATTTCTTAAAGTTTGGGGTTAAAGTCGGTAAAAAGGGTGATTGATGAGGGAGAGAAATAGGACAGAGTGAATATCCAAAAGAAAAAAACAAAAATTTCAAAAATTGCATTGAAAATTGATAAATTTAAATCCTTGTTTTCTTCTGTTTGGATCATACGCGAGGCACACTGCAATAAGTATTTCTTGTGTACGACACACTGCGATGCATTGGCCCTGTGTACGACACACTGCGATTTATTAGTCCTGAGTGCAACACACTGCGATGCATTAGCCCTGTGTGCGACACACTGCGATTTATTAGTCCTGAGTGCAGCACACTGCGATTTATTAGTCCTGAGTGAGACACACTGCGATTCATTAGTCCTGTGTGAGACACACTGCGATTCATTAGTCCCGAGTGCGACATTATGCTATTTATTGGTTTCTTGATTTAATAGTCCTGCGTAAGACACATTTCGTTTGAGACACACTGCGATTAATTAAATTCTGTTTGCGACACGCTGCGATTTATTAGTCCTGTTTGAGGCTAATTGCGATTTATTAGTCCTGCAAAAGACAGAAAGTAATTAATAAATTCCGCATAAGGCAAATGCGATTAACTAGACCTGCATGTGAAACACGGACGCTGGTGTTCTTTATAGGTTGTGTTTGTTTAATCAATTTAAATAGGTTATTCTTTTATGTTGCATTCGGGGTGCACTTTCGTTTTGAGATAGAACACCAAAAAATATAAACCTTTATGTCAGCAGGGCAGGAAATAATCACTCTCGATTATATATAAATGAAAGACCCGAAAGAAAATGGCGGTTCAAGTAGCTATATGGCTAATAGTGGTCATGGGTTCGAATCTCGGATTTGCATTTTTCTTGTACATTAACCTGCTAAATGAGAGGTAAATAGGTAAGTATAATGGTACATTAAAATGTCTTTTCTTGCCGTTTGATAATTACAGTTGATCTGACAACGTGTGTTTATAATAGTATGGGGGAGGTACAACATTATTATATACCCCGTACATACCCATTAAATACCTATATAACGGGGGTAGACATTACGATCTCCATGACAGCGATAACGGTGATGTTTTCTACCATTTTTGTTTTGTTTAAATAATACCCATGTGGAAAATGGTTTATTGACAATGTAGACCTATAATATGTTATGTCAAAACGGACAAGCCTTAGTTTTCTGTAGAAGATTTACACACTGTGGGGAATAACTACGTTAAATAGTATATTTGACCTTTCATCTTTAACCTTTGACCTTGTCTTGATCACCCATTCACTATTATGCACCTGTATAGTAATATTGTTGGTAGTTAATGAATTGAGTTTTTACAACAGACGATATAGTCAGTTTGTTTCATACCAGTGGATATAAAGACGGGGCTTTAACAAGCAAACATTTAACATTTATCGTTACTCGCCTTTTATCCTACATTGCGTAAAATTCTCGCTACACTTATTATCAAAACGCACGAGACGTTTTGTGGAACGTATCTTAGGGAGCAGACTATGTATGTCTGGTGTTAGCAGACGACATTGGAAAACAAATAATGTAGCTAATTTTTTCGAAGTGAAATGTTTGGAAATTTAAAAGAAAAAAATGTTTCAATAATGATTAGATGCAATTTGTTAATTCTTGGAGTTTAAAAGGAGAATTTTTGCGATGGATGTTTTTAACATATAAGTTTTTTTTTACCATGTCTTCAAGGTGGATATTAGGATTATTTTTGGTGCCGCTTATTTTACAGGTAAGAATATTGACTTAATTTAAGAAATTTGTTTGTAATGTTTACAACAGCAAATATATATATATATTGTGCAACGATCTTTTATACAAGAATGTAAATTTTATGTCTCAAATTATAATCTAAGTTCGTTCTACTCCTAACAGTAGAGTTTTTCCCAGAGCAATGTTTTTTCGTAAATGTTCGATATATTTTAATTTTTATCTTTTAAACAATCTTGCATTTTTTGCTAAGAGCAAATATGATTAAAACCGTTACCATGCACTTAAAGTGATGTAGGTATAAATAGAACTTATGACATTAGTGGGTTTATTTTGAAAGAATATTAAAAAAAATAAAAAATAAAAATAAAAATAAAAATAAAAAACAAACAAACAATCAAACAAAAAAATGAAATAAAATTAAATTAAATTGAATCAAATAAAATAATAAAATTAAATTAAATCAAATAAAATAATAAAATAAAATTAGCCATAAAACAATCATTATTACATTGTCGGTGTCGGTAGGTGCAGGGTGGTGGGGTGGGTGGGTTTCGGCTGTTGATTTGCAATTTGTCAATATGAAATGTTATCACTTATATATTTTCTATGATTGAAAAAGACGGACATATTCTGTTACAATTCGTAGATTTTTAGTCCAAAAATGTTTCATGACATGGCGCTCAAGAAAAACCCGTATGCTTTACCAACATCAAAAAAAAAAAAAAAAAAAAAAAAAAAAAAAAAAAAAAAAAAAATCGAGTGTAAGTCGCGTATATGATATCAAAAGGAAATTTTAACAAGTAAATTTTATATCTAATATAGCAAGCACGCTATCAATGGTCTATCAAATCAATGGAATAAAATAAGAGATTTCGGTTTGTATATAGATCTGAAGATATCAATCATGTAAAAAAAAAAAAAAAAGAAAAGTCAGAATCTAGATAAATGAGAAGGAATACACGTGGGAAAAATATCGCATATTTTATAAATATTGCATTTTTTGCACAAAAATAGGTCTACTTCTTATTGAGTGACGTAGATTTATCTCTTTATTATCTGCTTATAAAAAAATCGCATTAATGGCAAACTCTTACTTTATCAAGACGCTGTCTGGTTGGACAGACTTTTTATATCAGGGAATCAGAAAATAAAATTGGGAGATTAATCTAATTCCGAGGTTGTAGAAACTTATTCGTAGATAGATACAGTAGAACGTGCTTATAAAGGATATTTGAAGCCTGTTATAGCGGTCACCTGTGCATACGGACCGGGATAAGGTTCCAGTTTTCTTCCCTAATTGCTATCAAAGTATGGAGGACTTGGTTACACCGTACAGGCCAATTATTTTGAAGCTTTTATCAAGAACTCGGTTCATAAGGGTCGCTTATTGCAGGTTTTTTTTTGAGGTGGTCTTTATAGACAGGTTTGGTTGCATGGGTTCTTCAGTTACATAAAAACGGAAACTAAATAAGTAAATCTTGTATAGAGACAATCACCTACATGGACCTCTAGACTCTGTGTAAAAATCAGCCGAGCAAAGCCGGACCCTAAAACTGTCATGTGCTACTTTTGAATTTTTATGAAATAATACATTCAAAAGTAGCACATGAAATTGTCATGTGCTATTTTGAATGTATTATTTCATAAAATTCAAAAGTAGCACATGACAAAACATTGGTTTTTATTAAAAGGTTGTTTTTAGGTAAAGATAAGGTTTGTGTAAAGGCTTTTCAACCTAAGAGTCTGAAAATACCTATTACAATGCAGATTCTGGCTATGTTTATGACAGCATGTATGAGGTGAAAATTTGCCCTCATTTAATATACATGTATTTCAATATAATAGAAAATTTTGTCTATGATGGAAATTAGAAATCTCTTTATACAATACGTTTCTGACTAATATATATATATATATATATATATATATATATATATATATATATATATATATAGGTGATAATTAATCTTAATTAAAACGATACAAATATATAGTTATTGTCACTGTGATAGCAATAATTTTGACAGTGGAAAAAATTATGAAATATCTTCATTAACTTACGAATAGACTATTCAATGTATTAAGAAATGATGTTAAATAAAGAAATTATCAAAATAATGATTAGAAATTATGGAACGTATTTTTTGATTGATGTTTGGAGTCTGTTGGTGCCGACGATGGTACATTATCATTTATTATCTCCCTGTCATGTAACTTCAATTACTCGTTACACTGTCTATTAACACATGTCAACTGTAATTACTCGGGTAATTATTTCTCAGATTCTCTAGACAGCGTTACAAACAGCAAATAATATAACCATTATTACCCACCTAACTCTCTGAGGATCTAAAAAAAATCTTATCATTCACGAAAAAAAGGTTATTGCGTGTCTTTAATACGAAATGAAATTGTCTCAAAAAATTAACTCGAAGCTTGTACACGAAATCACGCACAAACGCGCGGTACACGCGTCCGCGTAAATCTTCCTTGTTAACCGAGGCTTGTTAAATGTGACGTATATATGTAACAAATACCTGCTAAATTTTGATGTGCCATATGTGCACATTTCGGAAAATTATTCCTCATCAGTGACACTAGGGGCCGAAAAGTTTGAAAGATAAAAAACATAAGCCAAACAGTTGAAAATTAATGAATCTAAAGTTACAAAATTATATGAATCTAAATCCAGCTAAGGAATGCTTTGCACGAGGGAACAGACCTTAGTTTCAAATAAATTTCAAAAATTAAGAAAATAAATTAATCTCAATTAAAAATTAGACGTAAAAGTTAAAAAAAAAACTATGATAATTATGATGAAATCTGTCGAATCGTTTAAAATAGACGCACCAACAGCATTCTATATAATTAAGTACTAGTATTTAATATTATTATTGTCCTATGTTTTTAAAGTAATTCTTTAAAAATATAGAAATATCGAGTTTCAAAAAATGTACATATTGGTACAAATTTTTGTCATAGATGTATTTTTTTACTCCATTTGTTTTTATTCTGTCAGTTTTTTTTATAATAAAAAATCTAGCCTAACGACGGGTTATAAACTACACGTTAAATGTTGTGTAAATTTTTAGTATATTAATTCACTGTGACATTTTTACATATGACACAGACCCTGTTAGTCAAATTTAGATGTTTATATCACACAGTACACGTCTCTACCTTTTAGCATAAAGAATAATCGTTTTTTAATTATGCATACAAATTGTATAATGGCGCTGTTCAACACCTAATTTACCGACTACCGACTGTATTCTAAGTGATTTTGATACAGATTAGATGTAAATGAGAGAGAGAGAGAGAGAGAGAGAGAGAGAGAGAGAGAGAGAGAGAGAGAGAGGACGTGCATGCATCATGCCAGAGATTACTTTAAATACTACTCATTGAAGCTAGTTTTCATTGTATGTATTGACACTTAAAGAACCCCTTTAGAATAATGTTTTACAAGAATTTAAAAAATTGCATAAATTAGTTTTAATCTTGTCTAAAAATCTCAAGATTAAATGTGATTTAAGAAAGAAAACCCAGAAAGGTTAAAGTATCTGTGCAATGACTTTGAGACACGTGGCCCTGTGGTTAAAGTAGCAACCCCATGGCTCAGAGGTCTTGGGTTCGAGTTACGTAGTATAATTTTATGCCATTTTAATTTATTTAATATCATATATCCAGCTTATGGAATACCTACATGGAATAAGTGCAGACAAGCCGATATTTAAAGATAAATAAATAAATAAATAAATAGTTGTTGTTGATTGGTGTTTTTCTTACTGGAAGGTGTTGAGTACCCAACACCAGTAAAACGGGAACCAACATCTGTGCGCCAAGACTATAAATAGGCCAAAATAAGTTATTATTAGTTTCTTGCTTTGTATGCTGTCAAATGTTACAAAAATGTTTTTACGGATAGCGTGTGTATGTAGGGTGTGTTTGTTCCTTATTTAGTTCAATAAGGCTATATTTTTAATTGTTTAATGTCCACCGGTTACAGATAAATGGAACTTTCATTACCCATTTTTGAATTCATCATAAAATACATTCAAAATGGTATATTGTATTGTTTGAAAGCCCACTGCCCAGTCTGTTCTGTCACATACCATTTTTGATTGTATTTTATGATTTGAAAGAATAGACTGGGCTTTCAAACAATACCATACCATATCGAAAAAAAGTGGCGGTCAAAAACCGGTATTTGTATGAATGGGATCCCTTATATGGGTTTGTTTGACCCTGTTTCCTGTTATCTGTATCATTAGTTTGAATTTTGTGGTGTTTTTGGATGCATTGGCTGTTGCCAATCACACAATGTTCAGTTAAAATGCACAATTTGTTTCTCTTATAAAAATAAACAATAGCACTTGAGCGTACCACAGACCGTGACATCGAACATTGACATGAAGTTATTGTAAATGCACTCTTAGATAAAACGTCAGATTAGTGACTTCGCTACCAGTTACAATACATACTACAAGTTGATTATAATGTGTATACATGCTATTATCATAAAGTGTATCGATGTATAATGCCACAATAATAAGATGTTGTAATACTTGCATTATGTAAACAAACGCTTCTGGAAAGATAACTGTAGATTGTGTGTTCACTGTTTGGAATTTTAGTAGTTAGAACGTGTGTAATATTCTACATTTGTCTCTTCATTCCTTGGATATTGAAAGTGTTATTTTTTTTGTCTTTCTCTCTATAACTTGTCATCATTTGCCAAATATTCACACATACCCAGCATTCCAAGTCATATAATTATTCTAGCATGCTACATAGCTTCCATTATTTATTTTTGGAAGAAATAACGAGAATTATCAAGCTTCATTCTAAATTTTGAAGTTATGTTGATTTTGAAATGTTAGAATATTTTTTTTGTCATTTTTTTTCGAATTTATGAGATAATCTTTGTGTTGAATGTTGAAATAAAGAATATACGTCAATGAAGCCGGCAATCCCTCCTAATTATTTGCAGGTGCCACATTCTATAGAGACTAATGGCACAGTAGGCAAAACCTCGGTTCATCAAGCGTTTACATCGTGATATATATATATATATATATATATATATATATATATATATATATATATATATATATATATATAAACTTTAACAAAATTGAAATGATATAATTTTCTTCAGTTATTGAAAAATAAAAATTTACCATTTTATCCAATAAATAAATAAATAAATATAATGTTTATCTTTTCTAAATTACGGTTTCTTGACAGACATTTGATAACCTAAGAGAAATTCATTGTCGTTACGGCTATTTTATGTTCTATCATTTATAAATAAAAATTATAGAATTCTTAATCCATTTGCAGAGCCGCTTTAAAGGTTGGTAGAACGATATTTCCCAGCTTGTTAATCTCCAAAGATTGATGCATGTACAAGTTCGTGTATGCTTCAGATGTGCGAGTGTGCTGTGGTTTGCCATGTACTAGCGCACTTTTAGGGTAACTTCCCGTCAAGGTGCCAACTTAACAAATCAGTATGTCGCAGACAAGCATGCAACTTTGTTGGTCACATTATTCTGACAAACAGCCATAATGTACCCTATCCGATTAATGCTGAGAACCAGACAAGGAAACAGTATCCAAAATTTTGAAGTCTTATGTTTGACCTAGCCTGGGATTAAATCCCCCCAACCTCCCTCTTTCAAGATAGTCGCTTTACCATGAAGTCACCGAGGCGGGTATTGAAGATCTTTAATGACGTCGCTAAATTTCACTTCTATTAACGGTTACTGGTAATAATTAAATGTTTATATAAACATATTCGATTGGAAAGAATCGGTTTTTAATCACAACACAACCGTTAGAAACAGTCTGCTTACAGTTTGCTTCAAAATTAAAATAAATACTAAAAGCCTCTATTATATTGAACTATTTAATAGGGCTTTGTATATTATATAACTTTTATGTATGTTAAACGACCTATTACATGGGCAATATTTGAAATGAAATAACAAAGGATATTGTCCAAAGACCAAGTTACTGAACGTGATACAATCACTTTGATAGCAATAATCAGCGAAATTTCGACAGAACAAAGAAATAAAAGAATTCTAAAAGTTAAAATTTTTGTAATGCCTTGCTTTAACTGTGCCCGTTTTAAACCAGGTTCAGTGTAAATGAATCGTGATTTATTTAACGGTAAATATCTGATTGAAATGACTTTTAAAACACATTAAACAACCCATTTAATTACTGTAATGTTTTTATACAAATATGGGCTAGTCTAAAGGTCAAGTTATTTTTATAAATTTATATATATATATATATATATATATATATATATATATATATATATATATAATGTATTTTTGACATGAAGGTAGTTTTAATAGAAATATCATGTTATTTTATAATTAATACAATATAATATATGTTATTAATGATATTTTTAGCATGTGGAAACAATGAAATGTAAAAATGTGTTCTATCAAATTTATATATTGTTTTATCCCGTTACCCGTGATTTGGCAATTTCCATTCCAGCGTCTAATTTGCGGAGAATGATTTTTGATCGGAAACTGGAACTTTAAGTACGGAAATTTGAACGAAAATTAAGATATTTGCATGACACCTTGTTTTCAAATAGACATTTTAATAGCGAATGAGAGTGTATAGGTCTGGTCAAATAAGGTTCTTTTTTTCTTTAAATGGAAAATATTGTAAAATTATAAACCTGGTCATTATTTTCAAACTGCATGTTATACTAAATGTTGTACATGTAGTTTCAAAGTCCGTGTAAATCCTGGGTGAGAGAAACACACACTTTCTGTCAGTATTACTGCAAGAAATACGATTAGGTTTTTGAGATGCAAGCTTTTTTTCATTCCCTACCCCCCCCCCCCCCCCCACTCTCTCTCTCATTTTCTTCTTCCAAAAAAACCACATTGTCACTCTCTCTTCTTTCCAAAAAGCCCCCCTCTCTCTCTCTCTCTCTCTCTCTCTCTCTCTCTCTCTCTCTCTCAAAATTATAAATGTCTACAGACGTCCTTTCAGTGATGTAAATGATGTTCAACTATGGTCATGAGTTTACTTTTATTATTCGAATGAGATGTATTTCATTAATACTTAAAATATAACAGCCTATCTGTTTTCATTTTATTGGCCTCGTTTTAATTATCCTGCCCATTTTATGAGTTTAAACCGTGTGATTTAGGTGTGTGTATCACACCAGCGCTATAGAATTTATTCTTAATAATAGATTTCTGAAGCTTTTGGGAAAATAAATATTTTATAGACTTATAAGTATGATTAAACACAAATTTGTTCTCGTTTAAACTTTTAAGAAGCTTTAAAACTTTAATACTGCCATAAAAGTGGCTCTTCACATTACAATAAGTTGACATGGAATTGTACAGATGGTTAAGACGATACAGTATAAATATGAATAGTACGGGTTTTGTGGTGGTTTTTATTTTTACGTAACAGGCGTCAGGAACACTTGACCGACGGTCAAGAAACACCTGTTGACATGTTTTCGTTTTAAAACAACATGTAATTTCAACGTGCTAATGACGTCGTCGGTAGCCAAGTGGTCTAGCGTGCTGATCACAGCGCCTCTATAACCGCCATGGTTCAATTTCCGTTTGGTCATATTCTAGTGTGAAGAAATTTGTTAATTTATTTTCCAAAGTTTGGTGGTTTTCTCTGGGAACTCTGGTTTCCTCCAACATTCCAAAACTGACCTTCTACACAAATAAAACTCTTAATATGGCGTAAATTACCAATCTACTCAATTTGATAATTTATTCAGTAAAATATATCTGTTGATGTTTTGGGAGTTTTGGGTGTGTATATTTAAAGCTTACGTCAGTATTTCTGATTTGCTGAGTGGTCCACTCCAGAATTTTCCGAGGCTCAAGATTTCCGTAAGTTACTTCTTTACGTTCGAACCAACTGACCGCTAATAAACGTGTACGTAAATTCAAATCGTACTCAGTGCAATGTGCTTAGGCCGAACTGCCTGCTTTTACGATGACACCGATAAATAAAATAAATAGCTTATCATCATTTTGAGTGGATAAAAGTTCGGTCTACAATGTGCTATAAAAGTATGACATGGGAACAGTGTATTACCATTTTATGCATTACTTGGACTGACTACGTCACCTTGGAGACGTTCCATTCGACGGTACTCAGAATAGTAGGGGTCTCGTGCGTCAGAAGTGAACTAAGTTAACAAATAAATATATATTGAATGATATCGTAAACTATTTAAGTTTCTTAACATTTCCCATGCTGTGAACATTAAAAGATCGATCGAAAAGGTTTATCAACAAACTCGTTCCATGGTAGTTCTTTTGTCCCAACGCATTTGTTTCGACGATCATTTTGGTTATTTCAAATTACAGATTTTAGTAACGAAAAATTTCGCACAGAGCGAATTATTCTTAAGGGTGTTGATCTATGTTTATATACTAGAGTGACTAACATTGCATTTTGTTCAGATGAATATAATGATAAAAAATAATCTTGAACTTACACGTAGTAACATACCATTCAATCGTCAACATCACCCAATGTGATCGGGTTATAACTCGGTCTTTTCCGTCATAAAAACCAGCAACGACGGAAAAGCCCGAATGGTTGCGTGTCCTATTGCATCCAAGAGTGCCATACTTAAAATCTCTAGATTTCGAAAAAAATAGGCTACACGTGATCGCTACAGACAAATTAGGCCGTACAATAAAAAAAACTAGTCTAAAGTCTGCATTTGTAATAATAATAATAATAATAATAAATCTTCTATTATTATTATTGAATAATAAATAAATAATTAAATAAATAAATAAATAAATAAATAAATAAATAAATAAATGAATGAATTAATTAATAAATGTCATCAATGATATGTTACAGGGTCATCATAACAAAACAGAAGCAATGCCTCAAACGTTGTTCTATCTTTTATTTGGCTCATTTTGTTTTTCTGTCGTCACCATTCTGGTGGATTTGTTCATGTGATATTTTTCACGTTTCGTTTAAGTTTCCTTTACTTTCAATAAATGCCATATCATCCCTTAAAACTTAAAAAAAGACTATTTTATAAAACTTTTATTATTCTTGTACATATCTCAAAGATTCGTATCGATTTAATGTGTAGTAGATCGATATTAGTTGTGAAGAAATTTTGATTTACACCTTTAATACAACGTAACTGAATTTTTTCCCATGAAAAATAAATACATTGGCGACTTTAAACACTTGAATGATATTGACAGTTTATTCAATCAACTAATCCCCAGAATGTTTAACATTTATTTAATCAAACTTAATTTTACACTACTTTTTGATTGACATAGCCGCGTTACGTAAAACCATCTTATTTCGTTTTTGTGTTTTTATAAATAAATTTAATCAGTCTGTGAGATCTTTAAAATAGGTCTCGGAACACGATATTTGTCGATTAATGGAAGGAAGATTAAGAAGGTACTCGTTTGAGAGGACAAAGTTTTACAAGTCAGAGACAACTAACTCTCAAACATTGTTGATTAATCTACAAACAAACTCCTTACTTAGATAAACACAGATTTTATATAATAAATCACTATATACGGTTTTGTAGTATGTGTACTAAAATAAGAGGGATGGATGTCTTTGCTAAGAGTGGTGTAATGGCGTGCTAACGCCCCAGTCAATATCCTTCGACTTATTTCAGGGCGGATAGTTTTGAGATGGTGTAGGAAACAGGATTACCCAGAGAGAAAACAACTGAGAGAGAGAGAGAGAGAGAGAGAGAGAGAGAGAGAGAGAGAGAGAGAGAGAGAGATGGGCGTAATGGCATGTCACGCTCAAGTCTATATTTGTCTTATTATTTCAAATCGGGTAGTTTTGAGATAGTGGAGAAAACCGGATTACCTAGAGAAAATAAAATTGAACTTCAACCAATTTTCACACTAGAAAGAAAGCAAGGAGAGAGAGGGGAAACGGCTTATTTATTAAATCTGTTAGAGAGAGAGAGAGAGAGAGAGAGAGAGAGAGAGAGAGAGAGAGACAGAGAGAGGTGGTTGGGTAACAGCAGAAATTTAACAATCATAATAGGGACAATGCAATATGTAATATTGCCTGTGATTGGGTCATCTGTATTTTATTCATGGTACCAGAAGCTGAAGAACGATATTGTATTGCGATATTTCCATAAACTGTGTTTAACGACAAAGGAAGGTCTGTCTATAATGTGCATTCAGATATAGATTAATTATACAAATAAAAATCACAGTATTATGTACATAGGGTTTTGGTTAGACCCGGCAAGTGTCTGACTATGGATTGCCGCCAGATGTAAGTGATAAAGTTAATAATAAAGTGTCCGGTGCTAGGATGTCATACCCTTGTTTCTCGGTCACCTTACACATAAATTATAAAATCAAATTCTTTAAATTTTCTCTTTGCACACAAATAAAATATCGAAATTCTTGGTCCGCCCCTTAATCCAATCAAATTGTAAAGTTGACAAATATTTTTGTGGTTCAAATAAAGAGATCGTAATTTGTGTTTTATTTGAGGTCTGACGTGAAGGTTAGTTTATTGACATAAACTTGACGTGAGTATAAAGTAACAATTTACTGAACAATCTAAAACTTGTTATTTATTCTTTAAAACGCCTAATGAGTTGACTTTGTAAGAAGTTCATATTTGTTTAGAGGTAAAGAGCTATACTTTAAAATTCAACAAAGAATATAAACGTATTGCGTCCGATGATTAAAAAAACCAAGCATTCTACTACCAAAGACTATTTATCTTGCAAATTGATAAACTTTTGACAAAAAATATAGTTATATGTAGAGTTTTATTTCTGAAAAGAAAATATAAACCGTGTTTAAAATTCAAAACCGCAAACGTTGAAACTTGAGTTAACACGCGCACGAACGCATTCGCGATAGGAACATACGTGAACAAGTGTCGGTTCGGTAAAAAATGGAAACCTATTAATCAATTTTGGGCGAGTCCCACTCGCCACATATGGCTTTATTTAAGAAACTCTTTTTTTAATAAAATGTTTAAATATTTATTTATTTATTATTTATTTATTTATTTACATGTATTTATTCATTCATTCATTCATTTCTCTCTCTCTCTCTCTCTCTCTCTCTCTCTCTCTCTCTATCTTCTCTCTCTCTCTCTCTCTCTCTCTCTCTATTGTATAAGTAGAGAAACCATTCTAAATAGTATCATGTTTTCGAAAATAAAACAAACCTTGGTGCACGTAAAAAGTTGTATAAAAAAGGTAAAAGTTAGGTAAGGATCTCTAACGTCCATACCAAATTTTATCAAGGCGTTCAATTTTGGATAAGGGAAGTAAACTGGATACCCTAGAAGAACCATTGTCTATCGAGAATACTTAGGATCTGCAGAAGTTGAGTTGGTGAGAGGCGCTGTAATACGTGTGTTTTAGCCCACCCTACAACCAAGATTTCGTCTGGTACAATGGATAGCCTACTACGAAGCATATTTACCATAAAATTTGTACACATGGCGTATTTCTTATTATTAGACACCTTGGTGACACTTATTTCTTATTTATCACAAATTGTTGTAAATTAATTTCAATTTCATTTATATTTTATAATTAACAGTCTTAACCTGTTAAAATTGTCACACACACACACACACACACACACACACACACACACACACACACACACGGATAATATCTATATGAATAATATCAATATAAAATATTTTATACTTTATTCAAAATTTAGCTGTTTTCCATGTTCGTTTATTAGAGTTGAGTGAATCATCCTGCTGTGTAAACTCTTAAATTTAGTTTAAGGTTTTTACTCTATTTAATAGCTGGAACAGCGTTACTATTAAACTTAATGATTTGTATGTACACAAATATTTTCTCTTTTAAGCATTTCTATACAGATTTATTGAGGACTAGAGTTCTTTAAGATTTGTAATAATTTCAAACGACACAAAAATAAATCAGCTGACAAATAATTTTTTGATCGTTTAATACATTTTATATTAATTTTTATTATGTCGTTTTGTCTGTCTCATCATGGAGAGAGAGAGAGAGAGAGAGAGAGAGAGAGAGAGAGAGAGAGAGAGAGAATTTCATCGACTTTTAAAATATCTTCACTTTTTCCTTTCTCAGTAGTTTGGAATAAGTGGTTATTTTCGTGCTTAAAATTAAGTTGATCTTTGGTAGTGATAGCGTTATATCTGGTACAAGTTACACCACTTATCCTGTTTCATTGTCATTTATCGTTTAGTTTATCCTAGACGGGTATAAATTTTATCGTTTACATGGTTCTAGACAGGACATCATTTTATCGCTTACATGGTCCTAGACGGACATAAATTTTGTTGTTTACTTGGTTCTAGGCAGTAAAAATTTTATCATTTACTTATGTTGAAAAGTTCTTAATTTTATCGTGTACTTGGTCCTGGACGGGTATCATTTTATCGTTTACCTCGTCCTGGATGGGCATCATTTTATCGCTTACTTGATCCTGGTTACAGTAATTAATCATAATTCTACAGTCTCAGCATTTACATCTCTTCTATCCATCTTTTATTAATCACACGTCCTTTATTTTCATGTTCACCATATCGTGTTTTCTCCACCCTTTGATACCGGTTCGACTTGAAATATGTAAAAGTCTGACAAACTTGTTTTTTAGCCTTTAATATGATATATAGTCTCATTAACATCAAAGATCGTTTTACTTCACAGAACAATGCATTAAATCACTGCTTTCCTTTGGATTGATATGACAAAATTTATCAGTGGATGGGAAAAATAGTTTACTTGTTCTGTCCTAATGCATTGGTAGGTTTGTTAATAAATATTTCACTTGTATGGCACGGTAATAAAATCTCATTGTATCGTTTTTTAGCTGTTAAGTGGTCTAAAGCGCTGATCAACGCTTTAATTCGAATCCCTGGTCGATCCTAGTGAGAAAAAAAATATGTCGTTTGTCATTTCACTCATAGAAGTTTTCTCTGGAAACCTTGGTTTCTACAGCTATCCCTAACCTTAACCCCTAAATGTGGGGTGGGGTGGGGTGGGGTGGGGGTGTGGTTAGACACTCCTCTCCAGATTAATTAAGTAATGACTTGTAGTAATGGAATTTAACGTCCAAGTCAAGATTTACTGAGATCAAGGCGGTCAGCTCAAGTACGATGGGAAATTTAGAGTTTCCGGAAAAATCCTTCCGACTTTCGACCACGAACTGACAAACATTCTTATTACTATGATCAATTTTCTCTATTTGTGATTTAAACTTAGGCGGTAGGTGGCGCTTTGGTCCGTAAACGTCCGCTTGGCCAGCGAGACACTTAGATTAATAAAGGGGTACTTGAGTTTCAATATTTCAATACGGTGTTACATTGCTTGAAAAATCAAAAATTTCTGAAATGAAGAACTACAAAAATTCTAAATTGACGAGACTTGAATTATTAAATTTATTTATTAGGTCTTTAGATTCAACTGAATTTGTGACCATAAAACAACTATATACGGCTAACACTTGGTACAAATAGGTACATAGAACCGGTGAACAAGCAAGTGCTGGAAAACGCTTTTTATTGGCTAATTTAAAAGGATAATCAAATTATCAGCTTGTTGTTAGAAGTTTTATACATATTAAATTTCTAAAAAGAACACCCTTTTTCAAATTAAAAGATGTATTAAAAAACGAAACCCGAAACTGCAAAAAAAAGTTGTCATTTATATATCCATACAAAAAACCATGTCCTTAAAACTTACATACTTGCTAAGGTAATACTTTTACAGGTGTTACATATCTTGAAATAAAACACAAAGTAAATCGTTAAAACCTATTACAGTGAAGTTACATAGTTTTGTTAAATAATAGTAAAATCTCATTCAAAATCTTTTAAAGTACAACCAAAGGAAAAAAAAAAAAGATTTCAAATAAGAAATAGCTTACTTGGCGATAAAATTCCAGAATCGTCAATGAGAGTCGTCCGTAGTTCAAAATATTTATCTTACTTTTTATGACATAAAATGATTTATGGGTCAGGGATATACGGGTTTATATCTTGTTATTCGACAATGAGAAGCTTTAAAAGATTTTTATTTTTTTTCAGTTTTGCAGTGTATGTAATCTTCGAATAATGCATAAGGCTCTAATTTTTAAAGTTAATTTGATTTTTTATAACTTGTAAGAATTGTTTTTTTTTAAAAAAATAGATTCCATAAATGTTTCGAATTTCAAAATGAAAATCAAGAAGTCTAGTACCCTACGCCTTCCAATTGACATCCATTGGTTTGGAGTCCATGCTTACGGATCACAGTGCCTCTCACTGCCTAGAATTGAATCCCAATTGTGGTATTCTCCTGATACTCCGGTTTCCTCGACCATTCCTGACGACAAAACCTCGATAAAAGTTAAAGAATCTTGACAAGGGCGTAAGGAAAACCGGTGAAGGATACCGGACTATCTGATAAAGACCATCGACCATCTCCAAGGAAACTGACAAAATTCCTCGCATAAGGCTCTACCCGAGCGGGATTCGAACCTAAGCGATTCACGAGCGCGAGCCTTAGACCACTGGGTCACCACCCATCTCGTAATAGTTGAATGTTCAACAGAGTTAAAATTAAGATTTTTTTTAGTGTCTATTGAAGGTAACTTATCAATAACTCCGATCTTGTCTGACCATTGACGTAACATTACCGTTCTTGATATAATTTTCCAGTAGATGGCGTGACGTTGATTAAATTTTCCGAAACGATCTGAATGATGGCGTGACGTTGATTAAATTTTCCGAAACGATCTGAATGGGAGATGAAAAAAAATCTTTAGATGATAAAGGGTGATAACTAAATTGTTGTGTCTAATATATTGAAATCCTCAAATCTCACCACATGTTAAGAATCTATTTTAGCCGTTCTCGATGTAACTGGCGTCAGTATTACCCACCAAAGACGTATACCAAACGCTTCCCTATCGTGAAATACTCTGAAAACAGAAAATTTATTGCATAACCACAAAATAATAAAGTTCAGTTATTTAATTTATCATCATAAAGGGGATTATTTGATTATATTAAAAGATTTTTTTATATAAAATTGTGTAATGGTGTGTGTAATGAACAAGTTTTATATTCAAATGAAAATAAATACCAACATGTTTTAATGTAATTTTTACATACTTCATGCACGTGCTATGTATACAGTTGGAGATGTCAAATTTGACCACAGGTCCTCTTGGAGCCTAAGTTCGAAACTCTCTGTATACCCAATGTGAGAAAGTTTGAAATTTTCGTTTCCGAAGATTAGTAGTTTATTTTTGGTTTTCCGAGCGATTTATCGCCTTGATGTAATCACTCTTGACTGTGGCATCAAACGCTATCAAAATTCACTCCAATCCAAGCTTCACTTATTCCAAATATTGGTTACTTTCTCGAGTTTGCACCATTTACCGATTGTTAAAATATTATGTGCAACATTAACATGATAAATGGGAATTTTCTCTTCATTATTAAATCTGTTTCATTATCCCAGCTAAATCAATTAAGATAAATGACGCCAGAATAATACAACTGTTTCATAAAAATCGTTTTTATTGCCTACACGCAATCTGGTTCATATGAATGTTTTATTTACTGTGATCAAGAATGGAATTGAATTAAAACAATAAAAAATGTGTTTATTGTCAATAAAGTTGTGGACATCGCAAATCAATCAGACGCTTGATGCTGTGAAAATACATTATACGGTGTTTTGTCGGATAAAATAAATATATATGGTTATTTACTAATCATTCTCTCTCTCTCTCTCTCTCTCTCTCTCTCTCTCCTCTCTCTCTCTCTCTCTCTCTCTCTCTCTCTCTTTGCCAAGACTTTAAGCTAACCCGGTCAGATTTTGATCGTTTGTGACAAGGTCGAAACTCTAAAACTATCAATAAAGAAAAATCCATCTTCTATAGAACTTGGTTTGTTTTTATTAAGCTGTTATAGAGGCACGTTAACTATGATATATCTACTACATTTTGACGTTTGATTCTATCGGTGTATGCTTTATCACATACCTATCACACAGTGTAACTCAATAAAACATAGAAAAAAAGAGGAAAAATCTTTTGCACAGTTTGAATTTACTTGTAACTGATTGTCTTTCTAAAGGTGTCAGTTCAAAAAGGGATAAATACACACCGAATTGATATTTCCTTTACGACGGGACTTTGGTGGTTGATGGGTCTAAAGCGGTGTTTTACGATCACCGTGTCTCCAAACTCCTCGGTTTGGGCTGATTCCAGTATAAAAGTTTGTCAGTACCAAACTTCCGGGTTCTCCGGTTTCTTTCATCATATCATAACACGCAGTTGAAGAATATTGACTGAGGTCTAAAACACCATTATTCCATTCCAACTCACGCGATCTGTTGTAATAAATTTTTCTTTTAAATTATGCAAAAAACTGAAACTTCCTAAGTCAAAATCATGCCTAATTTGTCAAATGCTCCCTAGAGATATGCAATAAATAAAGTATGTTCATGTCAAAATGCTTTTGAAAATTTTTGCACATTTCTAAAAGTCAAAATTTGAAAATTTAAATTTTTAATTAATTAAAAATATTTTTGAATATTTTCTGTATAATAGAAAAGAGATAACTTGAAAAAAATGTTTTTGAAATGTCAAAAATGTTTATAATAATTGTATACAATACTGTTTGGGTACCATTAGTACTTCGAATATATATATATATATATATATATATATATATATATATATATATATATATATATATATATATATATATATATAAAGTGTCTACTCTTGGGTGGTACAAAGATAATTTACATATTGTCTAGAAGGTGGTACGTGCTCATAATGTTTTTAATTCACGGAAAAAAATCCAAACAAATTTTGTTGTAAATTTAATTAAATCATAGCTTGTTTTGTAAAAGAACACACACGCTTCAAATATTTTTTTCAAGTTGAAAGTTTTAGGAAACACTTCAGCTGTTTGGGAAAATAAATAGTGTAAGTTTATATAAATATTAATTTCACTACACAGAATATCTTTATAAATATATAGTATCATTGAAGTTTACGGTAACTGATTCTGAATAAGAAGTTGGATTTTGCGAACTACCACGCATAACAGAAGAATCCAAGTATCACACACTCTCGCCCTTTGTACAGTTAGGCTTTTAGGCTTATAGGTCATGCGTTCTTGTTAAAAAGGCACCCGTGTTCTTGTACAATAGGCCCCAATGGTCTTAAACATAACATAAGGTTTTCGGGCAATTGTATAATTGTCTTCGTGTTCTTTGTAACATTAGGCTTTTAGGCTTATTTTGAATATACCACGTGTTCTTGTTCTTGCATTCGTGTTCTTGAACAATAGGCCCCAATGGTTTTATATATACATAAGACTTTCAGGTAGTTGTATAATTGCCTTCGTGTCGAAGAATAGATCTCCATTTTGTTGTAAAAATATCTTCGTGTTCACTTCGGAATAAGGTTTTAGAAGCATTTGTTTGCTCTGTATCTCCTACACATCTCCATGTACACTACCGCAAGAAAATTGGACGATGAGCGATGTTCGGTCATATAGCTATCTTAAAGATCCATGTCATGTCACGCAGTCAAATCAAGGAGACTGTCTCATATAGTTTTTGTAGCTTTTCTTGGTGCTAAGGTTTAAAAGAGCATCGGTGGCCGAGTGGTGGGCGCTTAAGGATCATAGTGCCTCTCACTTCCTACATGTAGATGCCACTTGGAAAGATTCTAGTGCGAGAAGAGTTATCAGTTCTCTCGTCTTTCTCCGGGTATGACCACATCAATATAAGTAGGAGATTCTTTACTGGGGTGTAAAACACCATTCATCAAAACCAATCCTATCAGGTGTTTTTTTGGAACGAGCCGAGATCAAACCCCAACCATCCTTCTCCTGACTATTATTTGAGTTTTTCTCGTATGACTTAGTTAGTATTTAAAAGATCACACAAACTGACCCGCGATGACAGAGCGTTTTAAAACTCTCCATTATAGAATTTTATCATATATATCAGTTCTCCCACGATCTAAATATATATCAAAATTATTGTTCTAGAAACAAAAAGTAAAAGGTTGTATCCTTCAAACGTCTTAAGTAATTTTTATACATTTGAAAAAAAAAATTTAAAGAATAACTACTTGGTGAGATTTATAAAATGATAACCATTAAAAATAAATAGTTATGTAAGGCCAAGACAAATAGATATTTGTTTTAACTTACTTTATACCTAAATCTTCTTACATATTAATTTGAAAAAAAAAATTGAAACTGAAAATGACTTCTTGGAGAGATTTAGAAAATGATAACCATTTATAAATTAATAGGTATGCAAGGCTAAGGCAAATAGTTATTTGCTTTCACTTACTTTATACTTAAATGCTTTTAAAAGTATTTTGATTACTGTAATTTTTTATTTTTATTTATTTTTTTTTTTGTATTAAGCAGCTATAATCATGGTGTATAGGTCGCCAGGTTCAAATCCCAATCGTGTCGTATTGGAAAGTTTCTAAAATCTTTTAGTTCTAAGCCCCTTTCACTGCCTTGATTTAATTTCCAATTCTAAAACTTTTCTGTTGGTGATTATTTTCTACGGGTTTTGGACGTCATCAACCCAAGAACTACATGTAACTGTTCAGTATGCGTAAAATATTTCGACTGGGGCGGAAAACATCATTCATATAGAAAAAAACATATAATTTATTTTGTTTGACCTTAATACCTACAATACCATAAATGAAAAATATAAATTAGATTTTTACGCTACAGTAGAAATCCATGTTTTTCAATTTCATACAACTAAAACCGACAACCAGTTTTTATACCTCTTTATAAAAACAAATTACGTGTTTTTCTAAAATCTTTTTTTAAGAGACATTCATCCTTACTATAAGTTTTTATAATGAATTTTGATATTTTTAATACTCATTCACAAACCACAAAAGATGAAACTGCATTTTCTTCAAAATAAGTACAAAATCTTCATTATATGTAGATTTGTTCAGTCCAAAAGGTTACCGGGGTTACCGTCATATTATAATTTTTTGAATTTTCTGATTGAAATATTCAAAAATTTATAATATGACAACTTATAAATTTTTGAATATTTCATTCAGAAAATTCAAAAATTTATAATATGACATTACTCATCCTAGATTACAATAAGGGTGTTTTTCTGAACTGTTTCTTAGGTCGAATATAAAATCTTAAAATGCTGAAAATATATAGAGACTTCAACCTAGAAGTAGAAAAAAAAAGAGTCAGAAAATACAAAGAAAAAAAAAATAAAAAAAATAAAATAAAATAAATAAATAACAAAAGTATAGTAATGATTAATAAAATATAATAATAATAATATAAAAAAGTAAATAAATAAATAAATAAATAAAATAAAATAAATAATAAATACGTGACATGATAAATGTGTGTTTTTTTTTTTCTAACGAACTGAAAATAACTTCTCACATTTCTAATTGACAAATATCTCCGCAGTTGGTATCTACATCAGCTCTCTGATTTTAAATGTCGAAGTCTTGTGACAAAAATGAAAATAAATATAGTTTATTTTCAGGAAGAAAATAAAACAAATAAATATTATTTATTTATTTATTCATTGTGAAATACAAGGTATACAACCAATGTATAAACAGAAAGATTCATGTAATTTGTAAACAACCAATCCATTTTTCGATGCAGAGAGAAAAAAATTGAGACAACCCCCTAAAGTGAGTGTTAATAACGTATGGTATTTTACACACAGAATTGGATTATTTTTATAAAAATGAAGTCTGGGAATGCAGGTGTAAATTAACCGTGATGTCACACACACCGGGTGTCACACCAACCACGATATATAGATCTTAATAATTTATGAATTACATTATATTATATCTCGTTAAATAAAGTGATAATTTCATTATGTTCACCTCCGACAACTTCAAAAGCACGATCAATATTCCAACGCTTAATAACATTACGAAAATTGACTGTGAATTACGGTGGCCGTTTTAAGCCATCGTTTATTTTTTTTTTCTATCACAACGTCCAACTTAGGTATACGTAAGATTTTAAAATATGCAAAACTACTTCCTCGCCCTGCGCTCAGCATTAGGTCGACAGATCAGGTTTCATGGTAATGTGACCGGGGCCCCGAAGTGGTATGCTTGTCTGCGGAATACTGACTCGATGAGCTAGCTCTTTACCAAACAAAGTGGTCCCGAGTGTGCGTTAGTACAAGGCTGACCATATTAAACACTCGCACATCACACGCATACACGACTCTCTTCTTAGAACAGTAATCCTAAGCGATTAACATAGTTCTCATCGCAAAAAGCTGAGAAATTGTCGATTTGACGTTAAACAACATTAAATTCAACCACTCCAACCACAATGTAAATAATTTATAAGTCGAGATGTTCTGTACAGTAATTAATCGAGCACTCAGAAATGTAAGTTGTGTGTTCTAATATGTTTGTCGACGAGCCTTCCAGACCTGCAGGCGACGGTAAATCGGACACTAAAACAAATTTGCAAGTTGCGACACCTGATAACGAAGGTTGTGCAAATGGAATGTAAGTCGACAAAAGACTTAGAAAAGTGCTTGACTAAATGATTAAAATTTTATTAAAATCCGCATGGCTTGTATTACCCACCATCTCAGTCGCTTCTACAATGCTCTCCTGGTTTGAGCCGATAATAATACTATCTAACGGCATTGTATTAATAATATCCATTTATCAATTATCAGATTTTGGTGCTTCATTAAGATAATTTGCCAAACAACACTTTATTAATTCTACATCATTTACTAAACGAAATAACGGTGTTAAGATTTAAATACATGTAGGACTATTACATTATTTTATATCTCTATAAATTTGCTTTTTTTAACCCTATCATATGTATTGTAGGCCTTATTATTATTATTAGATCGTTGGTAGTTGGGTGTGTCGAATTTGGTTGCTATAGAATTTGGTAAAACTGGTTAAAAAATTCTCATTCATCAGTGCCACATTTCTATTCTCTATCCCTGTGCGTTGTATAGTGTTTGTAACTCTCCTTCTCTCTCTTTTGAATACCCTGTGCTCTCTCTCCTCTCTCTCTCTCTCTCTCTCTCTCTCTCTCTCTCTCTCTCTCTCTCTACCACTACGGTAGCTCAGTTGGTAGAGTGCTCGCTATGTTTGTGGGAGGTAGGATTCGAAGCTCGGCAGGGTCTGACCAAGACTTGGCAGTTCTTTTGCCAATCACTCGGTTTTTAAAAATGAAAGTCATAAGATCCTTTGGAGGAGACCATAGAAACCGACGCCCTTTGTCGCGGCAGGCGTCTCTCTCTCTCTCTCGCTCTCTCTCTCTCTCTCTCTCTCTCTCTCTCTCTCTCTCTCTCTCTCTCTCTCTCTCTCGTGTTTTACTACTTGATGTGAAATTAACTTTAATGTAGCATTTTTTTAATTTCACTCATGTATATACATGATTGATTGTGTAGGGAAGTCTTCTATCAACCAATTACAGAAAACCATCCACAAAAACTCTAATGATATCGCCCCATGAAGTCATGAATATTTTATTGATCGTTCCATTTAATTTTACCTCTTTTAAATTATCGCTCTACTCCTACGTAACATACATAGTCATTTGTAGACGATGTGCTTCATTTATCTTATAAAAACTCGAACAAAATCAGACAACTTTTATTTATTTATTTATTTATTCTAGATTTAATATCGATCACGCTGTGTCATTTTACCACCGGTAATTTAATTTCCAATCAATTTACAATTAATTTTAGTACAAAGAATGGAATTTCCTTTGTAGGTTACTTTCTTTTTTATATTGATCACATCCTTTCGTTTCATAATGTCTTTTTTGTCATCTATTTTTATCACAGATTTTGCCACTCGGTGGCCAAGTGGACTTAAACGCGCGCTTACGGATCACAGTGCCTCTCGCTAGCTATATCGAATCCCACTCGAGTAGATAAGATCGATCACACCTTATTTTCATTTCATAATGTCCAATGCTTTTCATCTTTATTTCACCACAGTTTTTTTTTTTTTTTTTTTTTTTTTTTTTTTTTTTTTTTTTTTTTTTTTTTTTTGCGACTCGGTGACCGAGTGGTCTAAAACGCGCACTAACCTATTATCGAATCCCACTCGAGCAGATCCTAGTGTGAGAAAGTTTGACATTTAACTTGACAAAGTTCGGTGGTTTTTTAGGGGTTTTTTTTGGACACTCCGGTTTTCCCCACCATCCCAGAATTGACCGACTCAATAGATTCTTGACTTGGGTGTAAAACACTATTACTCTACTGATCTCATCTTATTTTAACACTTGTACCTTTATTTTACTTTACAGTTATGTTGCTATCATATACATGGGAATCTTTTTGTAAAGAATCCAGTATTACCAATGATTTCAAAACCCTTAATAAAGGTAACACAGGCTTTGATTTGGTGATCCTGGAGGCTTTACATATTAAAGTTGAAAAGCCCACTTTAAACAAACAATTAGTAGGAGATGGGACAACTTTCTTACTGAACGTGTTCCAATAACCCTTAGGCTGTAAACTTAATTGGACCTCTTTTTGTAATTGAAATCATCTATAATTGTACTATGTAATTATATTGTATCATCTGTTTTAACAATCGAACGTTTATATATATCTTGTCATGTAGTTTATCAGTTAGTTAAAATGTAAGCTTGATAAGGAGTATTGTGTATTCGAAATATATTGCAATATGAAAAAACATGCTTTCGTTAGTTTTTATTTTGTTATTATCTATAAAAGCCTCTACAATACCAAGATTAAATCTTTTTGTAGATTTCATTCTCTTTCTATATCCATCACATCCATTCATTCAATTACAGTCTAGTTTTTTTTTTATTCATTTCAATTACAGTTATGCAAGGAAATCCTTTGTGAACTTTTCGCCTCAATGATCTATACAAAATTGATTTTTGCTTACTCAATTTCCTATAATTAAATGACTAATTTTATTTAATTTTTAACATCAATTTATTCACTGTTATGCAGACGTCGACACTTGTAAGAATCCGCTTAATGAATTATTTTGCTCCATAATTTTTGATATTCATTTGACGTCTAAATTAATCTATTTTTAACATCTTTTATTATATTGTACTACAAGGAAGTCTAATCAGTGCATTCCGTTTAATCTCACTTTTTTCTTTCTTTCTTTCTTTTTTATTTTTATTTTTTATTCCTTTTTTTTCTTTGCTATATAATTTTAGGATTTTATTAAATTTTTTATATAGATAATCATTTTGGTTATAAAAGGAGATCTCACACAGAGCGATATACCTCATTTATTTTTTAAAACTCAAGACAGCTTTTTCTCTCCATATTTGACATTGAATGTCTTGTAAATATCTTTCCTTTTTATTATTTTTTCCACAAAAAACACCCATCTCTTTAACTGGTTAACTGAAACGGGACAGAGGCAACAATAGTCAGTACTATCATGTAACATGTATTTGTGCACCAAATAATGTGTATATAAATAAAACTAAATGAGCCAATACAACATAAATGTTCGCTGTTTTTATTTACGAGGATAACTTTCTTTCTCGTTTTTACATTGTGAACAAATCGCCTCGGGTTACAAGTGCATATTTTTATATTGTATTCTTCCGCCATATATCAAATATGCCACATTCAAACAGTGTTGTAGTTTTTCTAACGAGAAAATTGCAATAGTGCAAGTCATGATAAATAAAACTCCCTGTAAAATATGGTAAAATATATAATATTACACTGGGTTTTAATTGATATGATCCTCACATGTCTGCTTTGAAATTTCTAGATGATAAGATTCTTCTGCGGTATTTTACGATCGTATCAGTTGGTAAATTAACATAATTTAGTGATATTTCTTAATTCTGGCTATTATGAAATGTTAAAATTTTGATATTAGTTTTCAAACATATTTTCTATAGTGTTCTTACAACTCAGTATTTTAAAAGACGTAATAATTAAAATATTAATAATGTATATTATTTTTTAAAAAGTGTTTGAGATTTGATTAATTTATTCCTTTTTCTTTCCTATTTTTTTATTTTTATTTTTTTTAGTAAAAAGACCGTTGAAAAACATACTTTTTGCAATAACAGAGATGCTTTTAGGTTTAAAATTATCCGTTTATATTCAAGTTTTTTTTTTTTTTTTTTTTTTTTTTTTTTTTTTTTTTTTTTTTTTTTTTTTTTTTGGTCACACGAGTGTATAGTTCACAACTAAAATATACCAAGTGACATTGTAGTTGTGCATGGATAAATGACTCAATCCAAGCTCTTTATTTCTCACATTGTAAAATTGACAACAAAGAGGAAATTCATGCACAATATTAATACACAATAAACAATTTACGTTATAGAGAAGAGGCCTAAGTGACTCAGTGTTCTAAAGCGCTCGCTAACAGATTGTAACCCTTCTCATCGCCTAGGTTCAATCACATTCGGACAATAAATAAATAAATAAATATCAAAGCTTTTTCTGAACATATATAATCGACTGCGGGTGAATTTAATGGATTTATTGCATAAACATAATAATGTTATAGCACAATATATAATTATTACAAAATAGCAACAGATAACAATATCAATAGAATTATAGCACTGTTAAGGTAGATCAGTATCTCCAAACTGCTTGGAAATAGCCGCCAAGCCCTTTTGTAAGAGACACTGAATCAGAAATGAACTGAAAATAAGACTCATCTGCTCAAATAAGCATCAGTACGCTTACAATGGTCTTATATGGCTGACTAAGTTTATAATACCGATTGTAAACTTTATGGTTTTAAAATACCATTTACCAGTTTTTGCCAGTTTTTCTTTTATCACTCTTAAAACCGCTTGTCCTTCAGGTATACACGGCGGGCTTTAAGTTCATTGTATTTTTCTCATAGAAAAAGACCACTACGGTAGCTCAGTTGGTTGAGTGCTTGCTTCGTATGTGGGAGGTCGGGGTTCGAATCACGGCCGGGTCTGACCAAGCCTTGAAAATTGGTAATGACTGTTCTTTCGCCAAGCACTCTGCATTTATAAATGAAGTTCTTTGGAGGAGGCCTTAAAATTAATGTCCCGCGTCACGACAGGCGTGGTACGCTAAAGATCCCTCCCTGTTCTTTGGCCTAGGCGCATTGCAAAGGACGTAATTTCTGCACTTTCATCTATAGCTGGTTTCGTTTCGATATAAGTGAAATATTTTTGACTGGGATGTAAAACCCCATCAAATCAAATCAGTCACGTGGAAACATTTTCACACTGCCAGTACAACCAGTACTTTGATCCGTTTTAGATAATTTTTTTCCCTTATTAATGACTTGCCACATAAATAAGACATAACTTGTCATATTTATATGTTTTGTTATTATTTACTCCCCATAAAACAACAACATAAAGTTATTTATTGTCAACATTAACATAAAAAAGGAGACAATTTTTTCCCATGCTTCAGTGCATCTCTACATCACTCATGATCATTTGGTAGTGTCTTGTATTCCAAGTGGGATATTGTGCTCGATTCCCGGCGCATCATACCCGACATTTGAAAATTCTTATAGCTTGTGACTTTAATATTACAATATCACAATGGTAATGGGGGTGAAAAATAAAATCGAGTCTTTTTGAATTAAACATTAAAATAATGCTCATCGTGTGCCAAAGTATAAGCGGAAAAAATATACATCTCTGTTCAGCGCTGTATAGGTGTACGTAAAAAAAAAACTTAATTAAAAGCTTATTGGCATTGTTTTCTTATTAAACAGTTTGATAAAATATTTTTCTTATTTATTTATTTTTCGTGGTTTTAAAAGATACAAAAAAAAAAAAAAAAAAAAACAAAAAAAACAAAAAAAAAAAAAAAAACCTGAAAATGTGTATAGTACTTCATATAAAATTCAAAGTTTCATTATCATATTAGCGCTAAAACTATAGATAAAATTGACTTTTTGTATGAATATATAATTTCAAAAATGTGAACGCATTGCCAAAAACATTTTTTTGTATAGAATATTTAACTATCCGTAACACATTAAACTAAAACTGAACTCAACGCTTTAACAAACACAATATACAAGTAATTACCCAGACAGTGCTTAGGGATTCTTCGGGATAAATTCATTTGTCATATTAGTAAAGGGCAAAAAAATTATGCTTCTAACGTGCCACAAACACTGTTAATCAATATTTATTTATTTATTTATTTATTGTCCGAATGTGATTCGAACCTAGGCGATGAGAAGTGTCGCAATCTGTTAGCGAGCGCTTAAAAACACCGAATCGCTTAGGCCTCTATTTATTTATTATTTATTGTTCCCTCATGCAAAGCGTTCCTTAGCTGGATTTGGATTTATATAATTTTCGAAATTTTGATTCATTTTTTTTCTACTGTTTGGCTTATGTTTTTTATCAATCAAACTTTTCGGTCTTAGTGTCACTGATTAGGAATGCATTTCCGAAATGTGCACATCTGGCACATCAAAATTTAACTGGTATTTATTATTTATTATTATTATTATTTATTTATTTACAATACTAGTGCAAATTTGTTTCACATAAGTGATATCGTGATCTTGCCATTTTGTATCTGCACTTTTCTACATTTAATATGCACGCTGAAGCTCGACAAGAGCAAGTTAGTTAAAATAAATTATAGGTCAAGTTCGATTTTTGTTTTGATGGGTTTTCGCCCTTTAGTTAAAATCATTTGTATAATAGTATTTTTGACCTTTAATCAATACCCTATTTGAAACCAGCTACGGCTCCTTGTGTAGATTGTTATTGCTTGATGTTAATTGTGAATCAAAACATTGCTTGTATTTTGAAAATTCGTATAAAAGTGCTACATTTTAACCCATTTAATACTAACAGACGCTTTCTCCAGACAACACATGTCGACTTCACGCTCTGCATATTTCAACATTTGTACCAATCATTTAAATTGGATGAAAATATCAACACTTAATTAGGTTATACATGTGTAGCGTCAGGTTATCGGTAACAAAAGAAAACTCTGTTAAATTAAGTTAACCCATATCAACAGGTTATGTACTTCAAAGAGATCAGATTGATGGTGGCATCAACAAACACACGAGTTATCAACCAACAAAATATATCTCAGACTCTATATCTTCTTTTTTGCATTGTCTTTCGTGATGTTGGTGTCTGTTTTGAATTTATAAGCGATTAATTTATTTATACGAATTACAGTAAAACATTGAGGTAATAATACCCCTTTAACAACGTTGCCACCAATTTTCTATATTCCAAATTATTTTTTTATTTTCATAAGTCTCCTTCGAGTTATCACTAAACCCTAAATTGATGGTAGCAAATCATGTGCAAGTGTGTATTAATGTCTGAAGTGTATTAGCGCGCAGTTAGGGCGACCTTTGGTAAGATACTAGCTCACCGAATCAGTATGCCGCAGACAGGCATACCACTCCCCTAGCCACGTTATCCTGACATCGGGTGAACAAGTTGATATTCTGTCCTCCTAATGTCAAGGGTCAGGCGAGAAAGCAGTAACTCAAATGTTAAAATCTTATGTATAACTTGGCTAGTGATCGAACCCACGACTTCCCAATTTTGAAATGGACACTCTTTGCTTCAGTTCACTTTATTCAACTCAGCCACTATAAAAGTGGTACATGAGGGCATTTACAAATATATACATGTATATACAATGGGTCGACAAATACATAATACAATTACATAACATTATATATTCTCATATTGTTGTCATGTGCTACTTTTGAATTCCTATAAAATAATACAATTCAAAAGCAGCACGTGAGTGCTACTTTTGAATGCATTATTGCATAAAAATTCAAAAGCAGCACATGACATTGTAATTAAAATGGTTATTTAAACTGTTTATATATAATTGATAAAAAAGTGATATATTTTTCAGAACTTTAACATTACACAATGTTAGAAGACGAAACATTTTATCATAGGATGGATATTGTACATAATATTTTGGTATATATTTTTCCCTAATATTTTCAAACTTTTTACATATAAACAAGTAGTGAAATTCATCTCCTATATTATTACTACAAAAAGGGCAAAAAACGGTTTTCTATGGGAGTATTAACCCATCTACCAGTTTCAACTGGAAGTCTGTTGTTACAAGTACGCAGTTTACATAACAAAAGTGCATGTTTAAATGGCAGTTTCAGTAAATAATTTTCTAAGTTAAAAACAGCTTTAAATGAAAAATAAAAATGAGCTTTTGATGAGTGTTTATCACTAAACCATTCTTGTATAAACTGATCTTGTATAATTCTTTTAAACAATATTTTATACAAAGATACATCAACAGAAAACTGACAATGCCATAAAAATCCTAGACCACAGTCATTAAGTAATTTTTGAATATGTTGTAACCACAAAAAATTACACACACCACTTTCTTGTAAATTAAACATAATTTTGTATATAAATGAGGAAAGTTTACCTGTTGTAGGCTGTATCATACTACACCAAAAATTAAACATGCGAGAGTATATCTGTGTCATATACCATTTTTTGAATTTAATCATAAAATACATTCAAAAAATGGTATATGACAATATTGTCATATACCATTTTTTGAATGTATTTTATGATTAAATTCAAAAAATGGTATATGACATCTGTATATAGAGTGGGAATCTGCCAAGTTCGCCATATACCATATAATTAGGTGTAGTTTTCTTTAGTTTGAAAATACGTTTACAAAAGTCAAGATGTATACATTCAATTTGCTTTAAATTTTCAAAACCCCAAACTTCACAAGAGTAAAAAAGAACAGATGCAACTAGACAATCAAACAACTCTAACTGTAAATCAATAGGCAAATGTAGATAACTAATTTTACCGAGTAATGCATACATAGCTTTTTTGGCCTGTGTGATAAGACATTTTTTTGCGTCAAAAAAATTACCATTATATTTAAATAATATACCCAAATACGAAAAACTATCTAACAATCTCTATAATACTATTACCACATGTAAAACAATATAACTTCTTTGTTTTCCGTTTACTAAATACCATTATTTTGCTTTTAGCTACATTAATTTCCAACTTCCATATTGCACAATAATTATGAAAAATATTTATAGCATTTTGTAAACCAGTATCAGTATCTGAAAACAGAACAGTGTCATCAGCATATAAAAGAAAAAACAATTTTATGTAAATACCAAAATATTCAAACATCAATGAAGTAAAATGATGCACACTTTCAGCAATATTTTGATGGAAAAAAGTTTCAAGATCATTTAAGTACAAAGAAAACAGGAAAGGGGACAAGTTTTCCCCTTGCCTCACACCAACATTACAAATGAAAAAGTCAGAAAAATTATCATTAATTTGAACACAAGATTTTATACCTTTATACATATTATATATAACATGAAATATTTTACCTTGTATACCAGAATTAAGAACTTTATACCAAAGACCTGCTCTCCAGATCTTATCAAAAGCACATTTTAGATCGATGAATGCACAATATAAGCGTTTTCCCTGTGACAAGTAAAAATTAATATGCTAATATGCTATCTCGCCCCTGGTCACATTATTCTGCCGCTGGGTGAATCAGTTGATATTTTGTCCTCCTAATGCCAGGTGAGGAAACAATAATTTAAATTTGTAAGTCACAATTTCAAAGAGAACGGCCAACGGCCAGATAAATATCCCCAGCGAATTCGGAAATAATAGACTTTTCATAATATGCTTTAGATCTGAACCATCAGATATTTTTTTCTTCAGAATTTGGCACCAAAATTTGTGGGTTTTAATTTCTAGTTTTCTTTTTAGTTGTGAATAAAAATGAATTAAATTAATAAATAAACTATAAATAAATAAATAAATAATGTAAAATATAAAATACTTTTAAAAAATGTTCGATATTATTAGGTTGTACCCATAGGTTTTACGAAATTTTAAAATAAAATACGAGTGTCATTTTTTTGTAATTAAGGCCATGGCCATTTTATCGGGACGTACAATAAAATGCACCTTATGCTATTTGCACGGCGAATCCGCAAACATTTTAGGTATTTGAAACGTCTTTGTTACAAGGAATTTTTTTTTAAATTACTATTTTAGAATTTCTGTTACACAATTAAAACAGAAGCATTGAACATAATGTGTTGGTATCGGGTTAAAATCTAGATAGGTTTTTAAAACCGTTGATTCAGCAATACCTGAATTTTTAGGGTGTAAAAATTGATTTAACGAGCGATAATAAATAAAGGCGGGTATTCGTAGTGAAGATTTTTATCAAGGGACACTTGTAAAATAGCTGTCTTCACGCTAACGTGGGACAATCAGCATAAAATCTATTGATAAAGATGTCCACAAATTAAAACACGTCGAAAAAGACAATAAAACGGTCCATGTTTGATTCTTCAAGGCGGTATTTATCGTTGATAAAATTTTAGCATGGACAATCGTTTTGTCGGTTAATTTGTATTTTGCATGTCAATTTCAAGTCTGCGATAGGCTCCGGCTTTGAGAGGAAATTGGCCTGCTTTATATTTGAAATACAGCAAGATTTTTTTCTGACATACCAATGTTTTTAGGTCAAGTTCTTTACATGTCAATCAATTTTTAATAAAAAAGTTTTTTTTTAACTCATTTTATTCAATACATTTTCTGCCCCAATTATGAAGAAAAATGTCTTTTTACTGATTAATTTTTTTTCTGAAAAGATTTTTGTATGAAAAATTGAAGACTCTCCAATAATTATATAATTGAAATTTTAAAAAATAATTAGCGCAATTTTAACAAAACAGTTTCCGTCAAATAAATTTTAAAATAAATCCTGTCTTTTATCTTATCATCTTTAAGAATTATTTCTAATACAAGCCGAATATTTCTCAATCACATACGTAATTCGCTACACGTGTGTCATGAACTACTTTTAAATATTCATAAAATAACACATTCAGAAATGGTACACTACAATTGTGGTACATGACATGCGTACCAGAAACAACGGGCTTGTTACGTTACATTTCAAATTCCAAGTCTACAGAAATTTAAAGGAGAACTTTTTGTCCGGTTGTTTTAGAGCGCCGGCTTTTCCTCTCACTGCCTCACTAGGACGGATCCTAGTTAATTTCGTTTCCATAAAGTCGTCTGATTTGCTCCATGCACTGGGTTTCCTCTACAATGTGAAAGCTTGCCGACTTGATATTTGCCATGTGCAGCTTTTTTCTAATGCATACTAATGGTTAAATAATAATAATAATGTCATGTCCTGATTTAAAAATTCTATTAAAATAATACAATCAAATCGGCATATGTCAACTGTAATAATAATAATAATAATAATAATAATAATAATAATGACAAAAGTAATAAATAAATAAATAAATAAATTAATAAATAAATAAATAAATAAATAATATAGTAACTTAGTCGACAGAAAGTTCGCTTCATATATCAGACGTTTCGGGTTGGATTTCTATAATGCGTGTCATATAATGACGGCCTGCTTGTAAAAATATATTATATTCAATTTTGCTGTCCACATATAAGTCTCGATATAAGTGAATATACCTGTATTGAAAATAAAATTCCAATTCATTCGCACACTTATTGTTCATGTATATAGCCCCTGTTATGAATTCAAGAGTTCAGACAACCCAACACGATCGAGATACAATTGTGTAATTTTTTTTCTGTAGATTTAATCTACTTACATATATATCAAACAGGTGTTCTTATATTTATATATAATAAATAAATACACAATTGACTAATTCAATATTTCCACTTTAAAGAAAATTTTGTTATAATAACCCCAAAACATTAGGTAAAACCGAGGTAGATGTTCGGATATGAACAGCATTATCGTCCGTGGGTGTTTAGTCAGATAACACCCGCTCAGGGAGGATCAATGGTATATATTTTCATAATTCGATCCCCATATCACCATAAATCGTGATAATCCTCTTTTAGAAATAACAAAATCTTTTATAATCCGCGTTTTTTTATTGTTTTTCTGCATTTTGTAAAAATCAAAAAAAAAAAAAAAAAATTAAAGGGGTGTTAGTTACAATCTTATAGAATGTTTAATATTTCGGGGTTGTACTTTTTAAACACCCTTCGAAAGACGTTTTAGATTTGAAAATGAGATAAGTCTAGAGTCGGTCGTAAATTATCTTCCACCGAGTAATTCTAAATACAGTGGCCAGGATATAAAAGAAAATTTACGTAAAAGGACAATTTGGTAATAAGCCTCATGGTTCTACGTAAGTGTCTTACCGTGGAGCTGACGATCAGAAGACACTATTTTTCTCATTCTTTACAAACTAGTTCGATGTTCAGCATTTTCTTACTTAATGACTTAAAGTACAATTGCGGTTGCGTGTGCTTTTATACAATTTTTTAACCATCATCAAAAACATTGTAAGTCCTATGCTTGTTACGATGATGTATTCTAGTCAACCGTTACTTTTCTTCGATTGCGTAATAATTGGACCGTTGAAACCATTTGTTTTTACCCTGCATTTGTTAAGCTGACTTTTAAATGCTTTTACTATAAAAGGCACTCGAGTTCAGTTTTATGTTCTCTATTCGGTATCGTGTATCATGTCTACAACCCAGTTAGTTATCTTTTTTTTTCTCACTAAAGAGCATTGTTGTTGATCTTATTTCGAAAGAATGTTTTACTTGGGCTGTTCCTCCGGAGAGCAGCAGGTCGTGTGTTTTAACACCAGATGGGTAATACATTAGACTTTAAATTATAAGATAGTGTTCTCGCCTAACGCCCGGCATTAAGAAGAATGCGTATCGACTGGTCCACCATGACAGGATGTACCTAAGGGTATGGTTTTCTTGTCTGTGGTGCACTGACTCGATGACTGGACAAGCTAATACCTTAACAAAGGTTTGTCCTGAGTGCGCTATAGGATAAGACAAGTCTTATAATACACACTTACACACCATGCACAAATACGTGAACTTGTTCTTTGTCCTTAGGGGTTTAATTTCCTTGCTCTCGGCGCGAATAGCCAAAAATTGCTGATGCGACGTGAAACAACATTACAACCAGCCAATCAACCTATACAGCTTCACAACCCGAAAAATAAGACTCGCATAACCCGGAAATTGATGTATATCTCAATACGAAAACCCAAAATTAGGATGCGACGTTAAACAACAACATTATAACAACATTACAACCAGCCAACCGACCTATACGGTTTCATAATGCTTGCTTCGTAAGTGGAAAGTTAGGGGTTCGAACCCCGGCCGGGTCTGACCATGATTTGAAAATTGACAGTGACTTTTTTTTTCGCCAAGCACTTGGCATTTAGAAATGGAAGTCACGGGGTCTTTCGGATGAGACCTGCAAACCAATGCCTCTTGTCACGACAGGCGTGGCACGTTAAAGAACCCTCCCTGTTCATTGCCCTTAGCGCACTTTAAAGGTCGAAATTGCTGCCACTTCACCTATAGCTGGTGACCTCTCGATATTTAAGAATTGAATTTCAGTTTTTACGTTGTTATCGGGGTGTGTAACAACGTGAAAATTATTACAAATTGTGTATGACTGCGTAGCTCTAAATCGTGTAACAACGTGAAGTTTGTAATTATAAGTGAAATATACTTGACTTTGACGTTAAACCCGGTTTCACAAAAAAAAAAAAAAAAAAAAAAAAAAAAAAAAAAAAAAAAAATCCAAATTCATGCAGCATATTCACTATGATACTCGATCTCTTAAAAATAAACTGTATATTTCAATGCGAAAGGCTGTCAAAATTAGGATGTGACGTAAAATAACATAGACTGATCGATTCTAAAAATAAACCAAATAGTCGGTTGAATATTTATCAAGTAGTTGTAGAATGTGATAATCTGTCGAGAATTATATATAATGTAATTTTCATACAAGTGCGTGATTAATATATTTAATAAAATTCTTAGCAGGTGGGAAGATATATTATCTCGTTATTTATACGTAACGTAAATATCTTTTTATAATTTTCTCTCCGTTTAAGTTTTGAAACCCAGCAACTCTATTGTCGAACTACTCTTTGAGTTGAGGCTCTAGCGAAAATAATCGGTGCTGAGACTATAGATGGGTGGACTTGGATTTATGGTCTCGAGAACTGGTTAAAACAAAATGGATATGGATTGACTGAGACTAGAGGTAACAAAGGAGTGGATTAATTAATAATGTTTTAGGCTTTAGTCAAAATGATTTCATGAATATCAATGCGCCCAGTTCTGGGATGGTGGAGGAATTCGGAATACCTGGAGAAAACCACCGACCTTCGCAAGCAAACAGATAAACTTTCTAACACTTGGAATCCATATGGCCGAGCAGGATTTGAACCTAGGCGATGAAAGACACTCTGAACCCGAAGCGGGAGCTTAGACCGTTTGACCACCGAATCCGCAGGCAACGAAGGGGAGGGGAGCTAAAAACAAGTGTTTAATTAACAAGGGTTTCAATTTCTTAATTATTAATCTTGATTATCCGTATTTTCTATGCAATAAATTCAGATTTTAATCGGTTTAGTTTGCGTTCGTAATGCCAGCAGTAATGCAATACAGACTACTTAATCAAGTTGTAGTCTTTGTTGCGTTGATAAGCAACTTGCATCAGCCACTTTGTAATATAAAATCTTTGTTAAAGCCACGGCAGATTTAAAAATGGATTTCCATAGTCTTCAGTTAAGTCTGTTTTACCAGCAACATGCAAAGTTAATTTTAAGAAAAGGTTTCACTTGTCTTCATGTACGTCCGTAATTTCTAGGAACAGAAAATAGGCATTTTTCAAATAATTTTAAGGTTTTCAGACCAAAACAGATAAAATATATTCGCTTTTCCTTGTTTTTCAGCTTAATACTTAGCAACAAACAAAACGAATTATCCAATAATAAGCCCCCTTTTAGGAGTACATAAAACAGGTTTCCGTGGTCTTCGATCACGTCCGTAATTCAACAATCAAACGCGGGTGTGTTAATGGCCTACATTTGTGAGTTATGGTTCGTTACGTTAAAATTGGTGGCGCTGCTATCGATCCGGTCCATCCGTAGCCATTGTTTACACTGGGTAGTAGACCTCAGTCGTGATAAGGCCGGATGGGGGACGGTCAAAAGTAGTGCATATAAAAAACTCAGGGGTCTTTACTTAGACCCTGCTCATTTAAATTTGTTAATAGATAGCACTTTGCAATTTTGCCAGGGTGAGAGCTTCTGAGGTTTGCTAAAGAATTAAGCTGAGTTGGATGACTATCGCACTATATTTCCAGCGTAAGGACTTGAGCCGCACAATGCACTTCCTATGCCTGGACCACATTTTGCATGTAAACATTGCCATGTGCTTTTAGCATGATTGACACATTTTCCAAATTTCTGAAAAAATGAATCAGACAAGGTATTGATTTTTTTTGAAAAAGAAAAAAAGTAATATTTGAGGATTCAGAGACAATATGTGCCAATATATGTAGTTCGGGGTTTGTTGACCATCAGATTCTATGAAAATGGTCTATTTTGAGGTAAAATTTTACAATTTTCTGTGTGGTTGCCATGGTAACAAAATGTTTGCTAAACTTGTTAAAATTTGCATTTGGGTCATAAATTCAGTATAGAAATAGTGCTTGAATTCTTCTGATTTTAAAAAGTATCAACATTTCTGGTGTTACTTTAAAAATTATTGAAATATGGGTGCATAACACTAAAGGTGGTATGACCAAAATTGGGCAATTTTGGCTGTCATTTCATGACTGAGGTCTGCTACCATAAGAAAAGAGACAAAACCATGTAAAATCACTAATTTAATGAAAAATGTCTGCTTTCAACTTGTTTTATGTTGTTGAATTACAGTGGGTTCGGAAAAATGCAGAATGAACTCATTTGCAATGTTTTTCAATGTATGAGGTCAAAGGTCAGTTTAAGTGCAAAAAGGTCAAATTGCCTAATTTATGTATGTAAGGCTT
>CM056609.1:12957206-12969706 GCA_029721355.1 Tegillarca granosa
CCACAAAAAATTACACACACCACTTTCTTGTAAATTAAACATAATTTTGTATATAAATGAGGAAAGTTTACCTGTTGTAGGCTGTATCATACTACACCAAAAATTAAACATGCGAGAGTATATCTGTGTCATATACCATTTTTTGAATTTAATCATAAAATACATTCAAAAAATGGTATATGACAATATTGTCATATACCATTTTTTGAATGTATTTTATGATTAAATTCAAAAAATGGTATATGACATCTGTATATAGAGTGGGAATCTGCCAAGTTCGCCATATACCATATAATTAGGTGTAGTTTTCTTTAGTTTGAAAATACGTTTACAAAAGTCAAGATGTATACATTCAATTTGCTTTAAATTTTCAAAACCCCAAACTTCACAAGAGTAAAAAAGAACAGATGCAACTAGACAATCAAACAACTCTAACTGTAAATCAATAGGCAAATGTAGATAACTAATTTTACCGAGTAATGCATACATAGCTTTTTTGGCCTGTGTGATAAGACATTTTTTTGCGTCAAAAAAATTACCATTATATTTAAATAATATACCCAAATACGAAAAACTATCTACAATCTCTATAATACTATTACCACATGTAAAACAATATAACTTCTTTGTTTTCCGTTTACTAAATACCATTATTTTGCTTTTAGCTACATTAATTTCCAACTTCCATATTGCACAATAATTATGAAAAATATTTATAGCATTTTGTAAACCAGTATCAGTATCTGAAAACAGAACAGTGTCATCAGCATATAAAAGAAAAAACAATTTTATGTAAATACCAAAATATTCAAACATCAATGAAGTAAAATGATGCACACTTTCAGCAATATTTTGATGGAAAAAAGTTTCAAGATCATTTAAGTACAAAGAAAACAGGAAAGGGGACAAGTTTTCCCCTTGCCTCACACCAACATTACAAATGAAAAAGTCAGAAAAATTATCATTAATTTGAACACAAGATTTTATACCTTTATACATATTATATATAACATGAAATATTTTACCTTGTATACCAGAATTAAGAACTTTATACCAAAGACCTGCTCTCCAGATCTTATCAAAAGCACATTTTAGATCGATGAATGCACAATATAAGCGTTTTCCCTGTGACAAGTAAAAATTAATATGCTAATATGCTATCTCGCCCCTGGTCACATTATTCTGCCGCTGGGTGAATCAGTTGATATTTTGTCCTCCTAATGCCAGGTGAGGAAACAATAATTTAAATTTGTAAGTCACAATTTCAAAGAGAACGGCCAACGGCCAGATAAATATCCCCAGCGAATTCGGAAATAATAGACTTTTCATAATATGCTTTAGATCTGAACCATCAGATATTTTTTTCTTCAGAATTTGGCACCAAAATTTGTGGGTTTTAATTTCTAGTTTTCTTTTTAGTTGTGAATAAAAATGAATTAAATTAATAAATAAACTATAAATAAATAAATAAATAATGTAAAATATAAAATACTTTTAAAAAATGTTCGATATTATTAGGTTGTACCCATAGGTTTTACGAAATTTTAAAATAAAATACGAGTGTCATTTTTTTGTAATTAAGGCCATGGCCATTTTATCGGGACGTACAATAAAATGCACCTTATGCTATTTGCACGGCGAATCCGCAAACATTTTAGGTATTTGAAACGTCTTTGTTACAAGGAATTTTTTTTTAAATTACTATTTTAGAATTTCTGTTACACAATTAAAACAGAAGCATTGAACATAATGTGTTGGTATCGGGTTAAAATCTAGATAGGTTTTTAAAACCGTTGATTCAGCAATACCTGAATTTTTAGGGTGTAAAAATTGATTTAACGAGCGATAATAAATAAAGGCGGGTATTCGTAGTGAAGATTTTTATCAAAGGACACTTGTAAAATAGCTGTCTTCACGCTAACGTGGGACAATCAGCATAAAATCTATTGATAAAGATGTCCACAAATTAAAACACGTCGAAAAAGACAATAAAACGGTCCATGTTTGATTCTTCAAGGCGGTATTTATCGTTGATAAAATTTTAGCATGGACAATCGTTTTGTCGGTTAATTTGTATTTTGCATGTCAATTTCAAGTCTGCGATAGGCTCCGGCTTTGAGAGGAAATTGGCCTGCTTTATATTTGAAATACAGCAAGATTTTTTTCTGACATACCAATGTTTTTAGGTCAAGTTCTTTACATGTCAATCAATTTTTAATAAAAAAGTTTTTTTTTTAACTCATTTTATTCAATACATTTTCTGCCCCAATTATGAAGAAAAATGTCTTTTTACTGATTAATTTTTTTTCTGAAAAGATTTTTGTATGAAAAATTGAAGACTCTCCAATAATTATATAATTGAAATTTTAAAAAATAATTAGCGCAATTTTAACAAAACAGTTTCCGTCAAATAAATTTTAAAATAAATCCTGTCTTTTATCTTATCATCTTTAAGAATTATTTCTAATACAAGCCGAATATTTCTCAATCACATACGTAATTCGCTACACGTGTGTCATGAACTACTTTTAAATATTCATAAAATAACACATTCAGAAATGGTACACGACAATTGTGGTACATGACATGCGTACCAGAAACAACGGGCTTGTTACGTTACATTTCAAATTCCAAGTCTACAGAAATTTAAAGGAGAACTTTTTGTCCGGTTGTTTTAGAGCGCCGGCTTTTCCTCTCACTGCCTCACTAGGACGGATCCTAGTTAATTTCGTTTCCATAAAGTCGTCTGATTTGCTCCATGCACTGGGTTTCCTCTACAATGTCAAAGCTTGCCGACTTGATATTTGCCATGTGCAGCTTTTTTCTAATGCATAATAATGGTTAAATAATAATAATAATGTCATGTCCTGATTTAAAAATTCTATTAAAATAATACAATCAAATCGGCATATGTCAACTGTAATAATAATAATAATAATAATAATAATAATAATAATAATAATAATGACAAAAGTAATAAATAAATAAATAAATAAATAAATAAATAAATAATATAGTAACTTAGTCGACAGAAAGTTCGCTTCATATATCAGACGTTTCGGGTTGGATTTCCATAATGCGTGTCATATAATGACGGCCTGCTTGTAAAAATATATTATATTCAATTTTGCTGTCCACATATAAGTCTCGATATAAGTGAATATACCTGTATTGAAAATAAAATTCCAATTCATTCGCACACTTATTGTTCATGTATATAGCCCCTGTTATGAATTCAAGAGTTCAGACAACCCAACACGATCGAGATACAATTGTGTAATTTTTTTTCTGTAGATTTAATCTACTTACATATATATCAAACAGGTGTTCTTATATTTATATATAATAAATAAATACACAATTGACTAATTCAATATTTCCACTTTAAAGAAAATTTTGTTATAATAACCCCAAAACATTAGGTAAAACCGAGGTAGATGTTCGGATATGAACAGCATTATCGTCCGTGGGTGTTTAGTCAGATAACACCCGCTCAGGGAGGATCAATGGTATATATTTTCATAATTCGATCCCCATATCACCATAAATCGTGATAATCCTCTTTTAGAAATAACAAAATCTTTTATAATCCGCGTTTTTTTATTGTTTTTCTGCATTTTGTAAAAATCAAAAAAAAAAAAAAAAAATTAAAGGGGTGTTAGTTACAATCTTATAGAATGTTTAATATTTCGGGGTTGTACTTTTTAAACACCCTTCGAAAGACGTTTTAGATTTGAAAATGAGATAAGTCTAGAGTCGGTCGTAAATTATCTCCACCGAGTAATTCTAAATACAGTGGCCAGGATATAAAAGAAAATTTACGTAAAAGGACAATTTGGTAATAAGCCTCATGGTTCTACGTAAGTGTCTTACCGTGGAGCTGACGATCAGAAGACACTATTTTTCTCATTCTTTACAAACTAGTTCGATGTTCAGCATTTTCTTACTTAATGACTTAAAGTACAGTTGCGGTTGCGTGTGCTTTTATACAATTTTTTAACCATCATCAAAAACATTGTAAGTCCTATGCTTGTTACGATGATGTATTCTAGTCAACCGTTACTTTTCTTCGATTGCGTAATAATTGGACCGTTGAAACCATTTGTTTTTACCCTGCATTTGTTAAGCTGACTTTTAAATGCTTTTACTATAAAAGGCACTCGAGTTCAGTTTTATGTTCTCTATTCGGTATCGTGTATCATGTCTACAACCCAGTTAGTTATCTTTTTTTTTCTCACTAAAGAGCATTGTTGTTGATCTTATTTCGAAAGAATGTTTTACTTGGGCTGTTCCTCCGGAGAGCAGCAGGTCGTGTGTTTTAACACCAGATGGGTAATACATTAGACTTTAAATTATAAGATAGTGTTCTCGCCTAACGCCCGGCATTAAGAAGAATGCGTATCGACTGGTCCACCATGACAGGATGTACCTAAGGGTATGGTTTTCTTGTCTGTGGTGCACTGACTCGATGACTGGACAAGCTAATACCTTAACAAAGGTTTGTCCTGAGTGCGCTATAGGATAAGACAAGTCTTATAATACACACTTACACACCATGCACAAATACGTGAACTTGTTCTTTGTCCTTAGGGGTTTAATTTCCTTGCTCTCGGCGCGAATAGCCAAAAATTGCTGATGCGACGTGAAACAACATTACAACCAGCCAATCAACCTATACAGCTTCACAACCCGAAAAATAAGACTCGCATAACCCGGAAATTGATGTATATCTCAATACGAAAACCCAAAATTAGGATGCGACGTTAAACAACAACATTATAACAACATTACAACCAGCCAACCGACCTATACGGTTTCATAATGCTTGCTTCGTAAGTGGAGAGTTAGGGGTTCGAACCCCGGCCGGGTCTGACCATGATTTGAAAATTGACAGTGACTTTTTTTTTTCGCCAAGCACTTGGCATTTAGAAATGGAAGTCACGGGGTCTTTCGGATGAGACCTGCAAACCAATGCCTCTTGTCACGACAGGCGTGGCACGTTAAAGAACCCTCCCTGTTCATTGCCCTTAGCGCACTTTAAAGGTCGAAATTGCTGCCACTTCACCTATAGCTGGTGACCTCTAGATATTTAAGAATTGAATTTCACTTTTTACGTTGTTATCGGGGTGTGTAACAACGTGAAAATTATTACAAATTGTGTAAGACTGCGTAGCTCTAAATCGTGTAACAACGTGAAGTTTGTAATTATAAGTGAAATATACTTGACTTTGACGTTAAACCCGGTTTCACAAAAAAAAAAAAAAAAAAAAAAAAAAAAAAAAAAAAAAAAAACCAAATTCATGCAGCATATACACTATGATACTCGATCTCTTAAAAATAAACTGTATATTTCAATGCGAAAAGCTGTCAAAATTAGGATGTGACGTTAAATAACATAGACTGATCGATTCTAAAAATAAACCAAATAGTCGGTTGAATATTTATCAGATAGTTGTAGAATGTGATAATCTGTCGAGAATTATATATAATGTAATTTTCATACAAGTGCGTGATTAATATATTTAATAAAATTCTTAGCAGGTGGGAAGATATATTATCTCGTTATTTATACGTAACGTAAATATCTTTTTTATATTTTTCTCTCCGTTTAAGTTTTGAAACCCAGCAACTCTATTGTCGAACTACTCTTTGAGTTGAGGCTCTAGCGAAAATAATCGGTGCTGAGACTATAGATGGGTGGACTTTATGGTCTCGAGAACTGGTTAAATACAAAATGGATATGGATTGACTGAGACTAGAGGTAACAAAGGAGTGGACTAATTAATAATGTTTTAGGCTTTAGTCAAAATGATTTCATGAATATCAATGCGCCCAGTTCTGGGATGGTGGAGAAATTCGGAATACCTGGAGAAAACCACCGACCTTCGCAAGCAAACGGATAAACTTTCTAACACTTGGAATCCATATGTCCGAGCAGGATTTGAACCTAGGCGATGAAAGACACCCTGAACCCGAAGCAGGAGCTTAGACCGTTTGACCACCGAAGCCGCAGGCAACGAAGGGGAGGGGAGCTAAAAACAAGTGTTTCATTAACAAGGGTTTCAATTTCTTAATTATTAATCTTGATTATCCGTATTTTTCTATGCAGTAAATTCAAATTTTAATCGGTTTAGTTTGCGTTCGTAATGCCAGCAGTAATGCAATACAGACTACTTAATCAAGTTGTAGTCTTTGTTGCGTTGATAAGCAACTTGCATCAGCCACTTTGTAATATAAAATCTTTGTTAAGGCCATGGCAGATTTAAAAATGGATTTCCATAGTCTTCAGTTAAGTCTGTTTTACCAGCAACATGCAAAGTTAATTTTAAGAAAAGGTTTCACTTGTCTTCATGTACGTCCGTAATTTCTAGGAACAGAAAATAGGCATTTTTCAAATAATTTTAAGGTTTTCAGACAAAACAGATAAAATATATTCGCTTTTCCTTGTTTTTCAGCTTAATACTTTGCAACAAACAAAACGAATTATCCAATAATAAGCCCCCTTTTAGGAGTACATAAACAGGTTTCCATGGTTTTCGATCACGTCCGTAATTCAACAATCAAACGCGGGTGTGTTAATTAGATGTGTTTTATACGTTGTAGCATTTAGAAGTCAATCTCTGTTTTAAAAGTTTATAAATTAACTTCATGTGATTTCCTGAAAAAAATATGCCTTTGAAAGCATTTGCTACGTGTACAAGATAGTGTCATGTGCAGAATTTTAAATTTTCACCAAAAGAAATAGTTAAAAATTGCTACATGCAGAATTTTGAATTTTAATAAAAGAAAAGTTCAAAAATCGCCACTTGCAGAATTTGAATATTTCTTTTGGTTCAAAATTCAAAATTACGCGTCTGACTTGAAGACTTAAATAATGCATTCATAACTTTGAACTTCAAATTTTTTCCTGGAAAAAAAAAATGTTATCATAAAAATAATAGGACTCAAATGTACGAAAAACCGGAAAATATGCATGGTATACAATGACTATACTCGGCTTACTACAGGAAATGCACCTTGTGATATTCTGTAATAATAATGTTAACAATGTTTCTTGCATATTTGTCTAATGACTGTGTTTTTGACAATTTTGATGTGTAAATTTTTATATAATATATGAAGAAATTCTTGCGTTTTATTGTTTTGTTTGACATGTCCATGTCATTTCTTCGTAAAAAAACGAAAAACGTATTAAAACTATGATTCACACGGACATAATGTCATGTAAATTCAAGGATTAATCTATACGTAGGTTCGTGTGGTACGTGAGTTTGTATAAGTGTCATATACGTTTTTAAAATATTATTCAATACATTAAAAATGACATTATGTCATATTCAATTTTTGAATGTCTTGAATGATATATTTTTTTTAAAAAAAATGTTATTTTATATTTATTGTTTTTTTAATATTTAAAACATTAAAAATGATATAGTGTCATATACAATTCGGAAGTTTGAATGTATTGAATGATATTTTTATTTTTTTTTAAAAAAAAGGTAAATGACACAAGTGTTAATGATTCGTTTTGGTAATTATTACTTTTAGAGTGTTAATTAACTAGAGCCATTTTTTCAAACACTGTTAGCTCAACCATTTGGTCAACATAAATTTGTATCTTTGAATCCGTAAATATTTTTTAAAAATTTTTTGTTCCAAAGTTAATGCATAAATTTGTTAGGTTCATTTTTTATATAGAAATTAATTTCAGTCAAAACTCTATGTCTAAAATAAATGTATTTTATTTTGATAACATTTTGAATTTTTACCCACCATTTTGATTAAACTAGTGAAGCTTTGAAAACCGGCTCTTGGTTGTCGCAGTGCCGCAGATGAATTAGCGTTACAAAAACACTTATATCGAGTCAACCAGTAGATCTCGAGGGTTGCGAGAACACGGAAACAATCTTGCTTACATGCATAAAAAATTTCAAGATCATAAAATTAAATATTTTCAATTCTTATGAAATCATTACAAATAACACCTCAATTTCTGGTTAAAGGATTTTCGCAGACTAACTAACGTTACAAAACGCGGTTACTGAGACAACCAGCCGAGGTTTACGACAAGGAAAGAAAAAATTCTTCCTCACATATGTTATGTGCAAATTTTTGTGCAAAATTTTAAATATTTCTTTTTGTAAAAAATCAAAATTTTGCACATGACACATGCATAAAAATTTCTTGTTCATAGAGCTGAATATTTTCATCTCTTGAAATTAATAAAAATATTGCCTTCATTTCTGGTTAATACAAGAATTGATAAAACTTGAAAAGATCACTTTCATGACGCTTTTACTTTAATACGAAAAAAAAAAAACTTTTCTGGCTAATAAAAACGTGTATTGACCATAAATGGAGGCAATGATTGTAAGTTGTAATTATATTTGTATAATACGTGGGTAGTTTAGATTTGATTTAATGAGATGACTTATTTTTAATAAGTCAGTAACCTTCGCTGACATAATTGGTTTAAAGCTAGGGGGAAAACCCCGCGCCCTCGGCAAACTACAAATCGACTTGGCACGATTGAAAGTGGGTAGTGACTTTTCTTTAGCCAAGCACTCGGCATTACAAAATGAAAGTTCGTTACGGTTCTTTCGGATGGGAACTTAAACTAAACGAGGCACCGTGTCATGATAGGTGTGGCACGATAAAGAACCCTGCTGTATAATACCATCAGCGCAACGCACAGGCAACATTTCAACACTTTCGCCTATAGCTGGCGACGTCTCGATATAAGTGAAATAGTCTTGACAGGGACGTTAAACACCATTACTCAACTCAACTCCACTTGGCACTTGGCCTACTTTCGACCATTAAGCTGTCGGGTTGATCGACCGCACCTATTTTCAACATTGATAGACAACGCCTAGTTTCCACAAGCATGATATTGATCTGTCTGATTGATTGCCCACGCCTATTTTCAACTTTTTCACATCGGAAACTTTGGAAGTTTCACCCGTCTAGTTGATTGACCACGCCTACTTTCAATATTTATAGACAACGTCTAATTTCCACCTTTTTCCATATTGTCTACATTTACTTTCCATTGTAATTCAATGGAATATTCACCTGGCTCATTGATGTATTGTCATAGTAACAGAAATTTACAATTGAAACCGCAAAAAGTAAAAAAAAAAAAAAAAACTGCATTTTAAAACTTCGGTATCAGCTAATCTGGATTTTTATAATATTTACCATCCCTAAAAGGAAACTGAATCAGAACGGGCGATGCTTCAGCCAAATAATTGTCCAACGTTAATGATATTCAATGTTTTTAGCTCACCTGAGCACAAAGTGCTCAAGTGAGCTATTGTGGTGGGTCATTGTCCGGCGTGCGTCGTGCGTCGTGCGTCGTGCGTCAACTTTTGATTGTTAACACTCCTGAGGCCACAATTTAAGTGCAATCTAAATCAAACTTTCTCAGAATGATCGTCTTGACAAAAGCTAGCTCAAGTTCGTATATGGGCAATGTTGGGTCAATAAGAAGGTCACTGGGTCAAATTGTAGAAAAACCTTGTTAACACTCCTGAGGACCCAATTTCAGTCCAGTCTTCATGAAACTTAGTCAGAATGATTATCTTCACAAAAGCTAGTTCAAGTTCGTATATGGGCCATGTTGGGTCAATAAGTAGGTCACTAGGTCAAATTGTAGAAAAACCTTGTTAACACTCCTGAGGACCCAATTTTAGTCCAATCTTCATCAAACTTAGTCAGTATGATGCTCTTGACAAAATCTAGCTCAAGTTCGTATATGGGCCATGTTGGGTCAATAAGTAGGTCACTAGGTCAAATTGTAGAAAAACCTTGTTAACACTGCTGAAGACCCAATTTTAGTCCAATCTTCATCAAACTTAGTCAGAATGATCTTCTTGACAAAAGCTAGCTCAAGTTCGTATATGGGCCATGTTGGGTCAATAAGTAGGTCACTAGGTCAAATTGTAGAAAAACCTTGTTAACACTCCTGAGGACCCAATTTTAGTCCAATCTTCATCAAACTTAGTCAGAATGATCATCTTGAAAAAATCTAGTTCAAGGTCATATATGGGCCATGTTGGGTCAATAAGTAGGTCACTAGGTCGAATTGTAGAAAAACCTTGTTAACACTCCTGAGGACCCAATTTTAGTCCAATCTTCATCAAACTTAGTCAGAATAATGCTCTTGACAAAGGCTAGTTCAAGTTCGTATATGGGCCATGTTGATTCAATAAGTAGGTCACTAGGTCAAATGGTAGAAAAACCTTGTTAACACTCCTGAGGACCCAATTTTAGTCCAGTCTTCATCAAACTTAGTCAGAATGATCTTCTTGACAAAATCTAGCTCAAGATTGTATATGGGCCATATTGGGTCAATAAGTAGGTCACTAGGTCAAATTGTAGAAAAACCTTGTTAACACTAATGAGGACCCAATTTTAGTCCAATCTTCATCAAACTTAGTCAGAATGATCTTCTTGACAAAAGCTAGCTCAAGTTTTAATATGGGCCATGTTGGATCAATAAGTAGGTCACTAGGTCAAATTGTAAAAAAAAACCTTGTTAACACTCCTGAGGCCCCAATTTTAGTCCAATCTTCTTTAAACTTAGTCAGAATGATCTTCTTGACAAAAGCTAGTTCAAGGTTGTATATGAGCCATGTTGGGTTAGTAAGTAGGTCACTAGGTCAAATTGTAATAAAACCTTGTTAACAATCCTGAGGACCCAATTTTAGTCCAATCTTCATCAAACTTAGTCACAATAAACTTCTTGACAAAAGCTAGCTCAAGTTTGTATATGGGCCATGTTGGGTCAATAAATAGGTCACTAGGTCGGATTGTAATAAAACCTTGTAAACACTCCTGAGGACCCAATTTTAGTCCAATCTTCATCAAACTTAGTCAGAATGATGCTCTTGACAAAAGCTAGCTCAAGTTCGTATATGGGCCATGTTGGGTCAATAAGTAGGTCACTAGGTCAAATTGTAGAAAAACCTTGTTAACACTCTTGAGGACCTAATTTTAGTCCAATCTTCATCAAACTTAGTCAGAATGATCTTCTTGACAAAAGCTAGCTCAAGGCCGTATATGGGCCATGTTGGGTCAATAAGTAGGTCACTAGGTCAAATTGTAAGAAAACCTTGTTAACACTCCTGAGGATCCAATTTTAGTTCAATCTTCATCAAACTTAGTCAGAATGATGCTCTTGACAAAAGCTATCTCGAGTTTGTATATGGGCTATGTTGGGTCAATAATTAGGTCACTAGGTCGAATTATATAAAAACCTTGTTAACACATATGAGGGGATCCATTTTAGACCAATCTTATCAAACTGTCTCAGAATGATGCTCTTGACAAAAGCTAGCTCAAGTTTATATATGGGTCATTTTGTGTCAATAAGTAGGTCACTAGCTCGAAATATAGGAAAAAATCTCTTTTAAGAATAGAAGCTCCAGTTTGCCAAAATCAAGCTGAGTGTACATCATTTTCAGGTGAGCGTCCAGGGCCTTCATGGCCCTTTTTTTTTTTTTTTTTTATCTTTTTTAAAAATTTGACAAAAATCGAAAGATTAGTACATGTATGCTTCAACACCTGACGAAAGTAGGATAATATTTAAGAGAAAATTTCACCCTTGATGATGTTATGTCACATTCATCTTTGTTGATCAAGAAGATAAGTCAAGTTGACTCTCGGCTATTTCCGTGTGTCTCAGTACGAGTTATAACTAGTGTCACATACGAGATTTATCACTTGGAGAAAAAAATCTGTGTTAACATAATACGGATTTTACTCTCTATGTACTGTTCAATAACAAGTGCATGGCCTGTATTTCATGGGTATTCTGTTATTGTCCCGAAGCTGAAAAAAAACAGAGTTTAACTGGCGTTCTTAACGAAATAACCTGATATAAAATTATATCCTTTTATTCCCGAATCTTCGTTTTTATAAAGTGAAGCTGAAAAAACGATCCAGAAACACGAAAGACAATTTGATACAACTTTATTACAACGCAAGTAGTTAAAAAACCATATTAGACCAGTTTAAAATATTAGTTTCGGTTTTTATATTTTAATTATTTTAAATATTTTTATGTAGTAAAATGTTTCACAAAGGGTTATAAGTGTTTGTATCACTTCCTTGTTCAATAGATTTGTTACAGCAGGTTTAGGAATTTTAAACATTTTAAAACTGTTGGGAAGATCTGCCATGTGCTACTTTTAAATTTTTATAAAATAATGCAGATATGTAAATGACTGAAGATAGTGTTGAACAATTGATGTAAATTGGGATTTTTCTTGCAAATTACTGTCTTGTGACATCGCACAATGTTTGAAGAGAGAGAGAGAGAGAGAGAGAGAGAGAGAGAGAGAGAGAGAGAGATTGGGACGCACATGGATCGTACCAGAGGATGATCATTAATACTATTTATGAAAGATAGTTTTCATCGCTGTTATTTACACTTAAAGAAGCCTTTATATTTAAATAATGTTTTACAAGAAATTTTAAAAAATGCATAAATTTGT
>CM056609.1:12974706-13026267 GCA_029721355.1 Tegillarca granosa
GCACATTTGCGAATTACCACCTGAAGCTGGGAACTGTGGAGCCAGATTTATGCGATGGTACTACAATCGCTTTTCACGAAAGTGTACATTATTTAAATATCAAGGATGTAACGGTAATATGAACAATTTCAAAACGAGGGCCGAGTGTCAGGCCAGTTGCTACCATAGAAACACTTTACAAAATGACGCTTATCATGATCCCAGAGCTCTTGCGGTGTCACGTCCGCAAATTGTCTCGGAACCAGAGTATATAACAGGATACAATCAAGTGAGCACAAGGTCCAGAAAAGAGAGTAACAGAGAAAGAGACAGGACGAAGAAAACGTAGATTACAAAAACAAAAAAGAAAGCGACTTAAAAAATTAAGAAGAAGAAGGAAAAGGAAAGGTTTATTAAACAAAAAGAGACGGAGAGAAGGGAAAAATACTAGAGATAGAAGAGGGAAAAAACGCAGACATCGTAAAAGAAATAAAAAGAATAAAAAACGAAAGAATAGAAAGAAGAAAAATAAAAAGAGGAAAAACCAGCGCCAGAAAGAATTTGAAGTAACAGAAGGGGGAACAGATTTTCATAATGAAAAAAAGTTTACACCTTCAACAATAACAGTCATTCCACAGATAAAGAAAAAACAATATCATGAAGATGAAATAAAGAAAAATCAATTGGAGGATAAAAGTGAAAAGAACCACAAAAAAGGAATGACTCTGCTCTCCATATTAGATCCCAAAACGCCAACTCCAACAACGCCATCTATCATCCAGAGATAGAACTTTTTAAGATCACTCCTGTTTCTTTAAAAATTTTATATTAATAGTTTTTTCGTTACCTCACTGGCAATCACCTTGGTTATATAATGTGCAAGGCAAGGCAACAAGACTAGATTGGAATAGTTATGGTGCACCTTTTTAGGTGGAAACTTTTTCATTGTGCAAGAAGTAAAGAAACTTCGCTTGTTTTCTGTGACTTTTCTGAATAAGTTTGCCAAGGTTTGCCGAATTTAGAGAAACGATGATGTCATTACTGTCACGTGATCTCGCCTTGTGCCGACCATGACATTTTTGTAACACTTTATTTTTAGTTTCAAGTTTTATTAAACTAATATTTATAAAATTGAGAACTCGTTTTACTGTGTCAACGTATCGCACCAAATCACTAATTAGAACGTTTCAAAATAGTTGGGATCGTAGTAGTATTAGTATTTAGCCAACATCAAAGACTGTTGCTATGGAAAGACAAACTGTTGCTACGGAAAACTTTTTGTCTAATTGTTCTTTTACGTGCGTTATTATTCGTTTCGGCTTTACGTTTTGAGTTTTAGAAAAAAAAAAGTGCGAGTGCTGATAAAAAGCGCTAGCGGTGGTTTTAACGAATAAAACACTGTGACCTTTTAGTAATGACGTTGTCAAAATTTTTTGATTTGATGGTTATTTATACATTGGTCACATATCACCCGTAATAAATCCGGGTAAAATTATTGTTGAATACTTGTGAAAATGTAACCTCCACCGCCATGTTTACGGAACAACATATCTACATTTTTGGGGTCACAACCATTTCGTTTATATTCTAATATTTACTGGACTTTAATTGAAGGAAGTGTTATTTCATTAATAAAAAAACATATTAGTTCAGGGTATGTCAATAAGCTGTTAAGATTTTCGCTATATATATAGTATTATTAATTTAATTAGTATATTTTTGTCACTTGTAATATATTTGGATGTGCATAGTGTAGATAGAGCATCACAATATTAACATGATCTGAATAATTCAAGCAGGAAACATTTTTTAAAAATGGCTCTTGACATAATTAGTGTCAATCGCCGGTAAAACTTGATTGCGATTTTTCTTGTCCTCGATGGTATCTTTGTTCTGGAAGCCTGCAATTAAAGTCTTTATTCTTAGTTCCATGGCTACAAGCTCTCTAACTTAACTTACTTACTGGTTCAAAATTCAGGGCCTTGTAAAAAACAAAGCACATTTTTCATTCTACTGGTGCAAAATTTAAGGCCTTGAAAAAAACAAACACATTTTTCATTCGATTGGTTCAAAATTCAGGGCCTTGCAAAAAAAAAAAAAAAAAAAAAAAAAAAAAAAACAAACACATTTTTCATTCGATTTGTTCAAAATTCATGGCCTTGTAAAAAAAAAAAAAAAACACATTTTTCATTCGATTGGTCCAGAATTCAGGGCCTTGTAAACACAAACAACACATTTTTCATTCCATTGGTTTAAAATTCAGGGCCTTGTAAAAAGAACACCAAACAATTTTTCATTGGATGATCAAGTATTTTTGTTCTATATTTTTTCTCCATTTTTATTCAAATAAAGGTAATAGCAATAATTTCAATGTTTTCCTCTTTGTCACTTTGCATAAAAACACTATTTGTATAAACAGAAAAGTTACGGACCTGTTAGAAAACAGCAGTTACCTAAATAATTATAAATTAAACAAATATCATGAAACTTTAAAAATACATTTTGAAATTGAATTGCTACAACAAATTGTTTGTTTTCAGCATTTTTATCAATTTGCTGCCAAAAATGGCAGACACTATGTACATGAACTTTGTTTAATATAACTAAAATTATAATCCTGTATATTCAATGACTTGTAAATAATTATTAATATATTATGTATTTTCCATTTGATTTCATTCACTTTGATTTTAGCATAATAGAGATCTTATTAATCACCCTCTGTATGCGATTTTGTATCAGATTTTGTCCTGAAAACATTTTAATGTTGGTCTTTTTCTCATGGTTGTAGGTATTTCTGTATATTTACATGTATCATTTCTTAAAACAAGATCATGTATAAGTTGAAACACAGGTTGTCATCCCTGTCGTAAAAACTCGTCACACATCGGCTAATTCCGTATTGACCGAGGTTTGCCGAATGATGTATCGTGTGTAGTCTATACGTCATGAGATAATCGTAAACCAGCATTAATCAGATATATGGACAATAAATTTGTTATTGCTATTTTTATCAGAAGAAATCCAGGATTATTTAAAATTCGTGCATGTCATTTCTGTAAATCGTGAAGTTTTCGCATTATCTATTTTCGTATGAACCTATTTTTGCCAGTTAAACATCATTAACAAATATTTTTTAAAAAAATGTATGTCAAAAAAATTTCATGTTCGAAGTTGTAATGTGAATTAGAATTTATCATTTTTAAGTCTTTTATTTTCGTCCGACATCTATTTTCGCGGGATTGTCTGTTCATAATTTAAGATGTCATTTTTTTTTCCAAATGTCCATTGTCAGATAAACCAAAACATGTATTAAAATTACATGTATTTATTATTTCGCGTTGACCAATTCACAATTGGCTTTAGTTTAAGCACTATTTCACGAAAATACATGACGCGAAAAATTTCACGAAAATTCATGACGCGAAAAATTTCACGATTTCAATCACTCATGTAAGATTATGTATGCTAAAGAATGTTGTTTGTTAAATATTCAAATTGGTGGATGGTTTATCTGTAAATTTAGAATCACAAAATAAGTCCATATGTAATACTTTGTAAAAATAAATAATAAAAATTTGTTTTCATCCTATATCACTTTGTTCCTGGTTATAAATTATTGGTGGATTTGTTCAGTTGAGTTTTTATTTTATTGATTGATTTATTGATTGATTGATTGATTGATCGATTTTTTTTTTATTTTATTTTATTTTTATTTATTTTATTTTATTTTATTTTTTATTTTATTTCATTTTATTTTTTATTTTATTATTTTTTATTTTATTTCATTTCATTTCATTTTATTGTATATTTTTTTGTTATGTGGAATAGTGTTTTATGCCCAAGATAAGATTATTTCACTCAGTTGGTTATTTCTAAAATGGTCGAAAACCGAAGTATTCTTATAATTTATCAAAAAGGCCAACTTTTTTGGCATTGAATCATCTAAGATTCACCAAAGTATCCGGTGAAGCCTAATTCAAGCTATTGAACTGGAAAACGCAACTTTTCTCGACTGATTAGATCAATCTTTGATTTGTGCCTTTGATTTGGCTGATCCAGAAGTCGTATCCTTCTGATTGGACTGGATTAATGGTTTTAAGCCCGAAACCAGAATTTCTCACTTTAATCGAGGCGGTTATGTTTGAGATGGTGGAGGAAACCGGAGTGTCCAGATGAAAACCACCGATCTTCGGCAAGCAAACTTAAAAACTTTCTCTCACTAAGTTCTACCTGTGTGGCATTCGAACCTAAACGTTGAGAGACGATTGTTATCAGTAAGTATATGCTGTTGACCGCTGAGCCACTTGATCTATCAGTGTCAAACCTGTGAAGCTCTTTGAACGAGGGCTTTAGAGCACTCGTCAATTTAGCCCTGCCCCCTCCCTCCCTGATGAAACTAATAGCTATTGTTCACAGTAAATAATTCAGTATACGACATTACCAAATTTTTAAAGAAATAAATAAACAAAAAACAAAGCTCTGCTGAGTAACTTACATCGAGATATCACCTCGGATAGCCTATTTGAACTTAAAGTATACATGTACATACTCGTAATGCACGTATTTATCTCGCAGATGTTCATATACAGGGATCGATTGCCTGTTATTTCATCATAAACGAAACTTCATTGATCGTGATTATTAAGCGTTATTACAAGTAATTAAATCAAAAATAGTGAATAATTATTTCACTAATATCAAGACTCTGTCAGTTACAGGCAACGCATATAAGTTAATGTCAATATTATAGAAACCAAGTTTTAAACTGTTTTAAAAATATTTTTAAGTATCGCAGATAATAAAAGCATAAAGAGAATCAAAGTTATTTCTTCTGTTTATTCAGCTGATTTGGATTGAAAATAAAAACACATTAATTCGTAAGCATTTTTCTTTTTAATCTCGACATGTTATCATTTCTTTTAACTCGGTAGTCAGATCAGATCCCTAAGTTTTTTTTACTTATCGCGTGTAGCTAGTCTACCAAATACAAAGAGTACTTATGAAATCTCTCTCTCTCTCTCTCTCTCTCTCTCTCTCTCTCTCTCTCTCTCTCTCTCTCTCTCTCTCTCTCTCTCTCTCTCTCTCTCCATATTTAAATGCAGTAGTAACAAGGATTCACTAAGATTGATTTGTTTATACGTGTTAACTAACACTGCTAGGGGCGTCTAGATACCTACCATGAAATGAACAGAAGTGGCCCTAAAAATGGGGAGACTTGACACCCTATTTCATTTTGGGGGAGGGGGTGTAGAATGGTGTTAAATGTGAGTTACTGATCAATAAGTTGCAGCTTTAAGATTAGATCAGATGAGATGAATGTTTTTATGACTGAAACAAGATTCTCTCACTTATATCGTAGCGGTCAGTTCAGAGATAGTGGAGGAAACCGGAGTGTCCCAAGAAAACCAGCGACCTTCAGCAGGCGAACCGACAAACTTTCTTACACAAGAATCAGCCTGGATGGGATTCGAATCTAGGCGGTGAGACACTGTGATCCGAAATCGCGTTTTAGGCCACTTGGCCCCCGATGCCCCTCCAATAAAATAAATATAATAAAATAATAATAAAAAAAAATAATAAAAATAAAATAAAATAAATGAAATGAAATTTAAAAAAAGAAAAGAAAAGAAAAAACACAACACAACACAACACAATACAATAAATGAAATGAAATGAAATAAAAGAAAAGAAAAGAAAAGAAAAGAAAACAAAACAAAACACAACACAACACAATAAAATAAATGAAATGAAATGAATATGATAAAATAAGATAAAACACAACACAACACAACACAACACAATACAATAAAAAAAGGAAACTTTGTTCTATAGATTTTTATAAATCGACTACCCATACACCGTGAATTATTGCACAGTATTGTACAGTACATTTATATTGATTCCGAAAACAATATGACACTATGATTTATAAAATGGTATAGACCAATATCTATAAAACAAGTGTCCAGAGAGTATTTCATTACAATTTATAGTCTCATACCAACTGGACAATTACAAAATGAAAATTCCGTCCCTACCGATATAGAAAACGGCTAGATCTTCAAGATTTAGTGACACCCTGGACGGTTACAAAATGAAAATTCCATCCCTACCGGTATAGAAAACGGCTAGATCGTCAAGATTTAGTGACACCCTGGACGGTTACAAAATGAAAATTCCATCCCTACCGGTATAGAAAACGGCTAGATCTTCAAGATTTAGTGACACCCTGGACGGTTACAAAATGAAAATTCCATCCCTACCGGTATAGAAAACGGCTAGATCGTCAAGATTTAGTGACACCCTGGACGGTTACAAAATGAAAATTCCATCCCTACCGGTATAGAAAACGGCTAGATCTTCAAGATTTAGCGACACCCTGGACAGTAACAAAATGAAAATTCCGTCCCTACCAATATAGAAAACGGCTTGATCGTCAAGATTTAGTGACACCCTGGACAGTTACAAAATGAAAATTCCATCCCTACCGATATAGAAAACGGCTAGATCTTCAAGATTTAGTGACACCCTGGACAGTTACAAAATGAAAATTCCATCCCTACCGATATAGAAAACGGCTAGATCGTCAAGATTTAGTGACACCCTGGACAGTTACAAAATGAAAATTCCATCCCTACCGGTATAGAAAACGGCTAGATCTTCAAGATTTAGCGACACCCTGGGCAGTTACAAAATGAAAATTCCGTCCCTACCGATATAGAAAACGGCTAGATCTTCAAGATTTAGCGACACCCTGGGCAGTTACAAAATGAAAATTCCATCCCTACCGGTATAGAAAACGGCTAGATCTTCAAGATTTAGCGACACCCTGGACAGTTACAAAATGAAAATTCCGTCCCTACCGATATAGAAAACGGCTAGATCTTCAAGATTTAGTGACATCCTGGAAGTTACAAAATGAAAATTCCATCCCTACCGATATAGAAAACGGCTAGATCTTCAAGATTTAGCGACACCCTGGGCAGTTATAAAATGAAAATTCCATCCCTACCGATATAGAAAACGGCTAGATCTTCAAGATTTAGTGGCATAACTCTACGTTAAATCTGAAAGCCACAATGGAACCTGATATGCAATAGGTTACGATGGAACAGATGTGACACAAAAAATATTTTCATATCGCGTGCTCACGCAAAGGATATTAAAAATTATAAAATGCTTACGTTAAAGTTATCGCGTGCTCGCGTAAAATATTCAGGTTTCGTGTTCACACGAAAGGTTTCGCTAGCTCACGCAAACGTTATTGCGTTAGCATGCAATAGTGATAGCCTTCTTGTAAGCACGTAATTACTTTCGCATAAGCACGGGAAAAACTTTGTGTGAGCACCCGATTACTTTCAAAAGAGCACGCCGCAATTTTTTGTGAGACGACAAGTGATAACTTTGACGTGAGCGCACGATATAAAAATATTTTCGTTTCACTTCTGTACCGACGTACGGTATATCTAAAATAGTGAAAAGTCTTTGAAAGCCAATGGTGAAGAAAACAAAACTTTTACACAAAAGAACGCTTATAACCCCAAACAAGCTAGAAGAAAAAATCAAACGGGGACAAAATATGAACTTGATTGGTGGCAGTCGGATTGGCGAACAGATGGATGGGATACTAACCCAAAATTTTCTTCGCCAGTAGGGGAATATAAAAGCAATTTAAAATAATTAAAGACTAAGTTAAACAAAAGTAAGCAAAATCAACTAAATCAACTACAAATAGTCTCGCTTTTTTTCTGTATGCCACTGTTTATAAGTTAATAAGCTTTCAGTGGTACTACAAATTTATGCTTACCAAGGCCCCCAGAAAGTTTTATATCTGTCACCACAATTTTCTTGATAAGTATGCAAAAGTATCGTGGATATATTTGACATCGTTTAGTTTCATGTTCCTATCATCATTCTATAGCTAGATAGCATGACATGAACACCCGGTCTCAATTTGTTGGTGGAGGTTTTTCCACTTTGATTTGGTGGTCTAAGGGAGATAACCAGTATTTTTTTCTACCTGAAGTTGTCGCCCGTGTTGGAACTCTTCAATAATCTGTAAAAATACAAGAGTCATGACCACACCGAAAGATTCAGACAAAAAGACAGATTTAGGTTTATTGGAAGAAGATGACGAGTTTGAGGAATTTCCAGCAGAAGGTAATAAATAAATTCTCAACTCAAATTGTTTACAACATGTACCAAATATTCTTTTGTGCTCAGTGTGCGTTAAGAAAATAGGGAAAAGGGGGGGGGGGGTTATCACCTAACGCTACTGACATTAAAGGGGTAATAAACGTTTATGTGCGATGTTTTGGTATATCAGTAGGAAGAAATTTCCAAAAAAAAAAAAAAAAAAGAATAATATTGAGTTCAAAAATGCGTAAAAAAGTCAACAAAAATTATTGAAAACAATTTTATTTACAATTTCGGGGAAGGCTAAATTCGGAGGAATTAAAATGAAAACTTTCTTCAAGTTATATACATAAGTATTTTTTAGCAAGTAACAAATAAAAATTGTCAATATTTTTTTTTTTTTTTTTTTTTTTTTTGTTCTCATCATTTAGGGACATGTGTTGCCTCTTCGAATTCTCTGACTCTACCAGCATCATTTACCAGAAACATGTAATTGTCAATTATCAATAACAATTGTTTTGCCAATCAATTGTCAATAAGTTCTATAAAGGTCATTGGTTCAAACCCAAGACATACTGTGTGCAAGTGCTGTTATTTAGTAATTTTTTTAATTCTTGAGCAAGATATTTGACATTGTTCCAGGCCCTCCCAGGCTAATGGCTGATGAGCCTTTAAGGTTTAGATGCTGAATCTGTTTTAGTAATTTATTTAGCACTCCAGATTCTAGAAGTAAAATACTAACCAGACCCCAGCTTTTTTAAGATTGAAACCTGAAACATATATATCTTTTGTTTGGGCTAATAATAGTCAGAGTAGATAGTTACCATGTAATATTTGAATATTTATAGATTGGACTGGTAAAGAAGAAGACGAGGAAGACGTCAATGTTTGGGAAGATAATTGGGATGATGATAACGTAGAAGATGACTTTTCTATACAATTAAGGTAACAGAAACAAAAAAAAAATTTAATCTTTTGACCCAGTGGCATTGATGAACAGACATTAAGTAAAAAGATTCATTTTTTGGTGATATTTGATAAAATAGGAGCCTTGGTGACAAAGTGGTATAACCGTATAAGGCATGCTTACAGATCACAGTGCCTCTTACTGCCTAGGCTCAAATCCCACTGAGGCAGATCCTAGTGTGAGAAAGTTTTGTTGTTTTGCTTGATGAAGGTCAGTGGTTTTCTCTGGGCACTCTGGTTTTCTCCACTATCCAGAACTGGCCTCTTTGATATACTGTATAAGTATGTATTTTGGATGTGTATTAATATTGGTGGTTTTGGTGTAAAATTAAATTCTGCAAGAATTAATACTCTTCAACATTAAATTTAGCTTACATGTCTAAAGGGAAACTGTGATAGCGCCAATATTAACACGCGCTAAATGTTTGAGACCTTTAGGAGCAACTAATACAGTCTAAACTCGTTATGTCGAAATCGGATAAGTCGAAACTTCGGATATCTCGAAGCTTTTTATTCAGTCCGAAATAAGTAACTATATATTTCAGTTTAACAACCTCCGCTTAAGTCGAAATCGGATATCTCGAAATATCGGTTATGTCGAAGTAAATTCTAAGTCTGTTGGTATATTTTAAATGGAATATTACTCTCTTCAAGTCGAAGTCTTCAATTTTTAATTAGACAATGTTGTACTCACACCTGTGTCGAAAGTTATGACTTCACCGTCGGTAATTAAACAGTCCCATAAAGGGGATTTTTGAAGCCATCCGCGAGTAGTTTTCAGTAGTTTGGTAAGGCTTGGGTTATTATAAATGACAGAGCGGTATATAAAGTGTTTGATATTTGTATCACCAATTCATTGATTTTTAAAGACTTTTGTGTAAATTAGTGTTTTAGTGTAAATATTTTCTGTCACGTGTTTTGATTTACAACTTTCATTTAGTGCTTAGTATTAATCGGACTATAAATAGACTGAAAACGTGTGCTGGACTTTATAAAACGTGCTCGTTTTTTTTTAATCTGTAATTTATACTTATGTTGTGTATTCAGTGTCATGTTGATGTTTTATTTTAGATATAAATGTACATAAACTTTGTTTTGTGTTTCATCTTGTTTTTCTTTTTACATCATCATGAACCCGACAGTGATGGTTATCTCAATGGAATCTAGTAAGTTAGGGTGAGATTCTGTCACGCACAGATACTCTATACTGACTGCCATCTCGATGGACGATCGAGAATATTCCAGAGTATTATTCCATAAATTAAAACGATTGCAAATTAAATAATATATTAATTTGTTTATTTTTGTCGAAAATAAAAAAAATGGAATAAAATACTGGAAAATTGCCGATTAAATGTTGCATGACCCTAATGGTAAACATTTTGTAGCTACAAAAAATCCCCTTGTTCTGAATTTGCACAACCCCAACTTTGGTTAAGTCGAACTTCGGATAAGTCGAAATATTTCTCTTCCTCCTGTGAATTTCGAGATAACAAGTTTCGACTGTATAATACAGGCTAAGGCCACAATTAAAAATATTTTTGTTTCCCCTTGCCCTACCCTTACTTCTGATATTGGGTAGGTAGGTAGGCTTTTGTTTTTCCCTCTTAGTTTTCTTTTCTGGTTAGGAAACATTCTTCACATGCCACCTTGTGTGTTTACTAGTACATCTTCATCACTACGGCATTTGTATGGTATTGAATTATAACTGTATAAGCGTCTTGACAACTAAGAAGGTTGGCGACTAAATCTTGAAAAGGAAAGAGAATCCAACTGGAATCTATAAGCACAGAATCGCGAAAAAAAAACCAAAAAACACACACATACATGTACAGCATTTTTCAATAAATTTTTTTCAGTCGGTGGGATTTTTTACGGTCGGTCGGGCAAGGGGAAACAAAGTATAATTTTGGCCCAATGCAAATACTTATACAATAAGTGATAAAATCTTGATTTTGGCTTAAAACACCATTCATTCAATCCAATTGTTCAATAATATATAAACATTTATTATCCCATTGTACCAACTCAAGATATCACTTATTTGCAAAACATGACTTGCTGATGTTATTGCTTTAAATGCATTCCCATACTGTATTAATATAGAGATAGTTTCATTTTGTATTTCTGATTATTTTAACAGGGCAGAACTAGAGAAACAAGGAAAGACAGATGGACAAGAACCAATGAAATCATAGTATATAATCCACTGGAAAATATTAAAAGACATTTAAAACTAGAAAATTTACACTTTATAAAAAGTTGTAAGATCTGACCATTTATCCAAAGATGTTGGCTGGAGTATTACATTACCATATTCACTTTTCATTGACATGTTTATTTCTTCATTGTCATGTTCAGTTTAATGGATCAAATATACAAGGGTATTTATAGCGGAAATTCCATAAAAGATTGATTACAGCCAGTAAAGAATTTATAAAACTTTCTAAAGTGTGTAAAAAATTAACTCATGTAACTGCAATGAAAATTTTGTATCTAGATGTGCATCAAGTCTTTTGTTATTTTTGTGGCGTCAAACATCTGCAATAAATTTTTTGTGTTCCACAGACTTTGTTTTTTAAATTTTTTTTCTATTTTCAATTATGTACATGTACTGGTATATTGCTAGTATTATGTGTTTCTCTATAATTTTCATAAGTAACAGGACTGCTCACCAACTAGATTAAATTCAAACTTGCACAATCCGAAAAATGACTACATTTACATAAGCAACAGCAACAAAAAAAAAAAAATAAAATAAAATAAATAAATAAATAAATAAAAATAAAAAAAATAATATAAATAAATAAATATCTGAGTATCTGAGTTGGACTTGAAACACAATTTCTACACTTTAATGAATCTGAATCTTCAGCATTTACTGTCCCTTCCTTCCTTTACTGATGTCCAAATGTCCTTGACCTTTATCAATAAGCTACAAACAGTAAAAACCAGAATTCCATAACGTTCTAACACCATTTATATTTCAAGTAAGACCTTTTAATGCTTTGTTAAACAACTTACAAATTATAAGAGGAACCATCAAAATTTTACTAAAATTCATATTTAATCCGAGTTAAGTTGATGTATAAATGAATCTGTCAAAAAAGCATATCAGAGTTGAGTTTATTAATGGTATCTCATCTCGCAGTCAAGATTCATTTATTTACATTACATTAAAAAAGTCAGTTCTGGGATGGTTGAGGTAACCAGGTTTACTTGAGAAAACTATCAATCATCAACAAGCAAGAGACAAACTTCCTCAAACTAGGATCTGCCAGAGTGTAGTTTGAACCTAGATTGTAAGATGCATTTTGATCTGTGAGTGCATGCATTAGATAACTTGGCAACTAAAGTCCATTCATCTAAATTTGGAAACTACTTAAAAGTTTAATGTTTGCCCACACATGATAAATGTCTGAGAAGGGTGAAAAACTTGGTCCAAAAAACTTGTAACAATAGCTGTAAGTAGTTAATTTTTGCTCACTTCCACACCAAGTATAAAATAATTTGACTTGATTTAATGGGGTTTTATGTCCCAGTAAAGAATATTTCACTTATATTGAGACATCACCAGCAATGGGTTAAGTGGCAGAAATTTTGACCTTTGCAGTGTGCTTAGGACAATGTGCAGGGAGGGTTCTTTAACATACCACACCTGCCGTGAAATGGGGCATTGTTTTTGTCTCATCTAAAGTACCCTGTAACTTTCCTTTCTAAATGCCGAGTGCTTGGCAAAAAAATAGTCACTACCAATTTTCAAGTCTTCATCTGACCCAGGGTTCAAACCCCAAGTATGGAGTCAGGCACTTAAAAAAAATGAAATAACAAAATAATAAACCATATAGATGATGCTTTTATGTACACAGATAAGACAGAAAGTCTTCTGCCTCAGTTGCTCAATTGTAAAGTGTCTTGTCTTGAAAACAGGAGGTGGATTTATAACTCCTGCTGAGTCATAGATAACTCTTAAAATTTGAGATATTTTCTTGCCTGCTGCTTGCATTAAGGAGACAATATCTACTGCTTCGCCTCATGCAGTGATTATGTTGTTGAGAGAGTGGTATGCCTGTCTGCTGCATTAGCCTGCGTTATTACCGACTATGAGCTAACACCTTTACAAAAATTCGCTCCCGACTGTAGACTAGTACAAGGCAGACCATAAAACACACTTCCACATCAAGTGCATCCGTGAACTTGTACTTATAGATTAAACTTCAGAGATTAATAACCTTGCTCTTGTTGCAAATAACCGCTGTGACAACCTGACAACTAAATGTTCTAGTGCTAACACTCTAATAGTAAAGTCACCACTAGCATTCCCACCACTGCGGTAGCTCAGTTGGTAGAGTGCTTGCTCCGTAAGTGTGAGGTTGTGGGTTCAAACCCTGACCAGGCCTGACCCAAGACTTGAAAGAGGGTAGTAACTGTTCTTTCGTCAAGCACTTGGCATTATGAAATAAAAGTCACGGTTCTTTCAGATGGGAACTTAAAATAAATAAGGGTCCCGTGTCTCATGGCACGATAAAGAACCCTGCTGTATAATGCTGTCAGCGCAACACACAGGCAAAATTTCTGCACTTTTGCCTATAGCTGGCGACATCTCGATATTAGTGAAATATTCTTGACTGGAGTAAACACCATTACTCAACTCAACTCAACTCCTGTTGCAAAAAGCTTAAAAATCACTGATGCAGCATTAAACAACAACCAACCAATCTTTTTAACTTATTTGAGATGAGTTATAAAAACAAATTTAACACAATTATTAAAAGATCTAAAATAAATTTAATGCATTAAAGCTATATCACACTGACTGGAATATTGCTACAACTCTTCTTTGTCTAATACTGGAGCATTTTTGATAAATTTTATAAATTCTTCTTCTGTTCTATCATTATTATATTCTTTTAAAAATTTACCATTTGTATATAATTTAAATGTTGGAAAACCTTGTATGTTTTCTTTTCCACAAATATCTGAAAATAGAGGAAATAAATAATCCTGACTTTTTAATACATGTAAATATATAAACATGTACATTAAAAGTTGGATAAAATTTGTTACACATTTAACATATATGTCTATTATCTTTCTTATTTGTAATTCGATCGTCTTTCTTGTTCTAAAAAATAAACACTTTTTTCAAAATACTACTTGATATATCAAAAAAAAATAGGATTTGATGATTGTTAAGCATGCTATGATTACATCTAAATCAAGATCAATACAATTTATATTCAATTTGTTTCTTATCAAAAATAACTCATAAAAGCCACAATTAAAATTATTAAAGCCATTTTTTTAAAAACAAAATCGCTTTCAGTACCTTCAGTACTTTGATTTAAAATGATTTTTTTTTTTTTTTTGGTCCTTTTCAGTGATGCAATCACCCAGTCCCTTGTATTTTATTTTTATCATTTTTTAAATTACATCAGTAATTCATTAGAAATCATTATTATTATTATTATTATTATTATTATTATATAAATCATTGTATTTCAATTAAAATGGGACATTAAATTGCCTCTTTTTGTTGTGCAATCGACTGTCCCTAATATTTTTTTTATTAACGTTTTTTTAAGTGCATCAGCCTCTCTGGAAATCAGGTTTTGTTTTTTCAATACTTACAGTTCTTCGATCAAAAAAATAAACAAACCCCAGAATATCATCTTACCTCTTTCAGTGGTGCAATCGACTGCCCCTAATATTTTATCTGTATCAGCTTTTTTAAGTACGTCTGCCGCTTTTTGGAAATCAGGTTTAGTTTTTTTACAATGGCCACACCATGGTGCATAAAACATTATTAAGGCCGCTTTTTTATCTTTTAAGTACGATGTAAAATTTTTGTCAGATAAATGCTTGACTTCACTTGGAACTGAACTCCATGCTGGCTCTGGAGGAGGTGGCGGTGGAGGTTCTTTTGGACTAGAAAAAAAAAACAAAAACAAAACAATTTTCAAAATTAAAATATTCAATGAGCTAGAAAACTCAATACCAACCATTAGATCTTGTATTGGTAATTTTTGTTATATACATGTACTGGTTCTTAGTAAACATTTATTGGCCCTGCCTCATTCATTATAAAAGTTTCCAAACAATTTTGGTGCATCAAGATCTGTCATATAACATCATACCCTGGAACTTCTTATAGAAAGATGTTTTTTTCTTTCTTTCTTTTTTTTTTTTTTTTTTTTTTTTTTTATTTTATTTTTTTTTTTTATTTTTATTTTTTTTATTTTTTTTTTTTTTTGATAAATAGCTTAAATAAAGACTAAAATTGTTATAATTAACAATTTTACATAGTCTGAGAGTTTACTTAAAATATAGTGTTAGATTCCCTGTTGGGAAAATAATAACAGAGAGAGTGGGTACCCATAATGGTGTTTTAAGCCCAAGTCAAGATTCTTTCATTTGTATCTTTTTGGGACGGTGGAGGAAACCAGAGTACCCAGAAAAAATCAGCAACCTTTGGCAAGCAAACTGACAAACTTTCTCACAATAGGATCTACCCTGAGTGGAATTGGAACCTAGGTGTGGAAAGGGGGTACCATGGCCCATATATACATGCTTTAAACCTTGGTGATCGAGGCCCATTTAAACTGGAAACAGGAAATAGTGTTGGTTGGTAAAAGAAGCTCTTTATATTCTTAGAAAAGTTATCAAATAATAATCTTAATTCTTGATAACAATATTTTTAGGATCATAACAATTTAAAAACTTTATAATTCTTGAATGAGAATCGTCAGTATTTGAACAAACCTGGGCATGTGTCCAAGTTGAGAAATATACATGCAGACATCATTATAAGAAGATTCAAAGCTTTCCCCTATATTATAAAATTTACGTTTAAGGACATAATTAGATTCCTGTGATAGATGTGACATACTATAACATTTGTGTAATTCAACTACTTTAATTTGTTGGAGAAAAGTTTCCAGTAAATTTTCCAGAATAAACAACATTTGCGAGGGTTTAAAATTGATTTATGCAATTCTATAGCGATCACTTTAAATGGATGATTATTTTCAGAATTTCAAGTATGTGTCATAACCATTAGGTAGAGCATGTGACCAACTGATTTAACTAACACCTGGTTACTGGTAACCATTAAGGATAGCATGTGACCAAATGATTAAACTAACACCTGGTTACCGGTAACCATTAGGGATAGCATATGACCAACTGATTTAACTAACACCTGGTAACCATTAAGGATAGCATGTGACCAAATGATTTAACTAACACCTGGTTACCGGTAACCATTAGGGATAGCATATGACCAACTGATTTAACTAACACCTGGTTACTGGTAACCATTAAGGATAGCATGTGACCAAATGATTAAACTAACACCTGGTTACCGGTAACCATTAGGGATAGCATATGACCAACTGATTTAACTAACACCTGGTAACCATTAAGGATAGCATGTGACCAAATGATTTAACTAACACCTGGTTACCGGTAACCATTAGGGATAGCATATGACCAACTGATTTAACTAACACCTGGTGACCATTAAGGATAGCATGTGACCAAATGATTTAACTAACACCTGGTAACTGGTAACCATAAGGGATAGCATGTGACCAACTGATTTAACTAACAACTGGTTGCTGGTAAGCATTAAGGAGAGTGTGTGACAAAATGATTTATCTAACACCTGGTTACTGGTTACCATTTAGGATAGCATGTGACCAACTGATTTAACTAACACCTGGTTACTGGTAACCATTAGGGATAGCATATGACCAACTGATTTAGCTAACAACTGGTTGCTGGGAACCATTAAGGAGAGTGTGTGACAAAATGATTTATCTAACACCTGGTTACCGGTTACCATAAAGGAGAGTGTAACCAACTGATTTGACTAACACCTGGTTACTGGTTACCATTTAGGATAGCATGTGACCAACTGATTTAACTAACACCTGGTTACTGGTAACTTTTAAGGATAGCATGTGACCAAATGATTAAACTAACACCTGGTTACCGGTAACCATTAGGGATAGCATATGACCAACTGATTTAACTAACACCTGGTAACCATTAAGGATAGCATGTGACCAAATGATTTAACTAACACCTGGTTACCGGATACCATAAGGGATAGCATATGACCAACTGATTTAACTAACACCTGGTAACCATTAAGGATAGCATGTGACCAAATGATTTAACTAACACCTGGTAACTGGTAACCATAAGGGATAGCATGTGACCAACTGATTTAACTAACAACTGGTTGCTGGTTAGCATTAAGGGAATGTGTGACAAAATGATTTATCTAACACCTGGTTACTGGTTACCATTTAGGATAGCATGTGACCAACTGATTTAACTAACACCTGGTTACTGGTAACTATTAGGGATAGCATGTGACCAAATGATTAAACTAACACCTGGTTACCGGTAACCATTAGGGATAGCATATGACCAACTGATTTAACTAACACCTGGTAACCATTAAGGATAGCATGTGACCAAATGATTTAACTAACACCTGGTTACCGGATACCATAAGGGATAGCATATGACCAACTGATTTAACTAACACCTGGTAACCATTAAGGATAGCATGTGACCAAATGATTTAACTAACACCTGGTAACTGGTAACCATAAGGGATAGCATGTGACCAACTGATTTAACTAACAACTGGTTGCTGGTTAGCATTAAGGGAATGTGTGACAAAATGATTTATCTAACACCTGGTTACTGGTTACCATTTAGGATAGCATGTGACCAACTGATTTAACTAACACCTGGTTACTGGTAACCATTAGGGATAGCATGTGACCAACTGATTTAACTAACAACTGGTTGCTGGTTAGCATTAAGGGAATGTGTGACAAAATGATTTATCTAACACCTGGTTACTGGTTACCATTAAGGAGAGTGTAACCAACTGATTTGACTAACACCTGGTTACTGGTTACCATTTAGGATAGCATGTGACCAACTGATTTAACTAACCCCTGGTTACTGGTAACCATTAAGGACAGCATGTGACCAAATGATTTAACACCTGGTTACAGAATACCATTAAAGAGAGTGTAACCAACTTATTTAACTAACACCTGGTTACTGGTAACCATTAACACCAGCATGTGACCCAATGGCTACCAGTAAACTTTTATGCTATCCCGTGACTGGCAGATTATACTAACACCTGGTTACTGGTAACCATTAACACCAGCATGTGACACAATGGCTACCAGTAAACTTTTATGCTATCCCATGACTGGCAGATTATATTAACACCTGGTTACTGGTAACCATTAACAACAATTATTCTGTAATGTATACTTACTCTTTCATAAAATCTACTATATCTTTGGTATTTCTACCAGAACTATATTCGAAGGCTTCAGCTCCATTTCTGAAATAAAACAAAAAATTGTTTAATGATGTATTAATTCCTTCCTAGAACTTCGAAAGATGCCTTGAGATTTATTTTTTGTATGAAATTTTTAAACTTCCAAAAAAGGCAGCAAAAAGTTAAGGCAACTGTGACCTTGACCTATAAGATAAGAATATGACCTTTGTTCAAGGTCATGTCATTCTAAATATAGAACATGATGAAATGGCATAACAGAGTTGAAGTCAAATTTTATGGCTGTAAGGCTTTTATGCATTGCCTTTAATTTTTGTCTGGTCTTTTGAGAAATAACTGAATGAAGACAGTGCACTTTGAATAAATCCCGCATAAAGGCAAATTAAGGGCAATGCTTATAAATACATTTCATAATTAAAAATAGGAAAGAACAATGTCAAATGCAAAACATTTAATGTTAATCAGAAGTATGCACATGAATTTATATCGCCATTGTTTACATAAAAGTAGTTCCGGCAGAGGTAAAAAAGTCTATGAGGAAATAAGTCTGAAAAATAAGCCAATCAGAGTGTGCGAAAATGATAAAATTTCATTATTTATGTAGTGCCTTTATTCAAACTTTTGAAACTTTACATACCCAAATGAAGTATGTGTTACTGGATCTTTAACCATCTGCATATTTAAGTTTAGTGTAAATAATCATAAGGGACTGGAATTACATTAATGCCCCCGTCAAGATTCTTTATTTACTGTAGATTACTTTTTTATCGCCAGAGATTTATTAACACATAATTTTGCGAGAACTCTCGGCTGCAATCTACGTACATGTATTAATCAAATATTTCCAGAATTGCAAAAATTAAAATGCAAAAAGGAAAGGGAGATAATTGCCTAATGATCGTGAATATTAATATTTACATGGATTGTGGTTGTGAAGTTACATATTCACGTAATGATGCTTAAAGGTTGGCTTTTGAAATGTGATACTCGTAAATTCAACGTAATCTACAGTATATTTATTGAAGGCATTTGGTTCAAGAATAGAGGAAGTAACTGCAGTGTCCAGAGAAAACCACAGACTCCGGCAAACAGACAATCTTTCTCACACTAGGATCTGCCCAAGTGGGATCCGAACCTAGGTCGGAGAAGTGCTGTGATCCAAAAGCACATGCTTTAATTAGACCACTCAGTCACTGAGGCCACTTAAATGATCATATAGTAAGATGTTTAAAGTACAGCTGTTACACAAAATATAAAATTACCACCACCACACAAGCCATTACAAAATTAACATCAAAAGTTTAAAACCAATACATGAGCCCCCTGTCCATGCACAGTTTCAGGGTCAAGTAGTGAAAACATATGTGTCATAAAAACATTCTAAATACAGGTAGTGAACATATACAACACAATAAAAAAGTTCAGGGAAGGTATATAAAAAATACACATCATAGAAACATTCAAAAGGTAGATAGTGAAACAATACACATCACAAAAACATTCCAGCAACAAGAGGTAAAAACAACATATATTCCTAAAATATTCCAAGAACAAAAAGTGATCACAAAAAAAGTTCAGGTTTGGCAGTGTAATGAAAATATAAAGAAACAGTTCAGGTTTGGCAGTGAAATGAATATACATCATAGACACAGTTCAGGTTTGGCAGTGAAATGAATATACATCATAGAAACGGTTCAGGTTTGGCAGTGAAATGAAAATATAAAGAAACAGTTCAGGTTTGGCAGTGAAATGAATAAACATCATAGAAACGGTTCAGGTTTGGCAGTGAAATGAATATACATCATAAAAAACGGTTTAGGTTTGGCAGTGTAATGAATATACATCATAGAAACGGTTCAGGTTTGGCAGTGAAATGAATATACATAGAAACAGTTCAGGTTTGGCAGTGTAATGAATTTACATCATAGAAATGGTTCAGGTTTGGCAGTGTAATGAATATACATCATAGAAACGGTTCAGGTTTGGCAGTGAAATGAATATACATCATAGAAACGGTTCAGGTTTGGCAGTGAAATGAATATACATCATAGAAACGTCATAGGACTGACAATGAAAAATATGTACACCAAAAAAAAAAAAAAAGTTCAAGACAGGGAGTGGTAAACTGTACATTAAAAAAACAGTTTAAGGGCTGGCAGTAAAAAGAATTACATCAAAAAACAGTTAAGTGACAGGTAATGAAAACAATAAACTGGGTATTATCAAAAACACTCTGTGGACAAGCAGTAAAACATTAAATTGTTCAAAGAGAGGCACTGAAAACAATATACATCACAAAAAATAGTTTAGAGAGAGTGAGAACACACATAACATTACAAAAAAGCCCTGCAGTGACAGGTAGTGAAAACTCACATCAAAGTTCAAGTAAGGGACATGCTAGCAAAGATACATCATACAAACAGTCCTACTACATTTACATTTAAAAGCTCACAGAACAATATAGGTTGTCCTTACCACTTTAATACAATTTTTCAGACAAAAATAATAGTTTTCCCAAAATTCAGATTAATCCCCAATAAAATATTTCAGATAAATCCCAATAAAAGAGATACATGTATATGTAAACTGTCCTAGCTGTAATCTAGTTGTTTAGATAAAATGTCCATTAGATGTTATATAGTGCACATACATGTAGCATGCACTAAAATGTATAGTTGCTATAAGCACTTTAAAATACTATGAACTTCTAGCAGGTAAACACATATTTGTTTATAAGCAAACTATATTGATTGCAAATGGACAGGATGGATATAAATTTTATTTAAATACCAAAAAAATTAAATAAAGATCATCAATTATCAAAAGTAAACAAGCTTTATTCTTGGCAGAGATTATGGAACTAGGAACTCTCTTGGAATTAAAATAAAGCTTTACTGATGGTCTTAACATTATTTTTTAACATTTTTTCACTAATTTACACAAAAAAGTATCTGTGATTTACTTTTATTTTCACAATTCTCAATTATATGCTGAATATTGTGGACGGAGATCAAGAGTATGTGTTGAAACAGTATCACTAAAAAAATTGAAGTTTATTAAAAATAAAGAGTCTGAAATTCAGGCCAGTCTGCCAGCCCAAGACCTGTGACTTTTCAGTCAGCCCTGTAATATTATGCAAAATTCTTGTATTTGAAATAATTGTAATTTATATATAGAAAAAAAAACACTTTAAAATTTTTAATTAAGACTGAAATTAAGCATTTCACCAAGATTTTGAACATTGCAAGCAAACATCATTATGTATGTGAAATATTAAGAACAAAAACATGGAAAACAAGCATTCTGAGAGTATTGCAAAACAATACATAGTCCCCTACTGGTCGCATATTTCACTTATCCTAAAGTTTTAGGTAAAATGTACCTTGTTATATGGTACAAAGATTTATAGTTATAAATTATACATGTTGTTCAAAATGGCAGATGGAAACGAAACATAAACTTGATCTGTAACTCATCATGGAAGAGTCACATACAAAACATCAGTTCCATTTCTGCAAGTGTGTAGAAAAAAAGTGCGGAAAACTAAAATTTCTGTGAATTTTCAAAGATCAAAGGACCATAACTCCGGTAAAAATCAGCAAATGGAAACGAAACATAAACTTGATCTGTACCTCATCATGGTAGACTCATATGCCAAAAATCAGTTCATTATCTAAAAGCAATTAGAAAAAAAGTGTGGAAAACTGAGGTGTGACAGACGGACGGACTGACGGACAGAGTGCAAACCTATAGTCCCCTTCGGCTTTCGCTGGTAGGGAACTAATAAGCTATTTTTGGAAAACTGGATACACTTTTAAGCCATATATACATATATATAATAGATATATTAAGTGGTTGCTACATTCATGCAGTACAGTAAAGATGACACTTACTTGAAATACTTCACTGAAGCAGAAGAAAACATTAAATATAAGTAAATATACAAATATCTTAAGCATCAGAACATCTGTGGTACACAAAGTGACAAGAGTATTTTGGCATAATGGCAATGAAGCTTATATTGTTGCTGTTGTTGTGTAAATCCTTCCTTTATAGGAGAACCTTTCTTGGAAGTACAATGTATAACAACATCAATATATATACAAATTTTACATGTTATAAATGAAAGTTTTACAGTACCATCACAATATCATATTACAATACAGATTATAAATAAATGAAACATTGCAGTTTGGAAACAGTCAGACCGTCTACTTAAGCATATTTTTTAAAACAGAAAGAAACAAGAGTCTCTAATAGTGTGTGAAAGACTCAAATGGAATTCCCCAGAGCACCACATGGTACCTCATAGCGCTTGTGTGGGACAATTGCTTCTATTGACAATGGAAAGCAACATTTTCAATACAAAAACATTATCCATTTCATTCCACACAAACTTTAAGAGGTACTGATCATGTGGTACGCTGACAGCTTCCATTGTTCAGCTGTGCCCAAAGTTTATGTACATGTAGGTTACATATTATACTAGCATAGAGCCAACCAGTAAACTTTTCTCGTTTTTGGGCAACCAAGGTCAAACCATCAACAGTGAAACACTTTGAATTTGAAGGCCAACACCTAGCTTAACCAATTCACCACTGTGGCCCCATGATAAATTAAATATAAAAGAAGAAAAAAGACTTTGGGACTTCAAAATATCTTGTGGTGCAAGTAAGTCAGTTAAATGTCAACTAGGGTTTTCACAGCTTTTTTGAATGTCTTTCCTGATTTATCAAAGAAGAAAAAGTGGAATGGCCAGTTGGTTAAAAAACTGCATGTGTATGAGGGCTGTTACATGTATATACAATACTGTATACATATGTAAATAGGGCCTGCATTTTCCATTAAAAAACTTTAATTTTAGACCTTGTTATGAAAGTGTTTCTGTAATGTGACATCTGGGACCCGAAACAAACATTGTCTATGTTTATGCCAATGATTGATTGTATAGTGACATCATAATAAAGCTGTTGTCCAACACAAAAATTCAAGCCATGGTCACATGACAAATTAACAGACTCTATAAAGACAATTTAGTTATGATAGAAGTTATACTTACAGGTTGGATATCCACGTATACTAAATCTTTTAGTAATTTCCTGTTCAATGGTAGCATCTACTGCTGCTAAAACTCCCTGAATCTGTCAACCAAAGAAAAATAAAGTAATCATATGTTATCCTCTTCATAATTGTACAGAAAACCAAACTTAAAATACCCTCCATTACTTGTTGTCTTGCCAAAGGTCTTTAGTTTTCTCTTTGGTGCACTCTGGTTTCCTCAGCCATCTCAAAACTGACTGTCACAATATAAGTGAAAGAATCTTGACTGGGTTTAGGATACCAATACTCAACTAAACTCACTCCATTACTTTGATGATCCCAGCGGCCTCAGAATCCAATGTGTCTAGGCACACACTAATAGATCACAGTGCCCTCTAACCACCAAGGTTCATACCCTACACAAACAAACCCAAGTGTCCAAAAGTTTGTCAGTTTGCTTGCTGAAGGTCTTCTCAGAACAGCGAATTTTTGTTTGATGAAGGTCTTATCAGAATTCAAATGTTCTCCCCCACTTCTAAACCGACCACTAAAATATGATTCAAATTGTATGGACATGGGCATGATGGACAAATGATGAATAAAACACCTCTTCACTCTTCTTTGACAACTGCCTTTCAAAATGATAACAAATATTCATACATTGTATGCCTAAAAATTACCATCAAAACTGTATTTGACTGCACAAATGATGGTATTATAATTTGGTGCATGTACATGTATGTCTGTATGTAAAAAAAAATTCTGAAAAGTAAGCTTAATGGAATATGCTACAAGACAATGACTACAAAAAACTGTAGCAACTATGGTTTGACTGGAGATGCTCATCTAGTCAGTCATATAGATGTCTTTAATAGGACACAAAGGGTTTTTCACCCCAAGGTGACTAGATGCCTTCTAGCACAACAGTTTAAGTAGTTCTATAAAGAATGAAAAAAATAAAACAATTTATATCATTTGTTTTATACTGGGGCATTAGTTTTAGTTTGGTAGAAGAAATCTGAAATAAGCTGACAAGTTGTCTTACACTACATAAGTAGGCTTCAAACCACATTACTTACTCACTTATCAAAACCTTCATGTTTACTCACATTTTCTTGTTTAAGTAATGTTGCTGCCTGTGCATAATCTGGCTTCATTGCTTTACAATGACCACACCCTGTATGAAAAAAATATTATATATTTTATATATATTTATTATATACATGCAAATGTATATTAATGTGTGAGTATGTGTGTGTGTGTGTGGGGGGGGGGAGGGGATGGGGGTGGTGGTGCTTCGGTTAAATCTCATATTGTTCTTTTGATAAATATTCTTAATTAGTCAAAACAATCTGGAAAACAAAGCTGATAACTTTATTTATTCCATGATTAACGGTGGAAACTAAATAAGGGGATAAATATAAAAACTTCAGCATTCGCATTCGATGTTTATGGAGAAAGAAAAAAAACATGTTTATATACATGCACAAAAATATAGCATAAAAATAGAATAAAATCAAAACATAAAATAAACAGATAAATAAATAAATAAATAAATATATAAATAAATACATAAATAAATAAATAAATAAATAAATGAATACATAAATAAATAAATAATTGAAAAAGAAATGAGAGAGAGAGAGAGAGAGAGAGAGAGAGAGAGAGAGAGAGAGAGAGAGAGAGAGCGAGAGAGAGAGAGATATTTGACTCGACCTGAAACTATAAATAATATACTAAATTAACTTACATGGAGCATAAAACATGACTAGGATGGATGGATGAGATTGCATAAATGTATCAAAGTTACTATCTGTTAAGAAATGTAGATTTTCAAATCCTGGTGAATCGGCCCACTGTTTCTCTGGAGGTTCTGCTGGAGGTGGAGTAGGAACTGCTCCAGGATTTTGAGGATCTTTCATAAAATTTACAAAATCTGCTTCCTGGAATTCAATTAAAATACATGTATAAAAAATACATTACACAATTATAATATCACATCTAAATTCACAATGAACTCTATTATAAGGTTATTTACTGATGTAATTGTGCTTTTTTGTGGTTTTAGTTTTAGCCTAAAAACCAAAAGAACAGGAGCACTGTTTAGCATGTGAAATACCCCTCCAAGAATTTTGGCAAATTGATAAAATCCAAAAACTTTTGGGGAAAAAATATTCAAATTCAAACATGTGATCCATGAGCAATTGCTTTTGATCTCCCAGTCATCAAAGCATCTGACATTAGTTGACTTTTGTATGTCAAAACATAGTACACCTACTGCTGATATGATGCATTATGAATGAATAATTTTACCCCAATTCAATAAAAAAACACTACTACTACTCACCTCTCTCCCTCCCATATAATTTTGAGGATTTTTTCCGTATTTAAAATACTTAAAAGTAGGATATCCAGTAACTTCATGTGTGGAACAACTTGATGACTGAGTTGTACAATCTATTGCTGCAAACATCACCTACAATATATAATAATAAAAAAATCATTAGCGTTTCCATTTCATCACTTGACAAATAACCCAGTTGTTTGGTAATTATCTCCCTTTACCCCAGCTGTTTGGTAATTATCTCCCTTTACCATTGTTTTTTTTTGTGTTTGGAGGAGACAATGTAGTTTGACTGTGGTAACAAAGTTAACATCAATGGGACAGGTTTCCTTCAACTTGCAAAACTGCATTTTTTTATCCATGAACATATTAACAAGTATGCACTGATTGAATATTGCTTAGGAACTAATTATTATATAAGCTACATGTAAATAGGTAGCTTTTTCTGGATCGGGTGGTATCTAAATATAAGTAAAATATGTATATAAAAAACCAAGATGTTAATCATTACAAAACATAATCACATTTTCTTAGTTATTTTTCCAATGCAATTTTTAAAAAATAATTGATATCTCTAGAAATGTTACAGTTCACATTAAACATATGACCTACACAAGCATGGTTAATGAACTTTGACCTTTGACCCTATTTCATTACCTTTGTGTCATCTTTATATTTTTCAGCAGCATTGGTAAACTCTGGTTTTGCTTTTTTACAATGGCCACACCCTTAAATGAAAAATAACATACATGTAAAAAATCAAAATTAATTAATAAAAAAAAATTTGAAATTCATCAAATCAAATATAATTTTCTTAAATACCATAGATAATTTTAAGTCCTGACTGTATTTTCTTCATCATAAAAAAATTTGAAAAATCAAGTCCAATCCATTTTGAAATAAGGAAGTATAACTACTCACACAGTTGATTATTTTTAGAAACCATTTTAAATTCACTTCATCTAAGTAAGAAATTAGGGATTTATGTGGACAAGTTGCCCTTGAGTGTTGTCTTATGAACCACAGTCTCTCATCACTTGAAACTAAATCCTGCTTTAGCAGATATTAGTGTGAAAAAATTAAATTGCTTTTTTTTTTCTTTTTTTTTTTTGCTAAGTCCTGTAAAGTTCCTCAAGGTTCTTCAGTTTCCCTCCCTTTATCAAGGCACCCCATTCCTATCAAAATTTTTGAACTATCTAATTTGGGAATTTTTCCAATGTTTCGTTCATGTAAATACCTCTAAAGAGTTCAAAACTTACAAGGAGCGTAAAACATGACTAAAGCATGTTTTTTCTTCTTTAATATATTTTTAAAGGAGTCATCGGTTAAATGAACAACTTCACTTTCTACTTCATCCCATTTTGGTTCTGGTGGTGGTGGTGGAGGTGGTTCCTTTGGACTAAAAAATTGAAATAAATTTCTTGGTAATAAAATACATTTAAAAAGACAAACAAAGAAATATAGGAATTTTTTTTATTTGATTGAAAATAAAATAAATTCTTATACTGTAGATCACTTATTTTTCGCCAGAATTTCACATCAAGTCCATCCTAGCCTTATTCATGAATATTTGAATTTGTGTTTGGAATCTTATTGAATACAAAAATTCATGATTCTGCATGCTGAAAATATTTGCATGAAAAATGAATTCGCGAATATGATGATTAGGGAATTTATGCAAAAATAAATCTCTCGCATAATAGAAGTGATCTAAAGTATGCTTTGTACATGTACCGTTAACATAACATTGTGCAAACATGATACAGGTTGGTCGGTTGGTCTATTTTAATGATGTTTAACATCACATCAGCAATTTTTTAGCTTTACCCATTAATAGAAAGTTATTAAAGCTGCATTAAGTTTTTAAATTTTCTGATTTTTTTTTTTTTTTTTTTTGATTTTCTAAAAATATATATTTCTTTAAAAATAGATAACTTCTTATCATGATCTGCAAGATTCATTTTCTAAAATTGTATTCCTATTAGCTGTGAATAAACGGAATCCTCTAATAGGTTGGTCAATGATTAACGATGATTATTATGTGTTTGAAGCAAGTGTACGGATGTACGAGCCAGAACTTCAATGAATCAAAGGTAAAACCTGACAAATTGTATTAATTGTTCCCCATTAATATCCAAATGTATTCGCAATGGTGTTATGTATCCCTTACTATGTCACAAATGACAAATTCAATAAGTTCTGTGTTTAATTTATCGTATTTCACCATTTTGTAAGTTATTTCTCAAATGACCCCCCCCCCCCCCCCCCCCCTTTTTAAAGACGTAATCATGTCCTAAAATTAGATCCCACATGCTTCATCTCACTGGGAAAGTTATGTTATTTCTGCATTTATTCAAGCTTTTATCATTGAACAAAATGTAACATTGTTCATTAGGAACTTTTAATTTTTTTCCTTGGAAAACTTTATGCAGCTTTATAGTGTATAGATAATCTATAATCTATAAACAAGTTCATGTTGCATGGGGTTAATGCACATGTATAATGGTCTTCTTTGCACTAGCCTGCACTCATGACAACTTTTTGATAAAGTGCTAGCTCAGAGCCTCCATATGCCCTAGAAAATCATACAAATTATCCCCAGTCACATTATCCTGTTAACAGCTAAAAAAGTCAAAACGATTTCCTCTTATTGCACCAAGCAAGAAATGTTGAGATTTAATGTGTGACCTGGCAGTGATTTGAACCAATAACTTCCTGCACTCACATGGTACAAGCTTAAGGAAAACCTGTTAAAAAATTAGGAAACACATGTTCAAATTACACTGTAGTTGTTAGTTGTTAACATGTCCTGCCTTATCCAAACAAAATATTCATCCCAAATTTGTTTGATTAAGACAGCTTTACATCTACAATTAAGCAATTATGACTCATAGGTGCTGAAGTAATAGAACCCAAAACTTGGATATGAAGGCAAGCAACAACTCTGCCACCATGGCCACTGAAATCTACATGTGGATATAGCATGTATTTTAAATGGAACTGTGAAAACTGACCAATGGGTGAACAGAAAACCTGTCTAAATTGAACCCTTATTTAACCTAAAAATTTGTCCAAACTGAACTACATGTGTGAAGATGGAACTTAAAAATAAACTAAACCTATTGAACTCAACCATTCCATAAGAAGATACCATTAATGTTCCTTAAATTAAACTGACTGTGTTAAAAGAAACAACTGTCTAATCTGGACAAATTCTTCCCAAAAGGTGTTCAGTTTGAAAAGTATAAAAAATGTATAGAAAATATCTTAAAATCCAACTTACTCTTTCATAAATTCTATTATTTTATCTTCCTCTCTTTCATTAAAATCAAAAGCAAATTCACCATTTCTGAAACAAAAAATAAAGGTAATATCACAAATATTTCCAAATACATGTAATATAGTCCTGTCAGGAAATAAACAGGGTTAATAAAATTAATACCAATACTTTTATCTTCAGATCTAAATCCTGTTTCTGATTGTTTCTAAACTAGTATTTTCCTCAACTTTTATCGTGCATACATGAAATCTGAATAATTTTGTATTATGAGCCCCCCCCCCCCCCACAAACACACACACACACACACACACACACACACACACACACACACACATCATTCAGATTGTTTCACTGATTTTTTTTTTTTTTTTTTTTTTTGTCTATTGTGACCACAATTATCATACTAATTTTACATAGCATGTATCGCTAGCCTAAAAACTTTACAGTAACCACTTGTCTTGATCAACATTTCTGTCTGCAGAAATCTGCTGGAAAGTTCTATTGGACACACAGAACATTGGTGGCTGAGTGGTGCAAAGTGCTAGGATACAGACCACAATTCACCTCACCATCAAGGTTCAAATCCCACTTTTTTGCAGATCGTAGTACAAGAAAGTTAGTCAATTTACATGCTAAAGTTTTTCCCTTCACGATCCAAGAAAAGACAACCTCTATCAATCTATTTAAGTGTAGAAACTTTAATGGAATGCCACTACTCCACTTTACTCTAATTGGACAGTGCAGTTGTTCGTGCAGTGATAAAACTTGACATACATGTATTACTAACATAAATAAATTCCTCTATTGAGAGTAGAATGTCTTTATGTCGCATTTTAGGGCTTCTACAGATACCTGAAAAATACTTACTTGAAATATTTGACTGTGTACCCCCAATGGCAAGAAGCAAGCAGAATATGAAAAAAATAGAAAGAAAAAAACAATGAACATAAAGAATTCAAACTTTTTTGTCTGTGCAGCATCTACATATACACCATCACTCATACAACTACATGTACATGGGGGACTTTTTAGACAAAGTGACCCCAGGAATTTGTCTCTCTCACTCATTCCATTACAATTTCACTCAGCATTCATTGTACTGGCAATGGCAAAGAGCAAGCAGAACATAAAAAAGATAGGAATAGAAAAAACAATGAACATAAAGAAAAATTCAAACTTTTTCTGTCTGTGTATTCTCTCACTCATTGCATTAGAATCATAATAAAGAATGCAGTCCTTGCAAAAGAATTTTGGTAAAAGAATTTTGGTTATCTCTTTGCACTCAAGAAGAAAACTCCAACATCTTTACCTGCATGATCACCTCAAGCTCATAATAAATAAAAGAATCCTGACTGCAGTGAGAACCATTATCTCCACTCCAAATCCTCCACCCAGACACATTTAACTTTATATCATTTATATTGTTACATCACTAGCTTAAAATACCACTGCGGTAGCTCAGTTGGTAGAGTGCTCGCTCCGTAAGTCATGAGTAACGATTTCGAACCCTGGCTGGGTCTGACCCAAGACTTGGAAGTGGGTAGTGACTGTTCTTTCGCCAAACACTTGGCATTATGAAATGAAAGCCACAGTTCTTTCGGATGTGAACTTAATATAAACGAGGTCCTGTGTCACGGCAGACATGGCACGATAAAGAACCCTGCTGTATAATGCCATCAGCATAACACACAGGCAAAATTTCTGCATTTTCGCCTATAGCTGGCGACGTCTCGATATAAGTGAAATATTCTTGACTGGGATGTTAAAAGCCATTAGTCAACTCAACTAAACTCCAACATCATTACCTGCATGATCACCTCATAATAAATAAAAGAATCCTGACTGCAGTGAGAACCATTATCTCCACTCTAAATCCTCCACCCACAAACATTTAACTTTAGATCATTTATATTGTTACATCACCAGCTAAAAATGAAGTTGCTGAAATTTATGGACTTTTACTGATACAAATTTCTGTCTACATGTACATGTATATCATTAAACTGATCATTGAGCTATTGAAATACCACTCGTACATATTTTTTAATTTATTTACATCTGCCAAGATTATTTCACTTATTTCAAGATAACACCAGCTTTTGATCCGAGTTTTTTTGTTTTTGTTTTGTTTTTTTTTTTTTTGGTTTGTTTTGTTTTCTTTTTTTTTTAAATAAATTTCAAACAAAAATCAGGAAATACCTGTTGGGAATCCTTGAATTTTATACATTTCAGAAAACTTCTTTTCTTTAGTTGCATCTACTGCAGCTAAAACACCATCAATCTAAAAATAAGAACAAAATATTTTATAGATTTAAAGCTCACAGGGTGCCTCAGTGTTCAAGTCTTCTTAAGAGCACTTTTATCACAGTCGCTCTCTAGGTTTGAATCCCAATAAGGCAGATCCTAGAATTTGGTTTCATCAATCATACTAGAACTCAATCTCTTCAGATTGGTGAAATTTTTTATGAACACTTTACCCTGTATAGACATATTAATTTGTAATTTTAATTTTATGGATTTTTTTTTTCACCTGGCAAGTTTGATGTTATGAAACCTTTCCTAGTATAGAAATATTCATTTCCACTTTCCCTTGATAAACACTTTTTATTAAACAAAGTAATTTTCTTTTTGTTATGAATGAAAATCTGTGAAAATCATCAAAATAAATAACACATAACAAATAGAAGAAACAGGCAACTATTATTAGATCTGCAACAATATACGGGTATACCGGTATTACCGGTTTGGATAAGAAAAATACGATTATCGCGATAAGGTTTTTGATGATACGAGAAAAAATAATAATAATAATAATGAGTCGAACAAAGTTAAACACAATCACCAGGGAGTTTGTAACTGACGTAGGATCGATGGAAAAAGTTCCGAATGTGGATAGGATCTTTTGCACACTCATGTTACCCATTACATAAGCAATGTGTAGTTATTTCGGAATGATAATGATGGCCGGGATCGGGAAACACGTTTCGGAAGATGAATAATACTATTTTAATTAAATTCACAATACGTTTTGGTACGTATTGCAATATGGAAGTGAAATATTGCAATATACGGTTTAACCCTTATCGTTGCAGCCCTAACTATTATCATTTTAAAATTTGACCACTGTGACATACATTTTGCTCTTTTAATTTTGCTGCTGCACTTGTATATTCTGGTTTCATCTTTTTACAATGACCACACCCTGAAAATAAAAATAATTTTCCATATAAAATGTTGGTTAAATGTTTTTTAACATTATATTATCAATTTTTCAGGTAATCTGGATGAGAAATTATATCAACATCAAATTGTAAAAAAACAAGTATATATGGGTTCTGGGATCGTGGAAAAAACCAAAGTGCCTAGAGAAAACCCCCAACCTTCAGCCAGTGAACTGACAAACTTTCTCACACTAGGATCTGTCTAGAGTGGGATTCGAACCCAGGCAATGAGAGGCACTGTGATCCATAAGCACCCATTTTAGACCACTCTGCCACCTCTAAAGTGGAAGACTGTGGGTTAAAACTCCTGCCAGCTCAAAAATAATACCAATCAATCTGAGTTACTGCTTCCTTCCATTGGACTTGACATTAAGAAGACTGAGTATTCACTGCTTCCTCCTATTACATTTAGCATTAGGAGGATATCTGGTTCACCCCATGCCTGAATAACATAATGGGACTAGGGAAGTGGTATGCTTGTCTGTGCCCCCCCAAGTATGCACACCATAAAAAACATTTGTACATCTAACACAGACACGAACTTCTTAGATTAATCCTTACAGATAAATCAACTAGCTAGCTATAAATTGGTGGTGCAAAATTTATCCACATTACATCAAACCATCTACATGTATGTATTTTGTTATATTTATGTAAGTATTTCTGGTTTACATTGTGCTTGTGTACACTTTCAGCAAGCCTTAGAATATACTTGCCTACAATGAATCAAATAAACAATGCAGTCAATTATACCAACAACTGGGGGCCTTGAACAAGGAAAATGCTTTTCCAACAGTGGTGAGACACATTGCATTTGAAAGCTAACACAAACCAACAGTGATGAGTATTGGGTTATGGGCTAAACCACTCAGACACCGTATCTATTTACAAACAAAAAAATATATTTAAACCCAAGACAAAAGGGAAATAACTCTGTCAATAAAAGGCAAAATCCCTTTTAATCCAAGACAAAAGGAAAATAACCCTGCCAATAAAGTGATTAATACATTTGAATCCTAGACAAAAGGGAAAGTGTCGATAAAGGGCAATAATCCCTATGGTAATACAGTAAAACCTGTCTACAAAGGCCACTTGAGGGACTGGCTAAAAGTGGCCTTTGTTGACAGGTGACCTTTGCAGACAGGGTTGATATTCTAAAGACCAGTTATGTCCCTTGATTTGCATTCGACATATAACTTCTCGAATTTAAAATTATAAAATGAATGCACAAAACACCAGTATAAATGTATATTATTAAAATGAAAAATTATTTTTATTTTAATATTTTAGGGACTCTTAAAATGCAAGAAAAATTATTGGCTTTGTGTCATTTATTGAATATATAATTTTCTATGCATCCATATATCTTTTTCAAAATATTTCTGAAAAAACCAGTTTATCAGGTGAGCTTCAAAAAGCCCTGCATTGGCATTTGTACCATTCTTACACTACCTAAACCCCTAGGCTAATAATCTGCATCTCCCATTTCTAGAAGTTGTCCCGACAACAGGGTTGCCAATAAGGGGAATTTTTTGTTTATAAAAAAAAAAAAATCTGGACAACTTTCACTTCAAAAATAATTTTGACTGACAAGAAAAAAACTTGTATTTAAGAAACAAGAGGACTAATAAAATAAAAAAAATTGTTTTTACCGGTAATACATGTCCAGGTAACCTAACCCCTTTGTGAGCCCCACTGAGAGGTGATAAAAAAATCAATACTTCACCTTGAATAGCCGACTTTTTGACAGTGTTTAAATCTTTACCTGTAACAGGTTACCGTTATAGGGCTTTATTGTGGATAATTGATGAACACTCTTTCAGAGGATATTATTATAAGCTTCTAATTAATGGATTAATTATTGTCAAGTGTTAATTTTATAAATTTGAGAAGAAATCGGCAAAAATGACTACTGTCCTGACTTCTATGTAAGACATCTTTATTTCCCGATTTACAAGTTTTCCATAGAACACATAGATTGATAAAATTATTTTTATTAGTTTTTATCTTTATGTCTTGAGTTTTACCATTTTTTCAATGGATTTTATGGCTGTTTCCCCCCAAAGAATGTTCCCGAGAATGGGATTAGTGACCGTTGTACATAGGTAATTTTTCCGATTTGGCGGCCGTTAGGGTGACCGCTGACCGCGTCAGACAGGTGACCGCTTTACAGAGGTTCATTATATAGTAAAAACGTTAGGGACCGTTTCAGACTGATCGTTACTGACAGGTGACCGCTCTACACAAGTGACCGCTACCACAGGTTTTACTGTATTTTAAACACACAAGAGGAGAGAGAGAGAGAGAGAGAGAGAGAGAGAGAGAGAGAGAGAGAGAGAGAGAGAGAGAGAGAGAGAGAGTCTTTACAAACTTACATGGAGCATAAAACATAACAAGTACTGATGGATTAGCTTGTAGAATATCTTCATAGTTGCTATCAGTAATATGTTGTACATCGCTTTCCTCATCTGACCATTCTGCTTCTGCTTTCTTCTCTGTTGGGGGTTTAGGACTGTTAAATTAAAAAAGGTCAAATTTCCATTTTACTGGCATGAAATGAATCTGATTAAACAACAATTTTCAGATTGCAGGCAGAAATTGCTGTTGTTATAAAGCTGATATTAAAACCATTTTTGCAGAAATAATTGAAAATGAGAGTTTAAAATTTCTGTGATTAAATAGTTATTGATTGAATTTTGAGAAATATTACTGTTAAGTTTACTGTTTTAAAGGAGGAAAAATTGCTGACAAGCATTTGAAGTGAAATTTGCTGATATGAAATACTTCTGGCATGCATGGTTTCAAGGATGTATTATATTATAAGATACAGCTGACTTGATTGGTCTAAAGCATGAATTGTGATTTATTGCTTGCCAGCCTGGTAAGAGCATGTGAAGTGAAATGCTGCTGGCTTGCACAGCCCAAAACATGTATAGTGAAATGTATAGTGCTAACATGATTGGTTAAATGCATGTATTGCAAAAATATTGCTGACAAACTTGTTCGAAAGCATGTATTGTTAATTATCAATGGTAAGCCTTATCTAAAAGCATCTATAATAAAGTATTGTCCACAAGCTTTTTCTCAAACATATGGAGTCAGGCAAGCATGTATTAAAAAGATATGGCCAATGTCAAGGTGAAGCAATGAATCTGATATGGCCAATGAACAGGTGTAGTGATGACATCTGACATGACTAATGGCCAGGTGTAGCAATCACATCTGACATGGCCAATGGCCAGGTGTAGCAATCACATCTGACATGGCCAATGGCCAGGTGTAGCAATCACATCTGACATGGCCAATGACCAAGTAAAGCAGTGACAACAGTTTCATATGACATGCCCTGCTGACCAGATGAGATACTGAAGTCAATGAATTATACTCACTCATTTAACCAACTAATAATGCCTTCTTTATTATTCTCCCCTCCATACTGATATTTCTTTTGACCTTTTCTGAAAAAAAGAAAAATTGTTGAAATTTAGAAACCTAAAAAATTAGAAAATGACTGGTAAGTTCCTTGGATACTGTAGATTACTTCCATGTACCCTTTGCTGACTGCCGATTGACCTTATTGGCGTTTGTGGAACCCTGCTTCAAAATCAGGGGAAAATCCATAAAATTAGCTTCTTGCTGTCATCCTTTATTTTTTTTACACAAAATCATGAACTTTAGAAATAATAATAATAATAATAATAATAACAATCTGGAAAAATTTACACACAAATAAGGAAACTACATGTATAAAAAAGAATGCCCCCACTACTTGGAATTGTTTTGAAGGTTGATTTTTTGGTCCTAATTTATTTTTTTTCTTATTAGAAGGTAGTGTGTCTATAAGTAACAAATGATGCTCCATCTGATCACTGTTATTAAAACCTTGTTAACACTCTGTAACAGGTAATTGTTTTGCCTACATGAAGGATGTTTTAGCAAAGCATGTTCAAGGTAACAAAACTCTTCTATAGTAGAACTGATTTTAAAAGAAAGAAATGGAGTAATGGTGTTGTTTGATGTCACAGTCAAGAAGCTGTATGTAACCAATACATGTATTGAGACAGTTCTGAGATGGCAGAGAAAACCTGAGTACCAAGATATAACCATTAACCTTCAGCAAGCAAATTACAACTTTCTCACACTAGTCAGAGTTGGATTTTCAGTCTAGACGGTGAGGCTAAACAAGTTTTACCTAATGCATGGCACAGACTAATAAAGTGAATAAGGTGGACAACAAAAAAAAAAAAAAAAAAAAAAAAAAAAAAAAAAAAAAAAAAATTTAAATGTTATATACAACTATATATATATATATATGTGGTGTACATACTCAAAATAATAAAGTGTGGGAAAACCTGTGATGTTGAACTGTGATCTTAGCTCCATCTGGTGGGGTTTATCAACATCAATACCAACTAAGACCTGTAATGTAGAAAAATGTTTTATTTAACAACTGAACTGTTTTAAAATCATGTTCATTGTCAGTAGGAAGGCAACAACTTTGCAAGCAAACGGAATAATGTGACACATTATTAATCCGCACTATTTTTGATGTCGGGTAACAACGGATAGTTTTGGTTTGAAAAATTATAGTGTTATCAGGTATTTTGATGGTATTTTCTCGATTCTCATAAACATAATGAATTTATGGATATAAAATAATTTTTATATAAAATTGAATATCAACAATAAATGTGTTGTTATTTGTGGACTATGGTCAAATATCAGGTGCACCTGTGTGGCCCCATTTCAATTATGGAAACATTTGCAAAGAAGTTTGGAGTAAAAGATTGCTGGCTATATGACAGAAGTGAAATTTGTAAATCTGAAATGGGAAGGGGGAACTGTAGCAGCGGAATAATTTTCAATGGCCAAGCATGTGGGTTTCGAATCTGCACCGGGATATGTGAGCATAGACAGGGATTTACCGATAGCTTTTTTTTTTCGAATGCCGACATTGTTAGGTTGAGATTCACTCTAACATTATGTCCCAAGCTTCATACTTGGTATCGTTCAAATGTACACAGCAAAGCTGTAAGAAGTATATTTATTCTCTACGACTGATGCGGTGCAAATATCTCTCAAAGTTTAGAAAATGATCGTTTTAAGTTTAGCAAGGAGTTGTGTAGTACTTAAACCATGTATTATACTTTTGAGGAGTTCCTATTTTATCCCTTGTAAACTGATTAAAAGCATGTAGCTGATTTTTCAGTTTTTCCGATCAACAAACACAGCATGTGAAATGGAAACAATTTTCACTGAATGTGTCATACATGCATGAATCTAATTCCAACTGAAATTTACATCACTTGAAATTTACATCCCGCGAGACACAAAATTAATTGACAAGTTGTACCATTACACATTGCCTCAAAATAGTAGGGGATATAATAGCTTTGTCAAGGTAGGAAGAAATTTTTATGACATCCGATTGTTCAAGAATTTTTTTGTGGTTTGATGGTTTTGACAGACCAGTTCTTGTCTGTTCTTTCAAAAACACCATTTTATTTTTTAAATCTGTCTCTCACAATGTCACTATTACAGTGAATATCAGCCAGGTGCCTTAATATGTTATTAAAATTTTATTTGATTAATTTCTTTGATTTTGAGCATTCTAACTATTGAACCGTTCTTGTAAAATTTCGTAAAATTGCGTTTTTCAAGCTTGTCTCAAATACAGACAAAAGTGAAGTGATAGCCATGTTTGTTTTACCTATGGTAATGTAGTTCCAGAGTTTGTACATGTATTGCATTTTTTATGTATTCAAACACAGAGTGACAAAGGTTTTTGTCGTTCATTGTCAATCATGAATGCAACAACTTCCAAGCTTGCAGCTATGGCAATTTCACACGGCAAATGAAAATATCTAACTATAAAAAGGTTTTGTTGTTATTGTTATTTGTTATTTAATTTCAAACCTAGGGAACGTTTAATGATTAAAGTCCCCCCCCCCCCCATGTTTTACAATTATTTTTGTAATTTTGGTAGGATTTTCCTGAATCTAAATTTGTACTTGTAAAATCTTTACTTGGATACGAATTTCAAATCTGAATGATTCTGTCAGTTTTTTATGGTGCCATGAATTCAAAATTTCATTTTTCAAGATCAATTTCAGCTTATTACATCCAAATATTCTACTGCTCTAAAAAAAATTAATCAGTTAAATAAAATAAAACTAAAAACTGAAATTCTAAAAAATTTGGATGTGTTCGAGTGATATTTAAACTTAGGCAAAGAATTGCATCCCTTGGTACAGTTGCTGTGAGTGAATTAAACATGTGCATCTCTAGTAGAACTAATCAGAAAACAGGCTTATAACACTTACAGCTTTTCCTTTCATTTCTGTGGCAGCAGCTGAAAAATCTGGTTTTAATCTTTTACAAAAACCACACCCTAAAAGTGAAAATGATGATAATTAATCAAAAAATAATTATGCATAATCAGCTAATTTTTATATATTGTACATGTAATTTGAAAAAAAAAAGAATATTTATTATTATCTGATTTGTGTTGTGTGTGTGTGTGTGTGTGTGTGTGTGTGTGTGTGAGAGAGAGAGAGAGAGAGAGAGAGAGAGAGAGAGAGAGAGAGAGGAGCAATGAGAGGGAGAGAGAGAGAGAGAGAGAGCACACAATGACTAAAGAACAGATTTTTATGTCATGTTGTTAAACTGTGCTAAAACAATTAAGGAAATAGCAATTACATGTGTTGCAATTGCCACCTAAATTATAAGGTAAGTTTACCAAGTGTAAACATTGATGACAAAATCTTTGCCCTCTCTTAAATGTCAAAAGCAATGCCTATGTTCTTTCAGTACAGGAATAGAAAATGTAATAATTATTATGAATTTTGATTTAAATTAAAAAATTTCAGTAATTTCAGTACATGGGAAGTTGTGGGTTTGAATCCCGACCAGTTCTGACCCAAGACTTGAAAGTGAGTAGTGACTGTTCTTTTGCCAAGCACTCGGCATTATGAAATGAATGTCATGGTTCTTTCAGATGGGAACTTAAAATAAACGAGGTCCTGTGTCATGGCGTGGCACGATAAAGAACCCTGCTGTATAATGCCATCAGCGCAACGCACAGGCAAAATTTCTGCACTTTCGCCTATAGCTTGCGAAGTCTAGATATAAGTGTAATATTCTTGATGGGGATGTTAAACACCATTACTCACTCATTTTCAAAAATTTCAGTCTGATACTTACATGGTGCATAAAACATTACTAACATGGGATTTTTTTCTTTTCTTAATAATTTATTAAAACTCTGAAAATAACAAAAACAAAAGCACTGTTACATGTAGATCATAGCAATATTTAAAAAAACACCATATGCATAAAACAATAACAAAAGATTTCAGGGGAAGTTGATCCCCTGATTTTAAAAATAATTTGTGATGACATGTCACATGTGATGATGTTTTAAAAACACGGAGCCTTTCAGGCATTTGTAGATCTTTTGAGGTTGCTACTTTCATTGGTAATAGGTCTCAGTGGTGCAACATCATGGTTCTGACTTTGGTTTCACTTTGTTAAACTAAAATTCAGCAATGAGGCAAAGCTTTGTTTTTTGGTTTTTTTTCTACCATACGCTGCACGTCATTTTGTGCGAGCCATGCAATTCGTTATATGATCAAGTCCAATGCTTCAAAGATATAGCTTTTTATCAATTAACAAATTCATTGATTAATTTTGATCTCCAAATTTAAAAATTTATCTAGTTTCAATTTTTTTAAAGGTGTTAAAGATTGTGATTTTTATGCATCAGAACGACCCTTTTAGCAGTATTTAGGGAAGTAAAAAATTTTTTCAAAAGTTAATTACACACAAATTTGCATTAACAAAAACAAACACTGTTGTAAACTGTAATCCTGTAGGGTGGTCATAGGAATTGGAACTATGCTGTTACTTTTTCCTCCCACGGAATATTCCAAGTAGACTGTAAATAAAACTCATATCCTTTTACATAAATATACAGTATACTAACCTGAGGAGTGTCTATATGAATTACATCTGTGGCTGTTGGTTCTTCCTCCCACGGAATGTCACCAGTAGGATCTAATAAAAAGTTTACCATGGACTAAAAAGTAAATTGTATTGAATCAAGTGCTAATCTCAACTAACCTATACAGAAAATAAAAATAATACCGTATAGCGAGTTATTTTGGCAGTCTTAAATTTTGGCGATTTTGATAAAAAAAGGTCAGTTGTAAATTTTGGCGTATTAATTTTGGCAATTTGAAATGTCGGTGAACACTTGTAATTACCTTTGTTCCATGTGTGAAGCGATACGAAAGATGGAAAATAAACAACTTATAATTTATAACTGGCCTATATTTTATTACTAAACTATGCAACTCTAAGTTTATAAAATATTAAAATGTTTTAAACGTCTAAAATGAAAGCAGATGGTCCCAGATTGTCCGCTATTGCACTATCTTCATTTGGTAAAATTTGTATTGGTGTTAAGAATTTTAAAATACTCATTGTTAAAAGTAAGAAATGTGTGTGTAGCTCTAAAAACCATAAAAACAATAATAAACTTTAGATGAGTACTTGTCATGTAAAAACTACTCACCACTTGAATGCATGGTTGGGTACTTACAGAACTCGGACTATACTATGGTGAAACATTAATCACTAAATTTTCTCTAATTTTTTGCGATTTTAATTTGGCCATTTTGAACTAACAGCCAAATACGCTAAAATTACCACCCCACTGAAATTTCCCACTATACGGTAATGTTTAATCCATAATCATGATAACTTTTGGCGAAGAATCATTCTGGTCTTAACCAATACATGATGTAAAATATAACATGTTGTTCAATCCATAATCAGGGACCTCAGTTACATGTATCTTGGCCCAAGGCCTTAAAAGAACAGGGCCATGTTTTCAAAATTGGGTCAACATAATAACTTGACATGGTTTCTTTGAAGAGCTTGATATCTGCACATCCTCACCTCTTTATCACTGCATGTCACATTTCCTTCGGTATCTTAAAACCAGATAAGAAATCAAAGAATAGGTAAATAATTGATTGATTGAATGGAGTTTAAAATCCCAGTCAAGAGTATTTCACTTATATCCAGTCATCTATAGGTGAAGTGGTGAAGTACACTCAGGGCAGGGAGGAGTTGAGTAATGGTGTTTAAAGTCCCAGTCAAGAATATTTCACTTATATCAAGACGTCGCCAGCTATAGGCAAAAGTGCAGATATTTTGTGCGTTGTGCTGATGGCATTATACAACAGGGTTCTTTATCGTGCCACGCCATGACACGGGACCTCGTTTATTTTAAGTTCCCATCCGAAAGAACCATGACTTTCATTTTGTAATGCCGAATGCTTGGCGAACCCACTTTCAAGTCTTCAGTCAGACCCGGCCGGGGTTCGAACCCACGACCTTCCACTTACAGAGCGAGCACTCTACCAACTTAGCTACCGCAGTGGCCCTCAGGGCAGGGAGGGTTGCTTAGCATGCCACACTTGCTGTGACATGGGGGAATTAGTTTTTAAGGTCTCATCCAAAGGACCTTGTGGCCGCTTTTATTTCTAAATCTGAAAATATACATCTCCAAAGGTGTATTGACCAATTTTAAAAACAACTTAATCAAATGAGAGAAGAAAAATGTGATTTTTTGCATTTAATTACTTCAAAACAAGGTAAAATGAGAGGCATTAAAAGTAGTTCATTCTAAATTACATCACACACACTTCAGCATGTGAGTGGGCACGAGTAATGACCTGAACATATTTTCACTTTTCAACCAATGAAAACTGTCAAATTTAATTATTATTCAATAATGTAGAAGTAATTATAAATAAACATGTTATTACTTATTAATATTTACCTTTTTGGCCATTTTTCTATCGTAATCTTTATTAAATTCTCCATCTCTGAAAACGAAAAATTTAGAGGGAACTTTAAATCAGTGATGACAAATGGTATTTACCGTAAATTCATAAAGGTCTGTGGGGGATTACATTTTTTTTTTTTTCGTGTAAATAAAAATCACAAAATTTAGTGTCTATGATAATATTAATTAACAAGGCCCTGAATGGAATTTATTTTCATAAAACTCAATTCCATGAAATTTTCTCCAATTGGGTCATCATAATAACTTGACAAAATCTCAAGATTTCAACCCTGAATTAAGTTTTTCTATTTTCTGAATTTTTTTTTGATTTTCTGATAATGCATTTTTAAAAAAAAAAAAAAAAAATTTCTAATCACGATCCGTGAGATTCATTTTCTAAAATTTCATTCTTATTAGCTGTAAATAAACAGAATCCTCTAACAGGTTGGTCACTTGTGTAACGATCATTATTATAACCTTGGAGCATGCACATTGATGTAAAGAGACTCCAATCAATCAAAGGAAAAACCTGACGAATTACATTAATTGTCTGTCATTATTATCAAAATGTATTCACAAAGGTGTTATTTACCCCTTACAAAGTCACAAATGACAAATTAAATACATTTAATATTTGTGCCTAATTTATCATATTTCACCATTTTGTAAGTTGCATTTAAATGAACCATTTTTTTATAACGTAACCAAGTTCTAAAATTAGATCCAACAGGCTACATCTTGCGGGGAAGTCACTGCTATTTCTATATTTATTTGAGCTTTTATCGTTGAACCAAATGTAACATTGTTCATTAGGAACATCAATAAGTAGATGAGCGCCATTTTTTTTCTAGGAAAACATAATGCAGCTTTAAAGAATAAAAGTTTTGCAGGTGACACAAATTGTACTTAAAGGTTCCATTACAAAGTGCTATACATCATGTGTGTACTATCAAACTTCAGGTCAAAATTCCAGGTAATTACTTCACTTTTTCTAGATTAATAATCCAAGAATACATTTACCAGGTCAATAATCCCATTTTTACCTCAATTCTTACGACAATGTTAACTAGTTATCAGGTCAATATCCCCCTCATACTAGCTAGGTCATTACTCCATGGTCAGGGGGTCAATATTCCTTAGTTACCAAGTTCATATTTCAAATATCAAGTTTAATATACTCACTTAAAATGTTTTAGTTCTAATTTTGATGGATTGGTTTTTGCATTCTTGCATAATTTTTTGGCATTGCTGTAAGAAATTTAAAGAATGTGAATAATAATGTATAACTATTTTCAGAGCATATTGAAAATTCGAGAGAGAAAGAGAGAGAGAGAGAGAGAGAGAGAGAGGAAGGAGAGAGAGAGAGAGAGAGAGAGAGAGAGAGAGAGAGAGAGAGAGAGAGAGAGAAAGGTGGTTCTGATAACATTTTGATTGTTGAATGTCTGGTTGCAAAAGAAAACATGTGCTGTATATTACACAGTTATTGTGAAAAGCAATAGTGAAACACATGTATTAAGCTAGAACTGTACTGACTTCCAACTAGTGGTTGTAGCAAGCTAGACAGGAGGTCCTAACCATTCCAGAGCACCCAGTCTCACTTCTCTGGTGGAAGTTCTGGAAGTTCATATGTTTAACTCAATTTGCCAGTTTTCATAGTTTATACATGTACATGTTTTGCTTTTGGTATTGTGATTTGGATATGTATCAGTATGTTCAATTCCTAGTAGGAACTACTTTTTTTATTTTTATTATTTCAATAAACATTTGCGATTCATAAGGTGTAACTTCTTTTTGTGTGCTGTGTTTTTTTCAAAGATACATAGAATAAACAATAGTATGAAACAGATTGTCATAACAAATAAATGTACATGAAGTAAATTGAGTGCTTTCGATACATGTTACAAATGAGATTTAAAATGCCTGGGTAATTAATCAAACACAGAACCTCCCTCACTATAGGTGAGTGCTCTATCAACTGAGCTACCTGGACCACATCAATACATACAAGTTCATTCATATAAGCTACATATTGTAAATAGATGTTAACAAACACTCCATTTACATTGTTACCATATTTACACTGACTTACCTGCAATCAACTAATGCTAAGGTAGCTTTACCCCTCATTTCCATGGCAACCTCTCCAAATAAAGACATTGAATCTGATGCTGATTTGGCTGAAAATTAATTATCATTTTGTTAATTGTCATTACGATATGGAGTAGCAAAAATTTAAGAAGTTTTTTCCAGACACAATACATGTATTAGCTATAATAAAATGATGTGGGTTTTCTGCAAAGTAGTCAATTAATCATTTGCACTAGTCCACTGAAATCTACCAACAGCAGTTTTACAATAAAAGTCGAGAAGAAATTTAAACAAAGCAAAGTACTTGTATGTCTTCCACAGTTTTACTTTCATAGCTGGTGATGACTCGATATAAGCGAAACAATCTTGGCGCAAGGTAAGGGATATAAAAACCTATTTTATACATCAATCATAATTACGGTAATTGAAAAAAAGAAATTTAAAAGCCTTAAGATAAAAAAAGTTGTATGAAAATTACCTGATTTTGCAAATATAATAAGGAGGTTAGTTTTTGTCCTCAAAACTTTCTTGTATTCTTTTAAATCATCTATACTGAGTATTAAGTCTTTGCCATTTCTAGTTTCAACATGGATAGGTACAAAACTCTAAAAATAGAAATAAAAAGACAAATAAGTTGATAGAAAACGGTAAATCAGCTATAGCAATAGTCTTTCTATAAAGACTATCCGTCCTTAAACACCAGTGTTGTATGATTCCACGGCTTCGTAGTTCAACCAATCAGAACCTATATATAAAGACTGTTTAACCAACTGTCACCACTTTTTAACGACCCCTTAGTTCATGATCATATCCATGCTAAAGACTTGTGTTTTAAGGAACCTTTGTTCACAATTAAACCAAAAAAAACAAAAAAAAACAACACAATATAAAGAGTTGGAGGCTGTGATTTTAATGATGACAAGGTTATATGTGTAACAGATCGATACTGCTTCCTCAACTGGCACTTGACATTAAAAGCAGAGTACTGACTAGTTCACCCGGTGCCAGGATTGTTATGGACTGCGAGAGTGGTAAGCTTATCTGTAGCATACCGACTCAGTGAGCTAATACCTTACCAAACAGTCACCCTAAGTGTGCGCTAGTACACAACAGACCATAATACACACTCTCACGTCTATGGCATACACAGATTAATCCATAGATATTAATAATCTTGCTCTTGTCGGGTATAGCTGAAAAATTGCTGATGCGACATTCAACATTACAACAACAACAACAACAACAACAACTGTGTTAAGGTCCATTTCCTTCTATCTAAACAAAATAATTAATGTGAAAATTATGTTTTTGATTGAGTAGAAAATAAATTACTTTAACATAAACTTTCACATTTGACACGCAACTGCTACCACTGCCGACGACACTGAAAAAGTAATAACTAGGTAAGTCTTTTTAAAACAACAGCTGCATTAAGCATTGGTGTTGTAGTATTAATTTTCTACTGTCATATTTACATCAACACCAGTTTCCACCTCAAATCCACCACTGCAGTCATAACTCCATCAAGAACAACAACCGGCATTGGGATTTGTTTTCTTTCTAGTTTAATCTATTATTTTTATAATTATTATTTGCTTTTAAATGTTCATTTTAAATGCATCATGTTACATTGTTATGACCCAATTTTTAAAAAAAACTTGGCCTAGGTTGTTTTTGATCATGAAGGCCTGGGGCAGGATGACCCCACCAAATGCATGTCTGGACTAAAGACTGTACATTTATTTACTCCATAAATATTTTCTTAAAAAGGGCTTTAAATGATTCATTTAAACACCTCCTGGCTCCATCAAACGAAAGATGATAACTGTTTTCATTGCAGCTGTGGCCCTGATACATCAGACAATTTTTTCTGCAGCTTCCTCCTTAAAATTTTTTTTAATGATATTAGCTACTCAACTAGTTAAAACTTTTTATTTTCAAAATCATTTTTTGAAAATTTTGCTTTTTATAAATCTCAATATGATAATAATTGCTAATTTTTACAATTAATAACTTTTGAGTTTTACGTTTTATCAATCAAAATTATCTGTATTGAAATTAAAAAATAGGAGGTTTAATAATATATCTGTTTAATCTCCTACCCCAGCAGAATGACATGTTCCAATATTAGATAAGTTAGAACATACCATTTATAAATTACATATGAAAAACTGAGATAACAAATAATTTAAATAAGGCCAAAACAATATTTTTGTGTTTCTATAACAAAAAAAACAAAAAAAAAAAAAAAAAAAAAAATGCAGGCAAGTAGAAAATTTAATTTTTTAATTTTTTGAAGGGGGTCAAGTCCAAATTTATAGTCTCATCAGTCCAGCATTTTTCTTAGTTTCAGTAATGTTAACCAATGCCCCCCTCTTCCCTCCTCCATGATGGAATGCCAACCCAATACAAGATAAATCCCAGCATATTTGCTAATGCCCTTTTGGATGGGGTTTGATTCAATAACCCTTGTAAATCATGTCTCTGGCTTTCACCACTTTAACCATATGCATATGTCATTTCATTTTGGATACCCTTGAGCAAAAAAAGTAACCTTGGTATGGTTATCAGAAACACAAAACTTTTTATTTTGGCCTCAATAAAAATTTCTAAATAAAGAATATAATCATTATGTAAATAAATGCAAAGAAATCAAATAATCCACAGATGTGACATTCATTGTTCGTATATATATATAAATCCTGTATTACTAAAAGATATATATGGTACTGGTTTGTATGAATTTATTAAACATAGAGATTTTTGTCTGAATAGGCTTTACTTACTCAAGAAAATGAAATCTCTCTGTGTTAGAGAGAACATATAGGAGAAAAAAAATATGTAACAAATGCAGCATGTGTAGAGTAAATAAAAATATCTGTATACAAAAGTAAAAAAGCCAACAGGAGTAATGGTGTATATAAGCAGCATGTGGGTTGGTTTTTTCTTTTCTTTTTGTATATTTATTTATTTTGTTTAAAGCTGCATTAAGTTTTTCAATTTTCTGAATTTTTTTTTGATTTTCTAAAAATATATTTTTTTAAAAAATAGATATATTCTAACCACGATCCGTGACATTTATTTTCTAAAACTTTCATTTCTTTTAGCTATAAATAAACGGAATCCTCTGACCGCTTGGTCAGTGTTTTGTACGATGGTAATTATGAGCTTGGAACATGCGCACAGGATGTAGGGAAAAACCCTAGAATCGAAGGTGAAACATGACAGATTGCATTAATTGTCCTTCATTAATATCCAGATGTATTTGAAATGGTGTTATGTATCCCTTACTAAGTCAAAAATGACAAATTCAACGAAGTTCTGTTTTGAATTTATCGTATTTAATGCAGCTTTAAAAAAAATTCTGGCCGAAACTGTGAAAGGGAAATAATGGAGTTAATTTTGTTATACCACTAGAGAAATCCCCCAAGGGAAATTACTCCTTATTCCTTTTACGTTAGAAAATAGAAATAGGCATTTCATGATCAGTTGACTGGTGATAAAAAGATTTACAAGTTGTCATGACCCTGTAAAGTATACTGTCCACTACCCCAAATTGTCAAAAATATGGGAAAAAGTTAACAAAAATCCATGAATTGCTACTTTTTTGTCAACAATTCAAATACTTTCAATTTTTTTTTAGAAAACAAATCAGCATGAGCTTAAAGAATGATTTTAGAGTACTGGCCTGCAGATGTATTGTCTGAATTAAATGTGTTTGTGACAGTGAATTATGTTAAAACTGAAATGGCTAAGTATCTGCCTTGAAAGTGAGAGGTCATGAGCTCTAACCATAGCAGGGTCATAAATATTTTCAAATGGGAATACTGTTTCTTTACCTTGCACTATGCTTTAGGAGTGAAGTGGAATGAAAAATGATGTCTAACAAATCAGTTAAAAATTTTTCACATATCAAATAGTCAAGTTTTAGGATGGTGAAGAAAAACAGAGTACCCATTAAAACACCAACCTTGGGCAGGGACCTATAACACTATCTATCTAGCTATATACGTCCCTGCCTTGGGCAAGTGAATTAACAAACTTTTCCTCACTAGGATGTGCACAAGCACAATTGAAAGTAAGGAGGTGAGAATCACTTGATTTAAAATGCACTCTTTAACCCACTCAGAGTTCAAGGCCCACTTGTCATTAGGACATAGTACCAACCAGTCCACCTAGTGCCAAGACCAGGGGAGTAGTATGCTTGTACGTGGCATACTGACTCCTATAAGATAGTGCTTTATCAAAAAGTCACCCCGAGTGAAGGCTAGTATCATTACACACAATCACCCATCTTACAGCGACATTAACTTGTTCTTATATATAATCTTATAGAATAATAAATTAGCTCTTGATGCAAATTACTAAAAAACTGCTAATGGGAAGTTCAACAAATATTACAACCATCCAACTAACATTTTCTCCTGTGTTAACATCATCATTTTCAAAAAATGTCTTAGAATCTCTATAGCAGCAACATTTTTTCTACAGAAATATTTTATGGTATTTGAAAACGTGCAGAATCATCTATTTTTATAACAAAAAAGTGCTACACACAATAGATTTTTTTAAAGAAAAATTTGCATAGTTAACTGCCACAAACAGTGACTTCTAAAAAACTGATAATACTCATAGTTACATACATACATTCAGATGATCTATTTCGATAGCGGACTGAAAATGACAATGGATTTTTGAATTTTTCTATGACTAAGGAAAACGTGTAAAAAATCTTTTAAAATCGTATGGATTACAAGGACTTTTGTTAAGCTTAGAAATTATAATATCAAATCTGCATTGTGTCCCATTCACCTTGCACGACAGGTAAAATCACATGCGCTGCATCCCCCCCCCCCCCTCTTTTCACCAACAGTCTATAAGCACAATCTAAGGTACAGAATGAATTGCAATTAAGCTTAAATACAAATTTTAAAATGTATATAATGCACAAACCAATATAAATGCTTGAATCACCATAAAATGGTGCCACTTGGCCATGATTTCTGACCGGTATCACGGATTCTCTAGCTGCCACGTACAAAACATAAGGGCTAATATAAATTACAGAATGGGAAAACCCCCAGATAGAATTATATAAACCGAAACGAATACAATTTCTTGACAATGTTGGCTATAGTTGGTAAATATGTTGTTTAGCATCGAATCGACAGCTTTCAGTTATTTTCGACGAGAATAAGGTTATTTATTTTAAGGATTAATCTAAGAACAAGTTCATGTGCGCTGAGTACAAGATAGGCCATAATACACACTAAGTCATGGCTTTTTTTTTAATTCAACTGCAAAATTTGATAAATTATAGTGCTTTGAATGTAATTTTATTTCATTTTATGTGTTGTGCTTTTTTATTTATGTACTTATTTGTTTGTTTGTGACTGTATGTAATAATTTATGTGTATATATGGGTAAATTCGGTAAAAAGCTCCTCAGAGCTTATGTTTTACTGTTATTTTAGTCATGCCGAATTCAAATAAAGTTTTCTTATCTTATCTTATCTTGCATATCTCACACATATGACTATTTAAACGTAGTCGGAATTTTCTCAGACCCTTATGTTCTATGCTTGATGGCTTAGGTGTGTGTGTCAGAGAAATTATCCTGGCACCTGGTAAACCAGTCGATACTCGCCAATCGAGGAAGCAATATATCTCTCGTTTTAAGTCTTATATATGATGGGGGTTCGAACCCCGACCTCCGATCATGACTCTTGAGGTTAAATCTCTACCAGTTAGCCACTGAGACGATCAGTCTTTACACTGGAATTGCAATAATTACAATACAATACGATACAATACAATACAATACAATACAATGCAATGCAATGCAATGCAATGCAATGCAATATAATGCAATGCGATGCGATGCGATACAATACAATTCAATACAATACAATACAATACAATACAATACAATACAATACAATACAATGTAATGTAATATAATGTAATGTAATGTAATGTAATGTAATGTAATGCAATACAATGCAGTACAATGCAATGCAATGCAATGAAGTGCAGTGCAGTGCAGTGCAGTGCAGTGCAATTCAATTCAATGCAATGCAATGCAATGCAATGCAATGCAGTGCAGTGCAATACAATACAAAACAATACAATACAATACAATACAATACAATACAATACAATACAATACAATACAATACAATACAATTTTATGTACTGCATCTGAAATGCATTGATACAATACATCACAATATAACAACCATGCAATTCACACTCACATTTGCCAGTGCAATAGTAAGCGTTGTTATGCACTTTGTCGAATAACGTAAAGGAATGGAATTCCGTGATACAGTCTTATGGCAATGATATATGCGATATTTTGAATACTTTATTTTATAAAAATTCAAAATTTCGCACATTATAGTTATATACAATGAATACAATTACAATATAGTACGTAACAGGGAAAGAAAAAATTCAGTGGTCAAACGGCCGAGGCTCGAACCCAAGACTTTCCCAAAACAAGCCTCTAAACGCTGATTTGACCCAACCACCTATCGGGCCTCGTGAATTAAAACACACTTATTGTTGTTGTGACGCATTGATAAATCGACAATTATCTTTATCGCAATATCATAACATGCTTGCCGTGTCAGCTCACGTAACCGGCAGATATACCGTAAATATTCAGTATCACTTACGCTAACGAAGGCTACGCCTGTCACGTGATAACGTAGTCCAGCGACCCTGTAATAAAATGCTTGTTAGTGTTACAGTTTGTGACATGCACACGGTGTCAGCTTTCCACGTGATTGCCGTCCTAACGTTTGTGTTTGACTATGTAGAACAGTGTTTACAATGTAAATTACCGAAGGAATATAATAACTTCGGGAAAATATTAACTTATACTATTCAAAATCATTTCATGTAAAATTTTGCTCCCATATATATTCAAGATATAATATATTATATAATAATCAGACATTTAGTGATTGCTGAGCTTATTTTTGTACTTTTTATGGATATCGGTGACTTCAGCCGGTTTTCATAATTATCAGGCTCGAATTATTTATATTTTGTTTAATAGTATGCAGAGAGGATGACTAATTGAATGGTTGAATGATTATTTTATTTATGCATTGTCGGACACGATACATGGTTCTGCAAGCTTAAGTTTATTTTTGTATATTGCAGTATAGAGTAGACAATAGTTCATTTAAACTTTATATATACATGTATATATTATTATTATTAATATTAATAATTAATAATTAATTAATTTATTTATTTTTAATTTATTTTTATAATTTTTTTCTTTTTTTTCGGGGGG
>CM056609.1:13026367-13209441 GCA_029721355.1 Tegillarca granosa
GAGGTCAATCATTATTTAAAGGAATGAAATAGATGTAATAATGCTGAAATTATTGGGACAAAATTGAAAGGAAAGACGCTATGAAAAGAGGAACAAATAAACCATAAAGCTAGTCGTAGTTGCTGCAACACTGTTTCGGAAATACATGTAAAATTTCTTATTTTACTTTTAGACTCTTAAGTGAAGGCTTGTTACCTGCAAGCAGCTTGAAAAGTATTCAATATAGAAAAGTGGAAGCAGGTACTCTTGAAAATGTTTCATTTTTTTTTAGACCTTCAAGTGAAGACATGTTACTTGCTAGCAGGTTGAAGAGAACTCGTTATTGGAAGGGAGAATAATAAGGTATTCTTGGAAATAAATATATATATATATTTAGACCTTTTGAATGAAGACTTGTTACTTGCAAGCAGGTTGTTCAATAAGTACATAAAACAGAAGAGTGGAAGCAGGTACTCTTGAGAATATTTCATTTTTTAGATCTTAGTGAAGACGTGTTACCTGCTTGCAGATCGAAGATAACTCATTATATAAGATAGGATACTGGCGCTCTTGAAAATATTTCTTTCTATTTTTTTTTTTTTTTTTTTTTTTTTTTTTTTTTTTTTTTTTTTATAGATCTTTTAAATCGAAGACTTGTTACATGTACCTGCAATCAATTTGAAGAACTCATTATAGAAGGGAGAATACATATGTTACTTTGCAAATATTTTTTTTTTTACACCTTTTAAATGAAGACCTGTTATCTCATTCATTTAGAAGAGTGGATACAGTTACTCTGGTAAATATATTTTTTTTAGATCTTGAAAATGAAGGAGTGTTACCCGACAGATATTTAAGAGGACTGGGAGAAGTATAGGTATTTTTTATCTTATAATTTCATACAAGTTATTTTAATTCTTGTATCACATTTCAGGATCGCTAGGGCCCAGTATTAAGAAGATAAAGATGAGATAATAGATAGACCTATGGATAAAAAATGTTCAGCGTTTATTTTCTGGATTGTGGCCATTTCGTCGTTTATATTATCAACGATTTATGTCTCACTATGTCTCATCAAAGTGTAAGTTAAACACACACACACACACACACACACACACACACACACGCTCTCTCTCTCTCTCTCTCTCTCTCTCTCTCTCTCTCTCTCTCTCTCTCTCTCTCTCTCTCTCTCATTGACATTGTGACAATCCTAGCATTTCGTTCTTGTTATCCGGATCACAGAGGCGCTTATTGACTGGGTGGTCTAAAGCGCGTGCATACGGACAATCTTGTTTCTTACCGCCTAGGGGTTCAAATTCCAGTCGGGGACAGATCCTAGTGGGGAAAAGTAGTCATTTCGCTTTCCGAAAGTCAGCTGTTTTCTCGGACCCCGGCTTCCTCTACCATCACGGAACTGACCACCTCGACATAAGTGAAAGGGGCGAGCAAAAATCCTAAATTGTTTTCACTGATTTTTTCGTTTAGGGCGATAGTCGACGTTTGCGACAAAAAATGTAACATTTGAAACTTCTAATGGAGTTGAGGTTATATAAAATCGAAATAGAGACATTTGGCTATACTTACTACTAGTATTTCGTAGAAATCTTGTTTAGTATCAACCGACGTCTCAAGTAAAAAATATTATGTCAATAAATTTCTGACATAATTTGATTGGTATGTCAAAAATGACTGACGCTTTGATTACAACGTCTTCTTATACTAGCGGCTCGGCGTCCATTTTATTTGTCATATAAAAAAAAAATCCCCGTAAATTTCTGGGTATTTTTACGTTACTTTTTTACGTTCATTAAAACCAACTCATTCTTGAGTTCTACCGTTAATTTATTTTGATTTCAAGTAAGATAACTTTAGTTTTTAGTTTAGTTTCGTTTATCTTGCTCAGTCTGTTTCATTCGCTTCTAGTTGTAAAGCGTCCTCTTTAGCGGCCACAAGTGGCCTACTCTTTTTTTCGAACTCTACAAAGGTGTCTTTAGCTTGCACTGAGACACGGGACCTCGGTTTTGAGTCTCATCCGACTGGTAATGAACTTTTTTACGGCTCTAGTATGGGCAGATGATGAAAATCATCCTAGAAAGTTTCCAAGTCCTGAGCGAGGTTTGAATCCACAAACCTTCACTTTGAAAGCCGATGACATTACCACTCGGCCATGTCCGACCATAACGTCTTAGGAGTTATATGTCATTACTTTGGCGTACTGACTTTCAAATTTGCGTTTTAGAATGACGCCTTCAAATGTTACATGATTACGCCGCTGTTCTAACGCTAAATTTATTTATATTTATATACATACATGTATATTTTTCACTGACACATGCCCTTCAGTTTGTTTTAATTTTATTTTTAAATGACGCCTCAAATAAAATATTGGTGGTCTGACTTGACTGGGACGTAAAACACCATTACCCAATTCAAATCTTTCTGTATAGCATCCCATCTGAAGTTTCCCCAATGAATTTTGCTTTATAATGACCCTTAACATAAAATCCACCTGCCTAATGTGAATAAAGTCCAACCTTTTCAATTCCGAATGAATACATATCATGTCTATAAAGTCCACTTTATTTTATTTTATTTTATTTATTTATTTATTTATTTATTTATTTATTTATTTATTTATTTATTTATTTATTTATTTATTTTCATTTATTTATTTATTATTTTTTTCGGAAATTTTATAATTTCTTTCAATCCCAAATGACTAATAAGTCTGTTTATAAAGTCCATTTTATTTAAAAAATTTTTGAAATTTTATAATTTCCAAGTTTTCAAAAAAAAAAAAAAAAAAAAAAAAAAAAAAAAAAAAAAAAAATTCAGCCGAATTTCTTTTTAATTGATATCAGAATTATTTCGCCAATTTCCATACATCGGTATAAAGATTCGCATAAATAATTATGACATATAAATCTAAAATTTCTTAAAAATGTTTTACATTCTTATCGAATAAACAGTATAGTTTTGACTAAGTAAAATATTGATAAAAACATATACTAGTATATATAAGGCCATCCTTCTTATCACGTTAGCAATTGAAGCCATATACTAGTGTATATATATATATATATATATATATATATATATATATATATATATATATATATATATATTCTATATTATCTATTCCGTTTATATAATATTGTTTTGCTACTTAAGATAACAGAGACACAATAAGTCACTGTGTTTTTGATCGGTGAACTTTACATGTACAGTTCATCAGAATTAGTTATTTTTCAATAATCATTTCTGAATAATAATAATAATAATAATAATAATAATAATAATAATAATAATAATAATAAATACAATGAAAAATTTTATACTTTATATCAAATACACTGAATATTTTTATAGGCACAAAATATTTCTTACTAATTTTTTTAATCAAATAACGTTAACAATAGAATTGTTAATTAAGATGACCCGCTATATACTAAGTAAGTCCACCTGTCTATTAAGTCCACTGTTAATCAGTCCCATGGGTGGTCTTTTTACACAGGTTATAGCGTATTTCGTAAATGACGCTTTGAGTTCTACTTAACCATTGAACAGCATAGCTATGGCATTTATAATCCAATAACTGCCATAGCTATGCTGTTCAATGGTTATATTTACATTATATTAATTATTAATTTATTTTTTTGAATTTTTGTCACATCAATTTGAATTTTTCCGCCTTCAACGAGAAGCGGGGTCAATTATTGGAACAGCGTAACAATGTAAACAAAATATAGTACAACATGAAAAAACACGGAACTCGCAAAAATTATGAAATATTTTATTAACCATCACATTGTTTTGCACATTTTATATAAAACATCAATTTAGTAACTTTCACAGCAATTTTACGAAATTATTTAAAAAAAAAAAAAACGAATTTCCTAAGGCGGATGACGAACAAGTGAACAGTCTCGAAGATTGACACGAAAATGATGTCTCACTCTCGCTGTCATTTTTGGAAATTTAAAAGTGCAGTGCGAAAAATTGGAATCTACGAAGAAACCAGGAGTGAATTAATTGGATGACGGAAATGTAATCTGCTTTGGAAAGTCATAGTTTCTGTCATTATTATTCGTAGAACTTGTGGAACTGACCACATGATGCGACCCAGATTGTAACCCATTTAGGCGCGGTACAACAGCTGATTTAGTGTTTAAATTTTTTGCAGGTAGAGTTAATTCTGACAATGAGTGACTATGACGTTTTTTCTGTTGTTTTGAGACAGTTCTGTTGTAAGATTGGGAGAAGCTTCTCATTTATGGTGCGACATAAACAAATTTGTGCCGAGCTTCGTATCCCGGGTCATTGAGATGCTGAATGGCCGTCACCCGCAAACAGCGAGGAGTGTATTTAGTTTCAACTTTTGCAGCATGGCATATGTCGGATAAAAACGAGCAAATGTGCGTTTTAAAAGTGGTTTGAACATGAACCATATATCAGACTCTTCAGGACCAACCATGGCGTTTTTATTATATTGATTGAACAAACTTTGGGATTTTTGTCAGTTTTATCGAAGCACTGGAAACATCGGTTTAACATTTTTACAGGACAGTCGACCGTCTCAGTTGCATATATATTCTTTTTTAACATCTGCTATTTTCGTCTGTATGAGATATCTCCCCTCTGAAAATTTTTTGGTTGTATTTCATGTTTTTAAGTTACATATTCTCCAGACTCGTCAATGTGAAACTCAATTATGACTGGTTTTAAAATAACTGGTGGTGAAATTCCATAGCTCGGGAAATAAAATTTATAGAACAAATGGTACCATACACACTTTTTCAGTATTGTGGGAGAAATTAGGGTACTTTTTAGATGATTGGAAATTTTCCGTTGTGTATTTAATTCAATGTATATTTTAAAATTAATAAATTTTTTTTTCTCAGGCTGTGTTGTTGTTTTGTTAAAAATAGTCCAGAAAGTGAAATATTCATACGCATAGTGTAATGATCATGTGATCAATGTCAGTTATTGTACCGTATTTGCCACATGTCTCAAACATGTTTATATAGTAAAGTTGCTAAGCAAATGTAAATATATGTAATTACGCTTGGGTTCTTAACGTTTGTTTTATTTGTATTTCAGAAATGACGCCTCGGGTGTAACTTGTCCTTATGTTGGCGTCCTGACGTTCGTTTTGTTTGTAGCATTTTTATGTTGCCTCTTCTGGCATTGCTTTACAAAAACGGTAAGATATATGATACAAATGAAATAAATATTTTCTAGTATTTAAAGACAACTATAAAAGACAATGTGTCCAGGGGAGGGGGTGCGGGAGTTGCAACTGTCCCTTTAAAAAATTCAAAAAAAAAAAGAGAGAGAGAGAGAGAGATGTGACCAAAAGGTCCTCAGATATATTAAAAGTTAAATTATCTTCAGAGCTTGCCCTCTGGACCCCTAAACAGGGCTTTGCTCTAGACCTGCTTAGGACCTTCGTTACGTTGAAGTTTTCAAGTGCGATTCTCATGTCAGTTCGGACCCATGACCTGAAAATTTATTAGGGATCAAGTGGCGCTTAAAACTTGAATAACAGAAGGAATATGACTTTAAATCTTGGCCACGGCTTATGATAGGTTCTCCAAAAAGACGCATCCACTGCTTATTGGTGCAAACATAGGTATATTTCGTATGAATTCAACAACACCAACCGCTATATAGTAACGCCATGATAAAAGTAAAATAATATCGATTCACTGATTCTGTTCTTATCAATGAAGTTTGACTCGGATGTTATTGGGTAGTTTGCCTGTGATGATGTACTTCAGCTGAATATTTTGCCTAAGATATCAATCGTTTACGTTTGATTAATATATCAGTGTTAGCAAACATTTTATGTTTTTTTCCTCCGATACGATTTCATATGCCATTTTGTCTTGTCTGTCAATTTCATATGTCATTTTGTCTTGCATGTCAATTTCATGTCATTTTGTCTTGTCTGTCAATTTCATATGTCATTTTGTCTTGTCTGTCAATTTCATATGTCGTTTTGTCTTGCATATTAATTTCATGTCATTTTGTCTTGCATATCAATTTCATACGCCATTTTGTCTTGTCTGTCAATTTCATATGTCTTTTTTGTCTGGACTATCAATTTCATATGTCATTTTGTCTTGTCTGTCAATTTCATATGCCATTTTGTCTTGCATGTCAATTTGATATGTCGTTTTGTCTTGCATATTAATTTCATGTCATTTTGTCTTGTATATCAATTTCATACGCCATTTTGTCTTTCTGTCAATTTCATATGTCATTTTGTCTTGCATGTCAATTTCATATGTCATTTTGTCTTGTCTGTCAATTTGATATGTCATTTTGTCTTGCATATCAATTTCATGTCATTTTGTCTTGTCTGTCAATTTCATATGTCATTTTGTCTTGTCTGTCAATTTCATATGTCATTTTGTCTTGCATGTCAATTTCATATGTCATTTTGTCTTGTCTGTCAATTTCATATGTCATTTTGTCTTGTCTTTCAATTTCATATGTCATTTTGTCTTGTCTTTCAATTTCATATGTCATTTTGTCTTGCATGTCAATTTCAAATGTCATTTTGTCTCGTCTGTCAATTTCATATGTTATTTTTGTCTTGTCTGCTAATTCCATATGTCATTTTCCTCTTGTTTGTCAATTTCATGTCATTTTAGCCTTGCATGTCGATTTTATATGTCATTTTGCCTTGTCTGGTTATTATATATGTCATTCTCCTTTTGTTTGTCAAATTCCTATGTCATTTTAGCCTTGCATGTCGATTTCATATGTCATTTTTGTCTCGTCTTTTAATTTCATATGCCATTTTTGTCTTGTATGTCATTTTATTATGTCATTTTTTTCTTGTCTGCTAATTTCATATGTACTTTTGTCTTGTATGTCAATTTCATATGTCATTTTTTGTTGTCTGCTAATTTCATCTGTCATTTTTGTCTTGTATGTCGATTGCGTATGTCATTTTGTCTTGTCTGCTAATTTCATCTGTCATTTTTGTCTCGTATGTCAATTTCAATTGTCATTTTTGTCTTGTCTGCTAATATCATATGTCATTTTGTCTTGGCGGCTAATTTCATTTCATTTTTGCCTTGTATGTCAATTACATATGTCATTTTGTCTTGTCTGCTTATTTCATCTGTTATTTTTGTCTTGTATTTCAATTGCGTATGTAATTTTGTCTTGGCGGCTAAATTCATGTCATTTTTGCCTTGCATGTCAATTTTATATGTCATTTTTGCCTTGTATGTCAATTTCATATGAAATTTTGTCTTGTCTGCTTATTTCATTGGTCATTTTTGCCTTGCATGTCAATTTCATATGTCTTTCTTGTCTTGTATGTCAATTCCAATTCTGTTACAGGATTGTCATAGAAGATATCAATGTCATCAATATAGATATATGACATCATGGGACCATTCTGTAATTTCGACCGATCCGGCTTTATATCCGGGTAGCCGTGGAATGGTAATCAAGTCTCAAGTCGTCAAACCGGAAAATTTCAAAATGGTACCGACGGAAAAAGTACCAGTTGGTAGGTAAAAAGTAATAAGAGCGTTACTTGGTGAATTTTGCTGGACAAAAGATCTCTCTCTCTCTCTCTCTCTCTCTCTCTCTCTCTCTCTCTCTCTCTCTCTCTCTCATTATTCCGTTTCACTTTTTTCCAAAGCGTAAGTCTCTCTCTCTCTCTCTCTCTCTCTCTCTCTCTCTCTCTCTCTCTCTCTCTCTCTCATTATTCCGTTTCACTTTTTACAGAGCGTAAGTAATGATTTTCAAACTTCTAAACGGTTTAAAATATTGGCCATTACAGTTCTTTGATCAAAACAACATCAGAGTATTTACTACAGACCAACTTGTAATTTTCGGGATGAGTCTTGTTAAACATGAGTTTTTTAAATAATACATTTCAAATGGTTTTTTTTTAAAAAGAAGTTTGTTCTATCGTGACAATGGACCTGATACCACATTTTAATCTGCAAAATAAAAATGTTCCACATTCTTCCACATTCCACCTCATACCGCGGATTTATCTTGTCTTCTTTATATCGTGACAGTCCCGAATCAGTTCAATATTTAGTCATTTTCATTTCTATAATTTGATCTCATTAGACATTAATCCCCCGAAAAGTTAGCCATGTGCCTTCTTTAAACACGTATTACAGTGTATTTCGTTTTTTAATAGTCATAAGGGAACAATACATTTCGCGGCCATATACTTCCTTATGCTATTATGCTGTAAAATGGAATGCGCTTTAATCATTAAGTAAAAGATTTGTTATTTTAAATAAAAATATAGTTTAAATATAAAAAGTTAAAAAAGTGAATAGGTTCAAAACTAAAAATTGAAATAAAAAGAAAATGGATAAATGTAAGTTCTTAATTAAAGTTAAACCATATCTAAGTATTAGCAAATAAAAACAGTTACGGTAAATAAATTCCCAATTACCCGAAACAAAGAAATGTCATATGTTACGGATTAAGAAATCGGCCCAAACGCAATCGTTGTGTCGGCAGCTTTGTTTAATTTCCGCCTTAATTGGGAAATAGATAAGTATCGCATTCCAGTACGGATTTGTACTGAGAAAGAATTTGAAAATGTTGTTACAGATATCAAGTATAAGTTTTAACTTAAAACGTTTCAGATAAAATGTTTAAATAACTTATTTGTGAGCAATTAGGAAAACTCATGTGTCAGATTTAAATGTAAATTTCTCTACTTTGTTTTAAATTGGTTAAGCGGTCAGAATCGTAACCTTTACTTAGTTAGACGAGCAAAGGCGTTATTCAAAATAAATTGATTCTAAAATTAAATTGGTTTAAAGCTGCATTAAGGTTATCAATTTTCTGAATTTATTTTGATTTTCTAAAAATATATTTTTTTAAAAAAAGATATCTTCTAACCACGATCCGTGACATTCATTTTCTAAAATTTCATTTCTTTTAGCTGTAAATAAACGGAATCCTCTGACCGGTTGGTCAGAGTTTTACGATGGTAATTATGAGCTTGGAGCATGCGCATGGATCATGTCGGATGTACGGAAAAACCCTAGAACCGAAAGTGAAACATAACAGATTACATTAATTGTCCTTCATTTATATCCGGATGTATTTGAAATGGTGTTTTGTATCCCTTACTAAGTCACAAATGACAAATTCAACGAAGTTCTGTGTTTAATTTTTCGTATTTCACCGTTTTGAAAGTTGTGTTTAAATTACCCGGGTTTTTGATGACGTAACCATGTTCTAATATTAGATCCTAACTGCTGCATCTCGATCGGTAAATATTGTGATTTCTGCATTTATTCGAGCTTTTATCGTTGAACCAAATGTAACATTGTTCATTAGGAACATCAGTTATTAGATTAGTACCGTTTTAATTTTTTCTTTGGAAAACTTAATGCAGCTTTAAAATAAATGTTACCACCGAGTGTCAGTCACGTGACCAAAAGTCAGCTCTAGCCAAATTTACAGATTATGGTCACGTGACCAAAAGTCAACTCGAGCCAAATTTACAAATTATGGTCACATTACCAAAAGTCAGCTCTAGCCAAGTTTACAGATTATGGTCACGTGACCAAAAGTCAACTCTAGCCAAATTTACAGATAACGGTCACGTGACCAAAGGCAATTCTAGCCAAATTTACAGATTATGGTCACTTTGTGAACTGAACTCTGAACATAAAGATCATCACTTTATCTGATTGTTAACCTTTATGTTAGAAAGGAGAAATAGAACAAGCGAGAGGTCGAAATTTCATCACAAAGTCGCCCTTCGGGGTCGGGCCTCGAAGATAGAGGCCGAAACGTTGACATGATCAGCAACGTACAGGCGGGTAACAGAAACGAAACGGGATATTAAACCAGAAACCCGAACGGTATATTACAACAAAAATAAATCTGTCATTTTTGATAAAAACATAACATAACTTCCTGCAAAATAATACCTTGGATCTTTTGTTTCTAATGTGTCCAATTTTTAAAAAAAAAATGAGATTAAATATTAACGGCGGCACAGAGGTAACACGGAAACATTTTTATATCGCATGCTAACGCGAAAGGTATTGCGTGCTCAGGTAAAAATTAATGCATAATCCTGTTAAAGTTTTTGCAAGCTCACAGAAAATTTATTACTTTCTCACGCGAAAGTATTGCATGCCCACAAGGAGTTTTTCGCGGCGTGCAAACGTGAAAATTATCACGTGCTCACGCGAAAATTAGTGCATCATACGGAACACGCGAAAGTTATCGAGTGAACACGCAAAAGTGATAACCTTAACATGAGCACGCCGTAGCTTTCGCGTGGGCATGCAATAGCTTTTGCGTGAGCACGCGGTATAAAAATATTTATTCTTGTCATGTTTGAACCGCCGTAGGTATTTATGAATTTAGTTTGTATGCGCTATATTTCAAATCGAGAGCGGGAGGTGGGATTCGAACCCCGACCGCGTCATACATAAGACTTTTGAATTCAGATATTACCCCCTTGCCTGGCGCTCAGCGAATAGATGACAGAGTATCGACTTTATCATCCGGTGCAAGGATAAAGGCCTGGAGGAGTGGTATGCTTGTCTCTTGCATACTAACTCGGTGAGCTAGCACTTTACCAAAATTTCACCCCGAATTCGCGATTGAACACGGCATGCTATAATACACTCTCGCACAGTCTCACGCATTCACGAACTTGTTCTTAGATTAATCCAAAGAGATTAATGACCTTGTTCACGTCGCAAACAGCTGAACAATTGCTGATGCGACGTGAAACTTCATTACAACGCACCCATATTTCAAAGTTATGAATGATCTAGATGCACACAATATATGCAGTTCTTTCAATCCTGATTCTTGACTTTTATTATAGATTTTGAGTGTTCTATATGTAACGAGGATATTGGACAGGACAAGAGGGTTTCCGAACTGACCTGTGGACATTGTAAGTATAGCAAATAATTTTTTATTCTTAAAAAAAATGAAGCATGCCTGTATTGACGCATTATTTTGCAGAAGAAGCACGATAAATGCATGGCATTTCTACATATAGATACCATTTTGTCACAATTTTCATTGTCCATCCAAGTGCAGGAATTCTTTCATAAAACCGGTTTTGTGTGTTACCATGTGTATCATATGTTATGTTAGCACCGATGGTTTTTTAAATATATAATCGCATAGAGAGAACAAAAGGAGTAACAATAAAGACTATTTCTTAATCCATATGAAACAACTTCTGTAATTTATATACATGTGTGTGTGTGTGTGGGGGGGGGGGGGGCATAGTTTTGTTGATGAGAAACCGGGAGAGACTCGGTTGTTACAATTGAAAAAAATATTGACTTTTTGAAAAATATTTTTTCTGTTATCAAGAAACTCACCCAGAGGTAGATTAAAGGCTAAAGAAAATGGTTATATTTAAATACTTTCTTACAAGTAATGTCATTCAAGATATTAACGATCGGTTTGGTTTGAGTATACGCCAGTTCTTACAAACGATATTTAAATTAACGGAAATATTGTTTAAATATCGTTTGTAAATCGAGAATTTTTTTTTTTTTTTTTTTGTGTCAGTAAATATTGGCGAGAACAGCGATTTTAAGATGCTCAAGTACATTTATTGTCTCTGTAGATTGATAGTCAGTGCAAATGCAATTAAATTAACACCACCACCACCCCAAATATATTCGCGAACGTTTTATTTTGCGTCTCCTTACTCTAGCGATTTTTACGCAAAAATAAAATAATTGCAAAAATTTTCCGATTTACGATATTTGAAAGACACTTTGTACAGTCATGCTATGCTATTTTCAAAACATTTTCATCAAAGAAAAATTGATACAGTATTCAAAGATCTTTATGTAATGCTATTTCATAAAATAATGGGTAACTTTTGAAAAAAGAAGGAAAAAAATAGACACAAGCTTTGCAAAATGTCAGAGCAGATTTACAACAGTAGTTGAAACTTTAAATATTAGCTAGTCATAAGTGTAAGATATTATAAAGGAAGTTATTTCGCCATTTCAAATCACCTTCTAAAAGCTGTTATACGCTTTATATCGTGATGTATACTCCTTCACGGCATGATCACACACTGTCTGTGATTAGTCACTCCGGATTTTCGACGATTTTTATATTCCTAGATATTATTATTGCGTTTGGTTTGATCTGTTCTAGATAGAGTTATTGCCCTTTGAATGACACTAATCTGATGAACGAGTGAGAAATGTTTTAAAACAATTTGAACTATTTACTCGAATTAAATCGACAGATAGCTAGTTTTACAGTGATTCAGTACCGAAGACTTTCCTCCACTTTATTCGAGGTCTCGGTGGCCGAAATTATCAAAGACTGGCACTTTCGGACCAACGTCTGATCTAGCTAATCTTTGTGTAAGAAAGTTTATTACATTGTGTAGTTCGTTTACTAATGGAATTATTGACTCAGAGGCTCGGTTTTCCCAGTCATCCAGGTAGTGACCGCCTCGATATACGTTAAAGACTCTTGACTGACCAGTGCGTAAAGTACAAATAATCCTCTCATTTTATCAAAATAAAATATTATTTATTATTCTCTTTATTAAACTCCTACAAATTTACAATCTGAATAATTTTGTTACTGTTGAAGTCACTGTGTTTGTAAAACATTTCTGTTGCTGCTATAGGGATTTTACATTTCACAAACACCCGTTTTTGGTGACGATTTACGTCGTATGCACAAAAGAACTCACCATTTACTTTGTTTATCGACATGTTAAATCCCAAATAACAGTTTCCTTTTACAGAAAAATTCCGTGGTCATTTTACTCTGTAGTATTGTTTTTAGTACATATGACGTATGAAGCGTTTCATTCAAAATCCAGTCATGATTTACTAAGTGAACATTAGAAAAAACTCCAGATAGAAGACATTTCTAGATTCGCTGTGTAAACCTGCTTTGTCCAATTATTTCGTGTACATTCCGTGTTATAGCTCGCACAAAAGCCTGGAAACATCGATTTCAAATGCCATTGTGTTCGGTTTATTTATGTATGGACTTAATAAGATTTTAATTCGAGTTAGGGTATATATATATATATATATATATATATATATATATATATATATATATATATATATATATATATATATATATATATAAAGAAGAAATTAGTTTCTCAGTGTCCGGTAGAATATAATGAAATAAATAAATAAGTACAACACGATTTTCTAAAGCATTAGCGCTTTCATTACATCTTCAGACGCTTTACATAGTGCATGAGGGAACAAACCTTAGTTTTGAATAAATTTCAAAATTAAAGACGGCTGAAAATTTTACTAAACGGAACATTTTCTGACAACATAAAGTACTGCTTACTGAGTTAGCGGTACAGTTATGTTATATGCGTTGGTTTCTTTAAGCGGGATGTGAAATCATACGCTTTTTGTACCCAGTGATCTTCAAATGACGTAATTATTGTAAAATAACGTAATATGGTTAAATGATCATGCTCAAGGTTTGTCGCCCCAGGTTTATGTAATTGATATCATATATTATTGATTTGTTGTAGTATTCCACAAGGATTGTATTCTAACATGGTTCACGACAGCAAACGAGAAGACGTGCCCGTTATGCCGCACAAACCATAACACATCTGAAAAACTCTATGTCTTCACCTTCATTCCAGCAGTAAACTATCACAGATCACGTGACACGGGCATAACAACATATGTGAGTATCCTCATCCCTTGATTGCAATGAAGCTATAGCGTTCTGCCCCCAAGTAAAGATTTTTTTCACTTGGATCGAGTTGAGTTGAGTAATAGTGTTTAACGTCCTAGCCAAGAATATTTCACTTATATCGAGACGTCGCCAGTGCAGAAATTTTGCCTGTGCGTTGCGCTGATGGTATTATACAGCAGGGTTTTTTATCGTACCACGTCTGCCATGACACGGGACTTCGTTTATTTTAAGTTACCATCCGAAAGAACCGTGACTTTCATTTTATAATGCCGAGTGCTTGGCGAAAGAACAGTCACTACCCGGCCGGGGTTCTAACCCACGACCTTCCACTTACGGAGCGAGCACTCTACCAACTGAGCTACCGCAGTGTCACTCTTGGATCGAGGTGGTGTGTTTTAAAATGGTGGATAAATAAGTACCCATGAAGAAAACAATTGTCTTTTGATAAGCAAGAGGACAGTAACTGTCCGTGAACATGTCAGTGAGAAAATGCTTTGTAGCCAACAGCCAGTGGATTTCTCTAGGTACTTTAATGACTTTTAACTGGGCAGAATGGGCACTCCGGTTTTTCTCCACCATCCCTGAACTGACCGCCTTGGTTTTAGTTAAAGACTTTTTACTTGGCCCACTGGGCACTTCGATTCTCCACCATCCCCGTGCTGACCGCCTTGGTTTTAGTTAAAGACTTTTTTCTTGGCCCACTGGGCACTTCGGTTCTCCACCGTCCCCGTGCTGACCACTTTGGTTTTAGTTAAAGTCTTTTTACTAGGCCCACTATGGCCTGTAACACAAATACATTACTCTACGTCTTTGCGTGTATGAAGCACAAACATTAACGCAAAATCCATATGCATACAGTGCCAGTTTGCTGACTGAAAATGTCATGTTCATACTCTTTACTTAAATACATCTAATATGAAAAAAGTTGCTGGCAATATTAAAAAATATTAAAATTTCCGACTATGGAAGGACACTTGCTGTAAGATTAGGATTTATGATATCACGTTTTTTGGTTAAACCGGTTCAATAATGTTGAGTAAAAGTGTTAACATATTTGGGTCTTTTTGCTTTTAGCCTGATTGCCAACTTCTGTCCAATTTTCGATTTAAATTTTGATTGATTTTTTTTATGTTTATTTATTTATTTATTTATTTATTTATTTATTTATTTATTTATTTATATTTTGCAGTTATAGAAAAGAACATTTATCGTTTAAATCTTGCTATATTTGTTGACGATAAAAACATAGGACATAATAAAAAATTGGAACGGGCAAAGATATAAAAGAAAATGTATTTATACAGCTCATTTGATTGAAAAAGGATTCGACAGCCATGAAGCTCAGCATGGGTTGACTGTAAGGTGTTGAAGGTTTGGAACGGATTAAACACTGATAAATAATAATCAGTGATTTTTCATTTCTAATCATGTGGAATGGGATGGAAGTTTTTCCACTCACCAGTCAGAAATTTTAAATGTTATTGGCAGACTTCGGTTGAAGGTTTATTTCGCATTTTGATTTCACGGAAGAGACAGCAACGCCAGTGGATCTTCGGATAATATTGTTCTATTCTAGTATTTGTTGGGATTTACTTTTCCTGATATAAATTATTAAAATTGCCTTTGTTATAGGTTGTTACATCAATGTTATACGTTTTCAGATCTACTGGTTGCTAAGTCAGTGTTATAGGTTACAAATCTGTATTGTGTCAGATCCATGTTGTATTCTGTCAGATATATGACAAGGCTGCTACATTTATATAATAGGCCGCCGAAACTATCGGTCGCCAGTTAGGAGATAACTGTTTTGTATTTGAAGAGTTCCGACCGTAAAACGTGGATTTTACTGTCGCAAATTGAGGTCTACCTGGCGACGCTTGCGGAGGTAGACCTCAATTTGCGACAGTAGAATCCACGTTTTACGGTCGGAACTTTTCAAATACAAAACAGTTATCTCCATTCTAATGCAAAACAAATAAAATACATGTATACTATAAAATCAGTTTAGTTGATGGAAATCCCCACTGCCCTGATCAAAGTTTATTTTTGACAGACGCATCACTAAATCATTAATGTAGACCGATGTCGTTACGCCAAAATATAGTTCTATTAAGAAAACATTCCATTGATATAATAATTTGATTGATTGAAATAAATAACAGATTTATATTGATCCAGTATCTGTTTCTATGACAAAATTTAGCAATACAGAATCGTCGAAATCATCGAGTCCGTTATTTTTGTCAGTTTGTAAACAAAAGCACGTGTACTGGCGCGCTGGAATACATTACGTAACCGTTACCTAGATAGCACGCGATATCTGAACTCCGACCGTAAAACAGAGAATTTACTGCGGTCGAGGTCCAATCAAAATTCTCTTTACAAAATTTTTGCATTAGAATTCTTTTTTTTAATGGCCGAATGTTCTGTGTTATAGGCTCTCATCCTATAATTTAGACTGTCTGATCTATGTTGTAGGGTTTAAATCTATATTCAGGAGGATCAGTGTTGTATGTAATATGCGATCTGCCGCCAAATCTATGATATAGGATTCTAGATCTAGGTTATAGACTGTCAGATCGTTGCAGGATATGTTATAAATTGTCAGATCTACGTAATGCGTTGCTAAATCTCTGTTTCATTCTGTAAAAGATATGTTATAGGCGGCTGCCAGAGCTATGCTTTAAGTTCTATGTTCTAGTTGTATGTTATAGACTGCCAGTTTTATATTTTTTGACCTTCAGAACTGTTTTATAGGCAGCGAAATCTATGTTTTTGACCATCAGATCTATGTTATAGGTCTTAAGATCTTAAGGCTGTCAGATAAGGGTTATATGTCATTAGATCTATGTTATAGACTCTCATTTTTGTGTTAAAATCCATCAGGTCAATGTTATAGCCTGTTAGATCTATGTTATAAGTTGTCATATCTATGTTATTGGCCGTTAGATCTGTGTTATAGACTCTCAGATCTGTGTAATAGACCGTTAGATCTATGTTATATATTGTCAGGTCTATGTTATTGGCCGTTCGATCTGTGTCATTAGATCTGTGTTAAAGGTTTTTCAGATCTGTGTTAAAGACCTTCAGATCAATGTTATAAGTCGTTATATACTTTCATCTCTTCGTTATAGTCCATCAGATCAATTTTATAGGTCATTAGACCTATGTTATATACTCTCAGATCTTCGTTATAGTCCATCAGATCTTTTCTATAGGTCGTTAGATATTTGTTAAAGACCGTCATGTCTGTGTGATAAACTGTCAGGTTATATGTTATATTTTGTTAGATCTACAGGAATACAGATCTATGCTGTAAGGCTTCAGATCTTTTTTTCGTAAGATCTAATTCATTTACATCTGTATCTGTGTTATATTTTGTCAGATCTATTTTATATACCTTTTAGATCTATGTAAAAAGTTGTAAGAAATATGTTATATACAGCCAAACCTTTCTATAAAGGCCACTAATGGGAATCAGTAAAAGTGGTCTTTATGGACAGGTGGCTTTTATATACAAGTTCAATTACTATGAATAAAGAACAGCTGGGATAGAATTTCATTGGCCTTTATAAGCAGGGGGCCCTTATAGACAGGCGGCCTTTAAGGCAGGTTTGACTGTACTGATATATCTGCATTTCTAAAGTTTCATATTAGCAGATAAAAAAAATTGAAAAAATATTCAAAGGGGAAAAAGTAGAGTTTAGCACTATTCAACGAAATTTTGATAGTTAAGCCAAATATTTACTTTTAAAGCCATTATACATGTAACTTAATGAATGATAAACATATATTTGTAATCAATTTTTGAAAAAAAATTAATATTATGTTTATTTATTTTATTTATTTATTTATTTATTTTTGGTAAAGTCTGAACAAAAATATGTTTGCCAATCAGTGGACAAAATATCAATTATGTACTTCGTGGATTAGTAAATGTATTTAACACCCCAGTTTAGATTCTTTAACTTTTATCGAGTTAGTTCTTGAATAGTGGAGAAAACCAGAGTACCCGGGTCGAGAAAACGAGAGTAAACTATTGACTTTCGACAAGCGAACTGACAAACTTTCTTACACTAGAATTTACGAATCTACACGAGCGAAATTCGAGCCTAGACAATAGAAAGCAAGCAGTAGGCGTATATAAGGTTGAATAAAAAGTATCACAAGGTTTCCCATTCTGCCAAACAACTTTAATTCTGTGAAATTGTTTAAAATATAAGGGAGAAACCTGAAATTTGTCTATAAGGATGGATCATAAAATATAGTACAAAATAAACAAAAAACGTATATAAGGTTGTGTTTATTTTGTTGTTTATTATGTGTTACTTATAATTTTCATGACTAGGAAGAGTTCGGCATTGTCTTCATCTCGTTTAAAGTTACCTGGTTACCGACTAGATGGATACCGAAATGTGCATTTTTCTCACAACATTCAAAGCACTTATTCTATTATCTCAAAAGTTTTTTTGTCCTATAGATAAAAAAAATAACTTACAGAAAGAGACATTTTAATGACAATGCCATATTTAATTTCATCAAACTCCACTTGAATAGCGTTCGTTGCCTGCTTGCTTTGTACGTGAATGTCGTTGGTTTCTGACCGGGTCTGATCTTTTCAAGACTTCAGAATTGATACTGGCTGTTCTTCTAAGTATAAAGTAATAAGAAATAACGGATCGTTTGTTTATGATTTGAAAAACAGATAACCGATGTAACAGGTTATGTGGAACGATCAAGAAACGTCACTGCATAGTGAATTAAGCGTTCTTTAAATGTCAAATTTTCTGTAAAAGTGACAGAATTATTCACTTACCCTCATAATATTCTGATAAAAATGAAATAATCTTGACTTTGACCTCAAATCTATGCAATTAATCAATCAGTTCAATCGACCAATCCATCTTTTGGGTCAATTTGTTTATGAAAAAACAATTCCTGCATTCGTGCTATTGATAAAATTGTCCATTGGTAAAGAGAAAGAGTTGACAGAGTTTCTTTGTCTACGTGTAGCCCGGGATTACAAGCACTAAAGATGTAAGGTCTTTTAGAAAATAATGCTATATAAGCAGCAAGGACATGAGGTCTTTTTAGAAAATAATGCTATACAAGCAGCAAGGGCATAAGGTCTTTTAGAAAATAATGCTATATAAGCAGCAAGGATGTAAGGTCTTTTAGAAAATAATGCTATACAAGCAGCAAGGATATAAGGTCTTTTAGAAAATAATGCTATACAAGCAGCAAGGATATAAGGTCTTTTAGAAAATAATGCTATACAAGCAGCAAGGACATAAAGTCTTTTAGAAAATAATGCTATACAAGCAGCAAGGACATAAGGTTTTTTAGAAAATTATGCTTTATAAGCAGCAAGGACATAAGGTCTTTTAGAAAATAATGCTATATAAGCAGCAAGGACATGAGGTCTTTTTAGAAAATAATGCTATACAAGCAGCAAGGGCATAAGGTCTTTTAGAAAATAATGCTATACAAGCAGCAAGGATGTAAGGTCTTTTAGAAAATAATGCTATGCAAGCAGCAAGGATATAAGGTCTTTTAGAAAATAATGCTATACAAGCAGCAAGGATATAAGGTCTTTTAGAAAATAATGCTATACAAGCAGCAAGGATATAAGGTCTTTTAGAAAATAATGCTATACAAGTAGCAAGGACATAAAGTCTTTTAGAAAATAATGCTAAACAAGCAGCAAGGACATAAGGTTTTTTAGAAAATTATGCTTTATAAGCAGCAAGGACCTAAAGTCTTTTAAAAAATTATGCTATTTAAGCACTTAGGATGAAAGGTCTTTTAGAAAATAATCCTATACAAGCAGCAAGGACATAAGGTCTTTTGGAAAATAATGCTATATAAGCAACAAGGACATAAGGTCTTTTAGAAAATAATGCTTTACAAGCAACAAGGAGATAAGGTCTTTTAAAAAATAATGCTATATAAGCAGCAAGGACATAAGGTACTTTAGAAAAAAATGCATTACAAGCACTAAGGATATAAGGTCTTTTAGAAAATAAATCTATACAGGAAGCAAGCCTATTAGGTCTTTATGACAAAAACTATAAAAGCAAGAAGGATTAAGGCCATTAAGAAACATGAACAAACAACAAGAATATCAGATGTTTAAAATTATTCAGGAAAAACGTATATTTGTAAAGTAAATATCTAAAAAAAAAACCAATTTGAAAGAAAATGTAAACTTCTATTAGCATTTGTAATTGTGATAATATACCAGATAAAGTGCAGAAAATGTAAGTATCAACAAATAATTACAGATTGTTTTAAATTGGCCTTATCGAATTTGTGACACAAAAGAAGGCAAAGTTGGGTTTATTGTTAAATGGTACTAAAATGACTACTCGAGCAAATACAGGTCTATTGATAAGTATATTGATCTATTAAATGTCAAACGGACAAACTTTATATAGATCTATTTATGTCTTGTAGACAAGATAAGTATGCAAGTAACAAATTTATAATGTATTTAAGACAGGAATCCTTTACAAGCAACAAATATATAACGTTTTTCAGACAGGAATCCTTTACAAGCAACAAATATATAACGTTTTTCAGACAGGGAACCTTTACAAGCAACAAATATATAACGTTTTTTAGACAGGGAACCTTTACAAGCAACAAATATATAACGTTTTTCAGACAGGAATCCTTTACAAGCAACAAATATATAACGTTTTTCAGACAGGGAACCTTTACAAGTAACAAATTTATAATGTATTTTAGACAGGAATCCTTTACAAGCAACAAATATATAACGTTTTTCAGACAGGAATCCTTTACAAGCAACAAATATATAACGTTTTTCAGACAGAGAACCTTTACAAGCAACAAACATATAAGGTCTTCAAAGTAGCCAACCTGTACAATCAGCAAGTCTATAAGTTCTTTAAGAAAGAAACCTAGACTAGCAACAACAATAAAAGGTCTTTCAGGCAGCTACCCTATACAAGCAACAGGAATCGAAGGTCTTTAGAAAAGAAACCGTTACAAACAACAAGAATTAAAGGTCTTTACTGTAGCTACCCTATACAAGCAACAAGAATCGAAGGTCTTTAGGAAAGAAACTTATACAAGCAACAATAATCGAAGGTCTTTAGGAAAGAAACCTATACAAGCAACAAGAATCGAAGGTCTTTGAGAAAAAAAACCTGAACAAGCAATGAAAATATAACGTCTTTACGGTAGCTACCCTATACAATCAATATGAATATAAGGTCTTTAAGGCAGCTACCCTATACAAGCAATATTATTTTAAGGTCTTTAAGGTAGCTACTCTTTACAATCAATAATATAAGGTCTTTAAGGTAGCTAACCTATACTAGCAACAAGAATATAAGGTCTTTAAGGTAGCTAACCTATACAATCAATATTATTATAAGGTCTTTAAGGCAGCGACCCCATACAAGCAATATTATTATAAGGTCTTTAAGGTAGCTACCCTATACAATCAATAAGAATATAAGGTCTTTAAGGCTGTTACCCTATACAAGCGATATTATTATAAGGTCTTTAAAGGTAGCTACCCTATACAAGCAATAATATAAGGTCTTTAAGGCAGCTACCCTATACAATCAATAAGAATATAAGGTCTTTAAGGCAGCTATCCTATACAATCAATAAGAATATAAGGTCTTTAGGCAGCTACCCTATACAATCAATTAAATATGGTCTTTAAGGTAGCTTACCTATGCTAGCAACAAGAATATAAGGTCTTTGAGGCAGCGACCCCATACATGCAATATATGTATAAGGTCTTTAAGGTAGCTACCCTATACATGCAATATTATTATAAGGTCTTTAAGGCAGCTACCCTATACAAGCAATTATATAAGGTCTTTAAGGTAGCTACCCTATGCATGCAATATTAGTATAAGGTCTTTAAGGTAGCTACCCTATACAAGCAATAATATAAGGTCTTTAAGGTAGCTACCCTATACAAGCAATAATATAAGGTCTTTAAGGTAGCTACCCTATACAAGCAATAATATAAGGTCTTTAAGGTAGCTACCCTATACATGCAATATTAGTATAAGGTCTTTAAGGTAGCTACCCTATACAAGCAATAATATAAGGTCTTTAAGGTAGCTACCCTATACATGCAATATTAGTATAAGGTCTTTAAGGTAGCTACCCTATACAATCAATATAAGTATAAGGTCTTAAAGGTAGCTACCCTATACAAGCAATGATATAAGGTCTTTAAGGTAGCTACCCTATACAATCAATAATATTATAAGGTCTTTAAGGTAGCTACCCTATACTAGCAACAAGAATATAAGGTCTTTAAGATAGCTTACCTATGCTTGTAACAAGAATATAAGGTTTTTTAGACAGAAAAACGATGCATTGTACAAGCAACAAATATAATATAATGTGTTTAAAAGAGCTACCTTATAAAAGGAAAATATATAAGGTATTTCAGACCAAAATTATATACAAACAACAAAAATATTATCTCTTGTGGAAATGATTTTAAATATCTTTGTCGAAACAATGTGAAAAATGAAACTTGAATTGACATTTGTAATTGTTATAATTTACCAAATAAAGTGCATGTTTATATTGAATAGAGTATAAGTATCTACAAATAATAATTGTTTGTTTTAAATTGGCAAAATAGAATTAACACAAAAGAAGTCAAAGTCTGTTGATACATGGTACTTAAATTGCTTTCAAGCAAATATAGGTCTTATCTATTTGATCAGAGGTGATAAACTTTAAATTTATAATTAACAAAATGGTATATGGATCTTAAAAAGTAAATTATTCGGGTTCCAAACAAAACATTCAAGTAACAAAACATTAAGGTCTTTAAGACTTATTATACAAGTATTGAGGACGTCTCGTCTTTCAGTTGAGTTGAGTAATGGTGTTTAACGTACTAGCCAATAATATTTCACTTGTTTCGATACATACACCAGCTATAGGAGAAAGTGCAGAAATTTTGCGTGATGGCATTTTCCTTTATCGTGCTACGCCTGCCATGACAAGAAACCTCGTTTATTCTAAGTTCCCATCCAAAAGAATTATGACTTTCATTTCGTAATGCTTGGCAAAAGAACAATCACTACACACTTTCAAGTCTTGGGTCAGACCAGGCCTGGGTTCAAACCCACGACCTCCCACTTACGGGGCGAGCACTCTATCAACTGAGCTACAGCACTGTTCGTTTTTAAGACAGAACCCTATACAGGCAAAAAGATATAAGGTTTTGAAGACAAAATCAAATCAAATTAGATTAAATTAAATTTAATAAAATTAATTAAATTAAATTTAATAAAATAAATTTAATAAATTTAATTAAATTTAATAAAATAAATTTAATAAAATTGATAAAATTAAATTTAATAAAATGAATTAAATTAAATTTAATAAATTAATTAAATTAAATTTAATAAAATTGATTTAATTAAATTTAACGAAATTAATTTTTTTAAGACAGGACACCTGTAACAGCATTAAGGATTCAATGTCTTTTAGACAGAAAATTATAAAAGAAACAAGGATTTAATTTTTTTAAGACAGGACACCTGTAACAGCAATAAGGATTCAATGTCTTTAAGACAGCATACCTATAAAAGCAATAAGGATGTAAGGTCTTTCTAACAAAAACATTCAGGCAACAAGAATAGACGGTGAGTAATATCATAGCAACAAGCATATAAAGTCTCTGAGACCAAAATCTATAAAAGTTGTATGAATTTCAGGTCTTGTGGAAATAACAAAAATAATTATAATAATAATAACAATAAAAAAAAAAATAAAAAAAAAAAATAAAAAAAATAAAATACCTGTTTAGTTTTGTTGTGCCATAAGTGCAAATTTTAAAATTTTGGAAAATCATTTCTCATCAGTGAAACTAGGGGCCGAAAAAATTAAGTTTCAAAATAATATTACTCCAAATCTATCTAAGGAATGCTTTACATGAGAAAACAAAGCTTAGTTCTATCAGTAAATAAAAAAATAAGGCTGCTTTTAGCACAAAGAACTGAATTCAGTGTTAAGGATACCTTCGGGTAAATTTATTCCACCAGGGGCGGTAATCGCTCAGTGGTAGGAAATAACTAACAAAAATACATGTTAATAATTTTACAAAATAAATTTGTTAAAGCAAATATAACAAAGAATAAAGGTCACTCAACCTTTTTAACACGCTACGAAAAAAAACGTGTTTTGTAAATATCTAAATCGAGATATTAAAAACAAAACAAAATAAAATTGACATTTGTTATTGTTACAATTTCTCAAATAAAGTGTCTGTTTATATTAAATAGTATGTGTATTAACAGATAATGACTGTTTGTTTTAAATTAGCAAAATCAATTTTTTTTCTATTGATATATGATACTTAAATAGCTACTGAAGCGAATTAAGGTCTTATCTATATGATAAATGTATTGATCTGCAAAATGTTAATCGACAAAACGTCAAGATGACATGAATGTCATACTTCGATGCATCTAAAATTCCGTTACTTTATGTAATTATCAGGTCCATGTAACAACGTGTTGATTGAGACACAAGGCCCCAACTTTATATTACATATTTTAGAAACACAAAGCCAATACGCTATAAGATGTTGTAGACGTGGTCTTGACTTGACAAATCAAAGATCGGGATTTTTTTGCATATGTCATATAATTTTGAACCAATAATACCAATCAAAAAGTATTAAAATTTAAAACATAATTATAAATGTAAATTCAAGATGAAACTTTGACAAAAATATAGCTTTTAATCTGTAGCATACAAAAGATGCTGTAAATGAAGCTTAAAGATATAAAACAAACATACCAGTGTATATCATATTGGAGCTGCTGCTATCATAAGCGACAATTAATTCATGTTTAAGCCATTATAAGCATCATTAAGGCGTTTTTTAACTTGTTTTAAAGGTACTTAAGAATACATTTTTTCTTGTGCATCACGACGTTATTCTACATAAAACGTTTAAATTCATTGTGTTAATATAGCCAAAATGAACTCTCCATATAGACATAAGTAAATTATTGTACTGGATATATCTTCTCTATGAATAACTAAACATATTTGCTCACAACTTTTTTACCGCCAATGTTTAAACTTATTACGTTCTTAAACTTGACATGAAATAATACCTACTTTACAATCGATGTTAAAAGTAGTTTCTGACAGCTGTTACAGGACTGAAAAGAAATTGTGACGTCATGTACTCTTCGGAGTACTCTTGTTTCGAAGATACGAACGTGGGCCGTTAAGGTAGAAAGTCCCTAGTGTTTTATATGACTTCATCTAAATTGTCAAAAGTTTGGGAAACGTAAGTGTGTTTGCATGCAAAAATGATACAGTAATGGAAAATTATCGCACTAACTGCGAGCTAGAGCACTGAATTCAGTTTTACACATAAGCCGAAAAAAGTGGAGTAATGGCGTTTTATGCTTTAGACAGGATTCAATCAGTTATATTGAGGCGGCCAGGTTTTAAATTTATAAAAGAAAACGAGAATGTCAAAAAAATCAGGGACCTTTGACAAGTGAACTGACAAACTTATGATCTGCCAAAGTTGGACTCAAGCTTAGACAATAAGAGGCGCACTATAGACCACTCGACAACGAAGGCCCACTTAAGCTTGATTAAACAAATAATCAATGTCATGCTAGATTTGATATTTTTTAAAGTATATCTCATAAATCATAAACAAGTAATTCATTTTATGTTATATGATTAAACATAAAAATAAAATTTACACAAATTTGTAACATAATGCTTAAGATGTCAATTATCAATTGTCTACTCAATATTTCATCATTTTTAAACCTGTGGCACCCTTTCATTAACCGTGTTCAATCAATAATTGATAATGATGAATGTAAAATTGTTAACATACGGTTTTAAATTAATATCTGAAGAAATATATCATATAATCATTCTATCAAAATTTAAAATTCTACATTGAACAATGCAATCATTTTGGGACTTTAGAAATGATGAAGATGTCAAGAACCCTGATTGCAATATTTTTCACTTTTTCAAGATAGACAAAAATTGGCAGCTTATAATCTACGTGTGTAGTAGACGTGTGTGCTACTAATTTGTCATTGAACTATTTCTTGGACATGTCTCAAAAATGTAATTGGTTAGATCATGAATCCATATTATTCTAGATTAAATATGCGTTTAAACCACTACATCGACATGGAATATTTACTTTAATAACAATATTTGTATTCGGTGGCATCAATAGATAGATTTATTGATTGATTCGCCAAATTGTAACACATTACTATTGCCATTATATTATAATCAATCATTTGTTTTAGCATTTATGTGTATATTATTTGTAACACTGTTTTGTAATGTTAATATGTTATGTAAATTATTTTTGTAAAGAAGTATTTGCAATTTCACTAGCTTAATTAAGCTATGAACTTTGATTATCAATTTATTGCCGTGTAGCTATATTGGATCACGTTCAAATTGAATGAGCCCCTTCGAGGTTCTTTGCTTATATTTGCAATCCCATCCAAACAGAATACACTTCAATGAATCAATGACAATCCGGCAAAGTTCATTGCTAATTTTTACGACCCCATCCATATTTTTCTTAGCGCTTTTTTATTAAAATAAAATTGTCAAAAATATTTTGTAAAAATAGCGAAACCAGGTCTAAATATTTACTTAGACTATGTCCTTTTTGTGACGTCTACAACTTTGAACTTTTTTGTGACGTCAAGGAGAGAGGAAAAGTGTCACGTGGACCAATCGATTTACTGAAACATATATCTATTCCTAGACCAAAGGTTTATTCAAGGAAATTTATTTAAATGGTAAATAATAATAGACAAAAAATAAAAAATGAAAATGATAAAATAAATAAATGAATGAATGCATGAATAAAAATTGCGAAAAAATACCTTTTTAGATTGACTTTATTTAATTATTTAAAAAAAGTTTGTTTCAAACCTTTGATGGATAGCAGTATTTAGTGTGAGATCTTGTTTCAAAAGACATCAAGTATTCGTATTTATTAATAAACTTTCAAATTATCAAGTACCTTATATTATCATAAAGACTTTAAAATTCTTTGAATTGCGATTTTAGCTGGTTTGTAAAAAAATCTAGATTGAAGTTGTTGTAAAGAAATGGAATTTAGGTAACGGGCTAATTTTTTTAAACTTGTTAAAAAGGATAAATATATATATATATATATATATATATATATATATATATATATATATATATATATATATATAAGAAGAAAAATTTTCATTATAACTCCTTTTTGAATACTCTCTTTAATAAAACTTTCAAAATTAGCAAATGACCTTCAATTCTTCAATTGACTTTAGTTATAGCGTGTATTTGCATAATAATGTATCAATGGATTCGAATATATTATGAAAATTTATACAAAGAATAAATGTCTTGGTATAATCGAATTTGTGGCATAGAGGAAGACAAAGTATGTTATGAATACATTGTATTAAATTGCTATACTAATATATTTGTCTAGTCCATTTTATTGCCAATGGCTATTGTTATGCTAACCGAGGAATTTAAAATATGTTCGTCGATGGTTTGAAGTAGAGAATCTCCATAATCTTATATAATATTCTAAAATAATATTTGAATTAATTTATTAATGAATTTGCAGTGACACAGCCGTCATTTTTTATTACATTAGTAACACGTCAGATTTTTTCCAGTAAAGCATTTACGTAGCTTTCATAAAAAGGTTTTAACGACATTTCCTGAATAGAAAACTATATATAGTATTTACATATTATTTATATTAATTTTTTTTTTCAAATAGTTTAAAATGTGTTGTTTGGGCGTTTCTTCAGATTTACAACACTTTATAGAGGCTACAAAAATATAACACTACCACGATTATTTCAATTTTAAAAACTTGCGGGTTTTTTATTTATTATTACATTACAAAGATTTTTTTAATTGACATAACTGCGATATTTAAAGTATGACCTTCATAACATTTTTAAAAAAGAAGAGGAACAGAAACAATTAAAAACAAGCAAATTCAGTGAATTAAAAAACAAGCAAATTCAGTGAATTTATATCCAAAGTAACTATATTTATTGTAATTTCCAAATATTTCGAAAAAGACTGCAGTATTTAAAATATTTAAGAAAACTAATCTTTCTTTCCATTGCTTTTTTTTTTAAAATATCTTTATTTATAATTTTTATTATTATTATTAGTTTTTTTTTGCTTTGGGATGCAACATTTGAAAAGTGAAAACAAATCAGATATAAGAATCTCTTATTCATGTTGTTTTGTACCAATTTCATTGAATTGTCATGCAAAGTTTTGGAAAGTTGGTTTGTAGAATAACTCGGGACAAAAATTTTTTTTGAAATTTCAAAACGGTCATAACTCTATGGAAATCCACAAACCAACTCCGATTTATCATACGCACGTATCCTGTCTTTGTTGATGTTTTGTAACAAGTTTCATTAGTTGTGACGAATAGTTTGAAGAAGTACTCCGGACAAGAATTTTCTATTGAAAACTTCAGAAGGCAATGACTTTAAAGTATTCACAAACCAACTCGGAATAATGATATGCACTTTTTCTTACCTGTTAATGCTTTATACCACATTATTTAACCCGTGATGAAAAGGTTTTGGAGAATGACGCTGTTAAAGAAATCTATTAAAATTTCATTGAAAATCCATTCAATCCTAACTTGTATTTATAATATACACATATTTAATCATGTTTATGCTTTGCATCAAGTGTCATAAAGTTGTGATGAGTAGTTTTGAAACATTGCTCTTGCCAAATATTTCCTGTTGAAAATGAAAACTTTAAGGACAATTTACAAACAAATTTGGAATAATGACATATATATCCTATATCCTTATTGATGCTCTGTACCAAGTTTCATTGAGATGTAATGAATAGTTTGAGAGAATAACATCGGACAAAAAATTGGACGGACTGATAGAAGGTAGGACGGACTGACAGAAACTTGAATTTACCATTCCTTCTTTCTTCAAAAGGCGGGGGATAATTAAAATTGATACAGTCTTGAAAACGATTTTTCTGCCATCCCTGCCACCCCTGCGTCTCCTTCCCATTTGTTAGCAAATAAAACATTATCGCCATTCTTGGATATTAACCCGAATTATTTCATAACTGTTTTTTTCTAGAAATTGACAATAACTTAACCGAAATATTTCAATTGAATATATATTGACGTTCTTAAGAAGTTATCTCATAACAAAAAACAATTTCTGCAAAATTTTAATTGGACAAATCAACAAATGTTTTATTTGTAATAACTGTAACGTTTTTTTTAAATATTATTGTAATATAGTTTTTGTTTATTTAAAATTATCTCAACTTTTAAATTAAAATTACAGCAACTTTTTTGTTTAGACATTACTGGGATTCAATTTTAAGAAGACATCACTTTAACTTCTTTTACTTAAAATTACTGTTGCATTTTAATAAGCGTTATCAGAAAATTTAATTAGACATCATAACAATGTTTAGATTGAACATTACACTTATATTTTCAATTGAACAGTTCTACATTTGTTCAATGATTTAACCACACCATTTGTTACAGATATATGACACTACTCTCACTAGTATTTGAAATTATTGCGTCTTCTAAACGTGACATTTACGCGACTTTTCAAATGTTACAAAACATAGCTGCGACCTTTTTAATGTACCATGTTTTTAGTCAGATTCCTCTTTTTTCTTCAGTTGATTAAAAAATGCACCAGCCCTATATTGTTGAATGCAAACAATACAATGATTTGGTTACAGTCGCCAATAGCTATTTCATATAGAAACAAGAAGCCCAAAAGAGCCTGTGCTGCTATTTTGCAACTGGCAGTCCTGACATAAAAAAACCCACCTAAGGACTTCCCACATCGAATTTGATTTCATTTGGTTTCATTTGCAAATAACGAGGCAATGAAAAAAGTTACGAAAAAAATTGTTAAAGATTTTAAATGGCCAGAGTTCTTCATTCCATATACAAAATTTGAACCAAATTGATCAATAAATAAATATGAAGTGACCATTTTCCTGTTTTTTTTTATTTATAGTGACAGCAGCCATCTTGGAATAAGGATTTGGCTGAAATTCACAAACTTCTACCTAGGGAACTTCCATGCATTTGGTTTCTTTTGGTAATGTTGTTTCAGAGAAGAAGATTGAAGTTAACGCACCCACGCATGCACGCAAGCACGCAAGGACGCTTCGTCATGTCATAAAAAAGCTCAAAAAGGACAAGAGATAAATGCTTTAATCAATTCATTTTTAAGAATATTGAAAATTATTTCAGTACACAATTGTTTTGGAGGGGTTCAGAACTCTGAGAATATAAGCAACTTATTAGTCAATAAATGTGTAATGAACAAAACAATTTCAAATGTAAATAAAATAAACATATTAAATTTAAATCATATCGATAGTTTGATACTATATATATATATATATATATATATATATATATATATATATATATATATATATATATCTAAACAGTGAGTAGGTATGTATATACTAGCGGAAAAAAAGTAACTGTGTATCAATAAAATTTATAATTTCGCTATTATTACTGAATGTATAAATCTTAAAATTTGCACAAATGGTTAGTGTATATACCTCTATCACAACGGTCGGTCATTGCATCAATTGCCCGTGATTTTTACGCTTCATGCGCACGGGTTGGTTTTCACGCAATTGTCGCCCAGCATTTCAGTGTGACAATATTTTAGGAATAATTTACTGTTGTTTGTTTGTTTGGACACCAGAAAACCAGAAAAGCAAGTTTATTCGGTTGAAAGCTTCCATAGTGTAATGCCTAGGCTAAATGAAAATGATCAGCATGATAATGCAAGACCACACGTCGCACGGGTTGCAATGGATTTTCTGGCACAGCATAACGTCAATGTGTTACCGTGGCCAGCCGTTTCACCCGACCTTTCTCCAATTGAACACGTATGGGATGAAATGGAACGCCGATTACATCATCTGCCCAATCAGCCTGTTACATTGCAAGGGTTGGCCCAAGCGTTACTTCAGATTTGGAACAACATCCCTCAAGCATTCTTCAGGCATTTAATAAACTCTATGAGGCGTCGCTGTCAGTCCTGTGTCAATGCTAATGGTGGTCACACACAACTATTGATCTTGTGAACTGACTTTTACTATCTGCTATGTTTCTAGTCCCCTGCGTATGAAATAACAGAATCTGTAACCTTTTTAATGACATGAATTTGTAAAGAAATATCTAATAAACAAATACGAAATTATTCATTGCTTTGCATTTTCAAATTATTTTATAATCTCACATTTCAGTCATGCACAGTTACTTTTTTCCTCTAGTATATGTTATGATCTTTTGACATGTAGCAATTCTTAAATTGGTATTAAAACTATCGATATGTTTAATATATATATACGAGAAAGAGAGAAATTTCTGTTAATTTGTTAATAATATGTTTATATTTATTTATTTATTAATTTTTTATGTTTGTTTTAATCATTGAATCATTTAATTAAGCTTTAGACAATTAGGTTAAGTTTTTATGTTGAAATTTGATAAAGGTTTCAAATTGTCAACAAATATTGACTCTAACTTAATAAGAAAAAGGTTATTTTTTTTAAATCAATAGAAGTATACAACAAATATTATCACAAGCAATAATCAATATTTCTTGAATTATATCCCTTTATGCCCCTTTTTAATATTTCTTGATACACGATACAAGTTTCTGATAAATTTCAGAAATATATTTATACAGTAAGATATGATGATATAAAACGGTGCCTTCTTTGTATAATCAATTATCATCCATGAGAAATTTACAACCTGCAATTTTAAAATAAATCTTATTTACATAGTATATATGTACAAAGTTATATTGTCTACAAATGTTGCTATATCATGCTTGTTGTCAATTGAAATTTCAGCAATTGGTTTTTTACTAATGCCTACTTATATGGTAGGTCTTTGGGACTTGATACTCACTATTTAATTAAATATTGGGAAGTCGAGGATCGATTCCAGGTTGGGACTGCTTGATATTTATATCAATTGTCAATATAAGTTGTTTTATTACAATTTTAAATTATCAGTCGAAAGACCGCTAGCAAGATTGTATGTGTATTCTGAGGATCGATTCCTGCATGTTAGTGAAATTGGTGGAGATTGTTCAGTGACGAAATGATTACCATTTAGATCGCCAATGCTATCTGTGTTATAGCAAAATTAACATCAAATAAAACTTTACTGCCTCACTATTATATCGTTGTTTGATGGAATAAAAAATATATAATGCATTAAATAAATATTTTTTACATTTAAAAAAAAAGAATGGAAAAAAAGACCATTTTCGAGTTTGTTCGATTTTTTATTCTAAATTTATAACAGAATTTACTACGGTACACAAACTTCCTTAATTTGTAAGAATTCTTTAAATGCATTTTATGAAAATACAAATTTTCCTAACTCTTTTGTTCAGTAAAGGAATTGCATGATTTGCATTGAATTATAACTAGTCAAGCTTACAAATATGTTACTGTTTGCAATGGTTTCAGATTTACTTTTAAATATTAAAACATTAAAAGACGAATTGTTTTTGTGGTTTATCAGATATTAAGAAAACCACAAAAAAATTTCATATTTTAGTGGATATAGTTGAGAGACTCGTAGTCATTGATGTCAACGTTTAGTACCTCTAAGCAGGAACGGCTGCTGGTGGAGTGAAATGCCCCCAAGGATATTCATAACACAGTAGACAATACTTGGTGTTGTCAGAAAATGTACCATGTGTAAAAATTGTCAGCCGTCTAAAATTTTGGAAACTTAGGGCTTGTTACCTCACGCAAAGCATTCCTTAGCTGGATATGTATATATATAGTTTTTGAACTTTAGATTAATTAATTTTTAAACTTTTCAATTATCTTTTTTATTTATCAATTTTTCGGCCGTTAGTGTCATTGTTGAGGAATGAATTTCCGAATTGTATACATATGGCACATCGATTTTTAACAGGTATTATTATATAAATATAACATTTCTGATAGGGTGATAGCCAATTTCGTCACCCCGAGAAATTTCATTGTGAATCAAGGCGAAGCAATATTTTGATTATACTAATTTAGTAAAGCGTTGTACTGATTTAGAACACGCATACGGATGCGTTCGAACCGTATTCGCAAGATTTTTGTGCATGTGCCATTTTTCATAATGTCAACCGTTACTAAATGTTGTCAGGTAATGTCACATTTTGATGTAGATTTTCTCCTTATTTTATATTGAAACCACAGGGTTACATTAAACTTACTAAAATTCTTGTTAGCAAAACAGAATTCAAGAATTTTATAAGAGTTATGATATAATGTTAAATATTAATTAGTAAAATTCATGGCCAATTGACTAGGTATTTGATCACATTCATTGGCGTTGTACAAGTTTTTATTATTATTTTACGTCGTCTATATATGGAGACCATCCCGATTACAGATGAACTGTTGTAAACTTTCATGACGGAACTGTGACGAGATACTCCAGACAGCAAACAAACAAATGACAATTTTTAAGTCTATGTTATGCTTTAATTTTAAAGAATGCGTCTTGGGTGTTAATTTGTTTTGCTGAGGGTGATAATCTGCAACAACACACTCAACAAAGGTCAGTTTATTTTTTACTATACTGAAATTCTTTTCAGAAATCTTTTTAACAAGAACTTGAAAAAATCAAAAACAACAGAAGGAAATAAAGCATCAACAAAACGTCATCGTTTACTACCCAACGTCTGTTGACGGCATGGGGCAAAACGAAATCCGCAATTGATCGGTGACGTAATATTATACCTTTTAGTGTTTTGCATTGTTTGACCTATTATTATGATAAGGAAAAAACATGTTGCTATGGATAAACTCCCGTCGTCAAGATGGGTGTGGTTAAATATGTGTTGTTGAAAATTGACTTATGGTAAAATTGATTAACAGATCAATAACGTTCAGCATTAATTAAACTTTCTTTTAAAGTAAATCCTCTTGAGATTATTTGAATTCGAACTTCAGTACTCAATCAACTTTCTCTTTTAAGGGTGGTTGTATTGAGAAAGCAATACCTTAACCATTATTGTGAATTGAAGAATGTTGTTGTTAATGCAAAAGTAATATGTTGTGCTCACTGGATTTGTCCATAATATACTGATAAATATGTTTCCGCTTTGGATTAAAATTCTCATTTTGATACTGGGTAAGTAATACATTCAAATTCAATGAATTATAACAAACAAATTAATAAATAGGACCGTCAATTTTTTAAAATAAATTTATTGATTCGTTTTCTTTAAATATTCTTATATTTTCATATTTATCTGACCTTAAATTATTTTAATGAAACTATCTGATTTAAAGTAAAAAATAAAATATTTAATAAAAAAAATGTTATTTTTTATTAATTAAAAAAAATATTTGCCTAGAATTATTAAATATTTAAAGGACTTACGAGACGGAATTGAATTTATTTTTTTTTCACAGTGACTAAATTATAATAAGTAATACAAAATGGTCTTATAATAATTTTCTTATTTGAATATTGCCGTCAATTTCATATTTAATAAATCACAGTTTTAGTGACGTCATTCGATTTAATTTTCTACATTTTAACATATTGTTATTTTTTAAAGTAATTGGTAACTTATGACTCGACCATGAACTTTGTTGGTGGAACTACCGCAATATCATTAATGTATATCGTTTAGAGTCAGTGGTAACCAAAGATTCAATCCTTAATTCTCGTATGAGATGGATACACTCTTGACTCAAGTTAACTTTAGTTGTGTCAATGGTTGTGACAGCGAATTTTTATTAAATTTCAAAGAAAATCCAATTTAATTGATTTAATTTCGGTATATTACATACATGAGTCTAGTCGTAACTAAAATTGTCATGCACAGCCGCGATTTTTATAAAATAATTTTGTAAAAAGAAAACTGTTGCTGCTTCGAAAATTTACATCGTTAATTCTTTTATGCAAACGACGTAATTCGTTCCCAAAAAATCGCTCAAGTGGAAGCATCGTTATTTTCGACATGTAAAACCCCCGTAGCAGCAAGGGTTTCTTTTATACAGAAATGTAATTTGGTAAACGCAGATGCGCATAGCGAATTTTAGTTTTAATTAGACTCATGTTAGTGAAAAATACCAAACTTTATTTAAGTTAATTGCATTTTCTAAGAAAATAAATCGAAAATTTACCGTCACAAACACAATGACAATGTGAAGTGTAATTTTAGTCAAGAATGTATCCATCTTATACGAGACTTAAAAATTGAACTTTTGGTTAGTTAATAAGATTTTCAATGAAGGTTTTTCATGATTCATTGTCACAATCATTGTACTTAAACAGTAATATAAGTTGGGCCTTTCTGCTTTCTGTCCCTTTATATTGTTATTGATAATATAAATCCGTTATCATATCCCTGTAAAACACTATGAAAAAAATATATCATTATCATATCCCTGTATAATATTATTGGATAAAATAAATTCATTATCATATCCCAGTAAAACAGTATAAAAAATCATTATCATATCCCTGTATACTATTATGAATAAAATAAATCATTATCATATCCCTTTATATAATATTGGATAAAATAACCCCATTATCATATCCCTTTATACAATTATAGTTAAATTAAATCATTTCCATATCCCTGTATATATGATAAAGGATGAAATAAAGCATTATCGTATCCCTGTATATAATATTGGATAGAATAAATCTGTTAGTATATTCCTCTATATAATAATGGATAAAATAAATCATTTTTATATTCCTGTATATAATTATTGATAAAACAAATCATTTTTATATCCCTGTATATAGTTATTGATATAATAAATACATTATTATACCCCTGTATATAATAATGGATAAAATAAATCCATTATCATGTCCCTTTATATAATTATAAATAAAATTAATCATTATCACATCTCTGTATATACTACAGGATAAAATAAATCCATTATCATATCCTTATATATAAGTATGGATAAAATAAATCATTTTCACATCTCTGTATAATATTATTGATAAATTAAATACATTATTATATCCTTGTATATAATAAGGGATAAAATAAACCATTATCGTATCCCTTTTTATAATATTTGATAAAATAAATTCATTATCATATCCCTGTATATAATAATGGATAAAATAAATCCATTATCATATCCCTTTAAAAATTATATATAAAAAAATCATTATCATATCCCTTAATATAGGATAAAATAAATCCATTATCATATCACTGTATATAATCATGGATAAAATAAATCATTATCATTTCTCTGTATATTATTATTGATAAAATAAATACATTATCATATCCCTTTTTATAACATTTGATAAAATAAATCCATTACCCTATCTTTTGTTACCTAATATTTGATTACGTTCCAAAGACAGAACAGGGATTTCCTTAATTTTTATTTTGAATAAACATAAACCCAAATTCAGATCCAGATTTTATTTTTTTTCATTGATATTCATTTATTTTCAGTGTGTGAATGTGGAAAGAGTGAAAAAAAATAGGAACTTCAACTGTGTGTGTGTGTGTGTGTGTGTGTGTGTGTGTGTGTGTGTGTGTGTTTGGGGGATGGGAGGGTTTTGTGTGTGTGTGACTGTGTGTGTGTGTGTCATAAATCTTTTAAACATGATAGAGTAATAAGCCTTGGTATTGATTTATCATTTACATAAATGATTTTATATATTTTAAACATATAGCTAACGCAGATTAAAAATATAAAATATCTTATGGTATGAAGAAATTTTTTTCGAGGAAAAGTAATATTTTTGGTGCTTTTTATCGTTGCAACTTTATATTGGCAGGTAATAAAACATTGTTTGGACTGTTTTTCGGTGTTTACATACTTATTTGATGATAAGTATGGTTTAAGATCAGTGAAGATCAGTAAAATTTCTTTTTGACTTTTGTGGATGTGTTGTGCTTTGAATGACAAATAAAAAAATCGATCAAATGTACCTATTCAGTTACTCTTTTTTAAATCGTGGTGTCACAAATTCAGAACTGTTCTGACAAATACATCACCTTTTCCGTTATAGGCTAAGGTGCTACTTTTTCAATTTTTCAGTAACATTCTTAAAGTTTATTTTATTAACTAACATTGTCTAGCACGGAGTTATTCACATTGTTCTTCTTCTATTCTCATTATTTTGTTAATGTAATTATTAATGCGTACTAATGTTTTATTCATCTTTTATATTTTGTCAGCTGTGTTCAAAATATGATATTTTAAAAAGTAAAGCATTGAGAAAAATGGTTTTTTCTATACAATTTTAATAAAATATATAGAATAATATCGTTGAAAATTGACTTTTCTTATTGTAGTATTATGACAATTGTCAATAATAAATGAAATGATTTTTTTTCCTACATGTTCTGTATAATGTATTACAAATAATTCTTTTAATTATAGTTTGTCAGCTGTGTTCAAATATTGTTTTCTTTAGAAAGTAACGCGTTGAAAAAAAAAGATTTTTAAATATATTTTTTCAAACCACCTCGATTTCTCTCACTGTAGTTTTTTGAAAATTGTCAAAAGTATATTAAAGAACGAGATAAACATTCCCTCCCCCCTTCATCATATCGAGTTACATCCTGTTAATTCTTAGCAAGTGAGTGACTATATAAAGTAAAAAAAAAGGACGATCTAGATTTATCCTTTTTCGTTATGTTATAGTTGGATGATGGCAGGCACCCTCTCGCCTCCTGGACAATTTTTAACATGTCAACTATTAGAGAACATTCAACCATGATTTAAACATAGCTAGTAGGAAACTTTGTAAGATAATATAACATTTTTTGTTTTAACAGGAATTTGGCGTGTTAAAGGCGGAGGGTCATGGGTTAAATGGACCACCGGAAAATCATTCTATTACATATCCACAGATGCTAAATCATTTCCTAACGCCCAAACATTCTGTGTTAATGAGGGAGGAACGTTAATTGAGGTTGATACTATTGAAGAACATAATTTTATTGTGAATCACCTCATCTCAGCTAATGGATATTGGCTCGGCATGGAAAAAACTGGTTCAAACGGTAAGCAAAAATATTATACATCTTTACGGATGTGGGGGACATTTGTTCAACAGGTTTATTTTAACTTTTGGATTATTAATGGTTCAGAAGAAAAGCCTTAAAAACTTACAATAACAAACTTGATAAACGGGTTTTACTTTTGGATTGTTAAAGGTAATAAAGAGTAAGCTTTTAAAACTTGCATATCAAAATTAGTTTTAGGAAACCTGCATTTATATGTTAACTTTACCTGCGTTACAGCGCAGATTTCTTGTAGTTTCCCTTTTCTCGGTGTTTTTTCGTAAAACTACGAAGAATCCAGTTACAACAACAGGTCGTAAATTCTATTACAATGGAAACGTCATTGGAATTTTACCGTGGATAAATCTTATTATTTTTCTTTTTCTTTCTCTCTCTTTCTTTGTAGAATTTCAAGAGTTATTAAAATCTATTTCAAAAGTTGCTAAAATTAATTTGAAATAATTATTCGAACTTTGGCTCCATTTTTGCACAATTTTGTTGAATAGTACGCAGTCATATATTTGTTCTATATAGATAATAGTTATTATTATTATTATTATTATTATTATTATTATTATTATTATTATTATTATTGATAGATTTTTCTTTTTTGATTGCATGTTCTCCTATGTTTTTTACCCAATGAGGATCAAATTTTGACAACTGTTGGAATCTGAGAAGGGTGCTATCATTTTTCTCGAAATTAAAAAAAAAAAAAAAAAAAAAAAAAAAAAAAAAAAAAAAAAAAAAAAAAAAAAAAAAAAAAACAGGGAATTGAACTTATTATGTTATATTTTTTTTCTAATACTGGTACTTCAAGAGCTTTTGATATGTAGACATTCAATTGTTCGCAAGTTTACACTCTAGTTATAACCAAGGAAAAATTTTGTGGGTACCGTGGCAATTCAATCACTTAGTAAATTGTTAACACTGTATTACGGTTTGGAAACTTAAAAAAACTAGTCGTTGCTTTCTATGGTACAGAGTTTGAATTTTGAGAAAACTTGATTAACAGGTAAATCCTAAAAGTGGGATTACAATAGGTGAAGAAAACACTGAAGCAGCAGCTATGCAAAACTGACTAGTTTCAACGGACTAGTTTTTAAATCGGAATACTTAATGCGTATGCATAAATCTATAGTAACACATTTTGAAATGACAATGATAAATGTTGTTATAATGTTGTTTTACGTCGCATCAGCAATTTATCAACTATTTTCGCCGAGGGCAAGGTAATTAATCTCTATAGATTAATTTCACATCATATTTCTATATACGTGTGATGTGCCTGCCGTTATTAGCCTGCATAGGGCGACTTTTTGGCGCGGGCAATCATTATAATCTTCAAGGCAGAAAAAACATTTAAACCAGATATATATTTTTAAAATGTTAGACAAAAATGTCACAATCTCAATTTTCTATACTCTCGAGAATGAGTATTTATTTTTCATATCTTACAAGCAGACGGCATTGATATAAGCATTAATGTGGGAGCAAAGATTTACGTTTAAAACCTCTCATTCAAATGATGAAACTTGGAGATATTTTAACCGGTTAAAAACTTTTAGATTTTCATGAAGGCTTTATGTCGCCTAGACCCACCATAAGAAAAAAGATAAAATTTTATTGATTAAAATCTTTAGCATTTGGTATTTTGGTCTATTTTTTTTTCTTTCTCTCTCTCTTTTTTTTTTTTTTTTTTTTTTTTTTTTTGAAATTCCTAAAATTTCTGTTTATCCATTATCGTCATTTCTTCAAAAATAAGGTTACAATGATTGTGTTGACTTCCTTGGTTTATTATAAATGCTATGGTTTGCTTAAATTGCTTCTTTTAGCTTTCGATTAGTTTGGTAACTTGTTAATGTTTATTGTGTGTGATTGCTTTTTTTTTTAAATATATATATAAATATATATATATATATATATATATATATATATATATATATATATATATATATATATATATATATATATATATATATATATATTTATATTTTTTTTTTTTTTTTTTTTTTTTTTTTTTTTTTGCTTCATATCGCATTGATATAGATATGTCATCCTCAAATAATACAATCAGCAAATACATTTACAGTTGGCTTTTTTTTTTTAATTTCAGAGTTTCGATATATCAATTCTGGCGCGCTGGCTCCAGCTGGCATCCCTTGGTACGACAACGTCAAAAACACTGATGTCTATTGTCGTTACCGTTTTGATACCATTTTTAAGTTTGATGGTAGAACAGAATCGGCTTCTTTCCAGTACATTTGTGAAATTAGTTTTAGTGGTAAGTACATTTTGGATGTAACTAGACAACTGTTTTCAATAATAAGTATAATAATAAGTGTTGATCTTTTGAGATGGGGAAATTGACGTTGAGAAGTTATAAGTGCGGTTCTCTTTATAGTGAGTATTTTGAAGGGATAATATAAGGGAAGTCATTTTACTTTGGTTTTGAAATATTTGGGTATTTTTTATTGTTTTTAACATCGCATCATCAATTAGCAATCAACCATCAAGGTTATTTATCTCTATAGATAGATCTAAAACAATTTCATGATGTGCGACTGTGCATTATGACCTGTATAGTACTATCGCTCACTCAGGGCAACCTTTTGGTAAAGTGCTCGCTCGCCGAGTTAGCATACCATTACCAAACATACCACTCCCCAAATCAATTTTCTTGGTACCGAACGAGTTGATGCTCTTTCCTCTTAATACCGCCAGTTAGGAGAAAAGCTCAAATTAAGTCTTATGTATGACCGTCATTGGGTTAGAACCCGTAAAAGAGCTAAATGACCTCGAAAAATGAATTAAAATGCATTTGAGCTAAAGAATTTTGAAATATAGTTGAATCTTCCATTGTATTATAAATCAAGTAATACGGTTCGACAGTAAAAAATCTCAAAATATCTATTTCTTAAGACCTTTCATTAAGAAACCCTATCCAAGTGCAGTTACATGCAAATTTTACAGGCTTCCGTTTCATTTGTGAATAATTAAAGTTTGAGTTTAAAAAAAATATAAGTATTCGAGCCAATATGTGTTATAAATGAAAGTCAAGACTCGCAATTCGAACAGTTAATTTGCTATCCCCAACTCTCATTAATGATATCGATTTAATACAATGCGTTTTTTCTTATATTTACAATCATTTACTCAATTGAGTGTATACTCAACTCAAAGTATGTGATATATCAATGTCAATTTTAAGACATTATAGGGTTAAAATTAATTATCTTATGTTATATATAAATTGTTTAATGTAGGTTTGTTGAACAAAACAAATCATTGCTTATAAAACTTAAAATTTTTAAAATATTGATGAGAGAAAAATGGGAATATTTGAGTTGAGTGTACACTCAGTTGAGTGAATGATTGTGAAACACGGGCCTTATCGTATATACTTAAACGTTATACAATAAGTACAATATTGACCTCACGAGAGTCGTTGACCAATAGTTATTAAAGGCCTCGGTCGCGGAGTGGTCAAAAGCATGTGCTAATGGATCACAGAGACTCTAAACGCTGAATCAGTCTGTCAATTTGCTTGCCGGAGTTTGGTGGTTTTTCTTTTTGTACTTGGTTTTTTTTCTATTAACACAGAATTGGCCACCTCGAGAATCTTAAAAGTGCAATAGTCTTGACTTGGTTTTTAATCACTTAAACACCATTGCTCGATGTGACTTTTTTATATTTTTAATGTATACATTCCGAATTCACGGTCCAATAGTTGTAAAAAAATTTAGTGAAATTGATTAGTGTTCGCTAAAGGTACAATAATCACGTGACTAGAAAATGAATGGAAAATAATGTCATCATACCCTAACATTCAAACTGGAAAAAAAATCCTGTCGCATCCTCGAAGCATATTTTTTTTGTAAACTTGAAAAAATCAAAAATGTTCCTCTCGTGTGCATAAATAAATAAATATATAAATTTAAACAGTAATTCTGATGTTTTTAATTCATAAAGACGCTTAACTGGCGGGTGTTAATGGATTTATTTCTAAAGATTTGTGAAATTGCGGATGTAAATGGATTTATTTCTAAAAATATGTGAAACCATGAGATTGGCAAGAGCTTTAATGCTGTGAAGACATTAAAAACCAGTCATTTCCTCTTAAGTATCTTAAATTTATCGAGGCATGAATAAAGAAGTTAGTATTTCTATATCAATATGTTTCATTTTTTCAGTTGCCACGGTTACAGCTACTTTGCAGATGACACTGATTCAAACACAATTCGCAACAGTAACACAAACTAATGGTAATGTGGCACTTCAAACGGCTGCCAACAATATTGTTGCAACGGTTGATAAAACGGTTGTATATACAGTTGATAAAACGGTTTATCAGACAGTTGATAAAACGGTTACACACACAGCATCATATGCACAGTCTTGCGCAGTGGCAAATGCCGGAACCGGAACTACATTAGACGAGAACGACGTAAAGGAAATGATTAAAGACATGCATGTGGAGAAAAAAGAAACAAGCCTATATAAAAGATCAAAAATTTGCGCAGAAGATCCTAGACCTTCAGCTCAGGCTGTCGGATGGCTCGGATTCTCGATTCTGTTTATAGTTGTGTGTTCTCTTGTCTCTTTAGATGCAACTAGAGGAATCCGATTTATGCACAAATGTTGTAAAAGATATAATGATAAATGCTATAAAACTTTTAAATAATTTTTGACACATAATGTTGTATTACTGCTGATCCTTTCAACAGGTCGGTTTGAAAATCGGTTTTATTTTGTACTATTATATTTCCTATTTTCGACACCAAAATTCAAGATTTTTGTCTCTGGAAAAAAATTACGACGACAGCTGAATTAGCGTCTGAATTTAATCAAGGGCGATAATTAATTTTTAACAATTACTTTTCTTCAAAAACTGAGTCTGTTAGAGCTTTATGTTCCTAGACTATAAGCCAAAATTATAAGATTTGTTGACGAAAAACGTCAAAATCAGTAAAATGTTTGTAAACTGGTGTCAAGATATGAACCTGTACGTCGATAAATTATCGATAAATTATTACGACAGTGTTATATTACGCTGTTAATTTTAAACAACATGTGGTAAATTGATTAGTTATCAAATATCAAAATGTAATTGTTGTTTTTATTAGTAAAAGCTCGTCTTTCAGTACTTTGATTACTTTGATTTTACTAATTTTCACTAATTATGTCGAGATAAATTTCGTTATATCACAGTATATTAATCATACAAGGAGCACTATCGAAATTGATGATTTTACTGTATTAAACGTTGTGTGTGTGCATCTGAAAAAAGATTGGATATTTTTAAATAATAGGGAAGTCTTTAAGTTTCAGATAGATTTTGTATATGCATGAGCATGAAAATGGGTTTGTATGAATCAGTCACGTCTTGGTCAAATCATCTATGTTCAGTTAATAAATGAGGCTTTTGACCACAGTTAAGGTTCCTTCTCTTATATCACGGTGGTCAGTTTCGGGATAGCGGAAGAAATTTAAATATCCTTATAAAAATAACCGAACTTAGCAAAACTTTAGGATCTGCCCAGATGGGATTTGAACCTAGGCGTTGAGTGGCACTGTGTTCCTTAAGCGCGCTTAAGACTACTTGGCCACTTCCTAAAAGGGAAGGGAAGTATGAATATGCATTGTTTTTAAATGCATTTTTCTTATAAATAACTATTTTGAAAATAACAAAACGACATTGACTGAAAGGCGCAAAAAGCATATAGAAGTGATGCAGTTCTGTTGATGAATTACAGTTGAACAATTACTTAAACTCGAGAAATTGCTCATGTTGGCTTTGTGCTCTTCGAAACAAATATTTTTTACAAATGTGAGTGTAGTTAGATGATGGTGTTTGACGCCCAAGTTAAGAATTTATCACTTATATTAAGGCTATCAGTTCTGAAAAGTTTGAGCGGAGGGCCCGGAGAAAAACCACCGACCCTTGGAAAGTCAACTGGTTAACTTTCTTACATTAAGATCAACCCGAGGAGAGAGAGAGAGAGAGAGAGAGAGAGAGAGAGAGAGAGAGAGAGAGAGAGAGAGAGAGAGGGTGTTTGGGGCTCGAAAACTGGCCGGTTTATCAGACTTAAAATGGATCTTTAAAGATTAATTATCTTGCTCTCGAATAGCTGAAATGTTGCTGTTGCGAAATTAAACAACATTTCAAACCATCCTAACTTTCCTCAACTTAATGCATACAAAAGTAAACGTCACAGGCAGAACAATTTTGTCTGGTAATATTCAAAAGTTAAACTGATTAGCTGCATAGTTTAAAAGAAGACTAATCACTGCTGTACATTTCATTGCATATTGACGCATGTCACATGACAGGATTATGCGAAATAGACAAGTTTGGCTAACGTAAATTAGCAGGCAGGGAAACCTTTAATTTTCGTTAATTAATATAACACAGTTTTTAACGTAAACATGTGAAATTAAAACTTGCAAGAATGTGATCGAATAATATCCAAATACGTGTTATAATATAGAAACACTTTTGTTTGACACGTTTTTTGCAAAAAAATAAAAATTTCATATGCAGTTTTTTTTTAAATTTTATTTATTGAAAAAAAAAAATCTGCATTTAAAGAACGTTTGAATGTCTTCAGACTCAAACAAACATTACAGAACTTTCAATCTTTTATTTTAAGCTGAAAAGAATTTTCCGCAAGTATTTTTAACATGTTTAGAATATGAATGATGGTTTATATCAGTTAGTGATAAGATACATATACATACATACATACATACATATATATATATATATACGATCTTTTATTAATATACATTTTATTCATATGCAAGCGTTTCCCTGGTCAAGACTACCTGTCATCAGACGACAGACGACAACCGTCGATTGGTACAGTAATAATTTTTTTTTAAGTAACAGAGAATCTCAGTTTAAAAGAATATCTGGAGATATATATATAACTCGTTTAATTCAATATTACATGAACACGGATGTATGATTCTATCAATTAAATTATGAAGGGCTCCGTTTTTTTCGTAAAAATATTAATACAGCATGTCTTACCTAAAAACCTGATATTGATTGACGAAAACACACATGAGTCAAGTAAACGTGTAAATACACCCAAAGAAGTATTATCACATGTGCATATTTACGTAATAATATATATTTTTAATTTATAAAAAATTTTGATATTAAATTAAATAAACTCTTCCTTAATAAATCAATGTTAAAAATGTGTCAATAAAACAATCAACAGATGACGTCATGTAGCGCGCGCACATTGGAATGTCAACAAGAAAGCCTCGCTTTAAAATAGTTACCAATGTCGGAAAAATACGATATCAAACGTGTGTATTAAGATTTTTACTACACGGCTTTATTGTATGGACTATTGGGAGGATTATATAATAAAAACTTTTATTATACCTCATGTAATTTTCAAGTAATTTGATTGGATAACTAACTGTTTGAAAATAAAATAATATCACCCTTAGATTTACTAAGAATAAGGAATGGCGCGCGTGCTTCAGGGTAACATTAGTTGAGGAGTTATGGTAACGGGTAATATTACAAAAAATATCACATGCGCAAAAGGAATCCTAAATCACACAATCGAACGCATTTCGATCACAAGCAGCTAAACGTTTGATGGATACGATCTTTTATTAATATATATTTTATTCATATGCAAGCGTTTCCCTGATCAAGACTACCTGTCATCAGACGACAGACGATAGACGACAACCTTCGATTGGTTCAGTAATAATTTTGTTTTAAGTAACAGAGAATCTCAGTTTAAAAGAATATCTGGAGAAAGACATTTGGCATAATAAAATAAATATAACATTCATAAGAGGATGATATTGCATATTTTCACCCCTCGGAAACCATTGTCAACAGAGTCAAAGCCGAGGTTGAAAATGGTTCCTCAGGGTGAAAATATGCAATATCACCCTCTTATAAATGTTATATTTATATATTATCACGGTACACATGTTAGATTTTCAATATAAGAAACATTCGACTAGTTGATTTCCGTTGAGCTTAAGATTATTCATCAAGCAATCTTGAACCTCCTATATATGTGACCAGAATCAGATCACAGAATGACTTTCTTATGACGCGCTGAAAGCAGTTGAATAACAAACGTAATGTTTCAATCTGTTATCTCAGTGGTCGAAAAAATAAAATAAAATAAAATAAAATAAAATAAAATAAATAAATAAATAAATAAATAAATAAATAAATAAATAAATAAATAAATAATGAATAAATAAATAAATAAATAAATAAATAAAAAAGATAGAATAAAAAAAGAAAAGAAAGAAAAATCGACTATATTCACGTTTTAATTGCGATATTTAACCAATCGAATACAAATATTTGTTAACTAATTAGTAACCACCTTTGCGTTGCATTTTTCCTAATTTTATCTACAAAGTAAACGTATTATTTACATTTTTACGATTTTAAAGTTATCTTTGGCAATGTTTATACAAGTTTTCATTTAATAGTGTTTGTATATGTAATACATTGATTCTATTTATAATTAAGACTAAGTACTAAGTCATAAGGTTCGAATGAAATACAAATTTTGAATGTTAAACTTTAGTTTATTGGCAATAATTGATTTGATTAATTTAATGAGGTCTTCCGTCCTAGAGAAGAATTTTTAACTTATATCGAGAGTTCACCACGTGGCAGAAATTTTGATCTTTACAGTGCTATTAGGGCAATTTGCAGTGAGGGTTTTTTAACGTACCATGCCTGTCGTGACATGGGACATGGGTTTTTAAATTCTTCTCCGAAGGACCCCGTCTTTTTCATTTCTAAATGCCGAGTGCTTGGTGAAAGAACTGTCACTACCGATTTCCAAGTCTTGGTCAGACCCCGGTCCGAGTTCAAACTCCGACCTTCAACATACGAAGCGACGACTTTACCGAGTTACAGCTTTGGTATTTTATTGTCAATGACTGAATATGTAAATGAATAAATGATGTCAAAAATGTCCTGTTTTAACGAATTCCTAAATGGAATATTTTAATAAATGAGATGAATTTCAACACACTTTCAAACTTATAGCAATTTTATATTCAGCAACAAGTACCAATTGAAGGTGTAAAGGTGGTCTATGAGACCCGCGCGCTATTCCTACTGGTGTGGATGGAATAAGCAATTACAGAAGAGTGATGGTGTTTACTTCACAGTCAGGATTCTTTCACTTATATCTAGGCGATCGGTTCTGGAATAGTGGAGAAAACCGAAATGTGCGGAGAAAACTACCGAACTGAAAAAAACTTTCTCACACTAGGATTTACAGGAGCGGGATTTGAATCAATGCGGCAAGAGGCAATGTAGGTTCGACCCATCCAAAAATCTAACATTGCCGCCATCTTCAATTCCATTTTCCATTTCATTTTATTTTCATTGCCACGTTTTTAATGTGGCGGACAGTGGCTTGCTTCTTAAATCATGAAAAATCTACTAGAAGTTGGATTTTATGGTTTTTCTTCCCATAAATACAGGAAAAAAAGTTTAGTTAAAGGTCAAGTGACTAATTTTTAACATGTCTGGTGATGTTTGAAAATTCAAATTTCTAATATGGCGGACAAAATTTGCATTTCTTATTTGTCACCTTTGTTTTTCACCAACAGTTAAAATGGCTTAAAATTAATGCAACTGCTTATAGGGTTCCTATTTTATACAGAATAAAATACAGTTTGTTGTTTGAAAATACACTTTAATTTTATCATTGATTTACCAGAGCATGCAAACCAACAAAACCGTATATATATATATATATATATATATATATATATATATATATATACGGCACTGGATGTATCGGTTATGCTCTGCTAATATAGGCAATATTTCTAAGTAAGTAATTAACTCTTAATGAATTTGAAAGGTCAAGGTAAATACATAACTGGCGTAGTCATCAAACATGGGATGAATGTATTTTATTTGGGCTCAGGGTAAATGGGAATGCCGAGAGAGTAAGGCAGATAGAAGGGTTATTCAGGACAAATAGATCCGATACCAAACGTAAAATATTCCGGTTAAAATCAGACCCTAAGGCCTACCGGGAATTCCGTTTGCATTTAGGGAAGAACGTCTATCAGCGTAATTGGGGACTACAGCTCACAAGGACAAAATATGCACGTGTTTTAAATAAAAAATATAGATCAAACACGTATTGACCTTTTTAAATATCTTTATTTTTCTGCTAAATGACAAGTTATTCCGAACTTCCTGAATGTTTTATCCAACAAATGCCTTTAAATTTAGTTTTGGATTTTCATATCGAATCAACATTAAAATTAATCTTTAAAAAGAGAAATAAATATCGACGCAACAATTTAATAACAAAGGTAAACAATTTAAAGTTTTTACCTGTCAGGTTTAATCTTATAAAAATACCCGAAAAAATTTCCCATTTTGTGACGAGTTTCAAGTTCATTTAAAATTTGGATCACGTTATCTTAACTAACTTTGTTACGTTGGTCTTATTTTAAAATCAAAATGTTTGTTGTTCAGAACTTTTATGTTTGATTAGATTTGATATAATGGGGTTTAAAGTCCCAGTCAAGAATATTTCACTTATATCGAGACGTCACCAACTATAGATGATGTAGCAGAAGCTTTGAACTTTGCAGTGCGCTAAGGTCAGTGTGCAAGGAGACTTCGAGTTCTTTAGTATGCCACGCCGGCCGGGACACTGGACATCAGTTTTTACGTCTCCTTCGGACCTTGAGAGCTTTTGCATTCATATAGACCACAAATCACAAAAACCATGTGACTCTGTGTATGAATACATATAAAATGTATTACACAATTCGAAACTACAATATCATAGGTAAACAAACATGTTTACATTTGACAGGACTAAAACGAGCATAAATTTACGCGATATTAAAAGAACGATTCAATTGTTGAAAATGCACAAAATAAAATCAATGAGAATTATCATTTTTACACAAAACTTCTTTACAAATAACTTCAGTTCTTGCACTGTCAACTTCCATAATTCAAATGGCGCCACACGAGTGTACCGGTTAGACGGTTTACACGCACGTTATTGATCCACACTAGTTTTGGTGTGGGTAAACAACAGGGAATGGGGTTGGTTTAATAACTAATATTGTTTTCAGATATATTGATGATAATTACTCAATTTTTCATCGATATAATAATAATAGTAAAAATAATAATAATAATAATAATAGTAATTTGAATATCAGCAAAAAAAAATGTGGAGTTATAAGTGGACTATATTTCGGTCGAAAATGCACGTTTTTTTGTCGCTGATGCGCCTACTAGAATCCTGTGTATTGAAGAGAATATTAAGTCTTGAAAATAATGAATTTTTTAATATTTTTTGAAAATATAACAACTGAACGTTTTATAATGATGTTTATTGTCGAAATGAATGCATTTATTTGCATTCAAAGTTTCTGCATTCAGATTGACCAACAAAAAAAAAAAAAAAAAAAAAAAAAAAAAAAAAAAAAAAAAAAAAAAAAAAAAAAAGTTTAATTGTTAAGTAATTGAGTATCAGTCGTACTGAACCGAACCACTGAAAGTTTATATTATTACTTTATTACATTAAATCAAGTGCTCGTTAATTTTTTATTTATCTTTTTCAACATTTTTTTAAAAATATGTATAAGACGAGGAAAGATTTACACACACATACATGTACATAAGTCTCTCATTAGAAATAATTACTTTGGTTTGTATGTTAATTTTGTTCTTTTTTGTTTTACTTAGTAATTTGTTTTCTAACGTTAAAATAATTTCTGATTTTTTTTTAAATGAAGGAAATTACTACAAGACGAACAAAGTTTGTTTTCTATGGATCTAAAATATGCTTTTGAACAGTGAAGAAGCAGGCTCCAAACAATTTTATAGGTGTGTCATATACCATTATTTAATCATTAAATACATTTAAATGATTTATACAAAGACTATTTAATGTATGTTATGATTTAATACAAAAATGCTATACGGCAGCTGTATAAATGAAATACATCAAAAATAAATAAATAAATAAATAAATAAATAAATAAAATGCTTTTCTTTAAAATTGAATAATTATAAAACAAAATCGTTGTTTTGGCTTGAAACACTTATTAAACGCAACTACCAAAAAGCAATGTAAATGTCTTGGGACTTTAATTTCCCCGTTGGTTGGTTTTTATTATTTTTTTAATTCAAATATTAGGTGTGCCAAATTGTTAAAGCCTTTTTCAATACTTTCCATAAGTCAAGACTTTTATTGGTCGGCTTTAGAACACGGATATTAGGATATATGTTAATCGATCACATATACAAAAGATATTTTCTTTAACGAGTCCTACCTTGGTAGTGCCAATTAACACGATTTTATCGTGATTTCTGATGTTGAACAAACATAATTAGTTACTATTAAAACGGTAGTCAAAAGTTTGCAAGGTAATTCAGAAACACTATTATAAAACCTACAAATTACAGTAATTTTGAAAAAAAAATTAGAAAGCAATATCGGAATATTTGAAATATATACAACAGCAAAAGTCCTAATACGATTTTAAAACAATAACTCGTTTTCTTTCAAAAATTTTAAAATAGTTTTACATTCTTTTTTCACTAGGCACAATTTATTCCCGATATTTGTTTCAAACACTATAAATTTAAATCATTAATCAATATTTTAACTAAATTACAATGTTTCTGGGTAATAGATAACCGAAGGATGATAACCTGATTTTGTATTACCTATTTATACAAGGGATTTTAAATCAAACCATGTTGTTATATTTTATAAAATGTGTCCTGGCTTTTACAACGCTGTTCTCACTTGGTAAATATTAATATTTTTCTAATTCTTAATGGTTTTATGATTTTGTATTCCGTGTTCGTGTTGAAAAGAACCTCTCTCTCTCTCTCTCTCTCTCTCTCTCTCTCTCTCTCTCTCTCTCTCTCTCTCAATACGCTACTTTTGTGTCGCCTGACTAGGCGACATATAGGGATTACTTTCGTCGGCGGCGTCGGCGTCTACGGCGTCCGGATTTCCTTGTCCGGAGCATAACATTGGTGTTGTACTTTCAAATGACTCCAAACTTGGTGTGCATGTTTCTGGCAATGACTCGAAGTGCAGTGCACAAGAACCGCAACTCTATCTTTTTCGTTTTTGAATTATTTCCCTTTGATTGTTTTTTATAGAGCATTTCTTGTCTGGAGCATAAGTTTGGTGTAGTATGTTCAAATGACTCCAAACTTGGTGTACATGTTTCTGGCAATGACTCGAAGTGCAGTGCACAAGAACCACAACTCTATCTCGTTCCGTTTTTGAATTATTTCCCTTTGATTGATTTTTATGCAGTTTCAGGCGACACATCTGTTTCAAAGACATATCTAGTATAATTTACCATTTATCGAACCAACCTGTTTCTTTATTTGCTTCATTTAAGGTTATTCATATTACTTTTGTAATCTGACGGGTGAATCTTGGGAAAATGCCACGAAACACTGTTTTCTTGCGGATGGAACACTTTTGTCTTTAGACAACTTAAAACAAATAGAAATAACAGGGCTTATTGAAGCAAACGTAACAGAATTGTGGACATCTAACATAATTGAAGTGGCTCATGCTGTTGAATATACTCTCGAAGGCTACTCCTATAGAAACATTTTGTTTTGGAGGTTGGCATCAGTTTTTTTTTAATACACTTGCAATGAAACATTTAAAAGGTGATAATTGAATAATTATAATTCAACAATCAAAGGGAAAAATTTACCACTAAATACCGGAAATAAAAGTAACTTCCGGATTTGATAATTTCTGTCATTAGCCAGCTAGCAAAAATAATGTACTTGTATCTGACAAAAAGAAGCCTTTTTGCTCGCCAATTGAATGTTATTTTACTGAAGAGCTCCGGTTTCTAGTATTGTGCTTAGACGCAAGTCGTTTTTCAGATATTTTTAACTGTGAAAGTGATTGCTCGTAATGAGGATTTTAGTAGATTAGTAGAAGCTTGGTTATCCTACTAGAAAAAGAAATCAGGAGAGCTGAAAGTGGTTTTTTCACGTGTAACAAAAACTGTACTGACTCAAGTGCTACATTTAACACATTGTAATGTATTTTATCATCAACAATATTTTTATACAGACAGTAGAGTGAGGTATTGTAAGATCGTTTTACCTGTAATCCCACTCTTGGTATGCAAACTCATAAACTTTCAATCAATTTCCGGAGTTGGATTATCAATAATAGACACTTGACTCAACTGTTGCTAATATTGAGCCGTAGTTCAAACGTAAAATGTTACACGTTTTCTATGAAATATTAAATAAAAGTTTTATTTTATTTTATTTTATTTTATTTTATTTTATTTATTTATTTATTTATTTATTTATTTATTTATTCATTTATTCATTTTATTTATTTATTTATTTATTTTTTTTTTTTGGGGGGGGGGTTAATTTCAAAGCTAATTGTGAAATGCATTTTAATATATGTATGTATTAGCAAATGCTTTAAAAACTTTTTTTGTTCTGGATTGAGAACTGTTATTCGCAATATGAGGAGCTTACAAAAAAGTTTTTTTTACTCGCACATGTTTTTGAAAATATAATTGTTTAAAAGACATATTATCGATGTTTTTTTTAATTAGTATCCGTTAATACTTATGCCTTCTACAAATAGATTTTTAATGATTTTTTTGCAACCAAATATTACAATTGCCTGTACACATGTTGTTAGTTTCATAGCAACCCATCTTACTTTCAATTACATTTGCATTTCGACTCTCGGTGATCAGAACCTTTTAACGTTTGCATTGAAAACTGTGGAAAACATTTACGTAGCTTCTAGCTATAGAAGCAGCATGAAATATAAAAATTCATCATCTTAGGCTCTTGTTTCGTATAAGCATTATAGGTATCACATTGTAACATTTGGATAAAAATAATTGATAAAATTTTGAGAACCAAAATTTTCCCAGTTTGAAGTTGAAAGATTAAACGCTGAGCGTTTATGACATAACAACATCGTTTTTCTTTCCCAAAATTAGCAATATATCCTTTGTATCCAACAATTGTCTTCTGCATTGTGGCCGGATTCTTTTATTCGATATTGTTGCAAATTTATTCAAAATTATCGTCCCAATCACCTACAAAATCCATCTGTTTCTCTTCTATGCAGAACGCTCAATTATTTACAATGACGTGTATTTTATTTTTAAGGATGTTATAAGTATTCATCATCGATAACACAAAATAATCCAACTCCAGCAGAGGGGGGAATAAACTTGATTGATTGTCAAAGTGTTTGTGACCACAATTACGACATTAATCCAATATATGGTTTGTATGTAAGTTCAAGGTTACTGAAAAATATATGATTTTTTTATATAGACGGCAATGAATTATCTAGAGAAAAAACATTCGGAACAACTTAAAATAATAATTTTTATTTACTATGTAAGAACATGCACCAACTTCAACATTAATTAAAATGAGTAAATGTTAAAATACTTGAGAATATTTATGAGCAAATTTATGCGACTTTAAATTGTATCAAAAATATTTCATATCAATTTGAAATAAACACAATTTGCGACTCAAACTTTATATCCACAGGAGGATAAATGTGTCTGCACTTTATGGAGAAAGGGTGAATTTAAATCCTTCCAACCAAAGTTGTTTTCAAAACTGTAGCATTAGTTATTTGGAGTTCTGTAAAGATTCTAAGCTGATCGCACTCTACAAAAAAAGAGGTTAAGATGATATTTTTTAATGTAACCGAGGAAGAAATTAAGTCTATACACGGTGTATTAATAAAAACCTATGAAAGGTCCCTACAAAGAATAAAATTGTAACTAGGTTTTTAAAATATTTAATTTTACTTTGCGATTGTTTTTGTGAGAATAAAATTATAATGATTTAATTCTAATTTCACGATATGTATTTATTCCTTATTATTATGTGGTTACTTTCTATTTAAAAAGGTATATTGGATGAATTGATTTAATCTTTTTTTTCTTTTAATTTAAAGTGTACAATGATTAACTTAAAAAGTCTTTTTGCCAACAATAAAATGTATTGTTAAACACAAATGATTTTAGTGACGAAGTAGCCTCACACCCTATTATAGCTTTAACTATCTTTAACTATATAGTAAGAAGTTGTTGATCAAAAATATAAAGCATAAATTGTTGAATAAATCATTTTTGTAAACATAACAAGTTTATATTTTATTGCACAGAAAAAGACAGAAAAGATAGTATCACATATCTGAAATCAAATATTAAAACAAACAAATGTGTACAAGAAGTCAATGCAACTATTTTGTCAACAGAAAATTGTCAGAAAAATCTTCAATACCAGTGTAGTAAGTTAACGGTTAATAGACAATAAAAAGCTTTACAAAAGTGACTGTTATAATATTTTCATATTCAATTGTTTTTTTTTTTCACTGTGATCGACAAAGATATTTTGCGATTAGAATGTACTTGTCAATTTGAAAACAAAAAAACAAAGCAAGATGACACACACACACACACACACACACACACACACACACACACTTCACCAAATGATTAATATAATATTCTTGACACAATGGAGAACATACAGTGTGTAGAGCATTTTGGAGGACCCAGTCATCCTTCTCAATTTAAACTTAGATTTTCGTAAATAAACATAATAAAAAAAATCAAAAAAAAAATCGCACCTTTTTTACCAATGAACAAACAGATTTACTCAGTAAAATAATAATGTTGGAATTAATAAACGTTTGCTACTTATCTCTGCGGGGATAAGTTTTTTTGATCTGGTTTAAAATGTGATTGCTATACCAGTGAAAATCTCACTACATGATGTTTCATATGAATCTCTAAAGTTTAACAAAACATACTCGTTATATTTTGTATAGATGGGGGTATTAACAACGGAACGTTTTTGAATGCTATAAGCGAATGTGGAGGAGAAATATGGAAGGAACCATGAAATTACTTGGAAACCAGTGTTCTTCCCTACGTTAGACAGGTTTAAAAGTCAGTCGATTTCTCATACTGTGTAAATGAATGTTTGTTTTATTAATTGTTTTGAAAAAAAAACATGTGTAATTGCAAGTTTGTGAAAAGAAAATTGCACGACATAATAAAAAAACACAAACATACAACTGCTTGTCCAAATCACAATCCCATAAACAAAGAAAAACTTTGACAGCTAGCAAATTTAGTAATACAGATGAACTTCCATCAATAAAAGGAGGCGGGGTGCTCCGGAAAGGTAACCACCTCCTGTCTAGCTAGCTACACCCATCAAGTCAACAGTTAGAATGACTTAAATTTACACTTAATACTTAAATGTGTGTCTTTCTCTCTCTCTGTCTCTCTCTAACAAACTTTTAAAAAGCTCTTGTGTTTTTATGTTTATTGATTGGTTTTCTATATGTTGTGTATTATTTGATTTTTATGTTGTCCAGATGGTGCCGTTACCCAGTTTTTTGCTTATTTAAACTTAATCAGTACAAGTAGTATATACACATTTAAACGCTTTATTGTCTGAGAAAATTTTAAATGATAAAATGATAAATGTAGAATTAGAAACATGATAATATTAAGTTCCTTTCTTTACTTTTTAACCGTAGATCAATGGAGCCTAAATAAGACTCAATTAAAGATGAGAATTTGCAAATCTTTAGTAGTGGCTAAAAATCGAACGTCCTTAAAGGAACGCAACTGTACAGATTTGCTACCATACATATGTATAACAGGTGACACAAAAGCATTAAAAAATTGCATGTTATAGATATCAATATTTATTATTCTTGATTTAGTTATAAATAGTTGTACCATTGATTTATTAGGCAAGTCTTTATAACAGCGAATATCTTACTTTTCAACTTTTCAGCCGTTTATTTTCACCATGAAGGTTATCCAATTTTAAATCATCATTTGCTAAAATTTTTTTGTTCTATTTTTTCAAGCGTTTTGGTAATCACTTAAATGCCTTGAATAAGGTAGTTAAATCACATTTAAATTAAATCAAGTTCAAATTTCTTTCCTTCTCTTAACAGAGCTATTTAGATTCAGTGTAGTTTAAGAGTTTAAAGTATATCAAGATGCCACGTAATATTCCTGCAACTACAAGGCTTCTCGTATTATTGTTAATTGAAGTGAATCTTTACAGTACTTGCAGAAATAACGTTTGATGTTGTTCTGAAGAATATCAATTTGATTTTTTAACCATAGAAACAACTTTAGAATTATATTGTGTTAAAGTGTTTTCTTTTATACAAAATGTATTAGATCTAAAAATCGAAGAAAACAAATTTTCTATTTGTCTGTATCCATTTAAATACATGATCAAGACATATAAAATGTGTTCAGATAAGTTATCAATTAGAAAGGTTTATTTTTGTTTTAGATATTTTCAAATTTAAAAAAAGGACTTTATTTTGTCTAAATTTTGGTTTTAATCTAAAACATGTATATTATAGGCACATATCTCTTTTGAATACAATATTATCTATTTTACTCATTTTAAACCATGTTAAGTTACTTATTTGTTTACATGATTTTTATTTAAACAAATAAGTCTATTTATACTATATTTATACCTCCCGTCATCTTGTAACTAGTTTCACACGTCAACTGATTGTCATTTTCCTTCTTTGTTGTCAAAAAGTTAACGTTATTACAATTCATTGAATTCTTATAAATGGTTTTATTTAGAATGAATGTACAGTTGATATATATATATATATATATATATATATATATATATATATATATATATATATATATATATATATCAGGCGGCAATTAGTTGTAATTCTAATTTAATTTCTACTTGTTTTATTAAAGCCCATTTAAACTTTCAAGTTAATCGAGTTGGCAAAACTTTGGAGACTGCTGTAAAACACTGTAGACTTGCGTATGGTACACTTTTGACATTGGATAACTTAAAAGAAACAGACATGCTTGTGGCGATTTTTAAAGGCAAACATTACAGAATTTTCGACGTCTCATATAACTGAAGTCGCCTATGCTGTTAAATATGAAGGTATGTCGTATTCTTAAAAAATAATATCTATTTCATATTATCCTTTTTTGTTGAATAAAACATTTTTGTTTTTGCCTTTTCACCTTAACCTATATGCAGTACGCAGAATCTAGGAATAACATTAATATAAGATGCAGGGCATTAAATTCAATTCTATACCGAATCGTATTTATTATCATTCCTTAGCTGGATTTGATTTATATAATTTTGGAACTTTAGATTCATTATTTTCAACTGTTTGGCTTATGTTTTTTATCTATCAAACTTTTCGGTCTTAGTGTCACTGATGAGGAATGAATTTCCGAAATGTGCACATCTGGCACATACAAATTTAACTAGTATTTGTTTTATATTTATTAACGCGTAAAATTTATATTGTATCTTTGTAGGATGTTATGAGTATACAACATCAGCCTCTCAAAATAATCCAATTCCAGTAGAAGGAGAAATAAATTTAGTTGATTGTCAAAGTGCATGTAACAACAATTACGATATGTATCCATTCTATGGTTTGCACGTAAGTAAAATTTTGTAGTACATATATGTAGGTCTTCTAAGCAATATTCTATACCAAAAGTGTAAACTTGAAACTAGACAATTTATCTATTAAAATCTGTGATTAAATTTTTTCATGTATATTTTTTACATTGAAAAACAATAAATTTGTAAAACTTATATGAAACAATCGAACTTATATTAATTGTCATTTGGTAATTTGAAATACATTGAATTATTTCGTATTATTATTCTTATTAAGCTCATGAAGTAAATATAATCAGTTAAATAAAAATAACGGTATGTTTCAAACTTATACATATAAAATATATAATACAAATACCAGTTAAATTTTGATGCGCCAGATGTGCACATTTCGAAAATTTATTCCTCATCAGTGACACTAAGACCTAAAAGTTTGATACATAAAAAATATAAGCCAAACAGTTGAAAATAATGAATCTAAAGTTTCAAATTTATATAAATCCAAATCCAGCTAAGGAATGCTGTGCATGAGGGAACAAACCTTAGTTTTAAATTAATTTCAAATTTTAGACGACAGAAAATTTTGCTAAATGGTACATTTTCTGACAGCACAAACTACTGCCTACTGAGTTATAGATACCCTCGGGGAGTTTTACTACACTAGCAGCGGAACCCGCTCAGAGGTAGTAAATATATAATACAAATACTACTTAATTTTTGATGTGCCAGATACTAATTCGAATTCCTAATTGCTTTAAGAAGATGAATGTGACATAAAATCTATTTTCAGGGTCATAAATATGTTTGCTTTTATGGAGAAACTGTACGTTTAAAATCTTCGACCCAAAATTGCTTTCAAAACTGTAGAATTGATTCCCTAGAATTTTGTAAAGATTCGAAACTCATCGCACTCTACAAAAGGATAAGTAAGACTTCTTTATTAATAAGGCTATTTATTTACAATTACAGATTTTCCTTTTGTACGACTGCTTCATGCGGAGTCTTGTATATTGCTTTAACATGCAAGAGTCAAAAACTTACATTGTAATACACTTTAGTTTGACTTAAATGGTTCTGCAAATATAAAATAGAATGAAAAATTGACCTCTCTTTACAACGTCACCTTTTGTAACGACAGTGTACGGGAAAAATGGTTATGTACAATGAATTTGTTACATCAAATAACGGCATATTCGGTTACTGGTTACTGGTTATCTCGGAAACAAATGGACACTTTTTCTGATCGACATACCGGTACTGCCAAAATATAATAAGATCAGACAAGATAATACAATAGATAAGAAACCTTTGCTGCGATTATGTTTCACACTTCCTTTTATGTAAAACAAATGTTTATACAGACGATCTTGACTGGCGATAAATGTTGTACCTAGTACACCTGTTTGCATTTTAATTTACTTACAGGAGCAGATAATAAACTTTACCTAATGATAATAAGTGTGATGAACAGATCTTGTTTTTTTTCAAATTTTTATATTGTATATAAATGATAAGGCTTTTGAATGTTTTTATAAAAACGTGTTCCTTTCTGTAACCAATCATTTTCATTAAATCTGCGAGTTATATGTGACAAAAACTACTTATTTGAAATTTTTAATGATGTTTGTCCTGGTAGGACCAGATATAAAAGTTCAAAATTCGTGACTTGTTTTTCTGCCTTAACAAAATACAGTTAAATTTTAATGTTTGTGATTTTACAAAATACAGATAAATTTTGATAAAAAAACGAACCTAATTCTGTCTTTTGAATTGTCATGATCGTTGTTACTTTTATTTATCTTTAGATATATTTTAAAAAAATATAAATATACATGTATAACACTACATAAATTTTACTTACATCTCAATGTATGTAAAAAAAAAACAATGAATACAACAAAGTAACCTTGCACTTTGAATCGGAGACATATCTCAGAAAATTTTTTAATTTATTTCATCAGCATTTTATAAATAACAACAAATTTATTATCACAGAATGGCCCTAAAATGAGCTTGGAATGTATATTTTTCGGCAATATACATTTCCGCAATAACATACCCATAAGAAGTAAAATGCTATTATCATCAAAACGTATTTGCATATTTTATTATATTGTTATATTGTATTTGTCAATTTGACATAATTTAATTTTTCTAAATTGGTTTGATCTTTCTTAAGTCCCAAAAAGTTTAATATCTCTTTTTTCACACTTCAGTCACTGAATGATATTTTACCTTTTTTGTTCAGTATCAGTGTAAGTCAATTGCTACGTTTTGGCCTGCATAATAAAAGTTTTTTTTTCATGTTTTTAATGATTAATTTTGTATCAAGAAGCGTCTTACTGTTATACAATTCTTGAACGTAAACAGTAATGTTGTTATGGCTTAAACATTAATTACAAAATATGTTATTTTAAAAATATTGATTGTTTAACTTTTCTTTTTCATTTTGTGAAACGAAATAAGGAAACGACAGTATAGAACTTCAGAAAATAAATTTGTCAAAAAACAAGTGTGTAGCACGATTCAATTCGAAAACAGATGTAACAGAAAACTGTCGGAAGAACCTGCAATATCAGTGTAGTAAGCTAACAATTTATATATCACATAAGTTTTACATTACAATTATAAAAAAAATCCCGTACATTGTTGTTCAAAAACTTTTTCCTGGAAATTGGTGAAAACTTCTTTCATTTGAGGCAAAAAGTGTGTGTACTTGCCAAGCCAAGAAGGAAATCAAAGTAACAAAACAATAGGCAATTTAACAAGATATTAAAAGAAGAGAAAATAAATACGCATTAAAAACTAATCAAGTTAAAGATGCAATACCTAAAAAAGAGTTTGGTCATAACGTAGATTGCTAACGAGCTTTGTGAAACCCCGTACGTTTGTGCGGAACAATTATTTTTCATTAACTTGCATTCATCGATTTTTCCCCTTGAAAACAGGATGATTAAGGAATTTGCGGCTTTATTGTTGCGAAACCTTCAGCTAAAATGTTAGAAGGCATTAATTGCTTAGTAAACTTTAAAATGCCACTGTTCAATTAGAACCACTCGAATTATAATTCTGGTTTCAACAAACGGATTCAAATGTTAAAAAAATAAGTCATCGTTTCCCAAATAGTTAGTTTCGACAGGTATTCATTTCGTCCATTTCGTTGGTCGAATTTGGACTCATGTGGGTTCATATATAAAACCATGACCATTTTGTAAGGTTTACGTAAGATATGGAAGCAAACAATATTGGTTATTGTTCAGCTTTCAATTATATTTCTTTAAGCTAGTGTTAGTTCATGTTGTTTGATATAAATGTCGAATGAATTATTTTTATATATACTTTTTTGTTTACTTTTTAAATAGAGGGGAAGATTCATTACGGTACATTTTTGAATGCTTTAGGAACATGCGGAGAGACACTAGGTTTGGGTCATTTTTGGGAACCAGTGTTTTTTCCTACTTTGGACAGGATTAAAAGTTAGTTTTATATACATATATGAAAAACTTTAGATTGATTACATAATCATAGATTAAAACTCAGATAAAATTGTTATATCTGAAATGCTCTTATGGTTGATATTTATTAGCATTAAAGAAAAGCTCAAATGTTTTTATTAAAATGTGTAAATCAATAACTTATGAATAAGTATTTTGAAACATTTTTGTAAATCAGCACTGATACAGGTAAAATATATTATTATATCTAATTAAGTTCTAAATATTCAGCCTCATAAAATTACAACTTCATTAGTTGATACGGTTCCTTTTAAAATTTGTCAGACCTGTAAACTTTATATCTTCTATATAATATCGCTTAAACTCTTGAGCATTTAGCTACTAGTGGTGACCGCCACTTTTAGTAATATCGAATTTTAATTTTCTAAAAACCTTTCTTTCATTTTTTAAATTAAGTGCATATTGTTTTATCTTTGGTCCGAAATTATCAAGATCGTTAATACTTTCATATTTTTAACCATTTAGTGCAAGTAGTAAATGCGTCATAATTTGGGGTTTAAAAATACACGAATGAAAGTAGGGCAACAAGAAATATGGGGCAATCTCCCATTTGCTTTGTTATAATTTATCTAGAAAAATAGAATAACTCAAAAATATTAACAGTATTATTTTCTTTTTTGTGTGTTTTTTCTGTAGATCAATGGAATATCAGAGATAGACGATTGAAGATGAGGATTTGCAAGTCTATGAAAGTGGATAAAACGCATATTTACATCAAAGAAAGGGACTGTACATAATAGTTACCTTATATATGTAAAACAGGTTAAAAAGGAAATTAGTTTTTATCGAAAAACTTACAGCTTATAACAGCATAATTCCTCTTTAAATTTTGTAAATAAAACTTATATCATTTTCATGTTTCTACAACATGACACAGTGTATCTCTTAAATGAATGGTTAATATAACATATAGAATTAAGCTGTTTGTTGAATAAACATGCTTCTTATTTCTATTCTATTTCCAATCTCGGTATTTCGCAGTTGTTAATGTTCATGATGTCAATCGAGAAACTTAATTCTTTCCTCATATAAAAACTGTTTTAAATTTAAAAAAAACTTACTTTATGCTAAAAATCAACATTGAAATTCATAAATCAAAGTTAAACTTTAACTTTACTTTTCAAAAATGATGGAATTAAACAAAACTAAAAAAATAGAAATTAAGCTAAATTTATATGAGAAAAGTGCTTAAATTCAGTTTGAACCATATAAATGTTTATATTTCAAATGACATTCACGCCTATTCAAACCGATTAAGAGAATGTCCGGTCAAAATAAGACAGACATTTCCACCTTCTATGACAACACAGAAAATTTCTTCAAGAAGCGATAATCATGCGTTAATTCTGTCACATTCAGGGGGCGAAACCCACAACACAACAAGTCACAATTAGCATGAGCCAACCACGTCACATATCGAGAATTTGACCACACAATGTAACCCATTTAACAACTCTAATACAGGTATTTATTTATTTTATGTTCATGTTTGTGTAGGTGGGTTGTTCATTTTATGTATTATTTATAGCATTTGAACGTGCAACAATGTTTCTGAAATCCGTCCTGTCTGTTAATGAAGGCGCTTTTATATGAAAAATTCTAAAACAAAAAATGAGCTCGCTTATTTTAAAATATTTCATATTTTCTACAATCTTAAGGATCCTCCCAATTCTTTGAAGTCAAATGAAAATTGTTTATGAAGACTTTATTTTTTGTGATAATGTTTTTTATATTATGTTCATTAAGTAAAAATTAAAAAGCAAAATTTCAATACCATTTAAAAATCCAACTATAAAAGAAAATCCTTTAAAACAAGGAAAGCATAATGGAAGCAGGCAGAATCGTTTACGAGTACTTAGATAATCCTGTCAGACTACTTTTGGCTTCTGGTCTGTCTTTTTACAATAACATTTTGTAATATGTGTGCTTTGTTTAAGATTGCATTTTTTATTTTACTCTGTTTTGAGCTCACCTGACAATAGGTAATGTAAGCTAATGACGAAAAGCAACGTGTGTTTGTGTGTTCATGCAAGCGTGTTTAAGTAAGTGCGTGTGTGCTTCGATTCCTTTACACCTCCAAAATCGTTTTACAGATTTTTATGGTACTTGATTGGAAGTATGTATGGGACGATGCAATTTGAATTTGTTTATGAAATTGTCATGGGTACCAAAACAACAACAAGGTGACTTTGGGGTGCAAAAACCAAAAATGGATAAAACTGATAGGATATTTGGTTTTCTAGCTAATTATGTCTATAAATGGGTAGGAATTTGTTTCTGGAATGCGCGCCTGTGGCACAACAGGATTGGATAGGTATTCTTGTAGAATTTATCCTATTTCACCGTTTTGTAATTTGCGTTTAAATGATCCAGTTTTTTTATGTGGTAACGATGTTCAAAAATTAAAACCCATAGGCTGCTTCTCGCTGGGAAATTATTTTTATTTCTGTATTTATTCGAGCATTTACCATTGAACCAAACGTACACTGTTTAATAGGAATATCATTAATAAGATCAGCACCGGTAAATTAATTTCTTCAAAAATGTTTCGGGGTATATTAACTTATACAATTGTCAGACTTTTCGCACACAAATAAGGAGCATCATTGTATTATTGAGGCCTTCAAGTAGCAAAACCATGTTTCGTCCAAGACATTGAAAATTTGTAATTTGTTGTTCGAATGTTGTGTCTTTTAACCCTCTATTGTTTGTCTTAAATACTAACATCGTGACGTGCTCTTAATTGCGTCAGATGTTGCTAAGTACATGCTTACATGTTGCAATCATCTTTCTACTATTGTATACTTTGGATAAAATGCTATAATTTTTTCTACAAATATTGTATTATTTTAGGAGATATATTTAACTTTCCGGAAAACCGTGAACAGTACGTACAATAATGAATCGAATTTATATTTTTAGTATCATATTCTTTTCGTTCATTTTACATTTAAGGTCAATCAAAATGCTTTATACACATCCACATATTGTTAAAAATTGTTAATTTTTTATGTCTTATTTGCGAATTAGGCAATACAGCACTTTGATAATGTACCTTTTTAATATGATATTTTATGTATAATTCTTCGTGATGCGTCGAAAAGATGTCGTCATATAAATTATTCTATAACACAAATTGTTGAGACAATAATTATTCGTGATATTTTAATCTACAAAAAGCGTTTCGATTTTTTAAAATAATTGTAGAATTGATTTTGATTACGAAGATTTACAAAATAGAACACAATCACATGATTATGATGTACTAGGAAGAGAAGGTATTAAGATATAATCTATCAAGATTAATATTAATTTTTAAAACTGTCATCTCGAATGGAAAAAGGAGATAAAATATTAAGATGATATTAAGTGTAATAGTATTAGTACTTTTTGTTTTTAAAAATCATGAAGCAATAATTTTATCTAATTTTAAACGAATAATATTTCAATGCTATTTGGGAAGTAAAAGTCTTATTAAATATCAACTTAAAGCATACACTTAATATTTCTTCCAAATGCAATATAATCAAATTTATCAACATCATATTTTTAACTGGAACTGATCATAATTGTCATAATAAATTTAAAAATATAATGTAAAATTGAACCAGTCTATAGAATGTCTGAGATTCAGATTTTTTAAAAAGTTTTTTAATTAGAAATAAGTTATATGCAGATTTAGAAAGTATTGTTATTCATATATATCATAAGTAGAAAACAACATGATATTGCGATATACTTAAAAGATGGTTTTTGAATAAAGAAAGTAAACACTTGTTAATTATATTTGATATTGTTTATTTAGCTCAATATGAAAACACAAATGGTGATGCAAGGTATGTATTAGTGGTGGATGGGTAAGTTACATTTAGCACTCTTTCAATACTCCAAAATGTGTTTTCGATCTACATTTCTTTCTATTTCTATTGACATTTATTCATGAAGAAAAAAAGTAGTTCATAACCTCCGATCTCATAATGGATGTCAGTATAAACTTTTAAAACGCAGTTTTAGAGGAATAGATAACGGAAACTGTTTTGAACCCCACTTTTTTCTGTTGTGTATTTTATTTGACTATGGTTTATCTTTTACTTAAAAGTTGTCGTGTTTGAGTTTTTGGTGGCTGTTCTTAAATACATATCTTTCATTTGCAAATTTGTTTTAATATTATCTAATGAAAAAAAGTTAAAACATCTACTCAAACTGGAAAAATTAATTTGTTTTTCATATAGGTAGGTATATGTATCATGTCCATCAGAACCCTGATTTTATCCCTTTATTGTGCTAAACAAAAGTCATTTACTTGATGTTTCGAGGAGTGGTAAAAGTATGTGATGAATCAATCAATCAATAATAATAAAAATAAATCATTATAGCCACCTTAACATTTCCATCAATTTTCAAAAAGAAGATAGATGTTGTTGTTTCATAAATTTGCGTTATTCTGGAATGTAACAATAAGTAATGAATTTACCTTTCTTTATTTGTTTGAATGCTTCTATGAGCTTACTCTATTGGTTAGTATTTTTTCGTGTATTGAATGTTGAAGTAATAAATTCTCTTTATTAAAAACTATGAATATTGTAATTTGTTTTAGCAGTCATGCCCAGTATGAGTCTTTACAACATGGAAAAGAAATACGACCATATGACGAATTAGAAATGAATGGTAATATTGTACGTACTTATTTTGGTGGCATTACATGTAAAAATACAATTAAGAACGATACAGCTACAATAGTCACTAGAAACGGACGTTTTAGACAATAACCAGAAAAGCTGGCACAATAGATTTACATATTGAGATTTTTTTTCTTGAAAAAATCTTTATTGAGAAATACTTTGTAATGTTAAAGACTGACTGATAACGTATGGTCAAATTTAAATCAATTATTTCGGAAAAAAATTGCAGGACTAATTGAAAATAAACATTTTAAAAACCAAATGCCATTGCTGTGTGATGTTCAGACATATCATAAACAAATTCTTTCTTTTTAATTTTCTAGATAAAAATTCTTCGAAGAGAGAAATAATATACGCAAATACAGTAGTTAAATAATAAATAAAATGGCTGAGTTATAATTTGTGTTAAAATAGTTATCACGAAGCTGAAAAACAGACTGTCTTTCAAGGATTCATTGAATTATATCAAAGTGTTAGGAAATCTACGTTGATTTAAATCTACCATTTTAAGCAACTGGCCTCACTTCTTTGATGTAGTTTAACTAAATTAACTAATGTGTTTAACTAAATTGGTATTTTTTGAAAATTTTTCAACTATTTTTTGTTGGGCGGTGGATGTGTCACTTGGGCTTTAGTAAATTGTAATTTGGACATGGACTGGTATTTTTATTGCAAAATAAGGTTAAGTTGCTGTAAGATAGTTGATAACTGATTATAAATAAATATTTTCATTTGCCTTGTGAAATTCCCAAGGCTGCAAGCTTAAGACTCTTTGCGTTTATGATTGACAATGGTTGACAATGGATGACAAAAACCTTGTCACCCCGTGTTTGAATACATAAAAATGCAATGCACATTCCGTAACTACATTACCATAGGTAAACAAGCATGGCTATCACGTCACTTTTGTTTATATTCGAGACAAGCTTGAAAAACGCATTTTGTAAGAAATTTTACAAGAACGGTTCAATGGTTAAAATGCGCAAAAAAAATCAAAGAAATTAATCTAATCAAATTTTAATAACATATACATGTATATGAACCTAGCTGAAATTCACCGTATTATTGACATTGTGAGAGAGGGAGTTTAAAAAATTAAACGGTGTTTTTGAAAGAACAGACAAAAACTGGTCTGTCAAAACCATCAAACCACAATCGGATCTTATAAAAATTTCTTTCTACCTTGGCAAAGCTGCTATATCCCCTATAGTTTTCAGACAATGGGTAATGGTACAACTTGTCAATTAATTTTGTGTCTCGCGAGATGGAAATTTCAAGTGATGTAAATTTCAATTGGAATTGGGATTCACGCATGTATGCCACATCCAGTGAAAATTTTCTGGTTCACATGCTGTGTTTGATGATCAGAAAAACTGAAAATTCGGCAACATGTTTTTAATCCGTTTACTAGGGATACATTAGCACTCCTCAAAACTATAATACATGGTTTAAGTACTACAAATTTCTTTTGTACACTTAAAACGACCATTTTCTAAACTTTGAGAGATATTTGCACCGCATCAGGCGTAGATAATAAGTATACTTCTCACTGCTTTGCTTTCTACATTTGAACGATATGAGTATGAAGCTCGGCAAATAACGTTAGAGTGAATCTCGACCTAACAATGTCGACATTCCAGAAAAAATCTCTCGGTAAATCCCTGTCTACGTTCACATATCCCGGCGCAGATTGGAAACTCACAATCTTGGCCATTGAAAATTATCCCTCTGCTACAGTTTCCTCCGTTTCACATTCACAAATATCACTTCTCCCATATAGCCAGCAATCTTTTACTCCAAACTTCTTTGCAAATTCTTCCATAATTGAAATAGTGCCACACAGGTGCACCTGATTTTCGACCGAAATATAGTACACAAATAACAACATATTTATCGCTTATATTCAATTTTTGTATATATTTTTTTAAATCCAATATTCTGAAAACTGCATTATGTTAATGAAAAATCGAGAAAATACCATCAAAATACCTGATAATTTTTCAAACCAAAAACCCCGTTGTTACCCCACATCAAAAGTAGTGCGGATAAATAATGTGTCGTTATTGGTCTAAAATTCAGCTGTGCATCTTCTGGACTCCCACGATGTGCATGTGTTATATAGGGGAATTTCTATCCTTAAAATCAATAGATAATTTTTTTTAGAAAATATTTAACTAAAATATAACAATTGAACTGTTTTAAAATGATGTTTATTGTCAGTATAAAGGCAACAACTTTGCAAGCAAACTTATCATAACGCGCTTACGCGCGTTATTCCGTTTGCTTCCATAGTTGTTGCCTTCATATTGACAATTAACATCATTTAAACAGTTCAATTGTTAAATGATATTTACATTTTACTTGAAAGTTTATCACATCAGGTGCGATATCTTATACCATATAAATAAACATGAACGTAAATTATGTGAAAAAAATTGCTCCATTTACAAGGAATAGTTTTTTATGGTTTATTATTTTTATATGTATTTAGTTAATTGATATTGCATTTTCACATAATTCTGCATCCTAATATTTTACCAACAGATTCTTAAAATTCTAATTTTATATTATAAAATATAAATAATTATAACATAAGTCCTTAATCTTCAACAGAACCTAAAAATACAAATAGTCATTCAACATCATCATGCATATTTCGTTAAAAATACTGCTTACTTCCAAAAACTAGTTTTCCTCGTGTCAATAGTTTGAGAATGAATCTATTGTCTTATGTATTCGGCATTTTATCGTAATAGACAAGACAAATGTATTTGAAAAAGGTTTGCAATATCTTTGAAACTAGTTTATATAACATTTTATTCTGTATGCGCAACTAAAATGGCATTAATGGTATATGTAACATTCAATCGGGATATTGGAAGTTCTTGTTAATTTATAAGAATGGTGTGAGTTGTACCCCTAGTCAACATTAAAAATTTCTAAACTGACTTTTGATCTTAATGGATTACAAAAACTACTTGCAACCTTTAGATTGAATGTTAAGTCTAAGGGTCGGGGAGGCTAATGTTGTACAACAATTAATTCGTTATTCAAATTTAAAGCAAATATCGAAAACAGGTCCACTCAAGGTCTGTCGTTGCCTGCACCACAAGAAGACAAAATCCCCCAAATTAAGACTTTCTGAATGTTTGCACACATATATCTTTAGACATTGACTTGAGTTTTCATTTTTACAGTAAATGTGTTCAAACTAACCCCATTTTCAACAATCCAATGCTTATTTATAAATATCCCTTCAAGTGAATTTAACGTTTGTTAAAAATTCAAAAATAAGTAAATCTAATAGAAACAAAATGTAATCTACATGGTTCCAATCAATACTTCAATAAAGGCGTGCCATAATATTTTATACATAATATTTTATTTTTAAAAAGCTCAAGTTATTGTAACAGAGTAAGAGTCTTCTTTGTCTTGAATGGTTCCAAAAAATAAAAGATTGATAAAATATGTTAAATACCTTTCTGAAAAAACTACGAAAAGTAAGTTTCTTTCATGTTCTACAAAAAGAAACAGAAAAATATATGCTATGTCCTTGTTATCGAGATGTGGAAAGTATTATCACCCCTACTCCTTACTTCTAAAATTGCTATTAAAATTCCAATCATCAAATCATCAATAAGTAATGTAAAAGAATTGTTTGTGTACTAAAGACATGTCGTTGTATATTTCAGAAACCAAATATGTTTTGAAAGTTTGATAAAACACATTTGTTATGTCCTTTTACGGTCAACAGTGCGACTTATCATTTCTGGAATGTGTTTTAACTGTTTGAAATCCTTTTTTTTCACAGATTACACATTCGGTATTTCAATTTATTGCACGATTTGTATTGAATGAAATCGATCTATTTGAACATTTAACAAAGTTTTTCTGGTATGCCAATAAAGTTGTTGTTATCCTTGGTAAATTACACTGGAGAACAGTTAATGCTTCCAATGCTGGTGGGTTGGATATGAAGAAAATCGTATTAGTTTTTTCTTTATTTTTTGCACTAAGGCAATAAACTTTATTTATGGTCGCTAAATCATTCAACTACACATACAGATAAACAAATAACGTTCTATCTCTAAATAACCCGAAATTTGGAGAATATGTGAATTCCATCTATCCAACTGAGCTTGAAATAAAAGAGACCGCGGATTCTTCACATTCTGCTTCATATTTGGACTTATACTCAATTATGACACCCACAAAAGGTTACATCTGAAGCTATACGACATTTCGCTATTGTCAACTTTCCGTTTCTTTGCAGTAATGTCCCTGCTTCTCCTGCGTATAGTGTATATGTTTTATAGTAAATACGTTGCAGTAGAACTTTAAAGTCATTAATTTTTAACTGTCTGGCTTATGCTTTTATCTATTAAATGTTTTGGTCCCAAGTGTCACTGATGAGGAATAATTTCCGAAATCTGCAAATCAAAATTTAACAGGTATTTGTGTTATATATAAAACACTAAAAAACTCTGACAAGTATTATATCATGTGTATGAGATCTCCAAAATCAACTTCTTGTAGCATTACCGGTTTATTTGCAAAACAAAACGATCAAATTAAAATATTTTCACGATATTTTGGATATTTAAAATTAATAAAATAGCACTTGATATTAATTTAACACAGTAAAATATTATAGTAATGGTATATCGATTGCATATTTGACGGTAAGATCGGCCGTGTTTGTACAATTATTAATACTTTTCGGTTATTGTTTTCCTCTTGAACAAGGTTACTTCCCGTATGTCGGCACTTACCTTAAAGGACAAAAAATTAATGTAAGAGTTCCTAAAAGACAGACAATGTGTAATGTAGCAGTTGTATCGAGATAAAACATAACTTTGTATCAAACAAAGCTACTATAGTAGTAAAAATGATAATGGGTTCAGTAAAAGTGCGTACTATTCAAATATCAACATGTTGTCAATATATAACATTTTGTGTAATAGACTGATATAATAATACAATTTAATAAATACAAATTTAATTAAATTAGTTCAGGATATAGAAACATGAGATTTGTTCAGTGTATACCAGGTTTTATTCCATAGTTAGTTAAGGGATAACTTGTGTTTTACACAAGTTTATTAGGTCATGACCTTATAATTTAATTAAAGCACTAAAACTGAAACATAATACTATATGTCGTTTATTTATTTATTTTTTTTTTTTTTTTTTGAATTTTTTATAATTAAAATTAAATCTTTTCCGTGTAGAAACTATAAGCAAAGAAAATTAGACGAGAAATAAACCGCACCCTTCACGTTAAGCGCTGTTATGGTTGCGAAATTTAATTGGAATAAAAAAATAAATTATTAAAGAAAGTACGTATGCAGCTAGATCGTAGTATTTGAGGTTAACTCAGAGTGCAAGGCATAACATAGGTTAATTTGGGTTTAATTTGGTATGTCTTGGTAAAGATTTGATTTAATGAAGTTTACGTCAAAGTCAAGAAATTTCACTTATATCTAGATGTCACCAGCTTAGGTGGCAGAAATTGTGACCTTTGCAGTGCGTATAGTGAAATCTGTATGGAGGGTTCTTTAACGTACCTCGTCTGCCGTAACACGGGACATCGGTTTTTAAAGTCTCCTCCAAAGGACCCTGTGACTTTAAATTTTAAATGCCGATTTCTTGTTGAAAGAACAGTCACTTCAATTTTCTAAGTCTTGGTCAGCACTCCTCAAACAGATCTCCCGTAGTGGTGTGGGGTAAGAGGAAATTATTTAAAGCAGTTGGGTAGCTCAGGGTGTTTTTAAACAACTGAAAGAAAATATTTCGTGACTGCAGGCTTAATCTGGGTATTTCAACAAACATATCGATATCTGAGTGTATTTCTTCAAATTGAATACTTTATCGTAAGGCGTATAGAAAAACCGAGTGTTAAGAGCATTTTTACTAAATGTATAGGATAAGTTGGGGTTATAACAGACCAGATTTATATTAATTGGAATAGCTCGAATTAAATACAATACGATCAAAATTTCTGCGTCTACCTGAGGGTTAACTTGTTTATTTCAGATAACAAACGATTATATTGTAGCGTTCTGGTTTAAAGTCTATGGGGACGGTAAGAGGATAAACAGTACACAAGAGGTATAAACGGACTAAACATTGTGTAAAATTACCATCGGATAAATTGTATATCAGGAAGAGTGTCTTTTTTCATAATCAGGGACTACAATTTGCGAGAAAAAAGTTTTAAGTAATTCAAAAATATAAGCAAAATAACAATATTGAAACAACTTTTTTCTGAAATATCTTCTGTAAAGGTGATAAAGATATTCTTAACTTCCTGGAAGCTTTTAATTTAAAGTGTCTAAATATTTAGTTTTGGTTTTCCATGTTGAAACATATTGATTAAAATAAATTTTTATTTTGTAAAAATTTGTAAAGAATTTATCTATCAACGCAGCTATCTTATCTTAAAGTGTAAATATTTATATCATTTACATCACTTTTGATAAACCTTACAAATTCCCCTAACTCTTGTTGGAGATAAAACATGTTTATATTCCAATAATATTTATCTTAAGTTTTTTTTTTAAACAACGTACTCCAGATTAAATTCTGTGCATTTGTCTTATTTCAACTTTAAAAATTTAGTATAATTCTTTATTTCATTGCTGTGCTAGGCAGTAATTAAAACAAATGCAATGATCTTATACAATGCAGACAGTTCATTTCGATTTTTTGGTTGACCATTATGTATTACAAATTATTTCTTTTCTTTTGTATAAATTTTTGTATAAATTCTACTGATCTTCATTAAAATTTACATTTAATGTTGTAAGCGAAAAAAAAAATCTTTTTGTTGATATTAACAACTCCGATTTTTTTAACTTTATGCATGGGATATAGCTCATAGACTTATTCTTCTACTTTTTTTTATGTATCAAACTTTTTGGCCCCTAGTACCACTGATGAGGAATGATTTTCCGAAATGTGCACACAAGGCACATCAAAATTTAGCAGGTATTTGTTATATATTTAAGAATGGCTCTAAACTTGCTATTCATTAACAAACATATTATCGTAAGGGTTCTTTCACAAAGCATATTTTCCCTTATCATACAATGAAATACCATAAAATACCATGTTAACTATCTAACTAATGCATAATTTCAGTGTCCATCCATACAAGATGTTCACAACAATCAGTAAAATGTTTATCAATGTAAATTATCTTATAAATAAAATTCAGTGTTTGACTACACGATTTTTTATCTAAGATTACACAACTGAATTACAATATTTTATTCTTTATAAAGAATTACATCCAGTATCCTTCCACGAAAGATTTTGTCTTCATTGTCTGTTAGCACGCTAGTTAAAATGTTATTATTCTATCCATTATAGTAAACTTAGTGTCTCTTCTCTTTGGTTGTGTTTAATGAAAAATTTATTATCTTCGTACTTGTTTTACATGTTCATCTTAAATTTGCGGCGTATGTTTATTTTTATTTTTCTTGATTTCGACAACATAATTTTTGTTGTAAATATCAATAACTTTGAAACCATGAGAAATCCCTGCTTGTGCTAATGTCTCAATATTTTATTTAAAAAAACATTTAAACGACTATTTTTTTGTTTATTTAACCACTAAATTTTAAATCTGCACTTTTTATATTTTGCGATTTAATTTCCATTTACTTTGATTATCATTAATTATCATTATATAATAAGCAATATTAATGCATATGCTAAAATATTAAGCGCTATCAACGAGTCAAAGATTCATCAATATTAATTTTTTTCTCTGGTCGACTGGCTTGTCACCTGTATAATGAATTATTTAGAGTGTTTGTGTTATGAATATGTCATTCACTTCAAACAGTTAAAGGCATTCAAGACAAATCAGAAAAATTAAAAACTTTTGCAAAACATTACTTCTATAAATCAAAAAGAATAAAACTTAGAATAAACAAGGTGAAACTAAAAATGCTGACGCAACATTCATAACTTCCTGTCTCAAGTTCTTATAATGGTTAATATTTGGACATTTCTTTTTTTTACAAGGCAGACCTATCTTGCGATATGTTAAAAACCCAATCGAATAACACGTTTTAAACTTTTATCTAAACGTTATGTAAAAATCAATGGATTATCTTGATCACATTCTTTGTAGGTCAAATAACAAAAAGATAACGAATATTACTTTCTTCTTGAAGATCATATACAGAAAATTTTACAGCGAGTCATGTTGTGTTATTTCCTAACATGCGTCTTGAGTCTCACGATGCTGTTTTCTTTTGGTAAATATTTGATTTTTAATTATTCGTGTTATTCATTCTTAATCTTACTTGTAAACTATTTTGCTCTCTCTCTCTCTCTCTCTCTCTCTCTCTCTCTCTCTCTCTCTCTCTCTCTCTCTCTCATTATCTTAAGTGTTTATTTATTGATACAAGTATAACATTTTGGCCACGCATGACGTCGTTATATTATCCAAATTCGAGCAAAAGCCTTTAAGCTACCAGCGGCCTACTTAAAACACGATGCGATGTTAAATCTCTACCAGCGGATACGTTTTATAAACCACATTCTGAAGCACTTAACCACCAGTACATGTTTAAAATTTGCAAATGATAACGAAACCTTCATACCACTAGCAACCTTAATTGATAATACGAATAAAATAAAACCAAATCGTTAACTATGAGCCAAGTAATTTGTAAAACAGTCTCAGTTAATTATACAAATGTTGGTTAAGAATCAGTACACCACTGCCTCGTTTCTTCATTTTGTTTTTATTAATTCGGAAGCAAGTTTATTTACATGCTACTTGCTACAGGTTTATTTTCGACAGATTAGACCAAACCTTTTGTCATCAGAGTAGTTTGTTCTCTACGGATTTGAATTCAATTTAACCACTGTGCCATTAGACGCCTAATTTAATTATCCGATTACGAGCTCAGTCTCTCGGTCTATACAAAAAGACCAATTTTAATATGCATTTTTTTAATTTTGCTATTTAATTTTTATCTTGATTATCGCTTTTATGAATTATTATTATATTAAAAGCAATGATTTGTCAACCAGCAGTCTCGGGTAATTAAACGGAAGTAAGTTAAAGCACTAGTACACCAGATTCTTCATTTTTTATAAATACGGAGGCGAGATCACATACGACCATCTACAGGTTAATATTTGGAAGATTCATCCAAATCTTTTGGCGCCAGCGTTTTTATTCTCTATGGATTTAGATTTAATTTAACCTCTATGCTATCAGCCGCCTATTTTAATTACCCGAAAACGAGCTCAACCGCTCGGTCTATACAAAAAGACCAATTCTGTCATTTTAACTTATGCAGATGCAATATACATACATCAACATTCAGTCAACAACAGCCTGGGTTTTTTTAATTAATGCTTGTTACACCACAAGAACAAATGTTGAGGTTTATTATAAGGATGAGAATTAATGACGCGACCTTGTATTATGAACGGATGCATGCTTAACCGCAATAACACAGGTAACATCATTTATGTGGGTTAATCCACTAATCTTATTATTAGCATAAGGATTGAGTTTCATAATCAACATTTATTATCTAAACATTTTACACTTTGTGTTTTTATTGTGGATAATGACAAAATTTAAATTGTTGCTAAAAATATTTCACAAATTTCTCAAAAGAATATTTTGAAGAAAAAAAAAATTAATCGACCATCATCTAAACAAAACAGCCGACTATCTTCGATTGGAGTTTTGCTCAGTCAATATGAAATATTAGAATGTTATAATTTAGAAAACAATCTGCATTTTTTCTACATTTAAATATTTAAAACTAAACGAAAAACCGATGATCGAATCGCATTTACGTATCAGAGGCGCATTTCATAAAGTAGGTCAAAATCCAACTTCCGTTTGATCCTTGTTTCAAAGATTTCTCAATTTGTTAGTCAAAGAATAATTTTCAAAAGCTCTCCAGTTTCCTTCATCATCTTAAAAATTACGTTTCAATATTATAAAAAAAACTTAAAATTAAAACATTAACATTTTTACCTTTACTTTTCTTAACAAAGTTACATATCTCACGTTACTCCAATTTCATTTACATGTTTCATATAAAGGATTTACTAAAACTTAGTGAGTACATGTTATTCTAATCGTAATCTAGACGTCTGAAAGTTTTATAGATTTTTATTAGAATAATGCAAAGTAAAGTTAAGGGGGAACCTATGTCACAAGGATGAATACATTAGTATTAATGAGCATTACAGACGCAAATTTTCATGAATTTGATTACCACCCCCCCCCCCCCCGTTTCAATTGAAAATTGCAATGTGTGTCCGAAAATACCATGACACGTTTTTAATAACAGTAAATAAATGTCACTATGAGAATATTTAATGTTGAAGAACAAGACAAATGTTGGACTGGATTACAATGGCCATATAACGTATTGCGTCACCAAAAACCTCACTTCAAGTGTAAGTCATTGCCATTTCCGACATGTAAAATCCCGATAGCAGAAACACTTTACGTTATACAGATATATTCTATGGTAATATCGAATGCACATGGTATTATCATTACCCATATATATGATAAATGAATACCATCATCATAAAATAATGCTTAATTCATTTTTTTAAAACTAAATGCTGAATAGCTTTACCATCTAAACGATTCAAGTAAGACTTAACCCCACGGTTAATGCGAATACGAGATTTAATGACAGATTGGCTATCCCTAGCATCGTGCCAAAATCGACAAGGCAAAATATATGACGATATAAAAGGTGTATTAGGCAATAACTTAATTAGATTAAAGAATGTAGTTTTAATTGAATAAAATAATTAACCATTTTTTTGTACAACAAACATTAGAGTGAATAAGGATGATAGTTGGGGTCCTCTCCATCGCAGCATGCTTTTAATAATGTCATCAACCATCGACCAACCCATTCCAGGGTGTCCAACCCATACCCATAAAATACGATAGTAAAACCTATCTAGACCAAGGCTGTCTTCAGTTGATCGTGTTTTCTGTGTATGGATGAACCAATGATCTAGATCTTTAAATTCTAAAAAATTAATAGAAATTCCAAATGTATCGTTGGAATGATGTTGTAATGTTGACGACCAACAATACATACATTTGATTTCATCATTCGGATTTTCCTGCCATATGAACAGACATTGCTGCACCAGTTCTTTATGAATGTGTATTAAATTCTTTAATAACTAAATCTGAAAATTGTAGAGCCTTTTTGAAACACTATAAAACTGAAATCCAAAAAAGATGTCCTGGAATATGTGGTCTAATGCACAAAACAGTCCTTCGTGTTTTTATTGGAAAATTCTCAATAATGGAATTTGTTTGAATCACTTGGTAAACATACCAGTTTGATCCTTTTTTGAAGATTTTATTACAAATAACTGTTTATTTATCGAATCAATAAAAACGTCATTAATACTAATGACATGGTCAATTAATGAAACATTATCTGTTATGGTTATTTCACTTACTCGTTAAATTCAGTGTAGGCAAGACAAAATGCACACTGAAACATTAAAGTCTAATTTCGCGAGCGACAGACATGTTTTAAACTGGAACCCACCTTTTGTAAAATATCTTATGTTATTGGTTGTCTAATATCTTTACTTTTGTAAAGTCTATTGCTGCCACTAATCATCTTTTGAATAACAAAACATATAGTGATATCTTCATTTCTTCAATTTTTTGTTTAAAATGTATAACTTTATAGTTGATGGAGAATATTCATTTAAGGATAAAAACCCAATAAACATTGTAATTTGTAACAAAGATGGTGGCCAACAAAGAGGAAATCCATATCTTGTTCTAAATGTATCAAAACATTTTAATGCTTGTTTATATGTTTATGTGCAATACTGGTATCTTCTCCCAGAGAAACACTAAGCAATCAAGATGAGTCTATATCAAAAGATTTGAGATCTCCTGTGGTAATTGACGTGGATTTTCCTCTGCTTATTTTGCTACTTCTCAAAATTTCTGTGTCTGTCAACGAGATAAACAATCAGCAATCAAGTTTTTTTTGATATAATATATGATGCCTTAAACTGGAAGTTATACACCAATGACCAATAAACTATCATTCTCAAAATAGTTAAAACTTTTTTAGTATTTATGATAGCAACAACCGCTTGGTTTTCACAATGAAAAAAAATTAAATTTTCAAATTCTTTTTTCTATAAACAAATCGCAAGTCCAATAGGAATTGAATGTAATATGACATATTAGATAAAATGGATTTATCCAATTTCTGGAGCCATTTGAAGAACCATCTAGATATTCGCAACAACCTAACGATTTAACACCAGCGCTATCTATATATAATTGTAAACCAGTATTTGAAATTCAATTGATACGTACCACGCATGCATTAAATGACATTGAAATGTCTTTAGAAAAATTGCTACATTTCTAAATTTTTTCGAACACCTCTAGTCAACATTAAAAAATGGTGAGTTTGTTTGTTTGTTTTTTTTAAGATTCATTTCTAAAGGACCCATAACATCGCCCAGAAGATAGGACGCGTGTACAAAATGCCAAAGTACCAGCTAACGATTGCATTTCTTTAAGTGTAACTTTCTTTTTAGACAAAACTTGTTTTTTGTCAGTCCAATTTTTTTTAAAATATTTTTTTAATTGGAATCTTCACTGACATTTTGTCTAAATCAATAGTAAGACCTAAATATTCAACTGTAGTGAAAGTTCCTTCGTTTTTTTCATTGGCAATAGAAATCCCTAAACGGGAGCATATACAAGTGAAACAACACACAAGATCTTGAGAATCATTTGAATTAGGTTTCCCGACAAAAAATAATATCTAAATAATTCTCAAGATTATTGTACTTAGATTCATTCTTAACTATCCAGTCTAAAATGATGAAACTTTGGGCATGAACTTGATTTGTCGATGTTATAATAACTACTAGTATCAAGTTTAATACCATGTAGACCAAAGTCGCCCGGATAACATTTAAATAAACCGAACGCCGATTTTATGTCCATTTTTGCCATTAAAGTCGATATAATAATCTTTTGAACTATTTCTACTACATTGTCAAATAATGAATATGATACTTTAGTATAATATATTGGATCATTGAAATCAAGATACTGTCGTTTGGTGGATGAGAAAGATTATTCTTCCATATCTGCTCATGTGAGATAAGGTTTTCCCCTATGTGAGATATGTGTATCTCACATGGGCTTGACGTCACAGTTACGTGACAATCACATGATGTCATCCTTTGAGTAAATGACGTCATTTTACGGGGAAATGACAGCCGGACCTCCAAAATTTAAAAATTTTAAATGCGTTTCAAATGTTAATATTCAGATTTTTTAATAAATAACTTTTTCTTCAAGTTTATACATTTTGTATAAACCAAAATTAAATATAGTCTATCCGAAGGTCATATTTATTTTTATATAGAATGTTGAATAACAGAGTTAGATTTTTCAAACATGGCGCCCATTGATATGTAAAGACGTTATGCGCGATGTTGGTGATACTTAGCGTAACGTCAAAATCATCTTTTCGACGTCAAAATACCTGATAACACTGACTTACACAAAATTACTGATGAAATAGTAAGAATTTATTAAATGTTAAATTTCAAGTTGTTCCAATGCTGCCAAAATGTCGAGATGTTCGTCTTCTGAAATACAAAACCGGTCTTTTGTCTTGGTTGATAAAATGTAACGTACGGACAAAGTTGGTATCGCTGCCGGTTTGTTTCGTAAAAGTTTATATTGAAAAAGATTATCAGTATTATTGTCATAATATAGTCCACGTATAATATCCTGTCCTTGAGTAAATTCTGCTCCCCAGTAATCCTTAACAGGTTTCGTTAATATTTCCGGTCCCGCTTTCACCTGAATCATGTAATAGTCCTTATCCTCGTCATCTGTGTAAACGGCAACAACGCATCCTGAAATGAAAAAATTAGAATTGCGTTTAGGATTAGTACAAATAACACAGTTAATTAATTAACTTATTTATTTACGAGTATTTATTTATTTATTTATTTCAACCAAGTCCGTTATTGCCATAAAAATTTATTAATCACAAACTCAACTTTTTTATAAACCGTTTCCATGTAGTTGAAAGTGATAATTAGCGGTTTTGTCATCTCTCTCTCTCTCTCTCTCTTTCTCTTTCTCTCTCTCTCTCTCTCTCATAAGATTTATTAATCACAAAATCTCTTTTTTCATAAGCCGTTTCCTCACTATGTAGTTGAAAGGGATAATTAGCGGTTTTGTCATCTCTCTCTCTCTCTCTCTCTCTCTCTCTCTCTCTCTCTCTCTCTCTCTCTCTCTCATACCTGGTGTAATCAAATCTCTCATTTCCACTTCATTTTCCTCATCTACTGCTACTGGATTCCGTGAACCATCTTTCACCATGCACACCACAGCTGTGCTTCCGAGCCACTTGTTTTCGCAGTTTCTGCTATCTGTATCAGGTTCAGTACAATTACCACAACTGTAACAAGATAATTGTCTTGTTAGAAGTTCCCCATGTGTATTTGTTATGCTTATCTGGTGAATCTTACGAATACCGACTATTGGTTTAAAAAGTTTGTTGTCAGCTCTAGGAATACATTCGGCAAATCTGCAAATATTTAATAAAGATTGGATCAAAATTAATCTCTCTCTCTCTCTCTCTCTCTCTCTCTCTCTCTCTCTCTCTCTCTCTCTCTCACACACACACACACACACACACTCATACACACACACCTTCGAGTTGCCCTCCGCCTCGCTTTTTGACCTTTAATAAACTCTGAACAACTGACATGTAATTTTTTGTAAAGGTTAATTATTTTCTTTCACTAAATTTTGCTTAAATACGTGCCTCTGTAAATATTTTATATTGTAAATATCATGCCACTTTTAATTTTTTATGAAATAAAATGTTCAAAAGTAGTTGCCATGTCCTACTTTTGATTATAATTATATATTACGTCATAAAATTTCAGAAGTTTTTTTTTCATATTTGGCAATAGTACAAGTATCCAAGCTTACCTAAATATACGCCTTTTGTAATTCACTGAAAACTTTGGAATTTGGAGATGTTCTTAAGCAAAGTTATACAAATCTTTAGCTGACCGAATTTGAATTTTCCCTATCCGTACAGCAAGATCTGCTTGGTTTTTTATTTGGCCACCAGCTGCATCGTGAGGTCCTTTTCCGTGAGAGGTTTCAAAGTAATTCCTAATCACTTTATCATATCCAAGAGTAGATTTATCAACAGAAATGCCTCCCATACAATGTCTGCTTTTATACTGACACAGACATCCATCCGTAAATTCATGCATTACACTACACTCGTAATTTATGCTTCGCAGAGATTCTGCTACTTGCAACTGTGCATATTGTGAAAAATTGTGGTCGTGGTTCAGGTCCGGACTAATTAAAAATAAGTGCTCGGTTATTATATTCGGATGTTCGTCAGAATTACCGACACCATCAACTTCTAGAATAGAATGCCGATATATAACACTAACGTGCAAGCTCACTTCATTCTTCTGAAAATAACTACTTTGTATTTCGTCTTTTTCAAAACAGTAATAGTTTTCTGAAAAATCGTGAACACACATGCAATTGTTTTGCGGCAAATTTTGCTGAAGATGTTTTAACTGCGAGTTTTGCCACGTGGCCCGGAACTGGTGGGATGGAAATGTAGCTAGAATTTCTTTAAGGTAGGAAAACATTTCCGCGGGCTTTGTTTCTTTATTAACCAATGTCAATTTCCTGATTTGTTTTCCCTTTTTTCCATTTATTTCTACGTATTCATATTTATTCCACTGAACTTTTGGTGCATCATCAGAAATATCGTTTTCCTCGGGTTGTAACTTCAAAAATTCAACACCGCAACTAATACAATTTCTGTTTAAACAGTGAACGTTTCCATCGGAATGGTCGCAAATAGTTTCTTTTATCAAATCGTCAATATGATCATACACCGGAAATTCATTCTGCCCATTCTCCGATATTCTTTTTCGGAAATTCATGCACGACTTAAAAACACTTTTAGCTTCTACGTGATACCGACACAAGCATGTATGACTGTCTCTGGTCTTACGGGCTGTACATAGAAGGGTTTGCACCGTTCAAATGTCCTTTGACACATTTTGATTTCGGAAATGAGCTTTTTGAAATTCCAGATAAACATCCGTTTGTGATTTTTCTAAGACGGAAACCATATGACTAGAGTAACATTTGGGTCCAATGCGAACTCGTTTTACATCTCTCTTATTGCATGTTGGTCTGGAATTGTCGGGAAGAAGCCAAAAATTATAGTCCAGTTTTTTGTCTTGTTCACTTAATGAATCAGACCTAGTTTTTCTGTCTGTATGCGTCCAGGATGACTTCGCCGAACTAAGAACCCTTGTGCGAATAGCCTTCCCGCCAGACAATCTTCTTATCGGAAGACCAAGTATCCTTGCTACTTTCTTCTGAGATTTACTATTTTGTACTGAATTTCCATTCACAGTGGCACAAATTACATTTAAAGCGGCCCTAGCATCGTTCGATCTTTTCATTTTTTATGAATTAATAGCCGACTTCAAATCATCAATTACTGGTTTTAAATTAAGGGTTTCGTGAAACATGTTTTTTCGGACTGTTTTTGCAGTAGGTGATTTATATTCTAAGTATGCCTGCAAAACAGCTGATCTTCGTTTAGGAGTCTGTGGAAGACTTTTTCTTAGCTTATTTATAGATCGACTCTTTTCAATTTTATGTTTAAAGTCTCTTTCAGTATCAGATTGATTCCGAAACCGTTGTTTTACTTGCTTTGCCCTATATTTATGAACTCGGTCTAGAGTTGATTTTTTCTGCTTTCTTCTTTTTCTTTTTTCCTTTGCCTTTGCTTCCTTTTCCACAAAGCTTCTTTGGTTTCAGAGAGTGCTGTGTTTCGTTTTCTGTCATGTCTTTCTTTGCATCTGTGATAGGATTCTCTCCTTATTTTCCTTTCTTTCGATAGTTTCCGCTCTTGATACCATTTTTTTAAGTTCTAACTTTGTCATTTCTCCTACAAAATTAATTGGCTAGTTGATCGATAAACTGATTGGTTTGATTGGTTGATTGATTGATTTATTCGTTTGTTGAATGAGTAACTGACTGATTAGCTGACCGATTGAGTGATGGATGGAGTATTTGATCGATAAGTTAGATGACGGAATGAGTGACTGACTATTTGATTGCTTGATTGCTTTATCGATTGATTGATTGATAAATCCGTTACTGTGTGACTTACTGATTGAATGATTGATTGATTAAATGATTGACTGACTGATCGATGAACGGATTGATTGATTTCCAAAAACAATGTATACATGTATATCTAATGAATTCCAGTGTTTATGGCGAATAGATTTTGACCCTTTGTCTGTGTGGGCCAGAGGAATTTCAGGCAAGTGTGTGGAATGGATGAATGTATAAAAATGTGTGAAAGTTTCATAATTAATCGACCTCATAATATACTAAATTTCACATTTCGGGGTAGAAATATAAATGTAGTTCTTTGCAAAAATTTGACAATTTTTTCCAATGAGAACCAATTTTCAAAATAACTTAATAAGCATCAAAGCAAAATCACATTAAATTGCAACATGCATAATATATATACATTTTTCTTGCAACATGAGCCAGAACCAGAAATTTCATCAAGCAGACCAATATTTTTCGATAGGATATTAATACAATGAATCCTCTACATTGCCTTTACGGTGAATACTTATTTCTTAATTAATAAAAATAAAATATAAAGTAAAAACGTTCAGTGGGAACATATTTAATGTATTGCGCACTACGTAATTGCGTTACGTAACGTCAATTTTTCGTTCATTTCATTACTGGACATTTTTGCTGGATCTTTCTATTTCCGACGTTTTCCATTTTATTATCAACATAGAGCAACAAAACTTTGTAGATTTGTTTTTTAGGAAGAGTACATTTATTCACAGGCATAAAACAGTCACAAAGTGTTATAATCTATTGAAAACAACCAACGGAAAAAGCAGGTATCACCTAAAATTCAAGTTAATACCTAAACTGGACATTTTTGCTGGATTATGAATTATTCAGCGTTTGAAAATGTACCATCAGATATTTCAATTTTTTTAAAAATATGAAATCAAGGAAGAAAAGTGTATTTAAAATATGTTAATATCTTTTTTTAATACCTTTCCCATTTTGTGTAATTTGCGCCATTTTCCGCTGCTGTCTCCGTTACTTCTTAATAAATGTAAACGTTACATGCTTTTGTCATTGCTTTTGCGACCAATTACACAGAAACGGAAGAAGGAAATCGAAAAAACGAACCAGTTACGTCACTCACGTCACCTTTGGATTATCCACGCAAATTTTCCTGGAAAAAATACGCTCCGCACTGTTTTTATTTACAACATAATGCGTTATATAGGCGTTTTTCTGTTACGCGTTACATGTCAAAAAACCAACTTTTACCGACTTTTCGTCGTGTTTTATATATTTTTAGGCAACAACAAACTTCTTAAAACACAATAAATCCAAAAAACGATCGTTTTCTAATAATATCTAACATATTATATTTTAACTTCATTGCCGTTTCAATACGACAAACACTACCCCACCTAAAACAATGTTTCATTTCTATAACGTATCACCAACATCGCGCGTAACGTCAAATCATATTTGAAGCCAAAAATTGACATTAAAATGGAAGAAAAAGAATCCATTATGAGTTTATCCATGTAGGATAGGGAAATCTCACCCTCGGGGTTGAATATTTATGTCAGAGACTCGGCAAGCCTCGTCTCTGACTGAAATATTCAACCCCTCGGGTGAGATTTCCCTATCCTACATGGATACTCATAATGGATTCGTATAATCTTAAATCATCATTTTTCTTTGGAACTAAACCAAACCTTTAAAATTATATTCATCACATTTGTGAACTACTTTGTGTGTCGCATTAGTTACGGATGAAATTTTTAACCACATAAACTCAATAGATGACCAGATTTTATAGTTGTCCCTAGAAACCCGGAGGCGAAATTTATGATCATTAGAATACCCATCTCCTATTATTGACTTATAGGCAAACATTTCAGTTGCATTTTTCATAATGTCACTGAATGAGTAATTGGGCATAAAAATTAAATGCATCAGTCCAGTCTTGAATAGAATTTATGGTATGAAGCTTTTTAATTCTTTTTTTTAATTCCTCCATTTAATAATGGTCTCTACATTATTATGTTGATTACGTAAGTTATTTTGATGTAAAAGTGCTAAATCAACATGTTCAAAATTCTATAGCTTTTCTTTAATTTTTTATTTACAAATATATCGACATCATTAAAACCAGAAACCATTTGAGGCTCGTTAAATACTTAATCAATCTCACTTAATTGAGGTGCCACGTGGCCAGCATTTATTACCGGGCGTCACGGCTCTTGGTCGATTCGACGTCTCTGTGCTAGTCGTTCATTATCTTTTATATTTTTTGGATGTCGCCGTCCCATCTGTCGTGGTGCAGGTGCAGATGCTGGCTGGATTGCTGATTAGGGTGCTGGTTGATTACGGCGTCTGTCTCCAAGTCGAGGCATAAAAGCTATCTCTTGCAAATATTAAAAATATTGATTATCTTTAAAAATTAATCAAATTAACAGTAGTAATTAAGACAGAATTATGGGAATAAATTAATATTGAATGAAATAAATAGGAAAATTATTTATTCAGTTACATATAACTTGTAATTTGATATAAATATTTAATTAATATTAAAAATTAAAAATTCGAATAAAAGAATTATAAAACGAAAATTAAAATAATAGAAACACGTATATTAAAAACGTATGTATAAGTAAAAATGTGATATAATTGTGATTTGAAGAAATATAATTGATATAATTTTTATTTGTGACGAAAGCAAGGTTATTTATCCCTATGGATTGATCTAAGAACAAGTTCGTGTATGAGCTAGATGTGTAGCATGTCTTATGATCTGCCATGTAAGAGCGACTTTTTGGTGAGATGCTAGTTCAACGAGTTAATGGACCGCTGACAAGCATACCACTTCCCCTGTCCAATATCCTTTCACCGGATTGACCAGCCGATACTCTGTTCTCTCAATGCCAATCGCCAGGCGAGAAAGCAGTGTTTCAAATTTTAAAGTGTTATATAAAGGCCGCTCGGGGTTCGCACCCATGACCTCCGCTTTCAGGGCAATCGCTCTGAGCCAACGAGGTGGTCCATCAATCAAACGGGAATCTTTTCTATTTTATTACCAATCACCTGTAAGTGAAAATATGATATAATTGTGATTTGAAGAAATATATTGATTTTAATATTATTTGAAATAGTGAAATTAATTTTAATTTAAATGACATATTTATGAACTATTATATACCTATATAAACACTTATTTTGTAGACGAAACGAATTTTCTGAACTGTTTGACTTCTGGTCAAAATGAAGAATGGACTGACCACAAGGAACATTCACGATTTATATGCGTGAATGCCGCTTAATAATGCACGACAAATCAAACCTGACGGAAATTTAACCAAATTACTTCCATCTAATAAATTACATGTAATTTAATTATTATGAATTAAATTGTAATTTTTATTTTTTAAGGTCAATCATCTTACCTTTGCAATCTGATGGGCGAAACTTGGATAAATGCTATGAAACACTGCAGTCTTGCGTATGGAACACTTTTGACTGTAGATAACTTCAAAGAAATAGAAATATCGGAGCTAATTAAAGCAAACGTAACAGAATATTGGACCTCTAACATAATTGAAGTGGCTCATGCTGTCGAATATAGAGGTTTGTTATATTCTCTTTCTTCTATAAAACACATTTAAAATTTGTTACGATAAATAAAATCACACAACTTTTTATGCTGTTAATTTTGTTTAACCGTTATCGTATTAAAAAGAAAACTTTCTGCAATTTCACGAGAAGAAAAGTCAATTGGCTTTTTCAGTCCACCAAAAAAATATCAAATATTTATTATCATCTTTTAATCAAATGAAGGAAAGACGAAAATATTTTTATTCAACAATTAAACTGTTGCTGTTGTCATGTTAAACGTTGCATCAGGAATTTTTCAGCTATTTGCGACGACATCAAGGTTATTAATCTCTAGGGATTAATCTAAGAACAAGTTTGTGTATGAGTTAGATGTGCAGCATGTCTTATGATCTGCCATGTAAGCGCGACATTCTGGTAGGATGCTAGTTCAACGAGTTAATGGACCGCCGACAAGCATACCACTTCCCCCAGTCCAATATTCTTTCACCGGGTTGACCAGCCGATATTCTGTTCTCTAAATACCAATCGCCAGGCGAGAAAGCAGTGTCTCAAATTTTAAAGTGTTATTTTCTTCTTTGTTACCATTCACTTGTAATAAAAGTTACTTTCCTCTGATTTAGCGTCTATGGTCATATTTATTTTGCTTGTAGGGATAATGATGTAAAACAAAAACATGTCGAATTTGGACATGTGAACAAACAATCTTCCTCATTCTTGAATTTTTAAGAGGTGTCTAGAACTTAAACTGTTAGAGTAACTGTGATACGTTTTGTTATTTGGAATTAATTGGTCCCTAGCCAACTCTAAACTGATTAAAATTTCCAGTAAATAATAAAAATAAAAGTTTATATGAGAATCTAAATGAATAAAATAACGATTTTGATTCGAAAGTAAGCATATCAATTTTAGTCTAAAAATTTAAATCTAGTGGCACACTAGATTAAGGGATATATAAAATCTAAAGAGCTTATAAATATTAAAATTATATCATTAATTATTTTTGTATCTATTAACATAATTGAAAAAGTTTACAAAATTTATGTTTTTCCCAAAACAAATTATCTGGAAATATTAATCAGTTTGGTTTACTTATCATATTTAAAATATTTGCCAAATTATCCTTTTAAACTTATTTCTAAATTATCCGATCTTTTAAGCAACAACGTATCACATTTATAAGACAAGCTTATATCAACAACCGACTGGCTGCAAATTCTTTAAATTCTTTTAATTTGTTAAATGGGCTTTTGTGATAAAAAATTCTTATCTTAACCTTTTCTTTTATGGAAAGCTGATGAAGACTTGTACGTAGTGAGAATTAAAAGTTACATTGCACTTATGTAAAATCGTCTTAATATTAGATTGTTTTGTGCAGACGTGATACGCTCGGAAAACTAACTCATTTATTTCTGTATTTTTTTAAAATTTATTCATTTAAGTTTACCCGTAATAAAGTTAATTCTGAGCTGTTATGAGTTAAATCGCCATCATATGGGATGGTTGCGTACAAATGATAGTAGTATCACGTAATGCACTGTGAAAGCAATTAATATGTTAATGAAATTATATGACCGAACTTTACCACAATAAAGTTAAAAAGCTAAGTGTTCATGACAGACATTATTTTGTTTGTTCAAAGAATAACAATATACATGTATTTAATCTCTGGTCTTGACAATTGTCTTCCGTATTGTGCCCGTATTTGTTTCGATATTGGTGGCAATTCAATCGTGATTGCCCCCCATCAGCCACAAAATTCTTCTGTTTCTCCTGTATGTAAGAACACAATTACTTACATTATCATATAATTCATTTTGAAGGATGCTATGTACATTCACCAGGACCAGCTCAGACTCAGTTAATTCCAGAGGGAGGAATAAATTTAATTGATTGTCAAAATGCGTGTAACGACAATTATAACATCTATCCATTCTATGGTTTGTATGTAAGTTGTTTAAATACTAAAAAAAATTATCAATATATTAATTAATTAATTTATTTATTAATTAATAAATTAATTTATTTATTTATTTATTTTTGTATTTTTTCAATTTAAGTCTGATATAGAAATATATTAATTTGCTTTCACTTTTAAAATGGCGTTTTTATCATAATTTTTTTAATTTGCAAAACTTGTAAAACTCTATTTTTTTAAAACAAATGTCAATGTAAAACATTATGAAGCTTGTAATTCTATTTCTATAGTGGCTAATAATAAAAGTAAGATATGTTAAATAAGTGTAGATTATTTTTCTAAGGCATAAGATATCACCAAGAGTAACACAAAACGTTGTATGGTTATCCCTATTAAATAAGAATTATAATTCAAAATAATTAAAGGTATCATCTGTATCAGTGTAAAAAATGGTGACAAAAACGGTTCAAGAGTAACGAGTGCCCTTAACTCTAGGCATTGTTGTACTTTTTGCTTACCTGACTATACGTGAGTGCGTGTAATAGTGTGAAAGTGCGTATGTCCTAGTTTTGTTAGGTATTGCAATAACTAACAAAACTAGGAAAATGTTACCTAGGGGTTCAAAAATCTTAAAAAATCGTCTTCTCCAAAATCGATGATGGGAGAAAGAATACGATTTGATATTTGGCCTTTCTGTCGTTTTTGGCCTCTTGTTTGTTCATTCCGTAAATTTGGTCAAAAATGGATTGTCTATGTTCAATTTAAAAATTCGTAAAATGGCGGAAAAATCGTTTTAATTTGACTATTGGAAGAGATGATGACATGGGATTTTTAGTTTTTAATTTTTCTCAAAATAACCTTTAGAATTGGAGCAAATTCAAATATCAAAGTCATAACCTGATTTTTGCAGTTTTTGCTACTTTCTTGGACACTATAAGAGATAAATAAAAAAGTACATTGCGAAAATGTTCAGCATGACAAAATTTAACAAGGTACCATGTTTCAAAACTATATAATTATCCATTTAGAAGTTGTTGCCCCTGAAATATTATTTTTGACTCATAAATACTAAAATTCTGCAGCATCTTAAAACTATAAACTTTTTGTTTAACATGCATCTGAGGATTTGAATCTAATGTAATGACGATCATTTTAATATATGATTCAAAGCCAAAGGTTTAAAGGTCAAGGTCATAGCTGCATAGGAATTGATAATTATCATGAAAACTATTAGCTTTTTGTACAGGCATGTATCATACACAATTGTAGATACTAATATGACTTTAGTTTAAATGTTACGTTTAAGGTCATAGCTGCATAAGAAGATTGAAATTAGTAATTATCTGAAAAATTAAAAACTTTGTGTATAGTCATATATATCGGAATATTGTAGGTATTGATATTCATTCATTTTGATATATAATTTAAGGTGTTATGCTCAAAGGGCAAGGTTATAGCTGCATAAGAAGATTAGAATTGTTAATTATCTTGACACTTTTAACTTTTTAATAGGCATGTATATTAGAATATTGTCAGTATTGATATTTGATTTAAGGTCATAATTCCATAGGTCGAAGTCATAGCTATATAAAATAATTAAAAGTGTTAATTATTTGAAATATTTTGAAATTATGAACAGGCGTTTATCTTAGAATAACGTAGTTATTGAAATGGCAATCATTTGATATATATGACTCAGGTCGTCAGTTCAAGGTAAAGGCCCAACCTGCATAAAATGCCCGAAAATGTAAATTACCTGGAAAATTTTAATTTGAAATCTTTTTGTCTAGACATGTGTATTAAAATATTGTTGCTATTGATATGTAGATCATTTTGATGTATGATTCAAGGTCAACAATTCACTTGACAAGATAACAGCTGCATAAGAAGATTAAAGTTCCTAATTATGTCAAAAACTACTAACTTTTTGTCTAGGCATGTATATAAGAATATTGTAGGTATTGGTATTACAATTATTTTGATATATGATTTTAGGTTAGGGTTTAAAGGTCAAGGTCTTAGCTGCATAAGTATACTAAAATGGTTAATCATCTGTAAATTGTCAATTGAACTTTAGTTTCTACATTCCTTTTAGCTATTTATAAATGAACTTTGACCTGGTGTTTCTAATTAAGTGTTTGTTATTTGGGTCGAAACGGGGAAAACTTGGATAGTATCTGTAATTAGTATTACTGTCTATTGTACTTTGTAACAGTTTGGGTCGACCATATAATTAGGCAAGAGTTAAGGCCAACGGTCCTCTTATTAGAGAATAATAGAATATATTTTTTTTCCTTATTGATGATTTTAAAACTTTTTTTACATTTTTGGCAGTAGATAATATCGAAAAAAAAAAACATTTGCTAAACACACGCACTAGATGCAACCATTGGGTAAAATGAATGTTGAAATGCCTGAATACATTTATGAGTTAAGTTACTTTTAAAATTAATTCTATTCTTGATTGTGATCAGCTATATTATTATTATATCTCTTAAAATAAAAACATTGCAACTTTTATATATTTACAGGAGGATAAATGTGTTTGTTTTTATGAAGAAAGTATAAAATTAAATCCTTCGAACCAAAGTTGTTTTCAAAATTGCAGCATTAATTCTTTGGAGTTCTGTAAAGATTCAACGCTGATCGCACTTTACAAAAGTATACGTAAGACAATGTTTTAATGTCACCTTGACATTTATTTACTCTATATCGCTTGTACTTATTTAAATGAACGAAGATATTCAGTGAAAAGTAAAGTTTTTTAGTTAAAAAAATTAATTCTTTGGAGTTCTGTAAAGATTCAACGCTGATCGCACTTTACAAAAGTATACGTAAGACAATGTTTTAATGTCACCTTGACATTTATTTACTCTATATCGCTTGTACTTATGTAAATGAACGAAGATATTCAGTGAAAAGTAAAGTTTTTTAGTTAAAACTTGTATTTTAATTTTATAATTTAAAGTTTAATTTTGTGATAATGGAGTCGGAATATCTTTTGCGGCATGTCTTCTATGAATGCCGTATCAATTTGCAGTTACCGTTTTTCACTGCAAACGTTATTTAAGCTAAATTCTCCATTTTGTTACCACCATATATATTTATATATATATATATATATATATATAATATATATATATATATATATATATATATATATATATATATATATATATATAAATTTATATATATATATATGTATATATGTGTGTGTGTGTGCGTGTGTGTGTGTGTGTGTGCGTGTGTGTGTGTGTGTGTTGACAAGCGCATACAGTTCATCACATCAGGTTTTACCTTTCTTATCGTGCTATTTAACCGAAGTCAGTTTAAGATCAATTCTCTAGTTCAGCTTGTAAAATATAATTAATTTAAAGATTGCAATGCTAAACTTGATAAACTAGGATTTGTGTTTTACTTACAATAAAATACATTTGTAAGGCAAATTAATTCTACAGTGACGGGTAGATAAACATCCTCTTTGAAGATGAGCACTTAAAAATTTATCGATGAATTTTCTTTTCTTTTAAATTGTGTTATAGGTTATTATTTTTCTTTAAGGAAATGACACTACAGAACTCTCGACAGCAAATTTTACAACTAACAAGTGTGTAGCACAAATTAATACGACTAATTTAAGGATAAACTGTGAGAAAAATCTGCTATATCAGTGCAGTAAGCTTAATATTACTATCATATTAAATATTTATTCCAAACGGACTATGGCAAATATATGCCACATAGAGCACTGAGTTTTAAGCGAATCAGAAATATCATGTTTAAAAAGGGTATACACATTGTCATGTTTGTATATAGATAATAACCAAATCTCTTATCCACGTTTTTGTCACGTTATAATACTAAGTACAAGAAAAACGAAATTTCCACCCTCTACAAATATGTCCAATCAATATGGAATTCGAGTCAGGAAAAAGTTGGATTATTGTGGGAAAAAACAACACTATAGAAAAAAATCTCCAAAAAGAGGATTTTGTCATCATTTTATGATTACGCAACTGTTTTTACGCTCATTAGCTGATTTGTGAACAGCCTTTTTTTTATTTTTATTTTAATTTCCTGCAATAAAATAAACGGAAAAAATGAAGTATATATATATATATATATATATATATATATATATATATATATATATATATATATATATATTCTTTATTTCATGGAAATTATTTCTTGGAAAGAGGAAATAGTTCAAAATGGAACATTTTTTAATGCTCTGGAAGAATGTGGACATGAACTAGGTCGTAACGATAAATACACTAATAAGTCGGATTTTACCTGGAAACCAGTTTTCTTTCCAACTTTGGAAAGGATTAGAAGTAGGTCGATTTTTATATACTAATACGAATAACTTTAGATGTTTTATATAATAATTGTTTTCAAACATGCAAATGATGGTTTATTTGTGAAATGTTCTTTAACAAACCTAAAAGTACCTTACTTTTTTATATAACAAACATACATTCTTTTAAAGTGTTTAGGATTCCCTTTCAGCCTCATAATAATATAATTAGTAATTTAAACACCTTATGACAAGATTCTGTTTTTGAATCGTTGATCTAATTACTGATTACATTTAATATGTTAAACCAAATGATAATTTTACCATTTTACGCATTCTGATTGGCTCACGGTTGGAATGATGTTCCCTGTCACTCTTTCGATTAGACTGACGTCCTATTTAAGGGTTTTACAAGCATTTTTTGCAGAGCCGAAATTTTTCATCTAGCTGTTACTCATGCATGCGCATCACCTCAAAGTTAAGTTATTTCCTCATAGACAATTTTGACTACTGTCGGAAGTACGTTTTTGTAAACATTGGCAAAATTAATTAATGCACAAATTTCTTTGTTGTTCACGTTGCATTGAACTAATTTTTTTATCAATTCATCCGAAATATATTACAAATCATTGATCTATCACACACAATTTTTGTCTCCAAATATCATCTCCTAAAAAAAACTATACGAATTAAGTTCCCTTTTTAAAATTTGAATAGACTAAGCAAAAACAAATTGATTCAAAAATATATATTTATATAAAAAAAAAAGTTCAATAAGACAAACTTAAAAAAAATTCTGACCAAGTATGCATTTTGCGCCAATTATTTAAAAGTGCATTTTATCTGATTCACCAGAAGATTATTCCCTTGATTGCTATTTACAAGGAAGAATATACCCATTTTGTTAAAAAACAATCATGAGCAGAATACAGCATTCTTTTTTAGAATTGACGCAAAAAAACCCCTAAAATTTGGTAAGAATAAGTAGGTATCATGCCTCAAAATCTATCTTTATGTAAATTTTACACAATTTTTTTATGATTTTTAAAATTTAAAATTTTTCTAGTTTTCAATAAAATTTAAAATACAAGGACAGCACTTTTTGTGTCTGAATTCTTTAAAGGAAAAAGTGTTTCTTAACATTACGTCTACTAAGTGGCCTCAATAATGTAATGTTAAATCTTTACTATGATACAGAAATTAGGTTTAAAAAATGAAAATTAAAGTCACCGTTTTAAAATAATCCACTATTTAAAAAATAAATAACGATATGATATAAACATAAATATTACGTTTCTTTTTGTACTTTTACTGCAGAACAGTTTAGTTACAAAGAAAAGAAATTGAAGAAAAGGATTTGCAAGTCTTTAAAAATGGATGAAAACCATACTTACTTAAAAGAACGTAGTTGTAACGATTCATTACCATATATCTGTATAACAGGTGACAATTACGAAAGTTTTAATTGTTTATATGCGGTTTAAGTTTCCTTTTGTTTCTTCTTGTGGCAATAATAAATATCAAATATCCATAGTGAGAGCTTAATTTTCTCTTTGAAATTTTGTTTGCTGTTGCGAACTGTACAACGATCAAATCAAACGTATTCTGTATCAACATTAGCCGCAAATCGATAAATGTCACAAGAATAAATTGTGTCTTTGTAAAAGAACGTGGATATACTTTGTACAAAATTAAGGTTTTAAATCTCTCGGACTGCATTAAATATGTAGAACCTACATACACATTCAAACGAGTGTCATTTTCGGTATTTAAAATGCTAATTTTTATTATGTTGTTCCATAATAAATCCTACCATTATCTAAAATCCTTTTCAATGACGTTTAACAAAAACCAAAGTAAGTTCAGCATTGTATGAACCAAAAGCTACCCTTTTCACAAGCTATAAAAAGCTCTCTCTCTCTCTCTCTCTCTCTCTCTCTCTCTCTCTCTCTCTCTCTCTGTGTGTTACTTTCGCTTCAAAAATATTGATCAGCTGCTGTATATATTTATATATTCCAGATGACGTAAAGAACGCTTCTTTAAATCATTTAAAGACGTGTCTGTTTCGAAGCAGGCAGACCAAAACGCCAAACATGACAACACAAGTAATATCAACGAGAAACGAAATCCATATGTCACCATTTTCATATACAGAGGGTGGCATTCATGAAACAACAAGTATGATCAACGATGCCACATCGACGTCACGTCGTGGAGAAAATTTGACTGAACAATTTTCAACCAGAACCGATATCCATTCGTCAACAGTGCCATATACAGAGGACGATACTCAGAAAGCAACAAGTAACATCAACGATGCAACAACGACCCCATACCTTGGAGAAAACGTAACTGAGCAACTTTCAACAAGAAACGATATTCATGCGTCAACATTGCCATTTTCAAGAGGCAATATTGACAAAACAACAAGCGAAATCAGCGATGCGACAACAAAGTCTCAGATTGAAAAAGAACTGACTACACAACTTATTAGTTCTAACGGAACTGTTGCCTCCGAAATCTCTAGCAAATCCATTTCTTCAGAGTCTACGCATGAAAAGCAAACAGAATCAAAATCTACAGTTACCTTTAGTACTTTTTCTGATAATCTCAGTACTAATCATGTTTACAAAACCTCAAGTGAATCTCATATATCATCAACAAGCGTTAACACAGAACAAGAGGCTTCTACTGGGGTTAATGTTCCGAACGATGGTAGAACAAACAATATCCAAGATAAAAGCGAGAATGTTACATCATCAAATGTTTACAAAAATGATCAACACGATAAATCACAGACAGGTAATTATTCTGTATTTGCATTCCTTAAGTCATGTTGTATTTTACATTGTACTTGGCATCCAGTATTTATGCATTCGTTCTTATTATGAATCTGTTATGTGTTCCAAAAACCTTCAAGACGTATAATTATTTTTATATTTTCACTAAAATTGCCGCTGAATGGCATTTATACTCTATATCTTGCAACAGACAATGCAATCAAAACCAGGCTTGAATTGAATGACGTATAATGCGATTTCGAACTATTAACAAGATAATTTGTCTTCTATTAACATCAATATAAACTCAAAATCATGACAAGACTCAAATGCTGTTACTTAAGTACAGGATTGATTATTACATTTCCAATTTTGAGAAGGTATATCTCATCTTTTAAATGGTTAATAATACATGTTTTTCTCTTATAAATTACGGGAAAATCTTTTTTCTTTTTTTTCTTTTTTCTTTCTTTTCTTTTCTTTTCTTTTTTTTCTTTTTTTTTTTTTTATTTATTTTTTTTTTTTTGTTATAGAGAAGTAAGATATATTATTATTATTATTATTATTATTATTATTATTATTATTAAGGAAAACATAGAAGGTTTTTGATTTCTTTATGCCAAAATATTGTCGGGAACTAAATGGTAACATCTAGATTGATTTTTTTACAGTTTTCGGCAAAGGTATTATTATAACCATTTTTTTTTTTATTTTATAGCGATGATTGTTGGTATAGCATGCGGTGGATCTGTATTAGTTTTAACAGTTATAATTGTATTGATCTTAAGGAAAAGGTAAATACACATACAGTTGTACAATAAACTATGATATAAATAAAATGTTTTATTTTATATTTTATTTTTATTATAACCAATGTAAATTTTAAACAACTAGTAGTTTAACATTCTGGTACTGGTACTTTAGGAGACAGTTTTTATAAGTGTTCAACACTTGTTGCTAAATCCTATTTGTCGCATTCCATATTGTTTACTTTACTTTTCAACATGAATTAATTGAATTTGACGAATGAAATATGTTTAATTAATAACTTTCTGATAACGTGTTGAATAGGCACAACTATAAAGGGATCAGCAATACACATCGTTGAAGGGAGATAACTCTCTCACGCACTGAAACTATGTCTATTACAAAATTATTATTTGTCATTATAACCGTCCACTGTACATTAGAAGGCTTCGTAAATAATACGTATTGTTCCTTGTAACTTGTTTTAATGCAGCTAAATTAACTGAATGAATAGATGTTCATTTGGCTTACTAAGAAATCTATTTATGTTCAATAAGATTTGGTTATTTTTACAAACCACTTTTGTTTTTGTTTTTCAATTATTTGTGTTATTCTTTTTTTTAATTGTTAAAATGTTAATATTGCATGTTTAACATAGATATCGATACTTTCCTGTAGTTACCATTTTTATGCTGGACATAAGGCAGGTTACAATATCACGGCAAGAATGAAAAAAAAAATGTCCTCAATTTGGTTTAAAATCTACAGAGCTTCATAATAATTTATAACATTGAAAATTTAAAAGCATTTTCACCCAACCCCTGTTATATTTAGATAATCTTTACATTATATGATTAAATATGGTAATAATCTTCAAACCCTGTTGTAGATCAGTTCTTTTTAAGTTGAAATTGGATTTTATTCTGTTTATTGGCTATTTTGGGAAATATGATGTATGTCGCTTGTGTCTTTTAGCTGTTTCTCCCCTCAGTGTCATTGATGACGAATTTCCCAGATGTGCATATCTGGCACATCAAAATGAAACAAGTTTTTTTTTGTTTTCGTTTTTTTTTTTTTTTTTTTTTTTTTTTTTTTTTTTTTTTTTTTTGTTACATAAATATTAAAACGCCCACAGTCCATAGATACTATATTTAATACCAATGGTTTCTAATGACACGCTATGTTTATATGTATAATAAAGATATATTGTTCCTATAACCGTCAAATTAATGTCTGAAAAACAATCAAAGTTTTGAATTATTTTTAGATGTATAAAGAAGAAGAAGAAACTGCAAAAAGATTTGGATGCAGTTCATTTTCAAACAGTCTCTGATCATGAGGAGGATCAAGATATGGATATCGAAGATATGTCGCCATATTCATTTGCAGTTTCTGTAGGACAGAATCCTGTATTGTATCAAGGGAATAATTTATATGCCGTAGTGAATAAAACTAAACAAGCAGACGATCGAAACGGAGAAAGTTACCCACTTGCTTCACGTGCATCTGGTACAACCGTCCAAAATGAAAGGAAAGGGGGAATCACCAACATTTATGCAGTGGTAAATAAAAATAAAAAGGAAACTTCAAATGGAAAAGAAGAAAATTATTCCGGAAATGACATCAATATTGATGGATCGCAAATTTTTACCGGAAATGACATCAAGGAACTTATGCCTAGAAGATATAACGATAAAAAGCCAAAACGCCAACCCGGAAATGACGCCTCTTATTCTTTGTCTACTGGGACAGACTACGATCATCTGAATTTTAGAGGCTCTAAAAATACGAGTGGGTTACCAAATGAAGCTGACGCTTTATATGACCATGCAAATTGTGGCTTATACGACGGTGTTCAGCATGACGTAAAACAACGTGGAATTAGTGACACTTACGATCACGTTTAAGCAATGTGATAAAACTGTACGCAAAAAAAAAGTTAGATCGTAGTTACGCATTCGCTTTAGACACGAATAATATTTGCACGATATGGTAGAATATTGTATGTTAAAAAGAAAAACATAATTTCACGTGACTTTTGTCGCTATGGAAACTGTTCAATACGCATCAAGTTCATTTGAAAATAAGCGATACCATTTTGTTAGATGGTTTTTGTTGCTTGTTGTTGATATGTATTTGTTTTGTTTTTTATTGCTTGATTCTTTTTCGTTTTGTTTTTCTTTGTCGTATCGGTTATTTTGACATAAATGTTTTAAGCGGACAGCTACAAATCCTGTCACATGATTTTATCTTAAATATAAGAGTTATATTTATGAGACATTAAAGATAAAATAAGGGACATGATAACAACTGTATCAGAACATTTCCTATACAGCTGGATAGATGCTGATGTCCGGAAATGAGGGTGTTTTCGGTATTCATTTTTTTTCTGTGTCTGGATCTTGTACCCCGGATGTTGTCGAGTGCTTAAATGGTTGTATATTGGCATATTTCATATAACCAAATTGAAGCTTGGAAATTGACATGATTGATTTTGACATAAGAGTAAGAGAAATTCAAAAATAGTAAGATTAAATTTAATAAAAAGTTTGAAACTTTAAAATACGCAAAGAAAATATTACATGATACAGCAAATATTTGGAATATTTATCAGAAAAAAAAAATTTATATGACCAAAGCAAAAGCAACATCAATAATGATGGAGTCTAGAATATTGCAAAAGGTATATATATGAGATATTAGTTAAGCAAGGAAGTGTTTGAAAAATGAGCATAGAACATGGTACAGAAATAAATTCATTAGTTAAGTAACTCTGCAAGTTATATTAAGTATGTTATGATTTTGTATTTACCACTGAATTGAAGTTGTGGTGTGTGTGTGTGTGTGTGTGTGTGTGTGTGTGTGTGTGTGTGTTATTACACAATTAATAGTGACTGTCATTCGCACGTGCACGTGTGTGTGTGTTATTACAAATTTAAGTCACTGCCAGTCGCTTCATTTGCACGTGCACGCGTGCGCATGTATGTGTTATTGCATATATTTAATTGTCACTGTCAGTCGCTTCATTCGCACGTGCGCTTGAACTTCATATGAGGATTAGTTAGAATGTAACTTATATTTCTTAATAAAAGAGACTGCTTTTTAACGATTGTGTTACTTTATTGTTATTATATTTATTATTATTATCATTTTAATCTGACGGAAATTTGAGCACTACTTTAAAAAGTCACCGGTCACATTTTTAAGTTTTTCTATTTTCAATGCCTTATGGGTTAAATTATCAATATTGATGTTTCTCAAAATTATGAATATTTCTTTTTTGTAAAAATTCAAAATTTTGCACATGACACAGTTATATTTTACATTCCTTATATACACCGGTGATGTCCTGCTATTACTCGGTCCTTTCCGGCGACCTAATTGGTGACATACATGGTGTTCAGATGTGCTAGAGATGATTTTCACAAAAATATGACATTTCAGGTGCCTTGAAAGTTTGATTTAGGTCAAAATGGAACACTGTGTGATGAAAAAATACAATAAATGTACAATAAAAACATTAGTTTTTACAAATTTCAAATTAAATCGATTATAAGGCAAAAGTTATAATACTCAGTATGCATAGAACGTGGACTGAATAGGTCATTTATTTGGTTATAAAGAAATAAATTTGCACGAGGTCAAAATAATAGTGGTTTTGAAAGGTAGAAGATGTTTACCAATTTTGATTATGCTCACTTCCGCAAGAAACTCTAAATTTTGTTAATCCTTTGTATTCATTTTATCATTAAGCGGTGCCTGACTGCAATTGATAATGCCCATGCAGTTAGAATGTTGCAATCTGGACACAGCCAACGAACATTTGCACAACGTTTCAATGTGTCACAAAGTGTTGAGTCATGCTGTGAAATCGATCCCACCATACTGGCAATTTCACATACAGACATCGTTCAGGTTGACCAAGAGTGGAGTGGAGTAATGGTGTTTTTCGCCCCAGTCAAGATTCTTTTACTTATTTCGAGGCGGTCAGTTCTCGGATGGTGGAGGAAACCGGTGTACCCAGAGAAAACCAGCGACCTTTGGCATGCGAACTAACAAACTTTCTCGCACTAGGATCTGTCTCGAGTGAGATTCGAACACAGGTGCTGTGATCCGTAAGCACGCTTTAGACCACTCGGCCATCGAGGCCCTTAGGTAAACCAAGAGTTAATACAACCCGAGAGGATCGTTATTTTGGTAACTTGGCTCGACGAAACAGGTTTGAATCTGCTAAACAGTTAAACAATTAGTTCAGACAAGCTATCGGAAGGCGGATTTCTTGTCAAACAGTGAGAAGCAGACTTTATCGTTGTAAACTACGTGCTTACAGACCAGATGTTCGCCCTATTTTGACACTACGTCATCGTCCACCAAGACGATTATAGGCAAATTATCACCGAAATTTACATCTGTGTCAGTGGAATCCTTTTTTTCACGGAGGAACCTAAATTTTGTGTTGACTTTAACGACGGCAGAAGGTATTGTATGACGTATAGGAAATTATATATTACGGTGCACATATTCGCTACTGATGTTACAATACTTCTGATGAATATATTTCTAAATTTTCGGCTCATATTAAATTCCATTTTTTTTCCTTTTTAAATCTCTTAATACACAATGCCTTGGTGGTCCGGTGGTACAAACGCATGCATACGGATCAAACCCTCTCAGCGACTTGGTTCGAATTCCACCCGGGAAATATTCTAATGTCAGATAGTTTATCAACTCATTTCTCGATGGTAGATTGTTTTCTGTTTTTCTCCAGGTACTCCGGTATTCTACCCCATCCCTGATCTGACCGTTTCAATATAAGGAGAAAATGGACTGTTTTCCACGTCTCACTTTGAAAGGGCCCTGGATAATGTCGAAGTAAACATCTGAAAAACGTGTATTTGATAATAAACAATACTACCAAGGTCGATAACTTTCTCCGAGTACTCCGGTTTCCCCCATCATTTCAGAACTGACTGTCTCGAAATAAGTAAAGATTTTTACTTGATACTTCAGCCAGTGCTAAATTATTATGCAGTGCACCTTAATTGAGCAATGAAAGAGAGACAACTCAAAAAAATATACATCGATTGAGTTCTCTCCACATTTCTCAAATACAACTACGGGAGCTCAGTTCGTTATAAGTACTCCCTCTGTATGTGGGGGATCGGGGTTCGACCCCCGGTCGGGTCTGACCAAGACTTAAAAATTGGTTGTGACTGTTCTTTCGCCAAACAGTCACCAGTTAGAAATGAAGGCCACGGGGTCCTTCGGAAGGGACCTTAAAAACCAATGCCCTTTGTCATGAAGGACGTGGCACGCTAAAGAACTCTCCATGCACATTGTCCAACGCGCATTGCAAAGGTAAAAGTTTCTGCCACTTCACCTATAGCTGGTGACGTCTCGATATAGGTGAAATCTTCTTGACTTGGACCAAAGGTCTCATATCAATCCACATTGCTCAATGAGAGTGTAAAATGGTTTATATTTCTTACAACGAGATGATTTTGGTCGCCGTTGAATCATCACAACAATTGATATGGAGCAGACATCTAGAAAAGTCTTTTTTTAAAATATAAAAAGATATTAATAGCAAAAGTTCAAGCTTTCTTCAATATGCGGCGACATTTTAAGCTGACGTCGATATAATTTAGCTTGACATGTCTACATATAAATCATCACTTAGGGTAACCATTTGTTAAGGTGCTAGGTTTTCGAATCAGTATGCCACAGATAATTATACCACTACCGCAATATTATCCTAGTACAAGGCGGATGGGGGTACAAACCCACGAAATCTTGCTCTTGAGCTCGGCAATGAGCCACCGAGGCGACTCATTGCAAAGGGCTTTGGATTTTTATAATATCATACTGACAAAGGATATTAGTTTCTCACATCTCGTTCCTACAAAAAGCATTTTTTTTAAAATTAGGATCTAATTCTTGCAAAATTCATCAGTTTTTAACGCCACATTCTGACCAAGGAAATTGGTTTTTAGAGATTTTTTATGGGCATTAATTCATTGAGGAGTTTAGTGAAAAAAACTTTAATACCAGATGTGTTTGTACCACAATTTAGTAACTTTATATACATACATGGGAAGGCGTAAGTTAAAAGTAGGTTTGCACTATCAAAACGTTTGAACAAAATCTTTGAACAAAAAGCATTGATCAAACTTAGTGTGTTTACGCCTATCAAAGTTACAAAGTAGGACTGTTTTTGGAGTACTTATATGTACAACTTTACATTAAATTATCAGCACTTGCAACAAGATAAGATATTTTAACAGAACTGTTTTCATTAAGTACCTAATGATCTGAGATTCTATTCGATCAAAGTTCATCAAAACATCAATTTTTAACCAAGTTCATTCGTAATTGATATGATTAAAATTCTTTAATGTTAGCTTTGATCAAAGTTTTGGTGCCTACACTATCAAAGTCACGAAGATGGATCGAGTCTAGGAGTACTTCATTACTTTCCTACAGGATAAATCATTCTTACAGTACTGCTTATGTCGAGTAACTTATCCATTTTAACCTGAATCTGAAGTTTGATTGGTCAAATCCCATTAATTTTAAGGTTCAAAGGTTCAAGAAAAATAGGATAATATTTAATTCGATCAAAGTTCTTAAAGCATTCGTCAAAATTATTGATCCAGGTATCTGAGAGTCTAAACTCCAAGTAACTTTGAGCATAGATTTTTTTTTTCTTATCTTGCTGAAATGGAACGTTTTCGTATGCCGAATATGCAAAGCAACATAAATGGTGGTTTGAACAATGAAAGAGAGACAACTCGAAAAAAAACTATATACATGTATGTGTATAGATTGAGTTATCTCTCTTAGTCAGTTCGGGATTTATTTCAATAAATTAATGATAGGCTTAGATTGCATGAAGACAAAAAAAAAACTTTAGAAAAAGAATATAAAACAACAGATGCCAAAAATAAATAAATGAATAAATAAATAAATAAATTAATTAATTAAAAAAAGGTCTAAGTATGGTTGCATAAAAACCCATTTGAGATTTTGAAACTTAAGTAAATTCTTTAAAAACAGTATTCTCTCAAACAGTTCTGAAAAGTGTTACATACTCGTATACTGTTCCATATAGCATGTCCGATAAAAAAAAAAACCATGCATTGCTGACAAATAAAAAACCAATCGTGTTATGGGAAATGGAAATGGATCAGGAAAAACCAAGACTGCATTGCAATTCAGTCCGCTAACCGAGAGTCCGTGATTTTCTCCGGGCACTCCAAGAACTGACCACCTCGATTAAAGTGAAAGAATCTCCACTACTCAACTAAAAACTGTCAAATCTGTGAAAATGGATGGTGCCACATAATTATCTCGACGTTATGTCTATTTAGATTTAAAAGTCTACATTATAGGTAAGAATTATGTTTTCATTATATCATCATTATTATGTAGGAATGTCAAATAATAATAGTTTCGAATTTTACAGTTTCTATGGAAACGGGTTAATATAAGCCTTTTTCGGCTTGTTCCTGGATCCTTTTCTATATGTTTGTATGTTGATTTATATGTTGTACAATGCTCTTTTTTGAGAATAAAATGTTGTTTAAACTAAACTAAACAAATAATAATAAACACAATTCTGTATGTCACTGAGGTCGCACGCCAAAAGCTTAATGCATAAAAAACTCTTATTTTAGAGATTTGGCGTTTGTTTGGTTCGTTGTAATGTTGTTTAATGTCACATCAGCAATTTTTCAGCTTCTCGTCATGAGAGCAAGTTTATTAATCTCTAAGGATTAATCTCTAAGGATTAATCTAAGTATAAGGACATATATGCGTGTGATGAACGAATGTGTATTATGGCCTGTGCATTTAGGGTGACTTTTCGGTAAGGTGATAGCTCACCGAGTCAATATGCCACAAACAAGCGTATCACTATCCCAGTCCATCATTCGTGCACCGGATGAACCAGTCAATACCGAATACCCTTAATTTCGAGCGCCAGGTAAGGAAGCAATTACTGAAATTTCAAAGCCCTATGTATGACCCGACCGGGGTTTTGAACCATCGATCTCTTTCATGTATGCATGAGATTAACGAGTGTAATTTTGCTTTACATTGTACAAGCGCAAATCATGAGCAGCTTTTTGTAAAGGTGCGAGCTTATGATCACAAAACCACTTAAATCAGGCACCGGGTGAACAAATCGATAAGCTGACCTCCTTAATGTTGAGTGCCAAGCGAAGAAGAAGCATTTATATCAATTTTATTGAGAATTCGACCCGGTGGAGGTTCGAACCCGCGACCCCCCGCTCTTGAGGCGGACCCGTTACTTCTGAGCCATCGAGGAGGTCGATGCAAGGTTTGGATGTCTCGGTGTAAATGAAGCATACAGTTTTTAAAAATCGTGATAGACCAAACAGAACTAATTACAGGATGACAAAATTGTTGTCCCGGAAATAGTTATAAATAACACAGCATAATAGTTAATTTGCAATATTCAACTTCGCTGAAAGCAGTTGTGCTTGACCAGAACCATATATAGAGCTCTGATGATGATATACCATCTCGGTTTAAGTGTTGGTGTTTACCAACACCGACGACAGAACCGTGATTAGCCCTTGAATTATACGATGAAGAGCTATATTTAGGCATTGGTGACACACGCAGCACAGTTTCTTCTATATAGTTATTATTTATTTATTTATTAGCATACTGTCTCAGAGTTAGCACCTTAAAGAAGTCGCCCTGAGTGGGTCGAAGTCAGACCACAAAACACTCCCGCATCTTGTTTTTAGTTCAATCAACAGAGATAAATAAAACCTGCTTTCATCACAAAAAGCTGAAAAATTACTGATGTGACGTTAAATTACATCACAACTAACCAATCTTTTCTATTTTTCGCTTCAAGCATTTTGCTAGAACTTGAGGATGCACATAGAATGAACTATTCTGTCACAATAAGTATTTTGATGTTGTCAATATTTTTCAAAAACATGACTTAGTAGTCGAATATTTTTGTACTAGATGATGCACATAACTCAGTCGAATGTTTGAAAAAGTCTCTTCGAAACGGCACAGGAGCTTAAAAGTGTGTCTGATGTTCGATCCCTTTTTCTCCTTTTTGTGACTCAAGGACTGAAATGATAAAATATAACACAATCGTTTATAAAATCAGCTGAATATTTTAATGGTCTCATTTTAATACTAGAATTTGAGATAATAATAATAATAATAATAATAATAATAATAATAATAATAATAATAATAATAATAATTTAGAATTTGTGCTGATTCGGTACCAAACGTAGTTTCCAGTCTTGAAATATAGACATTTAAATCAGTTAATTGATAAAAAGAGTTATATGGTGTTTAAGTTGAGGAAACCGAAGTACATGGAAAAATTACCCTTCTTGGGCAAGCTGACTGACAAATTTCCTTTCACTAAACTCGAACCTATAGGCGGTGAGAGGCACTCTGCTTTAATAATATAATACAAAAAATACATCACTCAGTCGCCGACTGAATTCCCTTTTTTTTTCAGATTAAAACAAATAATCATTTAAAATATATAAATAGATAAGCCACGAATCAACAATTCGTTTTTAATAAGGACTTACTCGTATTTTACACGAATTATTTGAAAGTATTTAATATTTAACAAGCGCCCGTTGATGAAGATACTATCCTTTATGAGGGCCTCTTAAGTAGAAAATGTCATTAGAGCAAGATCTCCTTATTTCGCTTCCGGATTATTCAAATTTTCCCTTAAGATTAAAAAAAAATTCATCACGGATGTCGCATATTTATCAGTTTATCTCAGGCTACACGTGTTTCCCTTCGTGTACCTCCCGAATCAATAGTCATTCACACACTTTGTTATTTTAAGCGCGTGGGTGGTAGCTGAGTAGAGCTGCGTGCGCGTAGCTCTTTAGCTAACGAAGATAGAAAGTTACTGCCAAACTAGCATAAATTGCTGGGATTGTTACAAACTCTGATACATCTGTTCATTATTTCTGATTCTGTAATTCTAGAAAAATACAGAAATATTGGGATAAAATATGCAGTGAAGTCAAAATGGGTGAGTAGACGTTTTGCGGTTACATTAATGGTGGACTTATTGTTAAATTTACTCTTGATAGTCAATGATGATGTCGGATTTTCCGGTTGACTGGCCAAGATAAGGCCCTAGGGATTTGTTTACATCGGTGTTCAATCACCGTGTCCAGTGTATTATTGTAAAGTCGGGTCAGATTTCAATGTTAGTTTTGATAAGTAAACGAGTATGTGTATATTTTCTGTAATCGGTATAATATTATACAGTGGAATCATCATCATAGCCGTGTCCGATTTTACTTTTTCCTGCAGCTGGGGCTCAGTGCAGGTTTTCAGACGATGATTTTTTTTTTAATGTACACTACAGTTAACAATATTGAAGATCGTATACTGTAAGTATGTTCAAATAAGCAAAATGGCTAAAGGGGTTAAGATAGAAAATATTTATAAAACGAGGGTGTCATATTTGGGAATATTCTTTGGGTATTGTTGTAGTCAAGGCACAAAACTACCCCCTATCCTCCAAAAGGGGAAGAAATAAACAATCGAAATTTATATTATATGCTTGTTAAATTTGATTTCTTATTCAGACTTATTGCTGCATAATTTGGGCACATGGTTGTCTTCATTATCTAAATCCCACAAGAAAGGGTGAAATTTAAAAAAAAAAAAAAAAAAAACCTGGGATTTAAAATAATCTGCCACTTGTGTATTTTATTTTTTTTTAGGGACATTGTTATAGTTTGAGCACATAACCATTGTTATCACTTTTCAATGATTTTGTCTTTTTCTGATTGGCTGAGAATGTGTTTCGATAAGACTTCCTTTTGTACCCCCACCCATTAAAGTCAGTGTAAAATTTTTGAAAAATTATTTTTTACAGAAATGTTCAAAATGGCATAAATTTATTATTTTTATATCATTTTAGTTGAAACTAATATTTTAGTGGAGGGTACAAGAAGAAGTCTTTCCTGTGTTTTATATATATATGATCATATGTCAATAACTATATGTTCATTGCACAAAATCACATGCGGGGATACAAAGCAAAATCATACTCAACATTCTTTGGTGTAAAATTAAAATTTAAAAAAAAAATCTTAATAATAATAATAAAATAGCATGAAGGACAGGATATCCCTCTTAATCTTAGTTACAAAAAATGTTAATAAATTGCTATCTGAAGACAACAGTTAATTTTCCTCAATATTATACTCATTAAAGTGACAGTTTTTGCCATATGTACTGCATGTAAAATATGTTGTTCTTTTTTTTTTTTTTTTTTTTTATCTAAATGTACTTTTTTCCATGTTGATTATGAAAAAATGATTTTACATTTACCGGTTATTGAAGATATTTAGCAATTAAAAAAAATATGAATAAATGAATGAATGAATGAATAAATAAATAAATAAAAAAATAAAAAAATTGGTCATACAACATAGCAATTGTAGACTTTCAATTCAGTTAGGCCTAAAATAAAAGTAGTTTAGTTTGCCATTGACCACCCGACCCATTTGAAATGCCCCTTCACAAAATATTCTATTGCCATCAATTCCATTTTTTCACTTCTCATACAACATAAGAAACAGTGTTAAAGGGCAATAACCTTGCAAACGAGACAACCTGTGAGCAGATTTATACGTTAGTATGGAAATTCCTCTGTGTTTCTCCATGGGAGAAAACACAAGGAAGAACAAAGAAGACTTCTTAAAATGTTTTCTAAAAGAGACATATGAAACCAATTTAAACTTTTTCAAAAGTGTTATAGATTAAGTTTTCAAAAAATAAAATATTTTTTTTTTCTACCTACCATAACCCACATGTGGATAGCATGGGTCTGAAAACAGCTAACAAAGAATTTTTTAAGTTAAGCCTTATCAACTTCAGCCCTCAGCCTCAGTAAATATCAGGTTTTCTGAGGTTGATAAATTCTTGTCTACCTCATTAAAAGTCAATATATTTGTTTGATGATAGAGACAATCTATAATTTTATGCTCTTTTTTCTAATTAGCCAAAGTTGATCCTCTGAAATGCATGACTGGCATTAGATTCTCAAGATAATCCTATTTTTAATTCAGTGTTTTGTTTACACTAAGTAGTAGTTAACTAATTAAAGCAGTGATTTTGCTATGGTTTTTAAAAACTACCTTCTACCTTTCAGATTGGGAAAATTTGGACCCTTTTTATGTCACATATAATGCTCAGAATTTTGAAATTCACTGCAAAGATTTTGTACTGTGACAATATCTAACATTTTTTGTCTGTTAGAACAGTTTTGGACAACTGGATTTAACTTAAAACTATTTGATTGTGTGCCACTGTTGCCTTTTGGGGAATTTTATTTGTCAAATTGGGAAATTTTAGTCTTATTTCTCAAGGGGAAACTACCTTTATTCGGTAGTAATTTTAGGCAAACAAAACCACAGTAAAGCTACATTAAGTTTACCCATTATACCTAAAAAAATCTATTTTATCAATATAAATATAACAAATTGGTTGTTATTATGATCTGTGCAATTCATTTTCTAAGTTCACACTTATTAGCCCAAAATAATGGAAATCCTTAAAGCTTGGGGCAACTGGATAGAATGTAACTTAAATGGAAAATACTTATTCATTCAAGAATGACAACAAATTCTGAAAAGAAAAGAACAAATGCCAACTGGGTCAAACTGAATCCAAGGATTCAAATCGGCCAAGCTCAGATGGAAAAATGACTACAAATAAAACATTAGTTTGCTTTGCATATGCAGGACAAATTGCCATGTTCCTCTTTAACACATGCTTCTTTGTTATGTTTGTTGATGTTACCTCATTTTCGATAAAGAATCTCATGATCAGTGTTCTAAAATAAAACTTTTGAGCAGTAGGTGTTCCCATGGAATTGAATTTCAACATGAGTAAAAGGCTTTAAATATCATGGAACCTATCATGACATTTTTCATAAGAGGCATAGTTAAGAAAAAATGCACCATATATATATATATCATGCCAGTGTGCGAAATAACTGCGGGCCTGGTGGCCTGCGGGTCACCAACTTCAGAGAGTTCCAAGTCCGGTTGGCTCTTTTGTTTCACCAGCAGTTCACCTATAGCAGACAGAAGTTTCCTCAAATTGCCTAAATTTGTGGTAGTTTGTTTCAGTATAATTAGAAATCTACATAAATGAACAATTCTTTACACTAGTACAACAGACAATATAGCAAAGATACAACAATACATGCAGTATAATTAATATGAGGTTTAATTGGCAAAATTAAAGAAGCACGCAAACTTCCATAATTTAGGGCCATTAAAAAGTTAAGAGCCCTGTTGGCCATCATGTCTTTGTAGCAAATTTCATACACTGTATCATGCCTAGGAAAACTTAATGTAGCTTTAAAGGATTCACTGTAATTATGCCTTATTAATATGATTGATAATTGCAACAACCAAGTTTTGTGCAGAGCACCTCTAGGATGAAGTTTTCACTGAGTTACAGAAATATTTTCTCCGAATTTTTTAGGTCACTGTTCAGACTATGTGTTGTTTTTTGGTATTTCAGTCTTTGACACCTCCTGTTTACTGTTTTGGTAGGTTTTCTGCTAGACCAGTTTAATGAAAAGTTTCTGAAATAAAATGATAAATATTTCCTGATCTGAGTGATTTGTTTTGGAATATCAAATTTTTGTATGGCTTAGGCTTATTAATGTCTGATTTGATTAATAGTATCATCAGGAAATATTCATAAGATGCTTATAAACAAGTTGTTACAACAACACATGACTCAAAATTTCAGCATTTAAACCTTTACCATTTAAATTCTCAGAATATATAAGATACTTGCTGTTTCCTTATAGAATGAAAAGTCAAGCCTTGGGTTTGGAGAGAGTCTGCTGTTTCAAGTCTTGTTCCACTGCTTGAGATGGTTGAGGGCCAGTTCATTATGTACCTATCATAAAAGCACCCAATGACTTTATTAGTTTTTCATCAGTTGTTCTAATCTTTCCAATTGTCTTAACATATTACTGCAGTTTGGTAGAGTGCTTGCTCCGTAAGTGGGAGGTTGTGGGTTCGAACCCGGGTCTGACCCAAAAAGTGGGTAATGACTGTTCTTTCGCCAAGCACTCAGCATTACCAAATGAAAGTCACAGTTCTTTTGGATGGGAACTTAAAATAAACGAGGTCCCGTGTCATGGCAGGTATGACACAATAAAGAATCCTGCTATCTAATGCCTTCAGCAGCGACACACAGGCAAAATTTCTGCAATTTTGCCTATAGCTGGCAACATCTCGATATAAGTGAAATATTTTTTACTGGGACGTTAAACACCATTATTCAACTCAACTCCATTGTCTTAATAGCTGCTAATAGTAATAGCCATAGTAATACATTTAAATGCGACTTTAAACAGTACAATGTAACTCAGACTCACACTTTGTCATTAATTTTATACACTTTTGACATGGTTATTTCCAAAGCATCTTAGGGGATTCTGGTAATTTCTTGGAGACTAAGTGGTCTAAAGAACAAAATTATAAATAAGTATGTTTTTCATCTCCAAGGTTACAATTCCATTCAGACAGGTCCTAGTATGATATTGTACACCTTTGCTTAAGATTGTTGGCTTTCTCTTGGCACTCTGATTTCCTCTATCACTGCCTTAAACTGAATCACCAATTTGATAGCTAAGAATCTTCCCTCGATCATATTTATTTAGTGCTTGTGTTTGTTCATTTGTTGGTGATCTGAGGTCTGCAGAAGTTTTAATTTGTAGTTTGATGGTTCATTATGCATTAATTTAGTTAGATTTTAACACACAGTGGACAGATAACAAAGCATTGCAGAAATCGCTTTCTTTTTAACAAAACTGGATAGAAAACATAAAAGAAAAGGTTCAGAGAAGTGAGAAATAACAAAGTTCTAAAATTTTTATCATGTCTGGTATGACTGGAGCTATTCCTCTAGTTAGTTAATGATGAAGTCTTTAGTGGTAAACGAGCCTTACATTTTCACAAGGGTGAGTTTAAGGCATTGCCAATATTGCAAATTTTAATATTTTTTTTTAAAGAAGGTTTGGGACAACTTTTGGTTTCTAGTGATTTTTTTGGCAATATTGAATTTAAAAGACTCAATAAGGGGAACTTGATATCAGAATTGTGACAAATATATGGCTTCTGTTGATGACTGCCAGAGAAAAAACATTGAAGCCAGAGCCAGCCTGTAACAATGTTTACTTGCAGGTTTGAGGAATAGTTACAAATTATGCATTCTGGAAGTCTTGTTTGTAAAGTAGTAGTTTTAAAAAAGCTTGTAAGCATTTAAAATACCTCCAGTGCAAAAAATCAAAGTGTGTGTGTGTGTGTGTGTGTGTGTGTGTGTGTGTGTGTGTGTGTGTGTGTGTGTGTGTGTTAGTAAAATAACACAAGCGTTTAATGATTAATAAAGCAAACAGTTTTAATTATGTATATACCGGTATGCGTTTGTGTCAACCTTGCTAGCAATTAATAACAGTGAACACAGATAATTTTAAATACTCTAGATACTTCAGCTGGCATGTTTATCATTATGAAAATGAAATTAAAAAAAAACAGCTTGGAGTGAAAATAACTTTTTCAGATACATCATTGTTTAATTTATTGTCACGCAAAATTGAAAAATTGATTTTTTACTTACAGAGTTTAAACATGTTTGTACATCAGAGACACACCTTGGGCACATTTATGTAAATGGGAAAACAAATAATTTTGTTATAAAATTAATTTTTTCCATTTGGTTGGTGAAAGAGATTTTAATAAGTGACTTTTGAGAACAATTTTAAACTGCCTCAATGGCTGGGATATAGAGTGCCACCTCAGGAGTTGAGTAATGGTGTTTAACATTGCAGCCAAGAATATTTCACTTATATCGAGACGTTGCCAGCTATAGACAAACATGCAGAAATTGTGCCTGTGCTTTGCGCTGATGGCATTATACAGCAGGGGTCTTTATTGTGCCACGCCTGCCATGACATAGGACCTATTTTAAGTTCCCATCTGAAAGAACTATGACTTTCATTTCGTAATGCCGAGTGCTTGGTGACAGAACAGTCACTACCCACTTTCAAGTCTTAGGTCAGACCTGTCCGGGTTCAAACCCATGACCTTCCACTTATGGAGCGAGCAATATTAATCTACCAACTGAGCTACCGGAGTAGTTACACCATAGGAGTGGGAAGTCATGTGTTCAAATCCTGGCTGGGTCATATACATGTATTAGACTTTAAAATTTTGAGATACTGCTTTGTTGACTGGGGTTTGATATTATGAGGACAGATTACTGACTAAATACTAATTACTGACTACAGATTACTGATTACTGGTACTCCAAGTAGAGTGGAGTAGTGGAGTTTAACACCCCAGTCAAGATTCTTTCACTTATTTCGAGGTGGCCAGTTCTGGAATAGTGGAGGAAACCAGAGTGCCCAGAGAAAACCACCGACCTTCGGCAAGCAAACTGACAAACTTTCTTACAGTAGGATCTGTCCCGAGTGGGATTTCAAACCCAGGCGGTGAGAGGCGCAGTGATCCGTAAGCGCGCTTTAGACCACTTGGCCACTGAGACCCCTCTCCAGTGTTAGGAAAATGTGACTACTATCATTTCATAATTGTTTGTCATATACATTTTTGGAGAACAAAATTCTATATTTAAACAAAATCAATCAAAAAGATGAAAAATCCATGTAAAATTTACTGACCTAATGGGGAAAAATAACCAGACTTACCGTACTCAGAATGTTTCTTAAGTTTTGTGCATATAACAATTTTTCAACGTTTTCAACAAGATTACAAATTTACTATGTCATTCATCTTCCTAGTTTACCATATAGGATATAATGTCATGATTCGAATATTCATGATGATCACCCCTTTAAAAATCCTGAACAACAATAAACACCCAACTTATGACTCTTTCCTACATTTTTCTGATTGAAAAAAAAATCAAAACTTTTTTAAACTATATCTATTGCATCTTTGAACATCAAATTCTTTTTCATATTTCTTTTAAATTCAACAGCAATGTGATATTGCATATTAATTGATTTGACCTTTATTAACCTTAAAGTACCCTGATGTAATCTTGGGTAAGGCCCAATTAGATCATTGAAGTCATTAAATTTCAACTTTTTTTTATCAAAATCTATGTACAGAAGAATTCAGAGAAAATTTTTTCTTTTAAAAATAGAATTTGGTGAGGTCAATGGTTTTTTTTTTTTTAAATTTAATCTTACTGTTATTTTTATGAGGAAAGTTTGAAATTATATATATGATTAAATTTGGTCGTTTTACCTTCAAAGATATCTTCTGGCAAACAACCTGGATTTAAAGGTCACCTGTCTTAAGCGGTCACTTTTGTCCCGTCCCATTAGTGGCCTCTTAAAACAGGTTTTACTGTATTTAGAAAAAAAAACCATGTGACAAACAATTATGGATAAATATTAATAGAATCTGGTGACTCTTAAGAGCTAGCAGGTTATTATGATCTTCCATGCACTAGCTTGCACTTAGGGTGACCTTCTTTCATAAAGTGCTAGCCTTGGATTTGATTAACTGCATATATATGCAGATGAGCCTAAGTTGTTAGTAAGACAATTTATGTTTGACAAACAAGATGTGTGGAAGAGTCTTAAGCTGTTTGTCCGTCAGCTATTGTGTCATGAACTGCTTGTTGTTAACTGTTAACTAAGCTGGATCAATTGATATCTCATGATTCCATTTCCAGTAGCATTGGAATCTGGCCTCAGTTTCAGAATTATACACTCAGTTGAGTGTACACTCAGCTCAAGTCAAAGAATATTTCATTGTCAATATTTAGACATTACACAGTTATAATTGAATATCTAATGTTATGTTTAAATTGTTAAGTGTATTTTTGTTGAACAAAACAAGTAAGGACTCTTGAAGGAGTTGAGTTGAGTAATGGTGTTTAACGTCCCAGTCAAAAATATTTCACTTATATTGAGATGTTGCCAGCTATAGGCAAAAGTGCAGAAATTTTGCCTGTGCGTTGTGCTGATGGTATATACGGCAAGGTTCTTTATCGTGTCATGTCTGCCATGACACGGGACTTCGTTTATTTCAAGTTCCAATCCGAAAGAACCGTGACTTTCATTTCGTAATGCCAAGTGCTTTGTGAAAGAACAGTCGCTACCCACTTTCAAGTCTTGGGTCAGACCCGGCCGAGGTTCGAACCCATGACCTTCCACTAACAGAGCAAGCACTCTACCGCAGTGGCCAGATTTTTGAATGGGTCAATTCTGGGATGGTGGGGGAAACTGGATTGCTTTTAATAACACCATCAACCTTCGGCAAGTGAACTGACAAACCGTCTCTTACAAGTTACTAGGATCTGTCCAGGGTAGATGTCAGAAAGGTACTGTGACCTGTAATGATGAGCTGTACTTAGACCACTTGGCCACCAGAAGGTCCCTTTCTGAGATTAAGCAAATATACAAACAAACAAGCATCCGAAGTGATCTATTTCTATTAATAGAAAAATAAAATAGAATCTATCAATTACTTAATAGTATTAAACACGAAAACTCTAACAGTAGTGAATTCAAAATGGACACATTTCATTATTATAAGAAAGGGGATATATGATTTTTATGAAGTAGTTAACTCTATTATAATCAGATAACTTGCTCTTTTTTTTTTTTTTTTTTCATTTCTTGGTGACGACACAAAACCATCAGAACACATTGTAAAGAGACCCAATCAGTGTATATAAAGTGCTTTTATAATCAATAACATGTTTACAGCTATGAGTTTTTGTTCATTTTGTTTAAAGAATTGGAAAGATATGTCAGAACATAGCGGGTTTTATCATTCAATAAGATGCGACATTGCCACAGTGTAACGGCCAGAACATGAAGCGCTTGACACCTCAGGATATTAAAATACAACAGATTAATGACTTTTGGAAAGGTCAGAGTTTAATAAGAAAAAAAAAACATCTTCGGGATCATGGCAAAACTGTTTTGTTAATATCTCTCATCTTAGAAAAGCTAAACTTTTGTTAATATTTATAATGGTTTTTGTTAATAAAAGCATTTTGGAAATTAAAGATTTATCTGTTATGGTAATTATCCATTACTTTAGAAAAGGCAAACTTTGGCATTTAATGAGCCAAACTTTGGCGTTTAATGTCAGGTTTTATGAAAACTAAAGCGTTTCTGGAATTAGCAAAATGATTTTGTGTTTAAATTGTTACCATATACCATTCACATACTACCGATTTTTATTACTACTTGAGTTTTTCCCAGTTTTTTTATGATGAGTGTAGAGTGGGTAGAAAGATAAGTGTTTTACACCCAAGTGAAGAATTTTTCAGTTCGTAAATGGTTGAGGAAACTGAAGTACCTTGGACAAACAAACTGACAAGTTTTCACATTCTAGGATCTGCCCAGAGAGTAAGACTTAACCTAGGTTTTTTTAGAAATGGTGTAGTCTTAAAGTATTGAATTTATGGCACCCAGCCACAACAAGAGGAGAAAGGGTAGAGTACTATGGTGTTCTATCGGTCAAGAATTTTTTGTTCTTGTTTCAAGATCAGTTCTTAAATGAAAACTGGAATTCCCAGAGGAAGCTGTCTACCTTTGGTAAGCAAACTGACAACATTCTCACACTAGGATCTGCCTCGAGTGGGTTTCGAACCTAGGTGGTTAGAGGGATGTTCTGTAAGCATGCACTTAAGAGCACCTGTCCACAATTGGAGTAGAGAGGGTAGGGTATTAGTAATGGCAATTTAGGCTCCTAAGTCACTATGTTTTCACTAAAAAAAATATAACAATGCAGTCAGTTCTTAAAGTGTGGAAGAAACTGTAATTCACAGAGGAAAATACTTGCCATAATTAGCAGTGTTACATGTAGCACTGGCTCTTAACACTTAGGAGCAAAAAAAAAAAAAATAGTCAGATGTTTAATTTAGAATTAATTTATATGAAAAGAAACTAAAAGCATATATAATGAAATTCATGAAAATTTGAAAGCAAAAAAAAAAAAAAAAAAAAAAAAAAAAAAAAAAAAAAAAAAAAAAAAAAAAAAAAAAAAAAAAAAATTAGCAGAACCAATATTTTGGAACCAGAAATTATAAAAATTAGCAATTGTCTAAATTGGCAAATAGCAAATTGACCCCTGATTTTGGAAAACAAACTTGATTGCCCATGATCTGTCGTGAGTAAGAATTGATTGTTAAGGTGGTAAGAGGTAGCATGGTATAATGCAGTTTGTGGTGAAAGCTTACCTCAACAACCTAAACAATTAACCATCTTTGAAGTGGGAAAATTTTTACAGTAGATGGAGATACTAGAAAATTTATTTTATATTTCCACTGCTTCATGTATTTAAGGTCATACACAACCAACAATACCAGTACTACTAAATAATATAAATTACCACAAAAATTCCACGACATATGATTTCAGTCATCTGTTCTACATATATGTATTAATTATGTAGATGTATGTATGTATATATATGTTTATGTGTATATCTGTGTAATAGGTCTAAGCACCATATATATTTTCTGATTATGTCATTTTTAATTACTTCTGTGTTACAATATGTTTGGCAGAGGAGCAGAGAGTAGAGGGGAGTTTTTGCTTTTTTTAAATTCCCCAGTCAAGATTCTTTTATTGTTGGAAAGATTGAGAAAAATATATAGAGCCTGAAAGTAAAATTATTAAATTAGCGCAAGCAAACAGCTAAATTTTTTTTCTTTTGGATGGTCTTAAGTGGGATGCAAGCCTAGGTGATAACATGCACTTGGATCTGTAAGCTTGTATTTAAGAGCTCTCAACCACATATTTTGAAAAGAGAATCCTTGATTCAGAGGTGGGTCTGGTGGTTGAGTGGTCTAAAACATGTGATTTAACCTATCACAGTGCCCTGGCTCACCATCAAAGTTTGAATTCTGCTTTGGGCAAATCCTGGTATGATAAAGGTTGTCAGTTTGCTTGTTAAAGGTTGGAGCTTTTTTCCACTTTATTATAATAAAGTCTTGTAAAAAAAACACTTTTAATAATAGGTTTGAAACCTTGATTAACCAGGTTAAGAATCCTCTTTTTTGTAACAATTTCTGCAGTTTTTATGATTAATTATTTGACAGTAGGTCTGAGTTTGTGCAAGGGATTTTCATCTGCATTGATCTAGGGAATGCTAGTTGAGTTGAGTTGAGTAATGATGTTTAATGTCCCAGTCAAGAATATTTTACTTATATATTGAGACGTCACCAGCTGTGCAGAAATTTTGCGATTGCTGATGGCATTATACAGCAGGGTTCTTTATTGTGCCACAGCTGCCGTGACACGGCTGGACCTCGTTTATTTTAAATTCCCATGCAAAAGAACTGACTTTAATTTCGTAATGCTGAGTGCTTGGCCAAAGATCAGTCACTACCCACTTTCAAGTCTTGGGTCAGACCTGGCCGGGGTTCAAATCCATGACCTTCCACTTACACAGAGTGAGCATTCTACCAACTTAGCTACCGCAGTGATGGGAATGCTAGTGGTGACTTTACTATTAGAGTGTTAGCACTAGAACATTAGAACATTAATAGTTGTCATGTACTTATTCAGTCATTCTCGGACGATTACAGTAGCTCACTTGGTAGAGTGCTCACTTAATATGTGAGAGGTCGGGGTTGGAACCCCAGCTGGGTCTGACCAAGACTTTAAAATTGGTAGTGACTGTTCTTTGGCTAAGCACTTGGCATTCAGAGGAGACCTTAAAAACTGTGTAACAGTCAGGGCAGGCATGGCAAGCTTCCTGCACTGTAATTGCCCATAAAGCACATTGAAAAGGTAAAAATTTTTGCCACTTCCTCTATAGCTGGTGACATCTTGATATAAGTGAAATATTCTTGACTGGGATGTAAAATCCCATAAATCAAAATCAAATTAGCCATTTTCTGCCGTAATTCAGATGCACCCTCCACATAGTATAAATATAAAAGAAAAATCTTAATAGGGTTGAGTGCTCTCTCGAATGGTCTACTCAGGCTGTTCCATTCCTCCTCTGTTAAAAGAGTTTCTTATAGTCCTGATGAAAATCTAATATAAATTCCCTTGAATGGACTTTATATACATGTAGCCACATTAGCCAGGTGACCACTTTCGAGGGTCTTTAAACTGAAACAGAAAAAAATACAGAGTTCACTCACTCACGGGACAGGGAACAGATGCAGGTCGAAAATGTGCCACTCGCTGTCCAAGTGAAATCCTAATCAGGCAGATACTAGTGTGGGAAAGTCCATTCACTTGTCAAAGGAAGATGAAATTTCCAGGCATTCCAGTTTCCTCCACTGTCCAGTTACTGACTAAGGAAATGTATTAAAGTTAAAGAAACTTGTATGAGATGTAAAAAAATTACTCCACTCCTTGACTCATTGACACCTACAAATTTTGTCATTTTAATATTTTTTACATTCAGAAAGTCAGTACTTTTATATCTCTTAGCAACAACATATATATTTAAGCAGAAATATTTCATGTCCTTATCATGTATTTAAAATTCAGAAAAAAAAAAAAAAAAAAAGAAAAAAGAAAGATACTTGTTTTTGCACATGTTCAAAAACTGTGATCAGTCCATGTTTTACACACTGCCATTTTTCTGCCTGGACTTACTAAGCCCTCAGTCACACTACATACATAAGCAGGGATTTTATGAGTATATGCATGTAACGTAGACATGCTTATAATTGCACTTACACGACCATGTTTATTTTGATAAGTGAGAAATTGTGGAAGCTTATACTATTGTAGTTCAGATATATTAAGAAATGCATGTATGAATTGATCATAACTTGGTGATCATCTTACCGCCAGCTTGTTTTTGTATGTATACAGCTTTGATTTGGTTATTAATATTATATATATATATAATATATATAATGTTCCATATTGGAGTTTTAATTGTATCATCATATCATCAGGCAAAAAATGAAATTGATTTGTTAAGGAGAAAATAACATCAACCGAATGTGTATATATATATATATATATATATATATATATATATATATATATATATATATATATATATATATATATATATATAGCTCAGTGTGTAATAATTTATTTATTTTGCCATTCAACATGCTTAATAGACAGAAGTAGAGTTGACTGATGCTGAACTACAGGACATATTATCCCTATCGGCAACTGTATAGGTACTATATATATATTTATATATGTAATGTTTTGTATTATTTTTAGATCGTGAATTGTACATGTATATATAATTTACTTAGAGAGAGAGAATGAGAGAGAGAGAGAGAAGAGAGAGAGAGAGTATTGTGTTTACATGGAAATGTTTGAATTAGAAATTTGTTGGACTTGCATTCCACACACACACACACACACACACACACACACACACACACACACACACACACACACGCACGAGACTGTGTAAACATGTAAATATGTATTTTTGAAAAATATGTTTGAATTAGAAATTTGAAACACATGCCAAACACACACACACACACACACAGAGATGTATATTGTGTATACATGTAAAAAGAGATGTATATTGTGTATACATGTAAATATGTTTTTTATGCGTGTTTGAATAAGAAATTTGTTGGAGACACACATTATCCACATGCATGCAGAGAGAGAGAGAGAGAGAGAGAGAGAGAGAGAGAGATATGTACATCATTTTTTATAGATGTTCTTTTAGGTTTGTATCTAAATTATGAACTACAGGTGTCTGAAAGTAAAATAATGGCTGTTGTAATGGTGTTTACTGCCCCAGGAAATTTTTTTCAGACAGATTTTAGGATGGTGAAAGATTAAATTGAGTACCCTTTAGTAAAAGATGGAGGGAAATAGTCAGTGTAAAGTAATTAGCATATTGATGACCTGTTTTGGTTCAATTATTTTTCACAGAGTTATGGCCCTTTGATATTTGGTTTGTTCTTAAGGTTATGTACCGTATCTCATGTTGCATCAGCAATTTTAGCTATTGGCAGTGAGAGCAGGTTGTTATTCTTTATAGATTATTCGAAAAACAATTTTTTGTATGCGGGAGATGAGCGAGTGAGTATTTTGGCCTCACTAAGCATGTACTAGTATACGTAGCTCACACCTAGGTAAACTTTTTGGTAACTTTTGGTATTTTAGTACCACATCAGTTTTTACATCTAGGTGAAGTTTTTCCTTTTCTTCTCTGGTTTTTGCTTTTTTCATTTTAAATCAAATTGAAGAGTGGAGTGGAGTGGAGTAATGGTGTTTTACGCCCCAGTCAAGATCTTTCACTTATTTCGAGGTGGTCAGTTCTGGGATGGTGGAGGAAACTGGAGTGCCTGGGAGAAAACCACTGACCTTCCGCAAGCGAACTGACAAACTTAGGATCTGTCCCAAGTGGGATTTGAACCCAGGCAGTTAGAGGCACTGTGATCCATAAGCGCACGCTTTAGACCACTCAGCCACCGAGGCCCCTCAAATTGAAGAGGTTATGTAACTGATATATTACTGTTGTTTTTAAGTTAATTAATTATTCAAATTAACAGTGATTTATTGGTAGGGTAAAAAGAGTTCTTTCGCCTTCCTTGTTTTCAGCTGAGGATTTGGTTTCTTCAAAAATTTGAAAAATGTCAACCAAAAAAAAATATTAATAATAATAATAAAATTAAAAAAAAAAAAATAAAATAAATAAATAATAAAAAAAAATTATTATATGAGGATTCTTTTTTCAGATTGAACTTTAACTTTTTTAACACATGATCTCGTGACTTGGGCATAAAATACTATAATTTAAAATTACTCTTGTGAACATCATCCTTCCATCCCTCACTGCATATTGTAGAAATCAAGATTGATAACATAATCATTCATTGATATCAAATATTATCTGGTATGAAGAAACTTGATCGTATTTTATTTTAATTATGGTGATTTCATTTCTAGCATTAATAGTAAAATGGCATGAAAAAAAAAAATGTTGCGTTCACTACATCTTGATGCTTAAAAACCGAGATCTTAACATCTCAACATCAATAAATGGCTTTTAAACATTCAGTGTTATATTTTACATCTAAATACTTGATCCTAATTTAATTTCATTTTTGCGTGCAATTTCATCTTTCTTCTTTTTTCGTTTTGACTTTTCTCGACAATTAATCATGATCACATGAATGTTTTGACAGTCTTTTTAAGTAATAATCAGATTATAACATTTTGTATGATTAGTATCAATCTTATTTTTCATATATATAATGTTGTATAATCTAGAAGATGTTCACACCCATTATGACACTTTTTTTTTTACCTGATCATTAATATAAAACATTTTCATTACAAAAAACATATCACTGTATATTCAGTAAAACTCTTGATTCATTGCCACCATTTATTCAGACAAGTTTTAGTGTTGCAGTAAAATTAGGTTTTGTGATTTATCATGGTATTTGACATTTCATGTTATTGTTTTGATAAGCAAGATGGCAAAGTTATTCAGGCATATAATAAATCCCTTTTTGAGCCTTGGTGGCCGAATGGTCTAAGAAGCATGTTTACGAATCACAGTCTCTCACTTCCCAGGTTTGAATCCCCATGATGCAGGTCCTAGTGTTAGAAAGCTTGTAAGTTTGCTTGCCAAAGGTCGGTAGTCGTTACTTTAATCCATGTGACTGTTATCAAAAAAGAAAATTGGCTGACAATATGTAAGTTAATAGCATTAAAATTTGAACATTCGGGAAATTATATTATCACATCTTGTTTCTGTGTCAAAATTTATATGAAAAAAAAAAAGTTAAACTTTCTTGTTTGTTGAATATAAAAGGCCAGGAAAACCAATCTGTATTTTTATCAAAGTTTGTTCTCTGAGAAGTCATTCAGATTTTTTTCCCTGATCACATATTTAAAGGAGAACATGTATATAGTAACTGAGCTGCCTAGCCAAATATTTAGCCAAGTCTGCCACACATGAGTTAAGCTGAAGTTATGCTTTTGCAGCCTTTATAATAATTCAATCACTTCTTTTTCCATATAGGTGCATGAGGCCTAGGCGGCCAGTGGTCTTAAGTGTGTGCTTAAGGACAACAGCGCTTTTCACTGCCTAGATTCAAATCCCACTTTGTACAGATCCTAGTGTGAGAAAGTTTGTCAGTTCCTTTTGCTGAAGTAGGTGGTTTACTCTAAGCATTCTGTTTTCTTCCACTATCCCAGAACTGATTGCCTTGAAATAAGTGAAAGAATCTTGATTGAGGCATAAAACACCATTACTCCACCCCACTCCACTCTTCAATTTAAGCTCAATCTTGGGTTTTGGATAAGCTTTGAAATGTCTACTAAAAGACAATGTCTGTTGGATTTCTGGGTGGTCTAAATCTTACAGATTTGACTGTACATTATATAACAAACTATTACTGTCAATGAAATTTTTTTGATTACCAGGGCTCACAATGGGATTTATTTTTATAAAACTTGTTTCCAAAACATTTTCTCTTAAATTTTTTTTAAATTGCAAAACTATGAAACTTCAAACAAATAAATATGAACGATGCTATTTAATAATTGAACTGTTTTAAAGTGATGCTCATTGTCAGTATGAAGGCAACAACTTTGCAAGCAAAGGGAATAACACACATTAGCGCATTGTGACAAGTTTGCTTGCAAAGTTGACAAGGTTTTTGTCGTTCATTGTCAATTATGGGAATTTCACATGGCAAATGAAAATGTAATATTGTAAAATAAATTTAGAATTTGATCATGATTGTTAAACAGAGGCTGTCTGTATAGACAGGATGACCTCAATACAGGTTTTATTTGTTCTAAATAAAACCCATTCTATCTTAAGTGTATTAAATTCAAAACAGGTGTCCACTATACAAAGATGAATGATTTACACTGGAAATACAATTCATTTTCACTTAAGTGAATTAAATTTGTGCTCTGCTGTCAATCAAAATAGTAGACTAGTCACCCTACCTAAATACAGACTGTAGTTATGTTAGAATGATGCTTGTCACATCAGTTGAATTATATTTTTTATTGCATAAGGGGATTTTTAGTCTTCCATTTGTAGCTTTTTATCATTGGTTACCATGGTAGCATGCTTGATTGGGGATTATTGATTTTCGCCAGGTTTCTCTGTCATCTAGGCTAAGTGAGAGATGTTTCACATTTAATTTAGCAAATAGTAAAGAAAAACACAATCTAAATAAACAAAATAGTAGTAACATATATATTACTAGTGTATATATATATATATATATATATATATATATAATGTTACTACTACTATATATATATATGTGTGTGTGTGTATATATATTGTAAATGGTACATGTACAATAAAATTAATTTGTGAAGCAGACAAAAAATTTACAGTACAAGAAGGAAACTATAAACAAAACAAGAAATAAGTGAGTGGACATCCTAAAGGTAACTAAAACTGAAAAAGTGATGTGGGCAGGCTATACAAAACTGGCATAAAGTGAGGTGGCAGGGTATACAAACTGACATAAAGTGAGGTGGCAGGGTATACAAAACTGGCATAAAGTGAGGTGGCAGGTATACAAAACTGGCATAAAGTGAGGTGGCAGGGTATACAAAACTGGTAAAAAGTGAGGTGGTAGGTATATCAACTGGTAAAAAGTGAGGTGACTGGCATAAAGTGAGGTGGCAGGGTATACCAAACTGGTAAAAGTGAGGGGCAGGGTATACCAACTGGCATAAAATAAGGTGGCAGGATATACCAACTGATAAAAATGAGGTGGCAGGGTATACCAAACTGGTAAAAAGTGAGGTGGCAGGGTATACAAAACTGGTAAAAGTGAGGTGGTAGGGTATATCAAACTGTAAAAGTGAGGTGAGGGTGCAGGGTATACAGAACTGGCATAAAGTTAGGGGGCAGGGTATACCAAACTGGTAAAAGTGAGGGGGCAGGTATTACCAAACTAGTAAAAGTGAGGTGGCAGGGTATACAAAACTGGCACAAAGTAAGGTGGCAGGGTATACCAAACTGGCATAAAATAAGGTGGCAGGATATACCAATCGATAAAAAGTGAGGTGGCAGGGTATACCAAACTGTAAAATGAGGTGGCAGGGTATACCAAACTGGAAAAAGTGAGGTGGCAGGGTATACAAAACTGGTAAAAAGTGAGGGGCAGGGTCATACCAAACTGGCAAAGTAAGGTGGCAGGGTATACCAAACTGGTAAAAAGTGAGGTGGCAGGGTATACCAAACTGGTAAAAAGTGAGGTGGCAGGTTATACCAAACTAGTAAAAAGTGAGGTGGTAGGGTATAAAAACCCGTAAAAAGTGAGGTGGCAGGGTATACAACACTGGTCAAATTAGGGAGATGATGCAACAGGCAGGGTAAACTAACCATTGGCAATAAGAGAGTTAAAAACGGTTAACAAATCTGGCAAAAGTTGGGGTAAGGTGGTTGGCAAGGTAAACAAGCCATTGGCAATGTCAGTGAGGTGACAGGCACAGTAAATAAACCTGTGGCAATTAGTGAGGTGGCACTGGCAAGTTAACAAACTGTGGCAGTGAGATAGGGGATGCAGGGACAACTAAACTTACAATGTTAAAGAGGTGACATTTGTAATACAAACTATAGCAATAAGTGAGGTTAGAATGTATGCAAAACTGGCAAAAGTGAGGTAAAGTGGCAGGCAGGGTAATTAATGAATTGAGGTGTGTTGGTCATGGTAAAGAAACCTAGCAATTAGTGTGATGACAGGATCTACAAAACTGGCAATTAGTGAATTGAGGTTTTGGTTATGGTAAAGAAATCTAGCAAATATTGTATTGACAGGGTATACAAAACTGGCAAAAGTGAGGAGAAGTGGTGGGCAGGGTAAAAAAAACTGGCAATAAGGGAGGTGAAGTGGTAGGCAGGATAAAGACACCTAGCAATTATTCTATTGGCATGGTAAACTAAACTGTGACAACAATCGGGGATTAAGTGAGATGGTTCAAGGACAACAAAATGGGCAATATAAGGGAGGTGACCTTGTTATCAAATTCATATTTTGTTATGTGGCAGTGAAAACAAAACTGGCAGTAGATTATGTGGCAGAATCAACACAACTGGCAGTAAGTTAGGTGGCAAAATTTACACAACTGGCAATAAGTGAGGTGGCAACATTGACACAAGTGGCAATAAGTGAGGTGGCAAAATTAACACAAGCGGCAATAAGTGAGGTGGCAAAATTAACACAAGTGGCAATTAGCGGGGTGGCAAAATTAACACAATTAATAAATTAACTAAAAAACATTTTCATCTGTAAACACAGAAATTTTGGAGATAGTAAAATTTCAAATATTTCTAAAATTTTATTCTTTCCCTGTTCAATATAAAAATGCAATAAAACAGTAAATCTTGAACATTTTTTTAGCGAATTTTGACTACATCATTTGAAGATTAATGACATCACAGTGACATTGATATCATCATCAATTAATATGATTGTTGTTGTTGTTGTTGAAATGTTGTTGTTGTTGTTGTTGTTGAAATGCTGTTTAATGTCACATCAGCAATTTTTCAGTTATTTATGACAAGATCAGCTTATTTAAGTAGATGGATTAATCTAAGAACAATTTCACATGTGTGTGTTAAATGATAAAGTGTGTTTTTTGATCTGCCATGTACTAGCCCACAGTAAGGGTTACTTTTTGTTAATGTGTTAGCTCACTAAGTCAGTATGTTGCAGACAAACATATTACTTCTCCAGTCCATCATCCTGGCACCTGATGAACCAGTCAATACTCTGTCATATTGCTTAGCTCCAGGCAGAAAGCAATTTCTCAAATTTTAAAGTCTTGAAATGACCAGGGTTTGAACCCCACTACCTTACACTCTCAAGGCATACACTCTGCTACTGAGCCACCAAGGCCATACTCGTTTTGTATAGGATTTTAAAACTAGTTATGTATAATTAAAATAGTATTGTCTTCAGATTAATATAGATGAAATATTTAAAATCAAAACTGGAAAACTAGATTTGTTCAAATTCTTTTCAAATTTTTTTATTACTGTAACATGGACCAGTATGTTGCAAGGATCTTTTCACAATGTAATATACATGTGTATTATTACATGGAACAATATGTTGCAAAGGCCTTTTTCAAATTTGAACATTGCGTGGCAGAAAAAAAAAAATTGGTGACATTTAACAAACTGAATGCTACAGTTAGCTGAGTCATGATGTTCTATGTTGTATGTATAATTATAAAGATAAAATAGCAGTAACCTTTTCAGTTATGAAATATTAAGACAGATTGGAAACTGTGTAGTCATGCTAAAACTAAATTGTCATACCACGCTTATATATATATATATATATATATATATATATATATATATATAGATAATTTTATATAGATAAATTGATAGATAGGTGTGTGTGTGTGTGTGTGTGTGTGTGTGTGTGTGTGTGTGTGTCTGTGGAGTTGGCATGCCTACTAAGGTTTAAAGCTGCATTAAGTTTACCAATTTTCTGAATTTTTTTTGATTTTCTAAAAATATATTTTTTTTAAAGTAGATATCTTTTAACCACGATCTGTGACATTCATTTTCTAAAATTTCATTTCTTTTAGCTGTAAATAAACGGAATCCTCTGACCAGTTGGTCAGAGTTCTATGATGATAATATGAGCTTGGAGCATGCGCACGGATGTAGGGAAAAGCCTAGAATCGAAAGTGAAACATGACAGATTGCATTAATTGTCCTTAATTAATATCCACATGTATTTGAACTGGTGTTATTTATCCCTAACTAAGTCACAAATGACAAATTCAACGAAGTTCTGTGTTTAATTTATCGTATTTCAATATTTTGAAAGTTGTGTTTAAATGACCCGGGTTTTGATGACGTAACCATGTTATAATATTAGATCCGAAATGCTGCATCTCGCTGGGTAAATACCGTAATTTCTGTATTTATTCGAGCTTTTATCGTTGAACCAAATGTAAAATTGTTCATTAGGAACATCAGTTATTAGATTAGCACCGCTTTAATTTTTTCTTTGGAAAACTTAATGCAGCTTTAAATATGTAAAATATATAGATTTTTTCTATGTATTTATAACATACATGAAAAGATGTCAAGGCCCATAATATTTATAAAAAATTGTTTTTATAGTGCTAGCACATTTTACTCACAATGATGTATGTAGAATAACACCTCGGTGACTCAGTGATAGACTGTCTGCCTCGAGTGTTAGAGGTCATTGGGTTTAAACCCCAGATGGGTCATACATAAGACTTTAAAATTTGAGATACTGCTTCCTCATGATGAGATCATCTGGTGCTCAGCATTTGGAGGATGGAATTTCAACTGGTTTACCTGATGGCAGGATAATGGACTGAGCGAGTTGTATGCTTTTTTCTTGTATACTAACTCTTGATCTGTGACCTAGCACTTTATCAAAAAGTCACTCTGAATGAGTGCTAGTACATTGCAGGCCATAAATTACACCCTCGCACATCACAACATGAACATGTTCTTGAATTCATCCTTAGAGATTATAATAACCTTTCTCTAGTCACGAAGAGCTTAAAAATTGCTGATGCCACATTAAACAACGAAGAAACAACATACATTGACCAAACCTTGATTGAGTTTACTAAATCGCTGCCTCCTCAAAATCTGACATGTATATCCATTAAGGATTTCAAGCTTTTAGCGTTAAGTAAAATAAATATCTATAATGACTATTTGCATATGAAATCTTAAAAAGAATCGGTCAGTACTGGCTACTGTTTAATGGATGTTGTTGTAAACAAAAGATAACATCAAATTTAGATTTACAGGGACATATCACCTTGACCAACAGACCAGTGGTTTAATCAGATGCTCCAGAAATCATACATTGAACTATAATTTTATAATATTGGTACTTGTTGTAATGATTCTAGTAATCCATACAGTGGATTAGTACTAGATTAATTACTTTGTTTCAGGTCAAGGTGCTGTGGTGGCTGATAACTTCTGTTCGATAATAGCATCGCTCGGCTTGGTTATCACTTGGTTTGAATCCTGCTTTGCTAAATCCTTAATTATATTTATGATATAATTTTCTTAATATTTAGTACAATAAAACCATGTAATAAAAATCATAATACACACATATCTACATGTGATATAGTTTTTGTGACTTTGGTAACCAGCGCAAGCTCTTCCTTGTTGACATTCTGATGTTTGTGTACTATTACATCAACTGTTTTTTGTTTTATTGACACATTTTTATCATTAATTTACTATTTAAGAGTTCAGTTATTTTAATAACAAAAAGAAATTTTATGAATTGGGGAAAATAATGTTGTTTTTTTGTATTTGTTCTGTGGAAAAGACAATACATACATAAATTACACATGAAAATGTGGTACATGTAGTACATGTCCTTTTTTGGGCACCACAGTGATGTACACATTTACGTGACTTGTGTGTATTTCGGTCAAACAGCCCTTTCCTTTACAGAAGACAGATTGTATTTTTACAGAAAAAAAAAATAAATTGAATAAAATTCAAAAAATAATATAAAAATGAATAAATAAATAAATAAATAAATAAGTAAATAACAGAGTTTTTTCTAAATCATACAATCGATAGAATCTTACATATGTATTTGTGTCATATTGAATTTATCAAACTTATTGATTAATTTTTATGCAACTCAGCAAAGTTTGTTGCATAAAAAATTGTTTAACTCATTTACAAAAACACTGATGTAAGATTCTCTATACCGGTATATAAAAATGAAACTTGTTTTTTTTTTTTGGCAATAAAGTATTCTGCACTAACCAGACAATGACTATGATATCTTGACATTTAGTGAAAGAAAATTGACTATGGCATGAATAAAACAGAATTTCTTCACTTCAGTGAGGTGACCATGCAGGCTTTGTGGTAATGACAGAATTGAAGGCATTTTGAAGTACACATGTACTGTAAATTCATGTAATGTTCATTAAAATTTATTAAAATGTTAATGTCAGAACGGAATTTTTTTGTGTGTGCAAAATTTTAGTAGGTTTGCGGTAGTGGCAGCTCCATGTAGAATTCAAGATTGTTTTAATGGTCATTAGAAAGTAATACCAATATGGAAATTGACCGTTTATATGGTCAGAGTAGTGAATATTGATCTTGAAATTGACCATTTATTAAGTTGGTCATAGTAACTGTCATTTGCATGTGTGGTCAGTATAGCAGATTCTGTAGAAGACAGGCCTGCAAATTAAGTGGATCTTTATGTTAGTCAGTTTGTGTGGCAAAAATGATCTTGAAATTGATCCACTTTTAATCCGCCAATGTAACAAACTTATGATAAAGATTGGTTAATATATATTAGCTAAATAAATACTGAAATAAACTCTAATTATCTAATTATAAGTATCTGTAGTTAAAAATTGAGAGTCAATATTGATATTTTTCACTACAGGCAGATATCATTTTTATAAAAGGGGGTAATAACATTTTTTCATGTGATGTCATTATAATAATTTTAGTCAGATTTACCATTGACTGCTTTTAAATTATTAACCCTGTAGCTATAAGGCCAGTAATATAATTTTCATGTAATTAAATTGAGTTGAAATATGATAACATATGGTCAGCCCTAGAGTGACCAGATGCAAGAACAGACTTCGATATTTCTGTGTTATAATATTATTAGACATGGTCTTGAATGACTGTGTATCATTTATTGTTGAGTGGACTGATTGGTAATTCTTTAATTAGTGAATGATTTTTCGGATGGAATCAAACTTAGTAGAAAAGGTAAAATCAAGAAATAAAAATGGTATTTTATCTGTAATAAATAATTACCCATATAAATAACTTTGACTTCATTTATGGACAGGAGTGAATCATGGCTTAATTAGTAGTACTTTCAAAGGATTTCCAAGCCTATTTTGGGATTCACTGGTTCAAGTCCCAAATAGATATAAATGTAATTCTTTTTTTCTTTATAACAGACCAGGGTTTTTTTTTTTTTTTTTTTTTTTACTTTTTTTTTGATGGACCTCAATAACTGATGTTTGGTTGTCATTGACACCCTTCACTGATGGATGTTATGTCAAATCGAGAGAGAGAGAGAGAGAGAGAACATATTCATGTTCCATTTCTTATATATTTTATATGTAATGTTATGATTCACATTGTAACCTTTATATTGTCTGACTTCATCCCATTAAAGCTTCAGCAGCATTGTAATAAGTATAATACACAGGTGATATGAGAGAGAGAGAGAGAGAGAGAGAGAGAGAGAGAGAGAGAGTTTAGATAATAATTATATTAGAGAGAGAGAGAGAGAGAGAGAGAGAGAGAGAGAGATAATTTTGAGAGAGAGAGAGAGAGAGAGAGAGAGAGAGAGAGAGAGAGAGATTAGATAATAATTATATTGAGAGAGAGAGAGAGAGAGAGAGAGAGGGAGAGAGAGCTTAGACATTTATTGATTTCAGATTTGACTACTTAATCCTGTTAATGTGATTAAGCATGAGATTACGGAACTATAAATAGAATCTTATCTCTGTGTAAATAGTATCTTAGTCAGTTTTATTACTTTATAATGGTGTACTGTTTCAGAATGAGCAGGATCTAAGAGTCCTGAATGGAATAATTTTACATTGTTATAAATATAAAGAATCATGATAATGCACAGAGAGAGTTTAGATGTTAATGATGTTGAGAGAAAGAGAGAGAGAGCATTTAGATGATAATTATATTGAGAGAGAGAGAGAGAGAGAGAGAGAGGAAGAAAAATAGAAAAAAATGTGTAACACATAAAAATATATTGCTGACACACTACAAGCGAGCTTGTCCATTAACTGCGGCCATCTCAGAGCAGGGTATTGAGAAAGAAAAACGTATTTCAGAGAAAGAGAGAAAGGGAGTTATATGTCATCTGTTGACTGAGGGAAAATGATCTGGCTCCTGCTGAGAGAGAGAGAGAGAGAGAGAGAGAGAGAGAGAGAGAGAATTTGAGTTTTGATGTTTAATTTTGAGGGAAAGACAGACAGACATTGACTTAATTTTAATCAAGTCAGAGACCTGAAGGGGACCAAGGGAAGATTTATTTGAATAATGTTGTTTGGTGTGTGTGTGTGTGTGTGTTTAGATGATAATGATTTTGAGAGAGAGAGAGAGAGAGAGAGAGAGAGAGAGAGAGAGAGAGAGAGAGAGAGTTACTGGCTGTTTTAAAATTTGTTGATTTAGTTAAAGTGGTAAGGCTTGTGGCTTGTACAACGTTAACTGTCATCTCATTGATCCAACACTGTGTTCTTTGAATTGGGCTTAAAAAATCACTGCTCAGACCACCTCAGATTTCTTCTTTAGCTGATGATACCTGCATAAAATAATTTAAATAACTGAATTTAATATAAGAGCACAATTTCCCCCCCCCCCCTTCCACACCCCCCCCCCCCCATTTTAAAGCAGACTTGGATTTATAAAGGATAATTAAGATCAAGAATAAGATTTCCAGAAATTTCAAACTTTTATAAGTTAAATATTTACCAAAAGGAGTTCATAATTTGGAAAAATTTGTGTAAGTTTTCTTGATGTTATTTATAGTGACTTTAAGAAGGAAGTCTTGAGCATAGATTTTTTATCTGGTTGTTATAGGGGAAAATCATGGTACTTTAAATAATACATGTAGCTATGTTTTTTATTATTATGATCTGAACCAGAATGATTCTTTGTGCTATATTTATACTTCGTGTGTGTATGAGTGGGTGGATTGTTAACATATTGGGTTGTCTGGACTTAGCATGCTGTAAACTATGGACTTATCCTTGTGATGTGGACTTCCAAAAAAATCTGGCATGTCAGTTTTACTGTAGAGATATGTACAATAATCAAGGACCTTTTATGTGTATATAAACACTGTTTTAAATCAAATGAAAGTGCTGTGAAATATATGGATTGGTCTCTAAAAATTGGTCCACCTGATGGAATATTTGATGTCTTACTTTCAGTATATTGTGATATTTTATTTGTGACAGAGATCTTCCTTACCTTCAGCTAATTACTGATTTTCGTTCATAAATACTTTATGCAGTGATAAATGTTAAGCCTTATAAATTAAAATTAGAATTTATTTGAGGTGCAAATTATGGAACTTGTTATATTACACACACACACACACACACACACACACACACATATGTATAATAAATATTTGTATTTATATTTGTATGATGATTTTATTTTGTTTAAAGAAACATTAAGAAAGTTTGTCAGTTTGTTTGCTAAATCCCGGTAGTTTATTCTAGGTACTCTGGTTTCCTTCACAAACTAGCCTTCATATAATTCATAAGAAATCTTACCGTAAAACTCCTGATCATACTCCACATAAATAGCTTACAGATTACAACATCTAATTTCACCCTAGATGATAGCCAGTCTATCTGAAATTTTAGCAAGTTTGTCTTTAAGAAAATAGCCAATCCACCTCAAAGGTTCAGCCAGTATAAACATTCTAGGATAAGCCAATCAGTGAATTACCACTGTGGTAGCTCAGTTGGTAGAGTGCTTACTCTGTAAGTGGAAGGCCATTGGTTTGAACCCCGGCGGGGTCTGACCCAAGACTTGAAAGTGGGCAGTGACCGTTCTTTTCGCAAAGCACTTGGCATCAAGAAATGAAAGTCATGGTTCTTTCGGATGGGAAGTTAAAATAAACGAGGTCCCTGTGTCACGGCAGGGGTTGCACGATAAGAACCCTGCTGTATAATGCCATCAGCACATTGCAAAGGCAAAATTTCTACACTTTTGCCTATAGCTGGCAACATTTTGAAATAAGTGAAATATTCTTGACTGGGATGTTAAACCCCATTACTCAACTAAACTCCAATCAGTGAATTTATTTGTTAGTATCCATTTATTTTTTAGCTTTCTATAATTGAATATATAGCTCAAAGACATTAAACATTGACTTCATAGGGCTCAAACCAATGTCTCTTAAACGATGAGTGCTCATCGTTAAATACAAACATTTCCCATTATAATAAGGTTCATGTTCCCTATTGCACTGTATGTGTTAGTTTATAAGTTAAATTCAATATAGCATCTCACAATTATAATTCTTACATCTGATATTGACACTAATATACCATGTAACAGAATAGTGCTAGCTTGATGTAATTGGATGCGAGGTGTTAAAATTAATCATGGGTTTAGCTACCGAGTAACCAGGGCCTGACATCATAATGAATTCTGAGGTGATAAATTGGCCGAGTCCAAGTGACATCATTTGTGTTGTTGTGTATGTATATTGGAAATATTGTTTATTTTAAAATTAATTAACATTTTGTCAAGGTTGGGTTATTACCATATGATCAGCGGAAAGTTATACATGGTCCTTGACTGAATTCTCGAATTTAGGACAATGTCATTTTGGTGATGTACACATGAATGGAAAGTTCATATTGAATTTCTAATTTATTCAATTGACAATTGATTATATAAAACAATATTGAATGTGAGTATGATTACATAAATAACACAAATTTCTTATGTCTAAAAATGTCACTTTGTGGTGCGCATATTGAGAGACGGGTGAAATAATGCTGCTTTGTTTATCCAAGTGAAGCTTCTTTTATTGATAAGGAGATAGTCCAAGTTCTGGGATTATAGTAAAATTAATTAGAGCGCTATTTAGGAAACTGGCTCAGATCGACCTTGATGCTTTATATCGAGAGAGTTAAGTATAAAAATTAAACTTTGATTATTTACGATCATATAGCTTTTATTTCTTAATTTATTTATTTATTTTTTTTTGTGATTTATTTTGAAAGGGAGTTATATTTACAACATATTTATAAATTCAATTAATATAAAAACATTACATTATGACTGGCCCCTGTGCATTATTTGACCTGATAAATCTCCAATCAGTTTTTGAGGCCTTGGTGGCCAAGTGGTCTCAAGCACTCTGCATTAGATTACAGCGCCTCATACTGCCTACGTTTGGAAAGTGATTCCACTTTTTGCACATTGTTTGTTACTGCCCCTTCCCTGTGGAACTGCCTTAGTAGGTTAGTGGTATAGCATCTGCTTCAAGAACAGGTTAGGGGTTTGAACCCTGGATGGGTCATGCATAAAATATTTAATTTTGAGATACTGTTTGTTAACCAGGCCCATTTCAAAAGTAAGACTAAGTATCATTGGCCAAGTGGTCTAAAGCATTTAATATTCTGTTATAGAATAGGAATTTACAGACCAAACCTGTATAATGTAGCAGATCTAGCTTCAAAATATTTCTGCCATATGTGTTTTTCATATTGGTTCACAAAAAATTCCCTGTTGTCAAAATATTCACCAAAGCTTAATTTTGTTACCAGTCTTAAAAAAATGAAATAAGCAATGTTGGCAAACCCTAAAACTAACTCTAAATATATATTTAGCATGAATAAAATCAAATTCTATGGAAAAGTCTTTAGTAGGGTTGGTATCATCTAAGTAAGATCTGTAGAATTATAGAGGAAACCGGAGTACCCAAGAGAAACCTACTGACTTTTAGTTGAATAATAAGTTTAAGCTGACTGCTCCACGCTAAACCCGAGAACTAAATCTTTGATTGGTCAATCATATAGTACACTTCAGACCATTTGGCTATGGAAGTTCTCTATGATGTGTTTATGATATTTGTTAGGCTACCAACAATAAACCTCCATTATCATTGCCAAGAAACACTATTACTGTATAGAGTTCAGAGGTCATGATAGAAAATCTCTGTAGATTGATATATTGTTTTAATTGGGTTTTAATTTAGGAGTATTTTGCTTATATTGAGATGTCACAAATTAAAGGTGAAGTGGTAGAATTTTGATTTTTTCAGTGCACTTAGAACAATATGCAGGGAGGATTCTTTAGTGTGCCACACACGCTGTGACACAATGGCATAATTTTTTCAAGGTCTCCACAGACAGACCCTTTGACTTTCATTTCTAAATGCTGGGTGCTTAGCAAAAGAATAGTGACTATCTATTTTGAAGTCTTGGTCAGACCAAGCTGAGATTTCAACCCCAACCTCCAACATACGAAACCAGCAATCTACCAACTGGATTTATTGTAGTGGTGGTTCATGTAGACTATGTACATGTCTTAGTTTACGCCTAAACTTTGTTATTTTTACAAAGTGTGGCTGTGAACAAGTAAAATTCAGATATTCCGTTCAAATCAGTTCACTGTTTATGTTAGCCTGTCTCTAGTGTTTATAGTGTATATATATTATGGTTTGGATGTGGAGATAAAAGATGAAGAACGAAAGATGGAGGGGGGGGTGTTATGATATTGATAACTTATTTTGACCTCTAAATTTAATCAGTGGTAATATGTGGATCAAGATCTGTAGGTTGTTTGTGTTAAAATGATTTTGATGTTGAAAATGTGATAAAATGATTTTTGATGTTGAAAATTGATAGAAAAATATCGGTAATGTATGCCAGCATTTCTTTTTATCATGTGTCAATTTTCAATCTAAATTTCCTTTTGTCCCCTCACTAAAATTTTAGGTTGTTATTTGCAAAAGTAGGAATTACAAAATAACGGTAATGCCACTTCACCTATAGATGGTTACATCTTGAAATAAGTGAAATATTCTTGACTAGGATGTAAAACCCAATTGAATCAAATCAAAATTATAAAAAATTATCATTTAAGATGTCTAGTATCTGCTTGAGTAGCTTTCAATCATGGGCAGTGACAAGCATTTGGCATAAAATATATCAAAGGAGTGGAAAAGTTGTATCTTTTGCCTCAGTCAAGGTTCTTTTACTTATATTGAAACATTGTGATCTGTAAGCTCAGGCTTGAGAGACATTGTTATCTGTAAGCTCAGGCTTGAGAGACATTGGGATCTGTAAGCTCAGGCTTGAGAGACATTGTTATCTGTCAGCTCAGGCTTGAGAGACATTGGGATCTGTAAGCTCAGGCTTGAGAGACATTGTTATCTGTCAGCTCAGGCTTGAGAGACATTGTTATCTGTAAGCACAGGCTTGAGAGACATTGTTATCTGTAAGCACAGGCTTGAGAGACATTGTGATCTGTCAGCACAGGCTTGAGAGACATTGTAATCTGTAAGTTTGGGCTTGAGAGACATTGTGATCTGAAAGCATGGGCTAGTGAGGGACATTTTGATCTGTAAGCTCAGGTTTGAGAGCCACTGTGATCTGTAAACTCGGGCTTGAGAGACATTGTGATCTGTAAGTTTGGGCTTGAGAGACATTGTGATCTGAAAGCATGGGCTAGTGAGGGACATTGTGATCTGTAAGCTCAGGTTTGAGAGCCACTGTGATCTGTAAGCTCGGGCTTGAGAGACATTGTGATCTGTAAGTTCAAGTTTGAGAGCCACTGTGAACTGTAAGCTTAGGCTTGAGAGACATTATGATTTGTCAGCGCAGGTTTGAAAGCCACTGTGATTTGAAAGTTCAAGTTTGACAGCCACTGTGACTTGTAAGTTCAGGCTTGAGAGCCACTGTGATCTGTCAGCACAGGCTTGAGAGACATTGTGATCTGTAAGCTTGGGCTTGAGAGACATTGCGATCTTAAAGCACAGGCTTGAGAGACATTGTTATCTGTAAGCTCAAGCTTTAGACCTGACAGAGCCAACGAATAAATTAGTGAACTGAACTTTATTACTCTGAAATGTTTGTATGACACTTGCAAATAGCACTACTTTTTTCTGAACTTTTGTTTCACTGTCCATAAAACAAAGCAAAGTTATGAAATACATTACCTTTGTTAAATCAACAATTTTTCAGCTATTCACAAAAGAGAAAGTTCATTAGTCTCATAGAGAGTATTAATCTAAGACAATTCCTTGTGTGCCTAAGATGTGCTAGTGTGTACTATAGTCTACATTGTCCTAGGTTGCACTCATTGGGTGACTTTTTGTTAAGGTGCTAGCACACCAAGTTATTAGGCCACAGACAAGCATATCACTCCACCAGTCAGATTATCTTGGCACGGGGTTAAGCAGTCAATACTCTGCTAATACCAAGCACTAGGTGAGAAAGCAGTATCTAAGGAGTGGAGTAATGGTGTTTTTACGCCCTGGTTAAGATTCTTTCATTTATTTTGAGGCAGTCAGTTCTGGGATGGTGGAGGAAACTGGAGTGCCCAGAGGAAACTAACACCCTTTGGCAAGCTAAACTGACAATCTTTCTAGCACTAGGATCTGTCCCGAGTGGGATTGGAACTCAGGCGGTAAGAGCTGCTGTAATCCATAAGTGCATGCTTTAGACCACTCAGCCACTTGTGGGATTCGAACTCAGGCGGTAAGAGGCGCTGTAATCTATAAGTGCATGCTTTAGACCACTATAGCCACTGAGGCCCCTCAGTATTTAAGGTTTCATAGTCTTATATATGACCCTGCAAAGGTTGAAATGCTCTACTACTGAGGCATTTAGGTGGGACAAATTTTATGTTATACTGTGGAAATTTCATATATTATATACATTCATGGAAATTATATGTTACACTATGGAAATTGCTTGTTAAAGCCATGGAAAATGTATCTTATATTCATCGAAGATTATATGATCCTAAAGTAATTAACAATTTTCTTGTACCATATGAAACCTTGAAATCTTCAGATACAATACTCCATTGCATAAAACACACACACACACACACACACACACACACACATACACACACACACACACACACACTGGAAATTGTGTAAAGCTATGGAAAATGTTTTTATAATGTCAAAATTATATGATCCAAAGTTAAGAATTGCCTTGCTTCATATGAAACCTGTATACTTTATACACACACACACACACACACACACACACACACACACACACACACACACACACACACAGTCTCTCTCTATGATCTATAGATAATGTACATCATCCTTGTGTACACACAACATTTGTTTGTGGATAAGTAAATAGCTTACAAATTATTAATAATTTTTTGGTTAAACCATTAGTCCCTTGTAAGTAAATAGTCTTATTTGTTTAAACCAATTAATAATTCAACTTCCTTAAAATCTAAAAATTACCTGGATTTTATTATTAATACACAGGTAAAACCAGTGAGGTTCACTAAGGGTTTAATTGATTCATTTATATTGAGCCAATTTTAGATTTTGGTTAAGGGGTTTCAAAATGGATAAACTTTTTTTTTTTTTCTTCCCAAAAATTGATTCTGATGAATAAACTGTTGATAATATAAGACTATATAACACTGTCTATCCTTTGACAAATGGTTTTTGATTTCCCTAAATTTCCCTTATTTGAAATACTTTTTTGAAAAACTGCAGAACTGAATTCAGGTAAGTATTTTGTCATATTGTCATGTACCAGTATTGAGTGTCTCCTTTTACATCTCGAAAAAGACACCCAGATAGTGTCATAGTGTATGTTTTGAAATATAATAAGGATTTTACAAAAATTATTAATAAATTTTTATCTTTGTTTTTATTTTCAGATTCCAATGATTAGTTTGACTATGATTCAAGATGTTTCTATGATATTTTTTTGGTTACCAACAATAAATCTCCATTATCATTGTTGCCAGGAAACGCTATTACTGTAAAGAGTTCAGAGGTCATGATAGATATGAGGTAAAGTATACATAAACATAATTCTATGTAAACTCTTGTGATTCAACCTATTTAATTTTTTAATGGTCTAATGTGTGAGCCTAGATTGGAATCTTGATCTTGTAGATCCTTTTTGCTGGAAAGTTTTTTTCAGTTCACTTGCCAAATGTTTTCCAGGCACTCCAGTTTCCTCAACCATCTCAGAACTGTCTGCCTCAATATAAGTATAAAGAACCTTGACTGAGGCAAAAGATACAATTTGTCCACTCCTTTGATATTTTTTATGCCTCATTGGTTGATAAACCTACATCGTCAGATATTAATGATCCTGATGCTTGTCACTGCCTATGTTTGAAAGCCACTAAAGCAGATACTAGACATCTTAATTGGTAATTTTTTATAATTTTAATTTGATTTAATGTCAAGAATATTTCACTTATATCAAGATGTCATCGGCTATACATGAAGTGGCAGAATTTTTACCTTTGCAGAGTGCTTAGGGCAATGTACAGAGAGGGTTCTTTAACATGCCTTGCCTGACACGACACGAGGCATCAGTTTTTTAAGGTCTCAATGGAAGAATCTCAGACTTAAATCTTTTAATGCAAAGTTCTTGGTGAAAGAACAGTCATTACCTAATTTCAAGTCTTGTTCAGACTCAGCTTGGTTTCGAACCCCCAACCTCTCGTAAAGCAAACACTCTACCAACTATGATAGGGATTAGTATTTTGGACCGTAAATGCCTAGTAGTGCATTAAGCACTAGATTAAAAGTGTAAAAAAACTATTTTAGTTAGGATGTTAAACAACATTACAAGTAACCATTAAACCTGTCACAGTGTAACGGCTTTACTCAAGGTCTGTCTGTTGATAATCATTTTATTTTTCATTTTTAACAAATTTTAATGATGCATTTTAGCATAAATTTATATACATTGGTATGCAAGTGTGGTTTAAAACATCCTGTTATAGCTGACAGTTTACAACCTAGATATACCACTACAGTAGCTCAGTTGGTAGAGTGCTAGCTTCAGATGTCGGAGGTCAGGGTTCAAATCCCTGCCAGGTCTGACCAAGAATTGAAAATTGGTAGTGATTGTTCTTTCATCAAATACTTTGCATTAAGAAATGAAAGTCACTGGGTCCTTCAAAGGAGATTCTAGTGAGAATAAGTTTGTCACTCGGCTTGCCAAAGATTGATGTTTTTCTTTGGTACTGAGGTTTCCTACACACTATCCATAAACTGACTGCTTCAATATAAGTGAAAAATTCCTGACTTGAGCTTAAAATACCATTAATCTATCTAATCCAATCACCAGTTTTAGTTTAAATCTTACTTTAAGAATGGAGTGGGGTGGAATAATGGTGTTTTATGCCCAAGTCAAGATTCTTTCACTTATATCGAGGTAGTCAGTTCTGGGATGGTTGAGGAAACTGGAGTGCCAAGAGAAAACCACCGACCTTCGGCAAGTGAACTGACAAACTTTATCACACTATAATCTGTCCCAAGTGGGATCCGAACCCAGGTGGTGAGAGGCATTTGATCTATGAGTGCACACTTTAGACATGCAGCCACCAAAGCCCCTCCTATTGAGAAAAGTTCAGCAGTAAATTGTCTTACCACAGTGGTAAGTGGTTTTCTTTTTTTCTTTAACATCCAAGTTTTTACTCCCTGGATAAAATTTAAAAGAATTATGATTGGGATTTAAAACACCGTTATCCCATTTTTTCGCTACTATTACACATTATGAAGATAAAAAGTTCTTATTTACAGGTTCATACTAAGGTTGTATTGGTCATGAGAATCAAAGTGAATGCCCTTATCAGTTTTGAAAAAAGCAGTACATGTCATTGAGCATAGTGCATACTTATAACTATGCTCTGTAGTTCATCATGTGAACTTTTGGCATACCACAGGATGTGTAGGAATATACATTAAGAAACAATATGTGTTCATGCTGTCAAGCTCTCTCAGCCTCTTTATAAATTTTCATCTTTATTCGAAAAAATACTTTGCATATGGGTTAGGCCACAATTAAAAATATCTTTGTTTCCCCTTGCCCTACCCTTTAAATTCCCATATTGGGTAGGAAGGTAGGCTCTTTTTTTTTTACTCATTGTTTTCTTTTCTGGTTAGGAAACATTCTTCACATGTCACCTTATGTGTTTACTAGTACATCTTCATCACTACGGCGTTTGTATCACATTGAATTTTAACTGTATAAGTGTCTTGACAACTAAGATAGTTGGCGACTAAATCATGAAAAGGAAAGAGAAGCGAACCGGAATCTATTAGCACAAAAAAAAAAAAATAATAATAATAATAATAAAAAAAATCACAAGATTTTTCAACATCGACAGGATTTTTTACGGTCGGTCGCGCAAGGGGAAACAAACTATATTTTTATTTTTGCCTTACTGAAATTATTTACTGTATAAATATTTATCTTGGCTTTGTATTAATATTGGCGCTTTTGGCATTAAATTAATTTCCTGCAAATAACTTCAACATTAATTTTAGCTCACCTGTTTATGGGGGAAACAATAACAGCGCCAATATTAATACACGCTAAATGTTTGAGATCCTTGGGAGCACCAAATATAATATACACTAATATAATCACTTATACATATGTTTTTAATTTATATTGATAAATTTGCATTTTTTTTACTTACAGCTAGAGAGTGCAGATGGATTATTTTATGTTTACCTGACATGAAATTCTCAATTTTATTTAGATGTAGCCATGTCGTTTAACTGGCAAAAATTAAGTCCAACTCAATTTCACCAGCTACAAGAATACACATCCTGTAAGTAAGATTTCTGTTGTTGTTGCAGTAAAGCCTGGTCCCAAGTTTCCAGGGGTTCAAAATTATATTTCACAATGATAGGTCTAGGACTTTTTGCCTTTAGTTTTGGTACATCCCAAATTAAGATTGGGAGGTCCATATCAGCAATGGAAAGTCCATGTGCGCCAAAATCGAATAAACTCTTGTTAATCAACTTCATTTATAACCTTGATTAAAGAAATATATCACATACAACTTCAAAACATTTAGGTGATACTGTTGTCAAAGTTGCTACACATTATATTTTCATTTCCGGAAACTATAGGACAACAAGTTTGACAAATTGTAGTAAATTCAGTGATTTTGAGACCGTTTTTAATACACGAAGGAAAAGTTTTCAAAAAATGTTTTTATACACAAAGGAAGTGTATTCCATCAGACTTTTACAGTAAAAAGTCCCAAGGGTCTCGAAGTAAAATCAAAAGGCCCCATACCTCAGACCCGGGGAATTTTGTATCCCTAGTTTCACAATCATTTCTTTACTAAGATTTTCCTTATTAACTTAAATCTGGCAAATCTGAAATCTTTATAATTTTGTTATTTGTTTAATCATTCAGAAGTTTAAAGCTGCATTAAGTTTTCCAAAGAAAAAATTAAAACGGCGTTAATCTAATTAATGATGTTCCTAATGAACAATGTTACATTACGGTTCAACGATAAAAGCTCGAATAAATAAAGAAATTACAGTAATTACCCAGCAAGATGCAGCATTTGGGATCTAATATTAGAACATGGTTACGTCATCAAAACCTGGGTCATTTAAACACAACTTTCAAAACGGTGAAATACGATAAATTAAACACAGGACTTCATTGAATTTGTCATTTGTGACTTAGTAAGGGATACATAACACCATTTCAAATACAACTGGATATTAATGAAGGACAATTAATGCAATCTGTCATGTTTCACCTTCGATTCTAGGGTTTCCATACATCCGTGCGCATGCTCCAAGCTCATAATTACCATCGTAAAACACTGACCAACTGGTCAGAGGATTCATGTTTATTAACAGCTAAAAGAAATGAAATTTTAGAAAATGAATCTCACGGATCGTGGTTAGAGGATATCTATTTTTTAAAAAAATATATTTTTAGAAAATCAAAAAAAATTCAGAAAATTGAAAAACTTAATGCGGCTTTAAGGTGTCATTTTGGATATCACTTCAAGCTTGTAACATCTGTATTTAAGTTTATCACAATTGTGTGTTTGTCATTTAAAAAGAGATTGCCTAAATTAGCAAAATTTAGGTTTAGGAAAATCTGAGTTAAGAAAATGATTGTGAAACTGGGGCCTATCACTGTTTAACTGAACTGAATTAACGTTAATCCTTAGTATTGTAACTTGTATAGATAAATAAATAAATAGATAGATGGATAGATAGATAGATAGATAGTTAGACAAAGATAATGAAATTCAAATAAATTACATATTAAAATTAAAATATTTATGAAGAAAATTGTAATCTTTACTAATTTTAAAAAAATTTTAAATGAAATTTTCTTAAAATCAATTCATTCTCTTAATTCTACAAACAAAAAAGCTTTGAGGGGTGGGGGGGGGGAAGGGGTAAAAGTGTCTCCATATACATTATCAGTCATAGTTAACTATACATGCCACCAATGTTTGTCATAGGTTTGTATTACAATTGTCATACATATATATCATTCATAGATTTAAATCTTGAGTGGAGTGGAGTGGAATAATTGTGTCTTAAGCCCCAGTCAAGATTCTTTCACTTAATTTGAGGCAGTCAGTTCTTGAATGGTGGGGGAAACTGGAGTAGCCACAGAAAACCAGTCCTTCGGCCAGACTAACTTTCTCACACTAGGATCTGTCCAGAGTGGGATTCAAACCCAGGCGGTGAGAGGTGCTGTGATCCACATGCATGCACTTTAGACCACTCGGCCACCGAGGCCCCTTTAAAATATTGAAGTTTTTGATGTATTTGAAAGTGATTACTGACGATCTAAATTTTATGCAATAAAACTGTTTTTTCTTTTAAACATAAAAAATGTGGGAAAAATGAATTTTTCAAGATAAAATTATTTGTTTTATCTGGAAAACGCAGCTGAAGCAGATTGATGCTTTCATTAATTTAGCTTTTAATTTAATATAGATTTCCAGTCTGTATTAAAATAAGCAGATTTAAACAAATATATTTGTCGGATTAAAATTATGTGGTTTTCCAATTAAAAAATTTTGTTGGGGGAAAACTTTGTGGAATAAATTAAGTTTTTTGAAATCAAATCCCATTGGGGACCTTAGTAATTAAAATTTGCATTCTTATTAAATTTCATGGTTTTTTACTAAGAGATAAAAATAGCGATTATTTGTGATTTTACTGTGTATATTTAACAATTGAACTGTTTTAAAGTGATGTTCATTGTCAGTATGAAGGCAACAACTTTGCAAGCAAACGGAATAACGTCCGTTAGCGCGTTCTGATAAGTTTACTTGCAAAGTTGTTGCCTTCATACTGACAATAAACATCATTTTAAAACAGTTCAACTATTTTCGTTGAATATTTTTTAAAAAAAATTATACATTGATTTTAAGAATTAAAAATTCCCATCTATAACACATCAGGGGAGTCCTGTAGATGCAACAGCTTAATTTAAGACCGAGAATGACACATTTATTAATCCGCAATATTTGTAATGTGGGGTAACAACAGGGAGTTTTGGTTTGAAAAATTATTGTGTTATCAGGTATTTTGATGGTATTTTCTCGATTTTTCATTTACATTATGAATTTTTGAGAATATTGGATATAAAATAATATATATAAAAAATTGAATATCAATGATAATTGTGTTGTTATTTGTGGACTATATTTTGGTTGAAAATCAGGTGCACCTGGGGGGGGGGGGGGGGGGTGGGACTCTAGCAGAGGGATAATTTTCAATGGCCAAGCATGTGGGTTTCCAATCTGCTATATGTGAGTAGACTTGGATTTATCAAGAGATTTTTTCTGGAATGTCGACATTGTTTGGTATAGATTCACTCTAACATTATGTGCCGAGCTTCATACTCACTAACATTCAAATGTAGACAGCAAAGGAGTAAGAAGTATACTTATTTTTTACGACTGGTGCAGTGCAAATATCTGTCAAAGTTTAGAAAATTATTGTTTTAAGTTCAGCATGGAGTTGTGTAGTACAAATGTACTTAAACCATGTATTATAATTTTGAGGAGTTTCTATTGTATCCCTTGTAAACTGATTTAAAGCATGTAGCTGATTTTTCAATTTTTCCGATCAACAAAATGGCATACATGTGTGAATATAATTCCAATTAAAATTTACATCACTTGAAATTTACATCCCACGAGGCACAAAATTAACATTTGATTGACAAGTTGTACCATTACATATTGTCTCAAAATAATAGGGGATGTGGCAACTTTGTCAAGGTAGGAAGAATTTTTTTAAGATCTGATTGTTCAAGAATTTTTTGTGGTTTGATGGTTTTGACAGATCTGTTGTTCTTTCAACAGGCCATCAAAAACACCATTTGATTTTTTGTCTCTCACAATGTCAAATTACGGTGAATATCAGCCAGGTGCCTATATATGTTACAAAATATTATTTGATTAATTTCTATGATTTTATTTTGTAAAATTTCATAAGTGCATTTTCCAAGCTTGTCTCACATTTAAACAAAAATAATGTAATAGCCATGTTTGTTTACCTATGGTAATGTAGTTCCGGGTTGTATATTGCATTTTATACGTATTTATACACAAAGTGACAAAATTTTTGGCGTTCATTGTCAGTAATGAATGCAACAGCTCTCAAACTTGCAGCTATGGGAATTTCACAAGGCAAATGAAAATATTAATCTCTGAATTTGTCAACGTTTCATGTAAGTAGAGACTCGTGAATCTTTGATCTCTTGTAAACGTCTCTATTACTCAATTAAACAGTTATATATAAGTACAGTATGTCATATATATATACATTTGTATATTATTAGTTACACAGTGATTTAGTGACCTAATACGGAAATATATGGAGTCATTAAAATTTATAATGGGCGACGCAATAGCGGAGCCCAATATAAATTTTAATGACTCCATATATTTCCGTATTAGGTCACTAAATCACTGTGTAACGAATTTATCCCACCGAAGATCTTGATCTTCATGTCAAAACATTATTTCAACTGCAAAAACATAAACATTTCATGAGTTAATGTTGACGATGCCATTATGACTGCAGACCGGGCAACAGGGGAAGTAATCGTTACCGAATATATTTTCTTAATCATGGGAGATAATCAAAAGTGACCTAATACCATTCCACATTAGGTTACTAATTGACCAATGGGAATCAAAGATTTTCATCTGAGGTGGGATAAATATATATATATATAACACTGTGTGTAAGTGATTGTTCTATAAGCGGAGACTCCTTGCGTTTAATCAAGTTTGGTATTTACTAATTTTCCTGTAGTATTGATTTTTCAACTCTGTTCGTTTTCTTCCGAGTGTTGAGTGTTGATGCAATGATAGAATGGAAATCGAGAAGAGTAATGTGGTAAAGTTATGGTGTTTTACACCATCATTAAGATTTTTATTGCATATCAAGGTGTTCTTGAAAAGAGGATGAAAATACTCAAAATCACAAATGTTTTTGGTGGATTAGATTTTCATTTCAGTCAAGGTGGTCTGAAAAAGTCTCTTGAAAATTAAGATGAAAATATTGTAAATCCACAAATGTATGTTAGGAATAACATTGTCACAAATGTATGTCAGGGATGACATTGTCACTAAAATCAAGGTGGTTTGTTAAAAATATCTATGAAAATTAAGATGAAAATAATGTAAAACCACAAATGTATGTTAGGAATAACATTGTCACAAATGTATGTCAGGGATGACATTGTCACAAATGTATGTCAGGGATGACATTGTCACAAATGTATGTCAGGGATAACATTGTCACAAATGTATGTCATGGATGACACTGTCACTAAAATCAAGGTGGTTTGTTAAAAATATCTATGAAAATTGAAATGAAAATAATGTAAAACCACAAATGTATGTTAGGGATAACATTGTCACAAATGTATGTCAGGGATGACACTGTCACTAAAATCAAGGTGGTTTGTTAAAAATATCTATGAAAATTGAAATGAAAATAATGTAAAACCACAAATGTATGTTAGGGATAACATTGTCACAAATGTATGTCATGGATGACACTGTCACTAAAATCAAGGTGGTTTGTTAAAAATATCTATGAAAATTGAAATGAAAATAATGTAAAACCACAAATGTATGTTAGGGATAACATTGTCACAAATGTATGTCATGGATGACACTGTCACTAAAATCAAGGTGGTTTGTTAAAAATATCTATGAAAATTGAAATGAAAATAATGTAAAACCACAAATGTATGTTAGGGATGACATTGTCACTAAAATCAAGGTGGTTTGTTAAAAATATCTATGAAAATTTAAATGAAAATAATGTAAATTCACAAATATATGTTAGGGATGACATTGTCTCCAAAATCAAGGTGGTTTGATAAAAAACAAATGCAAATTAAGATGAAAATACTGTTAAACCGTATATGTATGTTAGGGATGACATTGTCACCAAAATCAAGGTGGTTTGTTAAAAAAAATCCATGAAAATTAAGATGAAAATACTGTTAAATCACAAATGTATGTTAGGAATGACATTGTCACCAAAATCAAGGTGGTTTGTTAAAAAAAATCCATGAAAATTAAGATGAATCACAAATGTATGTTAGGAATGACATTGTCACTAAAATCAAGGTGGTTTGTTTAAAAAAATCCATGAAAATTAAGATGAAAATATTGTAAAACCACAAATGTATGTTAGGAATGACATTGTCACTAAAATCAAGTTGGTTTGGAAAATAATTATAAAAATTAAGATGAAAATGCTGTGAAATCACAAATTTTTATTAGGGATTAAGTTTTCAATTATATAAAGGTGATTTGGAAAAAAATCGTTAAAAAAATTAAAATGAAAATATTGTAAAACCACAAATGTATGTTGGGGATGACATTCTCACTTTGAATCAAAGTGGTTTGAAAAAAATTCTATGAAAATTAAGATGAAATACATGTACTGTAAAAATCAAAAATGTTTGTAAGGGATGACGTTGTCACTAAAATCAAGTTGGTTTGGAAAATAATTATAAAAATAAAGATGAAAATATTGTATATACACAAATTCACTTAAGATATTAACAAAATTAAGTAGTTATGGAGGTTTTACATTAGGGTGCTGTATTTTAATTGGACATCAGTTAATTTTCAAGTTGGGTTTTTTTTTTTTTTTTTTTTTTTTTTTTTGCATTTTTCAAAATTTTTTTTTGTAGTTAGATATTAATATTTAATATTTTAAAAATACACTTAAACATGTTATTGTCGAGCCTGGCATTGCCATAAGGCGAGACTTAGATGTTACTTTTCCATTGTCTTTGGCAGCATTTCCAAATGTGAAAGTTTATGTCAAAGTAATTTATTTTCTACTTGATCAAAAACTAACCAAGTGAGACATTAAAATCTGTGGAATTCTTGTTTTAATTAAATAATCCCATAAGTTTTATTTTCATGCATTGATATTTAAAATTACAAACACTATAAAAAAGAGGGAAAGGAAAATTCATTTATTTATGGTATCTTGAAGTTTACAGTTCTAAAGTTTTGAAAATGATATTAAATTTAAATAATCAAAAAGAGTATTATTTTCATTTCTTGATACTCTTGTGAATTCACACAATAATGATTAAACACAAAAATTATCTGATTTACATGATGTTGATATGTTTTCCAAGAAGTTCATTTTTAGCTCACTTGTAGGTATCGATATGATGCTCATTTGGTTAAATGTCATAGATTCAAAGGTCAAGGACATTATGAGCTGCATAACTATACTGGTTAATGATTTAGAAATTATTCATTGTACTGTTGTTATACTATAACTACTGCATGCATATTAGCTTCTTATTTATAAATGAATTTGACTAGATATTTCTGATTAAGTATTGTGGCAGTTCAAAAAATTTGGAAAATTTTTGTAATTTATACATTGTATATTGCACTTTGTAAACATTTTTTGACATATCTTCAAGTGAGCGTTAAGGCCCATGGGCCTCTTGTTTTTCTTCTTTTATAATTTTACTGTATCACTAAAGCATTGCATCATATTTCAGATTCATCAAAGAAACTTAAGGATGTCCTTGAAGAGTTTCAGGGAGATGGAGTTCTGTCGAAGTACAATCCAGAGGAAGTGAGTACTGCCAAATGATTGCATTTTAGACTTTGAGGGTCTCTTGTATGGAGTTGGGAATCTTGTTTAACTGCTTATAAGTGGTATGAATTGGAGTAGAGTTTAAGGTGTTTTAGGCCTCATTCAAAATTCACCACTTTTTCAGCGCAGTTGGTAGAGTATGCGCTTCGTAATGTGGAGGGTCGAGGTTCAAACCTTGGCCGGGTCTGACTAAGACTTGAAAATTGGTAGTTCTGAAAATTGGTAGTGACAGTTCTTTCACCATGCGCTCGGCAATTAGAAATGAAAGTCCTAGGGTAGTAAAGAAGAGACCTTGAAAAACCAATGCCCAATGTCACGGCAGGTGTGGCACATTAAAGAACCCTTCCTGCACAACTTGATATTAGTGATATATTCTTGACTGTGACATAAAATGGAAATTAACTAAATCATATCAAATCAAATCGTTAAAGATTCATCCTCCTATATTGAGATGTCAGTTTGGGAAAAGTGGAGGAAACCAGAGTACTAGATAAAACACAAATTTTCATCTAATGTGCTGTGATAAGTTGGTTGGTTGTGTAACAGGAGCAGTCACTTGTAATCTCTTGCAGATAACCAGAGAACTAGAAATGAAAGAAAACCCCACTAGCTTTTATTTTTAATTGCATGTTGTAGGTATTAATAAGAATATCAAATTCTGACATTGTATTTTTGCTTAGCATTTTTAAGTTTCTGAAACTTTTCAATTATAACTTGGGCACCTTAACATGTACTATCTTGTGTGTGTCTTTAACACCTTTTTAGCTCACCTGAGCACAAAGTGCTCATGTGAGCTATTGGTATCAATAGAGGCAGACCCTCCGTCATCCGTTGTCCGTCCGTCCGTTTAAACTTGGTCAAAAGCATCTATAGAACATTGCCTTTCAGATTTGTGTTTTTGGTTGCCATAGCTACCAAATGTAGGTCACAATGACCTACATAGTTAAAAACTTAAAAAAATCTTCTTCTCCAAAACCACTTCTTTGAGATAAAATCTGATGTGATATTTGGCATCTACGGCATCTTATTTACCAAGTTTGTGAATTTCAATAATTTTTCTGAAAAATTAGGTTAAGCGTTTTTGCGTTTATTTTTGTATTTTGTAAATAGCACTTTTTTACAAAAATTACAATAATGAATAAATTTAGGTGAACTCTTTTCCCAAACATCATTTTCTTATGTGAAGAAACATATGTTTGACAATTTTCATGAAATTCTGTAAAGCACAAGTCGCTTTTTTCGGCCTTTTTCATTTCAATTCTAGCAACCCAAGGGTTGAGGGTTCAAATCCCAGTGGAGCCACTTTTTTTTTTTTTTTATTTTTTATTTTTTTTTTTATTTTCTGAATATTTTGACATACAATGGTGCATGGAAGAGATTTTATGAATTTTTAGTGTAATTTTTTTTTTTTTTTTTTTTTTTTTTTGAAATACATGTGATACTGCAACCCAAGGGTTGGGGGGGGGGGGGGGGGGGTTCAAATCCCAGTGGAGCCACATTTTTTTTCTTTTTTTTTTTTTTATTTTCTGAATTTTTAAGACTTACAATGGTGCATGGAAGAAATTTTTGAATTTTTACTTTTTAGGTTGCCATAGCTACATTGACCTAAATAGTTGAAAACCTAAAAAAAAATTTTTCTCCAAAATCACTTCACTGAGATAAAATCTGATTTGATATTTGGCATCTAAAGCATCTTATAAACCAAGTTTGTGAATTCCAACAATTTCGTGAAAAATTAGGTTACATGTTTTTGCGTTAATTTTTTATACATTGTAAATAGTACACAAATGTACTTTTTACCAAAATTACAATATTAATAAATTTAGGTGAACTCTTTTTCCAAACATCATTTTCTTATGTGAAGAAACATATGTTTAACAATTTCCATGAAATTCTGTAAAATACAAGTCGCTGTTTTCTACCTTTTTCTTTTTCAATTCTAGCAACCCAAGGGTCGAGGGTTCAAATCCCACTGAGGCTACTTTTTTTTTTTTTTTTAATTCTGAACTTTATGACTTACAATGCAATAGTGCATGGAAGAGATGTTATGAATTTTTACTTTTTTAGTGAATTATTATTTTTGAAATACATGTGATACTGATATGAAGATTAAGCTAAAACCTTGAATTTTTTTGTTTTTGTTTTTTTGTTTTTTGTTTTTGTTTTTTTTTTTTTTTTTGTTTTACAAAATCATTGTTATGTGACATTATTTAAATTAATTGAACAATTTTTTTTTGAAATAATTTGCAGTTGAATTTTACCTTCTTTTTTTTTTTTTTTTTTTTTTGAAATATTTGAATTAATGTGTCAAATCTGTAAAGTCTTTAATCCGGATCTGAAAATTGCTCATATGAGCTTTTGTTATGGATAGGAACTCTGCATTCATACATCCATCAAAAGACTTCTCAGACACTACTGGTCACATTTCATTCATATTAGTCAATAGACCTTCAGACCATTGCCATTTTCATTTGTGTTTCTGGTAGTTTTGGCTACTAAAAGTAGGTCACAGTGACCTATATAGCTAAAAACCAAAACAATAAAAATTAGGTTATCTGAAACCACTTCTATTGAGGCAACATGTTATGAATTACCAGGTATTATCAAGACATACCAGTTACATTTAAACTCAGGTGAGCAAATTAGGGCCATCTTGGGCCTCTTGTTTCAACTTCTCCTTCGAAACTGCTGGACAGATTTTAATGATATTTGGTCATAAGCATGTATGGGCTGGTGCAATTCAGATTTGTTCATGGTGTTGCCTTGGCTACGAAAACTAGGTCAAGGTGACCTAGGGGTGCAAAAATCTTAAAAAATTTTCTACTCCAAAACCGATGATGGGAGAAAAAAATTTGATGAGATATTTGGCTTCTACAGGGTCTTAAGCCTATAGTTTGTTCATTTTGTGAAATTAGGTTGACAATTGGGTTATGCGTTTAATTTTAAAAAATTCGTAAAATGGCATCAAATTGTCATAATTTGATTATTTGAACAGATAATGACATGGGATATTCAGTTTTGACTTTTTCTTGAAATGACCTTTAAAATGGGGTCAAGGTCACAAATCAAAGTTATAACCTAATTTGTGATTTGCAGAGTTATAAGAAATTTTCTTGCAAACATTAAGAGATATATGAAATCAAAACATTGTTAAAATGTTCAGCATGACAAAATTTAATAAGGAACCATATTTCTTAACAATATGATAATCCATGTAGGAGTTGTTGCCCCTGAAATGTTATTTTTTGCTTATAAAAATTGTGCATTAGCTTGAAAACTATTTTTATTTTGTAGAGGCATAAATATTAGAATTTTGTAGATATTGATATGATGGTCATTTTGATATATGGATCAAGGTCATATGTTAATAGGTCTAGTTCATAGCTGCCTAAGAAGACTGAAATGGTTAAGTTCTTATTTGTCTGAGTCAGATTTGCACCTAGGCAGTGATAGGTGTGATTCATAAGCTTAATGGTTATAGTAAATGTTTTTTTTTTTATTTGTACCATAAGTACTGGTACCTTATTAACTTGGTGTAAAATTGTCTTTTACAGCCAATTGGTTATGAAGGATTCACATTGTTCATGGAGACATATTTGGATGCTCAGGTGCCAGAGGAACTATGCAAAAAAGTTTTCGTATCCTTTATGAAAAAACCATCTCCGTCACAAACTCAGACGTCCCACAGTACTGTCGGTAAGGAATTTCACATCAAAGACATGGCCGCTGTCACTGCTTCACAAACTGTGTGTGCACCTATTAATATTGGCACTGCAGATATGCACATTGAAAAAACTGAAAAGCACCATGGATTTGCCGAAAAACTGGCCAATATAACTGAAAGGCTTAGCCACATTGGTAGCGACAAGGGGCATAGTCGCCATGACAGTGGTAGTGGCATTGAGTCAGGAAAGCGTAGCAGAGCAGGTACTAACTACTAATACTAACCACCTTAATTGTAACCAGTTTTATAATAACCAGGGTTAAGTTGTCATGGTTACACTTAAAAACAAATAATTAGGTAATTCTTTATCTAAATATTTTAGTAATCAGAAAATGAATTGCAGATTAAAATTTTTTAATATTTTTAAGGCAAAAATTAAAACAAAATTTTTTTTACAAATTTATTTTGAAATTATGAGAATTTTTCACCTGTTTATTATATAGCTGGTTATTTGATATACTGGACTAAGAATGAATTAAGCTCAAAATAACAACATCTCCTTTGAAAAAACTTTTAAGTATTCAAAATTACACAAAAATTCATGAAAAAATTTTTTTATTTCAAAATTCTAATGTTTGCTTTCATAACTTGTATGAGAATTTACAAAACTTTACAGGTCTTGCAAAAAAGTTACTGGTCAAACTGAAAAACTACCTGTCCCTATGAAAAAAAAAGAGGTTTCAGACATAGGAAACAACTAAAATTTCAATTCTTCAAAGAAGTTGAAATTAAAGGAGAGCTAGCATTGATAAACATTTCTCAGTCTTATGTATTAAAACTTGAAATTCAAATTCAGCTTTTGGTTTTTTGTTTTTTTTTTTTTTTCTTTTTTGAAACCATTAAACAGTATGGCTATAGTTTGGTTAAGAAAGAACATTTTAGTAACGCTTTTGCATAAAGTACGTCATACCAATTCCACAAGTGTATCAATGTTAATGTGAGCTTCAGGGTTTATTGTTTAAAAAACTTGTATATATAAAATTAAAAATACTTGAAATGGAAGCTGAAATTCTATCCAGGCAGGATATGAAATTCCAATGTTTTCACTACAAAATAATGATGAAAGTTTTAGTAAAATATTACAAGTCTTGTTGAATGAACTACTTGTATGGATTAGTTTGATTAATAGTGTTTTATGCCAGAGTCAAGATTCTTTCACTTGATATACAGAGGCAGTGATTTCTGAAATGGTGGAGGAAACGGGAATGCCAGCCTTCGTTAAGTTGATGAATTGTTTCCACTAGGGTCTGCCCAAGCAAAATTTAAATCAAGATGGGAAGAGGCACGATGCATGCTGTAGACCACTTGGCAATAAGGTTCCTTGGACTTGTAGACCTTAAGTTGTTTGAAACCAATGTACATGTACATGTCTATGTTTGGGTTAGATCATTGTGATCATTGTTAATCTTTGGTTGATTAACAAGTCACAATGTTAAACTAAAGAAAGACAATGCTTACACCCTTGAGGTCACATAATTAGCACAGTCGTCTTCAAACTTTCTAGGTCATGTTTTTTACATTGTATATAGTCCAACACTGATCTTATTCTACTTTGAGATGTATCTTTGCCACAATTACAAGTACACTCCCTTGGTCTTATTTATTTCTGTCCTTGCTGCTTAGACCAAAATTTAGATCCCACAAAGATCATGTATTATACTTTTTCAAGGTCAAGGTCATAATTAAAAATCCTTGAGTGATATTTTTGCTCTGCTGTTTGCTGCTTTGCTTTCATCTTATGATAACATTTTTCTCCTCTTTGTTTTTATTGAGCTTGCTTTGTGTCTTTATAATATAACTAACTAATCAACTAACCACTCAAGTTTTATATCTGCTCTGTGAGTTTTGATTCAGCTGAATAGTTAAGACTCAATAGAAATAGTAAAGACTCAATAGAAATAGTTAAAACTCAATAATAGACTTTGAATAGCTAAGACTCAGTAGGAAAAGTAAAGGCTCAAAAATAGACTCGGAATAGATAAGACTCAATAGAAATAGTAAAGACTCAATAGAAATAGTTAAGACTCAATAAAAGACTTTGAATAGCTAAGACTCAGTAGGAAAAGTAAAGGCTCAAAAATAGACTCGGAATAGATAAGACTAAATAGGAATAGTTAAGAATCAATAGGAAAAAGTTAAGACTCAATAAAAGACTTTGAATAGCTAAGACTCAGTAGGAAAAGTAAAGGCTCAAAAATAGACTCGGAATAGATAAGACTAAATAGGAATAGTTAAGAATCAATAGGAAAAGTTAAGACCCAATAATAGACTTTGAATAGCTAAGACTCAATATGAATAGTAAAGGCTCAAAAATAGACTCAGAATAGTTAAGAGACTCAATAGGACTAGTAAAGACTCAATAGAAATAGTTAAGACCCAATAGAAATAGTTAAGACTTAATAGAAAGAGTTAAGACCCAATAATAGACTTTGAATAGCTAAGACTCAATATGAATAGTATGCTCAAAAATAGACTCGGAATAGTTAAAACTCAATAGGAATAGTTAAGACTCAATAGAAAGAGTTAAGACCCAATAATAGACTTTGAATAGCTAAGAATCAATATAAATAGTAAAGGCTCAAAAATAGACTCGGAATAGTTAAGAGACTCAATAGGACTAGTAAAGACTCAATAGAAATAGTTAAGACTCAATAGTAATACTTAAGACTTAATAGGAATATTTAAAACTCAATAATAGACTTTGAATAGCTAAGACTCAATAGGAATAGTAAAGGCTCAAAAATAGACTCAGAATAGCTAAGACTCAATATGAATAGTATGCTCAAAAATAGACTCGGAATAGTTAAAACTCAATAGGAATAGTTAAGACTCAATAGGAAAAGTTAAGACCCAATAATAGACTTTGAATAGCTAAGAATCAATATAAATAGTAAAGGCTCAAAAATAGACTCGGAATAGTTAAGAGACTCAATAGGACTAGTAAAGACTCAATAGAAATAGTTAAGACTCAATAGTAATACTTAAGACTTAATAGGAATATTTAAAACTCAATAATAGACTTTGAATAGCTAAGACTCAATAGGAATAGTAAAGGCTCAAAAATAGACTCAGAATAGATAAGACTAAATAGGAATAGTTAAGACTCAATAGGAATAGTTAAGACTCAATAGAAATAGTTGAGACTCAATAGAAATAGTTAAGACTCAATAATCTAAGACTCAGTATGAATAGTAAAGGCTCAAAAATAGACTTTGAATAGTTAAGACTCAATAGGACTAGTTAAGACTTAAAAGGAATAGGTAAAACTCAATAATAGACACTGAATAGCTAAGACTCAGTAAGATAAAGTAAATTGTAGAATTTCTATAATTTCATCTGTTAAAAAAAGAAAACATCTTTGTTTCATTTCTCAATGATATGAATGCCAACTAGCCACTTCTACTCATAAGCGAACTTGTTTGTGATGTCCAGCCTGTGACATCTTAGATACATTTATTTCTGATGGTCACACAAATTAACATGTGTCATTTTTCTATATTTTCTCAATGTGTTTTAAAGTTATTAAAAGCAAAGTTTGAACAAAGATATTCTCTTATTTGATTGAGATATCTTCAAAATTTAATGATAAGATTTAATATTTATCTCGGATCATTTCAAGGCAACCACAGCTTGAATCATTTGGTGCATTTGTTGCTTGTTTACATTTGTTTTCTGAAAACCACCTTTTGCTTTTGAGGTTTGAAAATTTGTAGATTTGAAACTTTAGAAAACTGCATCATGCCTTCTAAATTTAATTATAAGCTTTTAATATTCATTTAGATCACTGAGAAGTAACCTCAATGGATGCTGTGCACTCTTTTACAAAATTTGCTACACGAATTTCATGGTGTACACAGCATTCATTCAGGTCATTTCTAAATAACTGTAATGAAAATTGGATTTGATGCTTAAATGAATAGGAGATTGATACAGTTTTTATTTCGCTTGGGTAACTGTCACACAAGCTCATATCATTTCAGGGCAATCACAGCTTGAATCATTTGGTGTATTTGTGGTTCTGTTACATTTGTTTATAAACTCTTCCTTCTTGCTTTTGAGATTGAAAAATTATAGTTTTGAAGTTTAAGCGAACTGCATTATGCCATGCTGGTAATAGCTTGAATTGGTTTTTCATCATGGATATTTTTGCAGATAATATATTATGAAAATATTTAAAATTTTATGGATAGGAACAAAAGATTCCATTTGCAAGTTATATCAATGTTTTTGGGGAGGATAAGTTTCCCTCAGGAGACTGACACCTGAACAAATCAAACACAAATGTATCAGTCCATGTTCGAATCATAATCTCATAAGCAGTTTTACACTTGAACTCTTTCCAGGGAAAGAAAGACTGTGTGTTCCGGAAGTGTAAGCACTTCCTTGAAAACTGAAACCTAATTAAGCTGAAATGCTGTCTCAACCAAACCCTAATTACACTGAAAAGCTTTCTAAACAGAAAATCACTTTGAGTTGGACCTTGAAAAAACAGAATACCTATCTAAAATTTAGACTGAATTAAATTATATACATGAATTTAATATTATCTATTTAATTAAGAACATAAATTACCTCCCTTTATTGGTAATTCTTTAATAAACAGTGCCTGAATGTGAAAACCATTCAGTTCATGTGAAATGTTTTTGGAAAATCTGATTATGGTAATTAGTAACCATTTTGTGCAATATATGATCAGTTGTTCTGAAATGAAAATAAAAGTTTTTGAACTCAACTTTATATATGTATACCAGGTGAGCATTTCAGGCCCATTGAGCCTCTTACGAGGACATAAGTTAAACTTAAAGCTGCATTAAGTTTTTCAATTTTCTGATTTTTTTTTTTTTGATTTTCTAAAAATATATTTTTTTAAAAATAGATATCTTCTAACCATGATCCGTGACATTCATTTTCTAAAATTTCATTTCTTTTAGCTGTAAATAAACGGAATCCTCTGACCGGTTGGTCAGTGTTTTACGATGGTAATTATGAGCTTGGAGCATGCGCATGGATGTATGGAAAACCCTAGAATCAAAGGTGAAACATGACAGATTGCATTAATTGTCCTTCATTAATATCCAGATGTATTTAAAATGGTGTTATGTATCACTTACTAAGTCACAAATGACAAATTCAATGAAGTTCTGTGTTTAATTTATCATATTTCACCGTTTTGAAAGTTGTGTTTAAATGACCCGGGTTCTGATGACGTAACCATGTTCTAATATTAGATCCCAAATGCTGCATCTCGCTGGGTAAATACTGTAATTTCTGTATTTATTAGAGCTTTTATCGTTGAACCAAATGTAACATTGTTCATTAGGATCATTAATTAGATTAGCACAGTTTTAATTTTTTCTTTGGAAAACTTAATGCAGCTTTAAATATACAGTCTAACTTGTGTTAGCGGCCACTTGTATAAAGTGGCCACTTGTCTATAACGGCCATATCTTATTCCCCCCGATGAATTTTGTTCTTTATTTCACCTCTATATAGCGGTCACTGTCTTATGCGGCCAGCGGCCACCATTTTTCCAACCCCAAGCTTCAACAGAACTGTCTATAGCGGTCATTTGCAATGTTTACGAAACTTCGTCAGTTTCTGTAACCAGTCGGTATAAAACAAAAAGTCCCATAATGCACTTCTGTTTATATGTATCCAGGCGGCCATATTGAGTAAAGCTTACATTCCGATAAGACATTGACATTTTTTATTCTTTTTTACATGCAGTAATATTTGATGTTGTTTTTCATTTGCCATAGTAAATGGAATGCATTGACTAACAGCGAGTAGAATTGTTAAATAAATCTGAAAAGGGGAAATTAAGTATTAGAAAACTAGCGGAAGTTATGGTGCTGGATGAACCCAAATTAATTTAATCAAAGCTGTGTTATCAGACTATGAAGCAAATGTTGAGAAATAAACTGTGTTTGCTGTTCTACCGCTAACGGACATTAATTTCGTTAGTTTGGAAATGGTACGCGATGCGATTTCAAGTCATTTCGGCACCAGTGTGAAAAGTCATTTCGGCAATGATATATTTTTGGCACCGATTTAAATTTAATTCCACACTGACTACGATTGAATTCGGCACCAGAAAGAAATTAATGGTTATTTTTATTAACGATATGTAAACAGTAAATTTGACAGTTACATATGACACAGATAATCACTGCCCTGATCACTAAACCATGTAATTCATTATGTAACAACTTCCTTTGAAGTCTGAATGATTAGCAAGAGTGTGATGTGGGTCTGAAGTGACCTAATTATGTTGGTACAGGTGTAAGCGTTCTAAGAACTTTACTATGCAACACCCCTATACATAGCAAAAAAAAAAAAAAATAATAATAATAAATAAATAAATAAAAATAAAGAGAGAGAGAGAGACAGAGAGAGAGAGAATAGAACAATCAACCATTTAGACATATTTATGTTACGAGGCAGGCATGGTGTAAAGGATTTGTAAATTCCTGAAGACCTTGAATAACTTGATGTTAAGATAATGTATTTAATTTTTTTAAGTTAATCTCAAGTTACAGAAGAAACAATTTCATGGTTAGCTCTATTCAGTTTAATTTGGGTACTATAATGAATAAGAAAGAACGATTCAGATAATAAATTTTGATGATCCTTGATAGAACTTGTCTATAAAGGCCACCTGTCTATAAAGGCCACTTTGGCCGCATCCCTTGAGTGGCCTTTATAGACAGGTTTCACTGTATATATATATATATATATATATATATGATTAACCTGTTCAAACTGAAAACCCCTCAAATAAAATCTTCTATGGTTGCCATAGACAGTTTCTGTTGTCCTTGATATAAAATATTACACTCAGGTCAATAACCGTACGCTCAGTCACGTATTTCCTGATAGATGCTGTTATTTGTAGATTTTTCCTGGATGTCATATGTTTTTTCACACTTGATTGATTTCTATCATTTATACGATTAAACATTTTCCTATATTCGATGGGGTTTAATTTTACATGTCAGCAGATTTGGTGCCATATAGCATTAGAATATCAGAATTTCAATTAAACAAGAATAGATGAAATCATCTAAAGTAGCCTTCAATAGAGTTTGTTACTTGCTATCAAATAAGACAGCTGTAGGGTTTAAACCTGATGGTGAATTTTTTAGAGGTGAGATTTTAATTTTTTTCCCCAAAAACGTAACTATAAGTTTTCTCATTAGGAAGTGGTCTTTCAGATTTAAGATTTGTAAACATGGTCCCTTGTCTAAGTCAGTTGAATAAATAAACTTTGGCCATTAGTCGGGTGTGGTCTGTGTGGCTTAGTGGTAGATGAACTGCCTCAAGATCGAGTGGTTTTGGGTTTGAACCCTGGTTGTGTCAAACATAAGATTTTAAAATTTTTAAGATATTGTTTCCTCGCCTGTTAGGGTGAACTGTACTATTCTTCTGTCATCTTTATGAGATTGTTATTGTTAGGGTGAACTGTACTATTCTTCTGTCATCTTTATGAGATTGTTATTGTTAGGGTGAACTGTACTATTCTTCTGTCATCTTTATGAGATTGTTATTGTTAGGGTGAACTGTACTATTCTTCTGTCATCTTTATGAGATTGTTATTGTTAGGGTGAACTGTACTATTCTTCTGTCATCTTTATGAGATTGTTATTGTTAGGGTGAACTGTACTATTCTTCTGTCATCTTTATGAGATTGTTATTGTTAGGGTGAACTGTACTATTCTTCTGTCATCTTTATGAGATTGTTATTGTTAGGGTGAACTGTACTTTTGTAATCTTTGAAAGACCATAATTGAAATGGTGAGAGACTATAATTGTCAGAGTGAACTGTACTACTTCTGTCACCTTTAAAGACTATAATTGTCAGAGTGAACTGTACTATTCTATCATTTTTAAAAGACTAGAATTGTTAGGGTGAACTGCACTATTCCGCTGTCAACTTCGAGAGACTATAATTGTTAGGAGGAATGGAATTATTCTTTTTTTATCTTTGAGAGAATATAATTGTTAGGGTGAACTGTGGTGTTATTCTGTCATCTTTGAGGTACCGTAAAATTGTTAGGTTGAACTGTCAGCCATCTTTGATTGAATATAATTGTTCTGGTGAGCTGTGCTGTATATCCTGGCATCTCTTCTTTCTTACTGCATTTAAAACTTTAACTTTCAAATTGCACTTTTGTGATAAAAATTTCAATATTTTTGTCTGAATACTCTTTATTAATCCAATGATAATGATTTTTGACTTTTGATATCATATCAGATCATCTAGATTTTATAAGGATATATATAATCTATATATATAGACATGTTGTCTCTGGATTTCTAGGGAAAAAAATCATTTATATGCTACAAATCAAATTCCTTATTCACATCTGACCATGATAAGACCATTTCTCTACAGCATTTTTAGGTCATCTTTAAGATATGTCTCCGTATATGTCGTGCTCGGCTACCAACACGAGGGATTTGAAATCGTTTGACTTCTGCCTGTAGACTCTTCTTATCTGTTATTTTCAGCCTTTTTAGAATACAGATGTAAATACACATGTCTGAGTATATGTAATTAGAATGTGTGTATGTGTGTGTGTGATCAAACAGGAAGTGAACTCGTGTGTCTCTATATCTGTCTGTCAGTTTGTCTGTGTGTCAGTTTGTCTGTCCAATTTGTGGTCAAATAGTACCACATAACTACTTAATTTACTACATCCTTGATTACCATGGCAACATGTGTTTTTAAAATTTCTTGATATGATGCTATTGATTTTTCTATCTTATTGTGTAAATAAAATCCTAACTTAAAATCCAATTGTTTGTAAATTAGCCCTTGTTTTTTTTTTTACGAAGTCTAAATCTTCTTTTATATCTGCAGAGAGCTTAGGCTGAGCTCAGCTCATTGTTTAAAAAGAAATACTAATCCCAATAGCATTTTATTATTTATTTATTTATTATTATTTATTATTTATTTATTTATTTATTTATTTATTATTTATTTATTATTATTATTATTTATTATTATTATTTATTTATTTATTCATTTATTTATTTATTAAAATTCTTTATTATTCTTTATTATTTTAATTTGATGATGATGAGGATATTGTAGGTGTGTGTATTTTCATGAAATGTTTTTCCCCAAATAAACAAACGTTCTTTTGGGATTATTTTTTGGATAAGTTAAATGTACCTAAATTTGATTTTTACAGACCTAAGTCCAAAAAAATAATAAAATAAAAAAAATAATGCAACAAAACAAGATTAACAAAATTTACTCCCAATATATTTTTTAAAAACTACATGTAAGAAATCATGATATTTTAACCTTGGAATATTAATGATTCTACAGTTGGAACAATATTACAATGTATAAGATATTTTAATTTGAACAATATCTATTCCTATGTCTACATGAGTTGTCTCCACTGTTTTCATTGGATTATTTCCTCTTATGCATAGCTGGATTGACAGATTTTTAAAAGGGACAGCCTCAAATTAATTATTTATTTTACGCAAGATGAGTTACTGCTGATTATCCCATTCAAGGGGCCTTGGTGGCTGAGTGGTCTAAAGCGCGCGCTTATGGATCACAGCGCCTCTCATTGCATGGGTTCTAATCCCACTCAGGTCAGATCCTATTTTGAGAAAGTCACCTTGAGTTCGCTTGCCAAGGTCATTGGTTTTCTCCTGGCACTCAGGTTTCTTCCACAATCCCAGAACTGACCGCTTCGAAATAAGTGAAAAAATCTTGACTGGAGCATAAAAAACCATTATTCTACTCCACTCCACTCCCATTTTTGTCTTCATCTTTGCATTTTTGTAGTATTTTGAAACATAATGAAAGTTTGGCCAATTCACTTTTTTTTGGGGAGGTGGGGGCATGTTTTTGATCAGTTAAAAAAAAATTGCTTATTTAAAACCTGGCCAAATACTATTCTTGAAGGCCACAGAGGCCATGCGAGTCCTTAACACAACCACAAAACCAAAGTCACCTTTGTGACAGTTGTTGGTATGACCCCGATTGACTGCATAGGAAAAAGTGCTGTTCTTTGTCACATGCTTAAATTACTGGATGGTTTGGTATCATTGAGTACCAGTAGAATGAAACGAATGGTCGGCCATGATTGTTTACAGCATTTAGGGGCAAGTGCTCAAGCACTTAAAAGGTTGCCTTAAGTGCACACTGGTACAAAACAGATCAGAGATACTCAGTCGCATAAACTTGTTTTTAAGTTAATCCTTGAGATAAATAAGAATAAAAATTGTCTTGGCAGGAATAGCTGAAAAATTGCTGATGTGACAACATTCAACCTACCAATCAAGCAACGTATTTATAATATAAATGTATCTAGATCAGCCCCTGATGTGAGAACATAAGGACTAATTAACAGCAGGTTTCTGAAAGCAGCTAAAATGTTATTGATTTTGTTGGTGATGTTCTTGGAGTGGAATGGAATATTAACAATATTTTACGCCCCTTGTCAAGAGTATTTGTTTCAAAATCAAGGTCATCATTTTCGTTTATGATAAGACTTGAAACTTTTACTACAAGAGACTCTCATTTATATCAAGGTGGTCAGATCTCCAGGGATGGTGGAGGGGAACCAGAGAAAACCAGTGTTCAATCAAGAGAGTGGAATAAACGTAATGGTGTTTTACATCCATGTCAAGATTTTCCACTAATAATGAGACAGTCAGTTCTGGAATGGTGGAGAAAACTTAGAGTGCTTAAAAAAACCACCAACCTTTAGCAAGTGAACTGACAAACTTTCTCACACTAGAATCTCTCTGAGCAGAATTTTAACCTAGGCGTTGAGGCAGAGTGTGACCCGTAGGCATGAGACCATTTGGCCATCGAAAACCAACCTTGTAATTACTTATTAACAATCTGACAAGAATGACAACTTAAATTTCTTAAAAAGAATATTAAAAATTTCAAAGAAAATATGTAAATGTAAATAATTAAAGAATAATCTGTTTAGAAATGGAGTTCACAGAAATGCCAACTGCTATGGATTCTCCATATTTGTTATGAATTTACTGCTAAATATCCTCTGTTGTGGTATCTAATTTCAGAATACGGATTTCTGATCAGGTCTGTCATCGACCTTGTTTTCTTTTCCAGAATTAGATACCATCTGTTTTATTTTTCAATTGGATGTTTATCGTTATTACATGTGTGTGTATGGCCCTTCGAGCAGTGTTGGGTACCAGGTTTGCATTGTCTTTGTCTAGGCTACAAAGTATGGTGAATCAAAATGATGATGATCCTCCAGCGACTAAAGTCTTTTTATAAAGAAAAACATTCAAATGTCTGAAAATACTGAAAAACAGCTCAGATGTTGTGACATGAACTGAGATGTTGTGAAAGGGGTTCACATCTCTGAGTTCATATTGCTTTAATTATCATTGCTAAAGTAAACCTAATCATAGCATACTAACATGCATCATTCAGTTTGCTTGAATTTACACAGGCACTGATGTTAGAGCACTAAGAACACAATCTGAGCAATCTTGTAAAAAAAAAATCACTGACTGTGTTGGTGTTTAAAAAAAAGAATTGTAAAGTAAACTGAAAATTGCTCTCTCTTCTCTCTTCTCTCTCTCTCTCTCTCTCTCTCTCTCTCTCTCTCTCTCTCTCTCTCTCTCTCTCTCTCTCTCTCTCTCTCTCTCTCTCTCTCTCTCTGAACTTGTCTGTACAAATGGAAAAACTTGCAATTTTTTGTCTTTAACAGGATTTTGCAGACTTTTAAATATCCTGTCACACTTGTGAAAAAAGTCTTAAATAAAAACATATAAAAAAGTAATGGGTTATATTAATATATGTATAAAAAAATAATAATAATAATTTCCACTCGAGTACATATACTTAATGCAAAAGAACCATTGTAGTACTTCCAACATTTATTGTTAGCATTTAATTTTCTACAGGTAAACCTTTTTGTTTTATAAAAAAATGATGCAGTGATTCTAGCAAGCTGTTTGGTTACATTTGACTCAATTTCTCTAATTGTATCTTTTATTTATGGTAGTTTTACTGATATCAGTTATTTTATATTTCTTAGGCTCAGCCTCAGCAGCAACTCATCCAGCCATGGCAGTTACAGCAAATCCTGCTGTGGAAAAATCGTTAGCAGGAGAGGAGGCGGACGCTTCCACACATTCACGATCATCGTCTAAGAAATCCAATCATAGTATTCATAGTATTCATAATGGTAAGTTGCCAAAATAATAATAATAATAATAAAATATTTAAAAAAAATTCAATTTAAAATTTAAAAAAAAAATATTGTTAATTTTATGGTACTATACGTTTGTGAAGGCAAATTTTGATAAATTTTTAAAGAAAAAAATTTGATATTTTTCACTTAGTTTCTAGTTGTATTTTGAAATCACTGTTCATATCCTCATTACTGCAGAAAAGACAGGAATTTCATTTTGATATTCAAATTTATGTATTCATAAAAAAAGGTATCCAGTTGACATTTTGCAACAAGAGAGGGGTCTGAAAAGTTTATTATAGGAATGAAAGGCTGGTGGGTTTAGAACAGTTAATTTTGTTAAATACAAATCACCAAATCAAACACCACACACACTGTTTGTTTTTATTGTTGATTAATAATAAAAAAAACAGTAACATGAAAAAGTATGCCAATATTTTCCATCAGATCACCCTCACACTTAAACAATGTATACACATACATGCTGCCAAACATATCCCAGTAATTTAAATTATTAATGACCTAACTATGACATAGTGTTTGTCAACTCACTACTTACACACAGTGCATGCAAAAATAGTATCAGTATAATGGATTGGATGGTCTGGCAAAATTTATTTGCAATTTTGTGGGTTTGAGCATTTGTACTGTGCCTGCTCATATTAATAAAAATATGTGTTTGCAAATAGCTGAAAAATTGCTGATTTGACATAAAACAGCATTCAAACCACTCTGCAATATGGCAATTTAACATCAACATCAGTGATTTGCTCGATATCCACCATTCTAAATATCAAGATGAGATACAGATACTTACAAACTACCTCTAATAAAAGTATTTGTTTTAGTAATTTTCTACGGTCAATGAAGTAATTTAGTAGAAGTCCAGTTTATTAAAAGACCCTTGTATCTTTAACTCATAACATAAATTGATTCAGTAATATGGAAATCTAATTTTATCATTGATCTTGACCAATGTCCATTTAACGACTGACTGCAATGGAACATCATTCTCTGATTTGACCTTTATATGGCCATTGATTAAATGACTGAATTTAGATACTGTTCGGCATGTTGTATTTTTCTGATTAACTCTACAGTTGGAGTTTAAAACTGAACTTTTCACACCCAAGTCAAGAAATTATAAAAAAAAAACTTGTCAAACTGCTTTGGTATTTCTATCATATAATTAAACTTTAGTTTCATAATAACGTATACAAGTTATTTTTGCAGTGTGCAAATTTTTGCGTATTTTGTTAGCAGTACATTTATAAAAATAAATGAATCGAAGGTGAAACACGACAAATTGCATTAGTTGTCCGTCATTAATATCCAGATGTATTTGAAATGGTGTTATGTATCCCTTACTAAGTCACAAATGGCAAATTCAACGAAGTTCTGTGTTTAATTTATCCTATTTGACCATTTTTAAAAGTTGTGTTTAAATGACCTGGGTTTTGATGACGTAACCATGTTCTAATATTAGATCCCAAATGCTGCATCTCGCTGGGTAATTACTGTAATTTCTGTATTTATTCGAGCAATTTTTTCTTTGGAAAACTTAATGCAGCTTTAAGGGAAATAATATATTATGATATCTTTGTATCAGCAACTTGTTGTAGATCAAGACACATTTACCCAAAATTTATTTTGCATTTATATATATATATATATGTATATATATATATATATATATATATATATATATATATATATATATATATATATATATATATATATATATATATATTCTGCCAAATGCAAATGTTGAATCATTTTTAGCTCACCTGAGCACAAAGTGCTCAAGTGAGCTATTGTGATGGGTCATTGTCTGTCGTATGTCTTTCGACGTGTGTCGTTTGTCAACTTTTGATTGTTAACACTCCTGAGGCCACAATTTTAGTCCAATCTTCATCAAACTTAGTCAGAATGATCTTCTTGACAAAAGCTAGCTCAAGTTCTTATATGGGCCATGTTGGAATTTATAATTAGGTCACTAGGTCAAATTGTAGAATAATTGTTATCACTTCTGAGGCCCCAATTTTAGTCCAATCTTCATCAAATTTGGTCAGAATGATGCTCTTGACAAAAGCTAGCTCGAGTTCGTATATGGGCCATGTTGAGTCAATAAGTAGGTCACTAGGTCAAATTATATAAAAACCTTGTTTACACATATGAGAGGTAAATTTTAGACCAATCTTCATCAAACTGACTCAGAATGGTCCTCCTGACAAAAGCTAGCTAAAGTTCTTATATGGGTCATGTTGGGTCAATAAGTAGGTCACTAGCTCGAAATATAGGAAAAATCTCTTTTAAGAATAGAAGCTCCAGTTTGCCAATATCAAGCTGAGTGTGGCCCTCTTGTTTATTTTCGTGATTCAATGTTAATGTTTCAATTTTAATGTCATTACATGTACAGTATTTTGTTATTTAAGCATAAAAAGTAAATAAAAAAATTAAAAAAAATAAAATAAATGCATAAATATATAAAAAATATTAAGTAAGTAAATTAATTAATAAAATAAAAAATAACACATAACAAACTCTGTGTTTTTACAAATTGCTGTTTTGATGAAATATTTGTAACACTTTAGGGAGGCATGGTGGAGGAAACAAGAGTGACACAGAAAATCACTTATGCTATTAGATCTCTTTGAATGGGATTCACTTTGATTTTCTAAATAGTTTTCAAAATATGATATTTGAACTGTAGATAATTTTATTTATAAAGCATTATATTAGTTTGGTTACTAAAACAACTTAGTTACCATGACAAAAATGCATTATAGTCACATTGCAAACATTTAAGAAAAAGGTGATTTCTGTTATGAATTTAATTGTTTAGAAGTGCTTGCAATTTTATTCATTTATATTTCATCAAGATTTTAGGCTTTTCATCCATATTTTATATGTTTAACTTGGACTACCATCAATGTATTTTAAAATCACGTCCTCTTTATTTTATAAAGAACCTGTACATGCAGAGTTATCAGTCATTTCCATCACTGATATTTTGATGTTGGACAAAGTCCCGACATTTTACCATTGTCAGTAATGACCTTATTATTATTTTTCTTTTTTTGTCTGAAGTTAAGGTCAGTTGATCCACTTTTATAAAACTTTTATCGATAAGGAACACTAAATCAGTTCTATTTATGACTGACATGAAAAAATTATTAATTTTCATTTCTTGTCTTATGTTAAGGTCAGTTGAGACACTTTACTAAAATTTTATTATCTAAAAGTCGCAATACATCAGTCTAGTCCATCACTGATATTTTGATGTTGAACAAAGTAATTATTAGTTTTCATTACTTTCTAAACTTGAGGCCAGTGGATACACTTTTACTGGGAACTTTTTATCAGTAAGACACACTTCATTAGTTATGTCTTCTCACTTAAGATATTATAATTCTATTGGTAAGAAATTGGTAGAATCATCTGCCTCAAAAGTGAGAGGTTTGGTGTTTGAACCCTGGCTGGGTCATACATTAGACTTTAAAATTTGCAATGCTGCTTCCATGTCTGGCACTAATGGTATTAGTCTTATATTAAAAGAAGATTTATTAAGGCTCTTTGTCATTGGTAATAAAGGATTTGCCAATTAAAATTCTGACCGAAATATGAATCCGTTTTCTATTAAAATTTTACAACTTGACCGGACAGTTCTCGTGGTTTTTCGTTACATAAAACATGACCTCTCTTGGCAAACAAAAAGCTAAAAATAAAATTTTCATCTTTTAAACCATTTTATTTTGCATAAAATGTCTCAAATGTATTTAGGCTTGCCTGGTAAACTTTTTAAATAAAATGACAACATAGAAATTACATTTGGTAAGAACGGTGCTTTTGTACGAAAAAACCCGAAAATTCAGAGGTTTTGTCCCCAGTCATTGTAATATCTAAATAGGAAAATGATTCACGATGACTTCGGAACATTTAATTGGCAAATGGTCTTTTGTTCATTGCCTCAGGCAAACTACAGAAGTGTAAAAATTCTGCTGTTTTACTTAAAGCTGGTGTTATCTCAATATAAAGAAATATTCTTGACTGGGAATGTTAAACCTCATTTATCCCCTTTACCAAGACAGGGAAGTTCATCCATCATTTTCTATTATATCAAATATTATATCAGTAATATTCACATTTGATATGTCCCTGTACAGCCTGCCATCAGTTAAATCATCTAGATCTTAATGTCCATTGAAGAGATTCTGAACAAATATATCAAACATTCGAATGTTTAGTGCGTGGGATGATGTAAATAGCAGATGTTTGAATAACCGGAATAAACATTATGATTGACCAAACACAGATGTGATCATGATTTTATTTTAAATGGTTTATTAATACAGTATCAAAAAGATTTATAATTGTTTTCCGATCTTGATACTGATACGAAATCGAAAGGATTCGTGAATGTTTTACAGATCTTTTTTCATTTTCTGTTTTTACCACTTCGGTACCTTAGTTAGACTTGCCATGTTAAATGGGAGGTTTATGAAAGTAATATGTTACTTTTGACTTTGATCAGGAATGGCCTATTAAAAGGAAAACCAGCCTTTCCCTCCCCCTCAAAATCCCTCAACAACTGGCCGACACAAACATCATCATAACCTCATTTTAGATTATTTGTGGATATCAGATCAATTCTACATATCTCTGTGTAACACAGGTCATTTTCAGTACATTTAGGTCATGAAGGAAATTTCTTGTTGTTTCTCTGTTAAAAATAAAAACAGTTACCATGACTACCAAATTTATTAATTGCTAAAATAACAAAGTCAGTCACCATGGTTACCTGTTTTAAAAAAATGTCTAAAATATACAAGTAAATCTATCTTTAATGGCTGTTATCTTAAAGGTCATAAAAATAACTATAATTTTCGAAAAATGGCTTTTAAAAAAAGTTGTGATTTGAAGTCTGCATTTTCTGTCATTTTGATCTGCACAATTTTACCATGTACAATTCAATTCATGTTGGGCCCTCTTAATGATCCTTAAGGGAAATAATGTCATTCGATATCAGCAGACTTCTTGTTATTACTCATAATCTTTATTATTATTATTAGTAGTAGTATTCTCCTTCGTTTCTGACAGATTTTTTTCAGAAGTATCTCCTCCTTCGTTTCTTATCCGATTAGGTGAAAATTTTGTCAACTGGTAGGGAATGACCATGGGAAGTGCCCTTCCTCATCACTATTTTTTTTGGAAGAACTCCAAAGATATCTGGTTAAAACAACCCGGGTTTCTATTGTGATGGATATACCCCAAGGGCATCTCCTTGAATAACACTAATTATGGACTATTTGTCTGCTTCATTTTAGATTATTTGGAGTTACTTCCAAAAAAATAGTGATGAGGAAGGGCACTTCCCATGGTCATTCCCTACCAGTTGACAAAATTTTCACCTAATCGGATAAGAAACGAAGGAGGAGATACTTCTGAAAAAAATCTGTCAGAAACGAAGGAGAATACTACTACTAATAATAATAATAAAGATTATGAGTAATAACAAGAAGTCTGCTGATATGTTGACATAATACATAAAGTGACTGGAAGTACAGTACTCTGCCTTGGGTAGGATTTCAGTCCATTCCAAGTTTAAACGTCACATGCAGGGCTCCACAAACGCCGGTACGGTCAATCGGAGGTAGGCAAAGGGTACATCAACCCCAATGTCCCATAAATAGATAAATGTTCATAAATACCGCTCATTAATATCTTGCAAAAATCCCATCACTGGTAACTTAAAATAGATTAGCATATAACAGATACAAAAACCGGCGTTATCAATCTAGTACGCTTGTATATAAAATTCAGGGGAGGTTATTAACTATCTATGTATACTCTAGTAGAAACGATGTGAACAGATGAAGCCTGTAATATTGTAATTGAAGCCACTAGTAATCAATTAACTTGTAAGGTATTAGGTAATGACCTGTGAATAGGGAAGTTCAGTGAATCATGACACAGTCCTGAGTAATTTTAATTGTTAACAAGCCGGCATTAAAGAATTTTTAATCAGATTTTGTCTTACTATTATGGAGAAAAAGACGATTTGGATATTTTTCAACCGGCTTTTTTAAGTTTGAATCGCGTTTTTTGCCAAAAATCGGCATTTCTTGAGGCCTGGTCACATGGTATGCTAAAAACACTTCCTGAAAATTGTCCCAAGTGCACTGCAAAGGTCCAAATTTCTGCCACTTCACCTATAGCTGGTGATGTCTTAATATAAGTGAAATGTTCTTGACTAGGACTTAAAACCCCATTAAATCAATCAATTAAACCATGGTCTGACTAGGGATTAAACTTTGAATTATATAAGTCTATGACCTTAGCCACTTGGCCACAAATTTACATATTCTTTATTTTAGGTCATACGTTAGACATACATTCATGGGTTAGCAGCAATAACTTTTCCTTTATGTGAATCGTTGGGAAGGCGTATGAAGATGATGTGAGTTAGGGTTGGTTCATTTTATATATACTGTCAGTAGACAGACTGGTTAGGCAGGCCATTCACTTTCCCTATGTCAATCCTTCTAGGAATGATATATAGATGACATGAGTAAGGGTTGGCTCATAACATATTTATTTTTCTTCATTTCAGGTCATTCAGTAGACACAATAGATCCCTGGGTCCGGCAGTCGAACTCCTCATTAATGCGCTCCAGTGTCAATGTAGAATTAAAATCTGTGCGGAATAGATCCGATAGTATAGACATTAAAACAGGACAAATATATATTAGAGATTTGGTGTGTTATTTATCCTTACTTGAAGCAGGGCGGCCAGAGGATAAGTTAGAATGTAAGTATACTATACAGTTTTTTATTCTTATATAAATTTTCAGTGTTTCCCTCTTAGGTATTATTCTTTTCAGCTCACCTGTACTTCGACAAATTTCAGTCATGCCCAGCCCATGAATTTTTTGGTGTTTCTCATAGGTATTGTCCTTTTCAGCTCACCTGTACTTCGACAAATTTCAGTCATGCCCAGCCCATGAATTTTTTGGTGTTTCTCATAGGTATTGTCCTTTTCAGCTCACCTGTACTTTGACAAATTTCAGTCTCACCCAGCCCATGAATGTTTTGGTGTTTCTCATAGGTATTGTCCTTTTTAGCTCATCTGTACTTTGACAAATTTCAGTCACACCCAGACCATGAATGTTTTGGTGTTTCTCATAAGTATTGTCCTTTTTAGCTCATCTGTACTTTGACAAATTTCAGTCAACCCCAGACCTGAATATGAGATTATAAGTATGTCCTTTTTAGCTCATCTGTACTTTGACAAATTTCAGTCACACCCAGACCATGAATTTTTTATTGTGTTTCTCTTAGGTAATGTTCTTTTCAGCTCTGCTGTCCTTTGACAAATTTCAGTCACACCCAGACCATGAATTTTTTATTGTGTTTCTCTTAGGTAATGTTCTTTTCAGCTCTGCTGTCCTTTGACAAATTTCAGTCACACCCAGTCCAGTGATTTTTAACTCTTGATAAATTTTTTTTTTTCACATATTTCAGTCTCCTTCTTCTCCTTTTATCCCCCCATCATTTTAAAACTGTCTCCTAATGTTTCAATATGAATTCAGTAATTAGGAACTCTTATGAAGGCTTCTACAGCATGCCCTCAGTAAAAAATAAAATTTTGACACAAAAGTAAATGATTTTCTTTTGGTACTCCATTTTTCTCTACCAATCTAGAACTAACTCCCTCATTATAAACTCAGATAAACTTTTTTTCAGTTTTTCAAGGCTTTATTTTACAATATGCCCTCAATATAAAATTTTGATACAAAAGTTAATGTATTTCTCCTGGTACAGTTTTCTCTACTCTTAAAGGCTGGGGGGGGGGGGGGGTGACCTATTTAAATATCTGTACGGACAGCAATTATCTCTTATATGGTCAAAAAGGCGTGACTAAGATGACCAGTTTTAAAAATAGATTCAAATAAAACATTATAAACAAAGCCACATGGTTTAAATATTGTTTACACATGAAATAAAGAAATGACTAACCTGTGAAATATAATATCCAAGCCTATTGTATTAATTATTTTTTGTATGTACACTGTGTAGAATATGTAATTATATATATATATATATATATATATATATATTCTAATGCTGATAAATATAAATGAATAGACAAATAATAAAATAAATAAATAAATGAAATAGTCCAAATGAAAATGTCATGAATGTTTTAACCTCTTGGTCTTTGAAATAAACTGTTAACATAATTTTTCCAGATATTTTCACGAAATTTATATGTTCTAGCTTTATAGATTTTTTTTCCACGCTGACTTCTTGGGGCCCTGGGATCTCTAGCTTTCCAGACTGATGTAAAATGTCTGTCCACATTTTCATTCCACATGCAAACAGCAAGCTGTGACCTTGATCTATAGTGGTCATCTGTAAAAGCTATTCTTTTATCTTGAAAAACATTCATTACATTGTTGAAACTTTCAACATAAAATGTGTCTTTAGCAAGAACAAAATCTTCTGGGTATTTATAAATAACAGAGTCCTCAATGACCTGTCTCAGCAATTTTTCAGCTATTTTGTTGGTGATAATTATCCGTTTTGGTTCATAATTCGGATCTTTTTTGCATCTAGAATTTTCATTACAAGAACTGTGATCATTTTTGTAGTGATTTATGATATTAATTAAATTCTTTCTTAAAACTTGAGGATCATTATTGCAGTTTTTTATACACCAATGGAAATGAGTTACAACAGGTTCTATTTTATCTGATAATTGTTCAGACCATGAAAATCCTTTATATTTTAAGGGCCCAGAACTTATAGACTGCATTTTTAGTTTTATTTTTTTCACAGCATGCCAGGTGTCATTTTGGTTTAAAGTTTCCTCTGCTAATGGGCTAGATTTTATAAATTTATTAACTGCTGCATTCCTGTCATGAGTGTGAATTTTGACATTCACGGTTTCTCTTTCTAATATTTCATACAGTTTAGTTGTCCCAATAATTTCATGCCTTTGTGATATGTTGTCATCTGATTTTGTAATGTGAATACAGTCAATCACTTTATGAGTCTCCTCCCCTATAGCAACCACACTTGTATCCTTTGTGTTCTTTCTCCATCCATGTCTGGCATCAGTAAGTATATTAATGCCATCCAAAGTTTCATAACTGCCAACCTCTTCGAGCAATGCAGTTTGTATAGATTCATTATATTCAGAAGAAATTGAGTCTTTATGTCTTTTGTAAAACTTTTCACGGTTAGATTTATTAATTAATCCAATTCCAGAAAATGAACAAAATCTTGTGTAATGCGATGGCAACATACCACTACAATCAAAAGCATGATTTATTTTTTCATTAATAAAATATTTTCCATTTGGTAAATATGGTGAAGACGACCATGAATATTTATGTGGCTCTGCTGATAAACATTGTAATTTTAGTGAACTGACATGTCCCTTGTGAATGTTCCTGGATACTTTTAGGTTGGCATTACAAATTTTACCGTGAGCACTTGCAATGTCAACAAGTTTCATGAGTGATTTCTGTGCAGTAATAAATAATTTTTGATTGACATCCTGCTTTTTAACTTTTAAATATGAACCACCAATTCTATGTCTAGCTTGGTTTTCTTGGCAGTTTGCTTCAATCCATTTATCTAGAACTGTTTCCAATATTTCCCGGTTGTTCACTGGCCGATTACTTAATCGTACAAGTCTATCTCTAACCTTATGCATTTTATCCATTATTATTTGTTTATTTGTTTCATCTGCTGGTATTTCCAATTTAAAAGAAGGTGGTCTTGAAACTTTTCTTAATTTTCCAGATTTTTCTGCCATTGTAAAATAGTTTGTTACAAAATAAAATTCATATACTCGTCGCTAATTGCTACATAAAAACTTAAATACAGTACAGTGAGTAAGGAATATAGAAATAAGATGGTAAGGTCCAAGTCATGGAGGGTTTGATGCCCTTATAATGTAAGAGAGCTTTTTGTAAAAAAAAAAATACATTTTAGTCCATTTATTTAACTTTTAAAATGAAAAAGTTTTCATAAGCATTTAATACATCAAAAAAAGTTTTAGAGCTTTTTAAATTGTTGCTTTTTAGAAGAACAAAACCATTTTGGTAACGAACCTCATTTACCCATTCTTTTCTTAAGATAGAATCCTCCATCAATACACCTTTTCCCCGGGAAATTTCAGCAAATGAAACTAATTCCCACCAAAATGTTGAACTTCAGAAGGTTACTCAAGGGACATCCAGACATTCAATATTCATAAAAAAGTCCAAAACTGCAAGCAAATGGCAGTTTTAAACAATTTTTAAACATATTATTAAAAATATATTTATGGTTTAATTTTTAATTTTAATTTTAACTCAAAATATCATTTTAAATGTATTTTACACAAAATGAAGAAACCTCCTGTATTTAGAAATACCCCCCTTTTTCTGGCGGGCATACATATATTTCATATAACTGACCATTTAGTCAAATTGAACTTTAATTTATTGAAAACCTTTGATTCAAATACACATACATAATGGATGAAACTTCAAGTGAGGAAACATTTATATTACATTTAAAAGTGAATAATTTACAGAAGGAAACTATTTTTCAAATGTTTTGTCATCACAATTGGGATTTCATTCAAGTACCTAAGGAGAAAGTAAATACATTATCAAAACAAACCCAAACTCTTACAATTGAGGATTTTCGTCAGGAAGTTACTGTAACACCTGCAGATACTGATATACAAGATAGTGGAATTTTACAAGTTAATACATTCCGTTTACAGCAAAATGAACAGGAACCAGAATGTCAATATTGTTTATGCAAGCCTTGCATTACAAATGAAAACAATAAACAATTATGGTGGGAGGATGAACCCCTGCCCCCCAGAGATAATAACAACAAAGAAAGAAAAGAAAGATACAAATATTTTTGGACAATGTTGTTACATAGAGGAGTTTGGGATGATGAAAGATATAAAGAAAGAAAATGGTTATAGCCATAAATAAGGATCCACAGAGGAAGCAGTTTGTATGGCATAAACGTGATATTATGCCTTTGTGTGTCTTAAAATTAGTAAGATATTGGTATCCTAACCCTGAGGGTAAACCCTATATGGGACACATGTGGGAATAAAGAGTAAAAACCTGTGTTTATAAAGTAATAACTTGAATAACTTCTATGTTTTTAAATGTAACATTTTCTACATATACTGGATATTTATAGTAACTGGGAATATCCAAATACCGGTAAGATGATTCTAAATTTATTAAGTTACAAAGGTCTTTATTTTAGGCTCCACCCATGACTGTCAATCAGTGTATTTTGAATTTGAAAATCATCTAGTTTCATATTTTCTTTTGACAATATCAAAAACAATATATGATAATATTTTTTAAATTTTGCATTTTTCAATTCTTGGTGTTGGAGGCAAGTTACTTGACAAAAATGGAGAATATCTGTCAAGTGATAACACTGAATTTTTAAAAAAAATTGACTGACTTCTGAATATGTTTAAAAATTGTTCAAATCTGTGCTTCTCAGTCATTGGTTTCCTTTTATAGTTGAGCCCCGGCCTTAAAACCATTAACCTTTTTTATTTAAATTGAGTTATCTTGGATTATTTAGTCTTTTCCCGTGTTTATCAAGGGTTTATTATATAGCATGCCCTCAATAAAAAAAAAAAAAGGATACAAAAGTAAATATTTTTCCTCTGGAACTCCAGTTTTCTCGACCCATTTTTGAGCTGTTTACCTCTTTATATATTCAGTTATTTTGGGCTCTTAGTTTAACAAGGCTTTATTTTACAGCATGCCCTCATTAAAACATAAAATTTTAATACAAAAGTGAATGTTTTTTTATGGTACTCCATTTTTCTCTATCATTATTGAACTATTAATCTCTTTTTGGAATCTCTTTGGACTCTTCTTAAGTTATCAAAGCTTTGTTTTATAGCATGCCTTCAATAAAAAAAAAATGTAATAATTATAATCGTTACCGCTCTGCTGAATATAACTCTATAAATCATATAGCAGAGAGGAAACGGGTAAATGATCACAACGATAATAATTCCATATTTCTGGTTTTAATTTTATGAAATTAAAATTGAGTCCCATCAGATCGAGAACATCTAATGATCAAGTCACTAACAACATACGCTTGCTCACTCTATTGCTCATTGCAGCTTACCTTGTGAAAATCAATGCCTTATCAATCTATCAATATATATATATATATATGTTTCTAAAAATAAATCAAAAAATAATTTCTAATAAAGTAAGATTTTAATTAAATAAGATAATTGAAGGTTGTCAGTATTCCAAAGCTTAGTTTTAAGCCCTGGTTAAAATGTGTTCATAATTCTAAAATTTGTCAGTATTCCAAAGCTTAGTTTTAAGCCCTGGTTAAAATGTGTTCATAATTCTAAAATTCATTAAAAGTTAGAAAAAAATTGTTAACAATTACGAAAATATACGAAGCTAAAGACCTAATAATGACAGACTTTAATTTAAAATAATTATAGATTGTCAGCATTATGAACTACAGGTAATATCCTGATTAAAAGTGTTTGTAATGCGATGTAATAAAGCTCAAATTTATGACTTCATAATAAAAAACATGATGAAAAAATTGAATTCAAGCAAAAAAATATGGTGCTTTTAATTTAAAATGGGGAAAAATGGAATCTTAATCCCTAATGTAGACAGTTTAAGTTTTATCCTTAATTATAAAGCTTCTAAAATCTAAATTAATTTATTTTGATAATGCATAAATGTAGATTAGAAAAAAAAAAACAAAACAAAACAAAACTTTTCAAAGTTACCTTCTTGATATTATCTCCAATGCTCTTACATTAAATTAGCTTATTAAAAATTTGTATAAAAAATGTGAGTGAGAGAGAGAGAGGGGGATGGAGGGGGGGGGGGGGGGGTAAATGATAATATAATATGTCCAAAACGAAATTCTTTCCAAGCAGTCAGTTTTGACATGGTTAGGAAAACCCTGCCTTCTATAAGTTACTGACAAAATATGACCAAGTAGGTTTTGAGCACATGGGATGAGAGGTGCTGTGATTTGTAAATGTGTACTTTAGACCACTTGGTGACTAATTGCCACTCAGAAAGTGGAGGACATCTAACATGTTATACATCATAAGAATATATGCATTTTTATAATATTCCAGTTTCATTTTTCAAAAGGGAGGATAGGGCTAAAACTTGGTGAAAAAATAGTCTAAAATGATGGCTCGACAATCACAGCACAAGAGATTTGTCTGACTTGACAGATTTTAATTTCCTTGCCAGAAATTTATATATATTAAACTAGATACTCATGAGTTTGCTAGACTTTTCTAGAATGACTTCTTGAGTTTAAGTGAAAGAATCTTGACTTGGCATATTTAAGAACCATTACGTCCCTCATTTGTTCGGCATATTTAAGCACCATTATGCCCCTCATTTGTTCGGCATATTTAAGCACCATTATGCCCCTCATTTGTTCGGCATATTTAAGCACCATTATGCCCCTCATTTGTTCGACATATTTAGCACCATTATGCCCCTCATTTGTTCGGCATATTTAAGCACCATTACGCCCCCCATTTGTTCATTATATTGTCTGGTACTCTGGTTTCCTCCACTGTCTCAGAACTGACCACCTCAATGATGAGAGTGAAAGAATCATGACCTTAGCATAGAATATCATTACTCCACTCCATTCAGTCACTGATAATGATAGAACATTGTATATGAAAAAAATCTAGAAATTGTATGATTTAATTTTCTTTTTTTTTTCAGTCATGTTCCGTTTATATGACACAGATGGAAATGGAATACTTGATGCGACAGTAAGTATCATATCATTTTAGGGGCCATGAGTAGAGAAACATACAGCAAAACCTTGAGGTAGCGGTCACCTGTGTAGAGTGATCACCTGTCTGTAATGGTCAGTCTGAAACAGGTCCCTAACATTTGTACTATAGAATGAACCTCTATATAGCAGTCTCCTGTCTAACACAGTCAGTGGTCACCCTAACTGCCATCCAATGACTTCCATTTGGTTAAGAACACAGTTGATTTTTCTTAATTCTGCTAGCCGAATGTACAGAGAAAAATATCTTTTTTGGGATTTCTCCAGATCGTGCTAAGTAATGTTAAACTCCGTTGTATTTTCTTGTCAGATAGTACACGTACCATTTAGCAGAATAAATCATAAGGTAAAGAAACATCAAAAACTGTATAGCGGGTTATTTTAGCAGGCTGAATTTTAGCGATTTTGACAAGAAAAAAGTCAGTTGACAATTTTAGTGTGTATACCTTGGCGATCTAAAACTCAAGCTCATGGTCAACTAGTATACAAAAAATTACATGATTTTTAGCTCAACTGGCTAAAGCCAGATGAGCTTATGGCATGATGCGTGCGTGCGTGCGTGCGTCCGTCCGTCCGTCCGTCCGTTAACAGCAAAAACTCAGAAACTATTGGGCCAATTTTAACAAAACTTTGCAGGAATGATCCCTAGAAGAAGTAGATGAAAATTTGTACAATTGGTTTCCATGGCAACCAAAAGTAGGTCACAGCGATCTAGAATGCAAAAACCTAAAATAAGCTTCTTCTCTGAAACCATAGGTTATATGCAAAATCTGATGTGATATTTAGCTTCTAGACACCCTTAAACATATAGGTTGTACATTTCGTGAAATTCCGTCAAAAACTAGGTTACGCGTTTTTAGCGTTTTTCTGTCATACTTCGTAAAAAGTGAAAATAAGGCTTATAATGAGATATCAACTTTGAAAATCTTCTCCTCTGAAACCATAAAGCCTTCAGCTTTCACATTTGGCAGTTAATATCAGTTTAAGCCCCTTAACCAAGTTTGTACAAATGGTGGCCCCCGGTCTATTTTTGGCCCCGCCCCAGGGGTCCATATATCTGCATATGCATATATGGCTTATAATGGAAAATCAACTTTAAAAATCTTCTTCTCTGAAACCATGAAGCCTTCAGCTTTCATATTTGGCAGTTAATATCAGCTTGAGGCCCTTTACAAAGTTTGTACAAATGGTGGCCCTCGGTCCATTTTGGCCCCACCCCAGGGGTCCATATATCTGCATATGCATATATGGCTTATAATGAGATATCAAGTTTAAAAATCTTCTTCTCTGAAACCATGAAGCCTTCAGCTTTCACATTTGGCAGTTAATATCAGCTTGAGGCCCTTTACCAAGTTGGTACAAATGGTGGCCCTCGGTCCATTTTCGGCCCCACCCCAGGGGTCCATATATCTGCATATGCATATATGGCTTATAATGAGATATCAACTTTGAAAATCTTCTTCTCTGAAACCATGAAGCTTTAAGGTTTCATATTTGGCAGTTAATATCAGCTTGAAGCCCTTTTACCAAGTTTGTACAAATGGTGGCCCCCGGTCCATTTTTGGCCCCACCCCAGGGGTCCATATATCTGCATATGCATATATGGCTTATAGTGGAAAATCAACTTTGAAAATCTTCTTCTCTGAAACCATGAAGCCTTCAGCTTTCACATTTGGCAGTTAATATCAGCTTGAGGCCCTTTACCAAGTTTGTACAAATGGTGGCCCTCAGTCTAATTTCGGCCCCAACCCAGGGGTCTATATATCTGCATATGCATATATGGCTTAAAATGAGATATCAATTTTGAAAATCTTCTTTTTGAAATCATGAAGCCTTAAGCTTTCATATTTGGCAGTTAATATCAGCTTGAGGCCCTTTACCAAGTTTGTACAAATGGTGGCCCCTGGTCCATTTTTGGCCCCACCCCAGGGCTTCATATATCTGCATATGCATATATTGGAAATCAAGTTTAAAAATTTTCTCTCTGAAACTGTAAGGCATAATGCTTTTATATTTGGCATTTAATATCAGCTCAAGTCCCTTTACCAGGTTTGTACAAATGGTGGCCCCTGGGCCATTTTTGGCCCCACCCCAAGGGCCAATTATCTACATATGCATATATGGGAAATCAAATTTAAAAATCTCCTTCTTTGAAACTGTAAGGCTTAAAGCTTTCACAATAAGCTCAAGTCCCTTTACCAGGTTTGTACAAATAAAGGCCTCTGGGCCATTTTTGTCCCACCCAGGGGCACATATATCTATATATACTTATATGGGAAGTCAAATTTAAAAATATTCTTTTCTGAAACTGTAAGGCCTACAGCTTTTATATTTAGCATTTTACATCAGCTCAAGTCCCTATACCGAGTTTATATAAATGGAGGCACAAGAACCATTTTTGTCAGTTGAGCTCCACAGGCCCTTTTGGGCCTCTTGTTATTTTGATATGCCAAAATTTGGTTCATGTAGAATTCTGTTTTAAAAAGTGTGTTGTATAGAAGAAATATGAAGTAAAAGATCTTCATGCAGTCACTGTATTTATCATATGATAACAGTAATATTTTCTTTCAGGAATTGGATTGTATAGTAAATCAAATGATGTCAGTAGCAGAATACTTAGGATGGGATGTCTCTGAGCTCAAACCTGTAAGATTCACCCACTCTCTATATTGTAACTTAACCCCCAATTCTCTCTCTATATATACACCCCATACTCTCTCTCTCTCTCTCTCTCTCTCTCTCTCTCTCTCTCTCTCTCTCTCTCTCTCTCTCTCTCTCCTTGATAAATCTTCATAACTTATCCCTCATCAAGCCCACCACATGATCAGTGATTAATGTTTGAAGGGAACAATGTAGATTTTGTTTACTTGTATGTTACAAATTATAAAAAAAAATGAACTAAGTGATTCCATATTTAATCAGCATTTTGTTTTAGATCTTTTGATACAATACAATCAATCTTGGATAATTACATGGCCTTTTTGATTCAAAATTCCATACAATTAACATATATTATATTAATATTAACTGATATGCTGGTTTTGACAATATTGTAACATGCATCAAGGAAATTTGCACCATAGAGATTTTCTTTAAAATGCTCTAACTGCAAAAGACTTAACGTCATCTTCTTCATGAATCTCTTTAAATTCTTTTTTTTTCCCGATAGATCTTACAAGATATGATGGTGGAAATAGACTATGATTCAGATGGAACGGTGTCACTGGAAGAATGGAAACGTGGAGGAATGACAACTATCCCATTATTAGTACTATTAGGTTTAGACACAGTACGTATACTCTCTTTGCTTGAAAACCACACACACACACACACACACACACACACACACACACACACACACACACACACACATGAATGCATGTAAAACCTTGTAATTCCTAATTATAAAAATGTTGGAAGGGACAACAGTTGTCAAGTGGTTTAGGAGTAAGTCTTCAAATTCAAGGCGCCTTACTGTTGTGGTTCAATGACAAAAACTGCAAGTGTAATAAATTTTTCTTTGATGTGGGACCTTACTATTTGGCTCAGTAACGCCTCATAGACTGAGTGGTCTCAGATGTGTATCTGCGACATTGTAGGCAAGTGTACTAGCACTCGAAAGGTGGCCATGAGTGCACTAGTACATCCTGACACTTGTTATAGTACATTTGTACTTACACGTGTATGTGTCCCATGTAGCATCTTTCAGTCAGGGACCAAATTTACACCAGACTCATACCCAAAACAAAAACTCACATTGTTTGTTTTTTCTAGCACAAGACAGACCATGATTCAAACTTACACACTTATGCATACACGAACTTGTTCTTAGACATTAAGCATGCTTTTATCGGAAATAGCTGAAAAATTGCTGATGCTTATTACAATCAGCCAACCTACTTTGAATTGGATAATTGCTCCAATATTCCAATTTTTTGCTTGATTATTCTGAAAAGAAATGCCCCAGTTTGCAAATTTGTGCTGGAATTACTTTTTTTCCAATCATTGTTCCATAATTTTATCTGATTCGTTGTGAATTTAAAAATATTTATTATCTATATTTTTTTACAATGTACATAAAATTTGAATGTTTATATGAACTTTTTACCACAGCATAGCCTTATAATGCATGATTTATGACTTTGTGTATTATAATATAATGTCATTTTCTACCTCAAATGATATTCCAATTTTGAAACCTGCATTATATGTATTTAGATATAAACAGAAATTTTAAGAAATATTACTTCATACAATGTATAAATGTTGTACAATTTCCCATTAAGCATCAAGTTAAGTAAGTTAAGCTAGTTGAGTTGTGAATGACTGGACCCTACTTTTGTTGTTATTTAAATTCCAGTGGTTCCTTTTAGTAACTTCTTAAGGCAAGTTAAAATGTATATGGTCTTAATATTTTGACACTTAATCAATTTCAACCCCAAAAACTACTG